>OW203725.1:13700268-14900268 GCA_934045075.1 Yponomeuta sedellus | reverse complement strand
TTGTACTTTATGTGATTTCGTAATGTAAGTCTGTTTGATAAATTTAAAATACAATATACAAATTTTAAAAGGCGTTTCTATTGACCTTGTCCTCCTTGAAGGAATTCTGTGACCTATAGACCCGCTCTATAGATAATCATATTGATATGAAATTCAAATTGAAATATTTAATGAGTTATTTAGAATACGAAAATGGCACAATGATAAAACTAAAACCAGCTGAATTAATCAGGTAATTCTAACTGATGTTGATATCATCACTATTAGGTAACAAATTGCCTTTAGTAAAATACCTACTCATTAAAATACTCAAGTTTCACTAATAGTTGGCATTGAATGACGCACAAAAGTTCGCAAAAGCAAATTACTCAAATATGATTCACCCGAGTTGCTGAGGACTAGTAACTGAAGGTTAATGGGTGCTTTTCGCAACGTCCAATAATCGACAGCCCATCAACATTAGTCAGTCAGCACATTATTAACATTTTCGTTGCACAATCATCCGCAACGTAACTGACTAGAGTGCACGGATGAAAAGGTTGATGTGCTGTCGATAGCATAGTCGATCTCACATCGATTTATATAAGTGTAAGTATTTACACTTATATAGAATTGTAGGGTTGATCAGATATCCTCTGTATCTGTATGAAATTGCTTTTAGCAATAAGGCCGCCAATTGTACTATGTATATTTGCAATTGTTTTGTATTTGTTGTTTTTCCAGTGTACAATAAAGAATATTCTTATCTTATCGTATCCCATATATAATTGCTATAATTTAGGGACAATGAAAGACGAAATTCTTTTTATAATCCCATGGCTACGTGGATAGGAGGATTCTTACCAACGCAGTATGGCACCTTATAAAAGGTACTTCAATTGTGAACTTCAACTGGTGAATTTCATCGAGGTTAAGTTATAAAATATTAAGAATATGATATAGAATACAGAGAAAAGGCTATACAGGATTAAGTAGCAATTTCTGATACAACTACATTCGTTCTACGAGCCCTTTCTCAGATTTATATTTTTTTAAATTACAGGTCTTTCTTGGATTTGCTCCTTACGGACTCCACAAGTTTCGTAGCCTCCGCCATTGTGCGAACTCATCCAAAGCTGAAATTATGCATAGAGATTCACATTTATCACAGAATATAATCTTAAAATATTTTAACACCACAGAGGAAAAAAAAGAAACCAACACCTAAATTTGGAATGAATTTTGTTCTCGCTTACACCATAGTGTGGGGTATCGTTGGATTGGTAGCTTACAAACGTTGTGGGTCTAGGAAGACGATTTAGAGTTCCATTTGAGAAATATTAAGCTTTAAAGTTCAAATCTTCTTCAGAGTAAGGCGTCAAGCTAAACGCTGGATTGATAAAAACGTAAAACAATCAAGGTAATAGCACATATAATGACTTAAAAGAAAAACTATCATAAATCTCTAGGCTTTACAAGTTAAGAAGTAATAAGCGACCAACTTAAAAAAGGGCCGTTTTTTTACCTTAACCTTCTATGAATCGATTTTACGGTTTCTCATCATATAGCAAACAAAAAAGCGGATCCGGCGGAACGATCCACTACGCATAAGATACCTACATTGCAAAGTCAATAGCCTCGCTCAATATTATATTTGGTTTGGCAAACAAAAATGTCAAACAAACCATGATTTATGCAGGTAAAAAGCTCTCGAAGCCTGAGGGTACTGGCCTCCAGTAGAGCTGTCACTGAACTCTTAGTGGTCAATGCACACCGAAATATCCAACGCCTTTATGCTACATGCATAGCCGATAGATCTAAAATTACTGGTAATGATCCTTATTATGCTAGGTAAGGTACGTGCATGGATAGACAATAGATATAAATGACGAAGTGATTCTTTTTATGCATGTTTACGTGTATGGATAGCCAATGGATATTCGTGACGTAGTGGCCCTTATCAGTATAAAGATCCCACTAAGCGAAAACTGGGAAGTTTCACACACGCACAATCTGTCCCTTCATAAACTTCCCTCTCAGGAACGGGCAATCAATAACAATATTCTGATGTACATATATGCCGAGTACGAATATTCTCCCCGATGAAAATGCTAAATTTGCAACGGTAAGAATAATATTCTTAGAAATCGTCACCACACTCAGTCACTGGTCTTTTACTAAAAAAAGTTGCCCTGCAAATACATAAGTATCCCTAAGAGTGGTTTTAGTGCTTTTTAGAGTTTCGTAGTCAACAAGGAATCCTTATAGTTTAGCCATATCCATTTATCGGTCTGTCTGTACGGGGCTTAGCACAGAGACGACAAAAACTAGAAAGGTAAAATTTGGCAAAGATAATAATTATGTATAATACCCCAAACGGAATTATTATCATAACGGACAAAACGGTAGAATACAATCATAAACAAAAAATATTATTAGGGAAAAGAAGAAATACATTTATTTTCAACAACAGTTACACCCACAAAGGTACAATGAAATAAACATGATAAGGATTTAAAAATTAAAATTTACAAATGCAATATTTTTATCTCGTGAATTCAGGGCAGTAGAACATCTAATGAACTCATTCAAATTTTTTTTAACTTTCGTAAGCACTACACATTATTGCCCTAAATACAGAATGACTAACTACGTGCTAAATGTAAGCTTAACAAGTTAGCGAGTTATAGGCAACCAATTAATAAAAGGAAATCTTCGTACAAATTCTATTCAAAATTATTTTTATGAAGTTTTTACTAATTAATCCTGTCTTTCAGTGCTTTGATTTCAGTGCCTCTTCTCTTCACTATAGGTGGTTGACCGTCTGCATATTTCTCTCTTCTCTTTGCCAAGCGAAAAAGATCTTCATCGCTGCAAACTCCGCGATTTTTCCTCTCCTTCGATTTTTTGTCCTGTCCTGTAAAGTAGGAAAAAACCCCCTCCTTCTACGGAACCCCATACTGCGTGTGCCTTGACACGCATTTGGCCGGTTTTTACCACAGATATATATATAGAATGACTATGTTTTCTAAGATATGTACATTTGTGAAATTATAGTAGCAATACCACTCGCTAACTGTGAAGGAATACATCATGCAATGCGGTTTTGAACATTTCAGATACTCAGGGTGAGTATCTAAGATGTTCAAAACCGCAACGCTTGAAATTGCCAATCCACGGTTGGCGCGCGTATTAATTAAACTCATACTCTTTCTTTCCGGGACCTCAGTAGGACTTTGTCTACATTTAAAAAAAAAGAAACATTTATACCTAGTTTTTAAAATTAATAAAAAGAGCGCTAAGCGCTAGCACATTTCTTTAATTGAAATCAAAACCTAATTTAGGTATATAGACATATATAGATATTTCATAAACGTTTAATGTAATTCTAAAAAACTAGTCAAGTGCGAAACTGACTAATATAAAGAGAGTTCCGTATACTAATTAAGTTTTTTAAAATTAAAATGCGCGCTAATGCGCTTGTAAATAGCAGCACATTTCATTAATAGAAATTAAAACCTAATTTAGGTAGTATGTACTTATATAAATATTGCACAAGAGGTACCTCTAAAAAACCGGTCAAGTGCGAAACGGACTGATGTGGAGAAAGTTCCGTGCCTACTAATTCGTTACCTAATTTTGATAAAAACCTCATTTGCCAGCCGAAACAAGGATTCTTTTTTACGCTTTGGATTCGGTCACACTCGTGATTGGATCAAATAACGCAGTAGATACATGCATGTCATTTCACATTTTTTCGTTCAGTACATTGTGAGCCAATAATAGGCAGACGGACAGACAAGAATTAAAGTTATTGCAAGTGAAAGTTCCACGTCAATTAGTCTATTCGAAAGGTTGTAAGGAAGAGATCACTCGATTATTTTTTTTTTCAGTTTTTTCTTATGCACAGTATTAGTATTCTCAATATATCTATCTTTTGAGCACCGTCTAAGCGCCGTTACTTTTCTTTAAAAAAAAAATAATATAACTGGATCTGCAATAGGTACTATCACTCTTTATTTATACTAAACAATGACATAATAGAACTAAAACTTACTAACATATTTTAAACTTTCATAGTTATAACATAGAATATTTTCGGGGGTTAAAACTAACTAAATTTAAAAACTGACAATATGTATTATAAATAATACCTATAAAAACAAAAACTCAAGAATAAAAATGTCTGCCGCCAACACTATCTCAAACGGATAGGTTGACAACACGGGATAGATAGGTCTACCCGTGATTACGGCATCTGCAAAGCTGCCGTAATCACGGGTACGCTTTGAATGGGTCTAATAGCGAAATAATCGCTATTAGACCCATTCAATACATAAATAACTATGTATAAGCATCGCGAGTCATTAAGAAATACTATCCAAAGGGAACCCTAAGAAGACAAAACAGATGATTCAGGTGCTGACAGCTGCAGCCTCTCGGCAGACAATGGCTGCGGGCGCCAGCCACCAACGCGCCGCCCTCGCCCGCGTGGGCGGACTTACACACTCAATCAAATTGTGTGCATATTTTATCAAGCATGTAAACTTTCTTTTTTCGTTTTGCGACATAGCGGTGCAATGTGAAACTGAGTATAATGTAATTTCATTGTTACCGCAATTTGAATAAATAGAGAGTGAGAATCTACGTGCGGCCGTCTCGGAGATGTTATAGGAATAGGTGCGAACGTCTACCCTCCCTGAGAGAGTGAAAGCAGTGAAAGTACTCGGCGTTAGTGCTTGCGGCTGCCTGTAGTAGGTACATTGAGATTGCTTAAAGATGTCATTCCATGAGCGGCTGATATAAGAGTTGATAATTTGGGCGAGGTCACATTGATCCATAACGGCCTGTACGAATACATTGTACGGTGACTTCCATCTACAGAGTGACTTTAGAGTTTTTGAAGGGGATATTCTAACCATGATTCAAAAACATGAGCATAAACAAACAAGTTCAGGACGAAATAATTAAAAAATCAACTATGGGTCAAGCGTATTATAGTCGGCGCCGGCCAACTCAATTGTTCTTTCACTTGTGTACGCATATCACACGACAGAACATTGTTTTTAATATTACCGCACTCCCAATCACTTTGAATTTGTATTCACAGTTCCGAACTAGAGTCGGAAATCACGAACAGTTAATACATATTCGTAGATAAAATATGTTATAAAATTACTACTTATTGAATTATTAATAACACTCTGTCAAAAAAAGAAGATAATTTTGCTCAAAATATTGCTTACGATTTGAAAATCTTACTGTAGGGCCACACGTAGGGCTAAAGCGCTGTGCTAACTTATGCAAAAAGAAAGAAAACGTAACTTATATATAGTTTATGATGCGTTTTTTGGAAAAACCGGACATCATACATCTCAATAAATATAGTGACTCTTTTGAAAACCACTGATAAGGCCTAGGCGGAAAGCGATTAAAGCCCTGGTCCTGTTGATCGTAGTCTCTAAACTGTAGGTTCTAAAAATAGTTATCACAGTTTTTAAGATTTGTGATGTTAGAAAAACGTATTATGCAACAAGATATTTTTTTTTCATTGTTGGCCCTATAGCACCTGGTAGCGCCTTTACAATTACAAACCATTACAATAAGGAGCGAATTTAAATAGTCTCAATCGTCTCGAATCGTAACCGCACTGTATGGCACGCTGCTTCGTCTCACTCCGTGCAGGATCTAAAAGAGGCAAGTAGTACCTACGTGAAGGTAAATAGGCATAATTGCATGGTATATAATTGTGTCTGCTGTAAATGTGTGAGTGACGGCGAGCGCGTGTGTGTGATAAGTATAGATAGGTGAATACTAGATACCTAGATACTTGCATTGTCGCAAGTGAAAGGAAATGTAGAATCCTTGACTCGTAGTCGCCTACACGAGCACAGCGTTGTGCGCGCTCCAACTCCAGCTGATGCACCTAGCATTATTGCACGTCATAGGTCAACTACAATTATCACGAAAAACAAGGCTTATAAAAAAGTATTACCAATGGCTTAAAACAAATAAAAAGTGCGCTCAAGGCTTCCTTGCATTCTTAAAACCTAAACCAAAAGCAGTTAGTTGACTGTACAGCCGTTTTACAAAGACAAATGCCAATTTGATTAAGTGGCTATTTGATTTTTCGCAAGAGTCGTGTGCTCTTTCAATCGGTTTCGTAATTTTTTCCTCATTTTAATGCAATGGCATTTGTTTGTATTTGTAGTAGATGGAGAGACTGGCGCCAGCGCCGACCCGGCCCGTGAGGAACCCTGCAGGCTCCCCGCGGGGCAGCGGCCGCGCAGTCGCGCATACTCGCTCGAGCCTCCGGCTGAGTATAACCGGCCACGGAGCACCCGGATGTCGCAACTAGCAAGGTCAATGATACAATTACGATACACTCGAAATAAAACTGATACGTATCTATCGCACCAACTATGTCCCGTTTGTTTAAGTTTTCCGATTTACATACTATAACAACTTTGTCTGACCACTCTAGGCCACCTAGGTTCACGATCATTAAATTATATTATCAGGGTGAACAAGCTTTTAAGATTTTCTTCAGAGGTGAACCGCACATTGTGTGATAGAGCGTTTCAGAATATCCGACCTTCTTGAGGTCGAAGTTGTCTAAACACCTAACCTAAACTCAGTTATTAAATGTGTCTAGGTATAGACACATTTAATAACAAAACATAAATTAAATTACACAAACTATGGGTAGGCAGAGACCCAAGGTAAATGACAAATGCAGAGAAAACAAGATGAAAACGAAAAAGAAAAAAAATGGGACACCATGACTTGATCTCGGAATACCATTAAGTTGCCACATTTATAATTATAAGTAATTCAAGCCATCGAGTCCAGCAATTCTAAATACTCGAGAATAAATTTCGACATCGGAAAAATATTTTTGGATCATCCCTACATACAAACTTACAAACATAAACTTACAAACTTTTCCTTCTGCTTAGCCTTCTGCTAAAAATATTACACACATCAAAACGGTTCAAAACGTTATAGAGTTTTAATTAAATTTGTAATTGCAGTAAAACATACACATTATTGTCTTCTAACAATGTTTTCCAGTAACATAACAAAACATATACATACTTCTGGAACAACACTAGGATACCTTGGGACCAGAAACAGCGACATCACAAACATGTAAACATCCAAGACCTGGGCGGTTTTTTTTTGGTCCCCAGCCAGGGTTCGAACCCGAGACCACTCGCATGGTAGGCAGATGCGCTATCGCTGCGCCACGGACGTCGTCAAAGTAGCTACAAAGGTTCAGGTAGTTGCCCTTGTTGCTCCATCTCATATTACTATATTTTATAAGTATATCAACACGTTTTCGGCTGTGTGTTGTGTGAAGGTAAAAATAAAAACTTGAATACTAGCATACCTACTTGTTTTATAGCGTACCTTGTTTATCCTCAGCTTGTCGTTCTGAGAATAAATATTCAACTTCATAAATTTCTGAGAAGTCCGTCAGTCCATTCTTACGTACAAAATTACCAAATATTTTATGTTGCCTGTTATTTTTATACGGATTGTATAAATTATGAAGTTATTTTTATATTGCCTGTATAGACAAGGAGTCTATTTTTATATTGACTGCATAGATAACGAGATTATATATTGCTGGTAATGATAACTGGGTTATTTTATTAGCGGAATACCTAAAACGTGCAAACACTAATTATTAAAGATTAACGGGAAGAAATATTCTCGTACGTACTGGGAATATCCCCGGGAATGGTACACCAAGTAAGCTTATGTCCAGCAGAGGACAATCGGCTGATAATTATAGTTTGAATATTGCATGATAATAATAACCGAAACAATCGGATTATGGAGAAAACTTTATTGCACCAACAGAAAAAAAATACAATTTTGATTTCTGATGTACCTACTGTTTTTGATCGAAAATTATTTCATTAAAGTAGAAAGTAGATTGTTTTTTCCGACAAATTTAATTTTGTTTTATGAGATGTTTAGGTTAGGAAACTAAATGGAATTATTTGATGACAATTTAGTACAACGACTCTGCTGAATGTCAATGTAAAATAGCTGCCTTCGGGCCGTAGTGTAGTGTAGGCAGCGGAAAAGAAAAACTCCACTCTGACCATCTTTACTCAAGTCATATTAAAACATACTCATCACTTGCCACCTATACGATTAGATAAGATTTCATGATTGCCAACAATAACTTTAAATGCAAAATCATTATTTAATTGTGTTACAAAAGTAAGGAAAAATATAAGTGATACGGCCAGACCAAGGATGTTTTGGGTAAAACGTTCTTGGCCCAGACACACGAACAGCACTCATCACAAGCATAACGCAGCGGTCTGCCATCATCAGTCTTACCATTTTTAGCAAACCTGAGGATTAAGTTCTTGTTAGTTATAGAATGTATGATATTATACCTAGTTATTAATATGCAATCACGTCGTCTGTACACACTTTGTAAAATAAAATTTGTTTTAATTAACAATAAAATCACAGTGGGATAGGTTTACTACCACGGGCTTGCATCGTCTATTCTATAATACGCTTATTTACATAGCGATTTTGTAATTAAAGTATGAAATTAATTTTCAGAAAAGGATTCTGGAATATTGTTGTAAAATCGAACGCAATAACCTACAAATGATTACCTGCCTTGGCTAAACGGGACTTAGAAAAAGCAACCATTTTTTAAATTAATTTTATTTTTATTTAAACATTGTCATATTTTATCGGGTAGGGACTGTTCAGTCGACAGCACATCAACCTTTACATACATGAACAGAAAGGTTCAATCAATTACATTAATTTGTAACAAAACTGTAAAGGTTAAGCTGATGTCGACTGTATAAATGTTTTATCTACCTACCTACCTACCTACCTACCTACCTACCTACCTACCTACCTACCTACCTACCTACCTACCTACCTACCTACCTACCTACCTACCTACCTACCTACCTACCTACCTACCTACCTACCTACCTACCTACCTACCTACCTACCTACCTACCTACCTACCTACCTACCTACCTACCTACCTACCTACCTACCTACCTACCTACCTACCTACCTACCTACCTACCTACCTACCTACCTACCTACCTACCTACCTACCTACCTACCTACCTACCTACCTACCTACCTACCTACCTACCTACCTACCTACCTACCTACCTACCTACCTACCTACCTACCTACCTACCTACCTACCTACCTACCTACCTACCTACCTACCTACCTACCTACCTACCTACCTACCTACCTACCTACCTACCTACCTACCTACCTACCTACCTACCTACCTACCTACCTACCTACCTACCTACCTACCTACCTACCTACCTACCTACCTACCTACCTACCTACCTACCTACCTACCTACCTACCTACCTACCTACCTACCTACCTACCTACCTACCTACCTACCTACCTACCTACCTACCTACCTACCTACCTACCTACCTACCTACCTACCTACCTACCTACCTACCTACCTACCTACCTACCTACCTACCTACCTACCTACCTACCTACCTACCTACCTACCTACCTACCTACCTACCTACCTACCTACCTACCTACCTACCTACCTACCTACCTACCTACCTACCTACCTACCTACCTACCTACCTACCTACCTACCTACCTACCTACCTACCTACCTACCTACCTACCTACCTACCTACCTACCTACCTACCTACCTACCTACCTACCTACCTACCTACCTACCTACCTACCTACCTACCTACCTACCTACCTACCTACCTACCTACCTACCTACCTACCTACCTACCTACCTACCTACCTACCTACCTACCTACCTACCTACCTACCTACCTACCTACCTACCTACCTACCTACCTACCTACCTACCTACCTACCTACCTACCTACCTACCTACCTACCTACCTACCTACCTACCTACCTACCTACCTACCTACCTACCTACCTACCTACCTACCTACCTACCTACCTACCTACCTACCTACCTACCTACCTACCTACCTACCTACCTACCTACCTACCTACCTACCTACCTACCTACCTACCTACCTACCTACCTACCTACCTACCTACCTACCTACCTACCTACCTACCTACCTACCTACCTACCTACCTACCTACCTACCTACCTACCTACCTACCTACCTACCTACCTACCTACCTACCTACCTACCTACCTACCTACCTACCTACCTACCTACCTACCTACCTACCTACCTACCTACCTACCTACCTACCTACCTACCTACCTACCTACCTACCTACCTACCTACCTACCTACCTACCTACCTACCTACCTACCTACCTACCTACCTACCTACCTACCTACCTACCTACCTACCTACCTACCTACCTACCTACCTACCTACCTACCTACCTACCTACCTACCTACCTACCTACCTACCTACCTACCTACCTACCTACCTACCTACCTACCTACCTACCTACCTACCTACCTACCTACCTACCTACCTACCTACCTACCTACCTACCTACCTACCTACCTACCTACCTACCTACCTACCTACCTACCTACCTACCTACCTACCTACCTACCTACCTACCTACCTACCTACCTACCTACCTACCTACCTACCTACCTACCTACCTACCTACCTACCTACCTACCTACCTACCTACCTACCTACCTACCTACCTACCTACCTACCTACCTACCTACCTACCTACCTACCTACCTACCTACCTACCTACCTACCTACCTACCTACCTACCTACCTACCTACCTACCTACCTACCTACCTACCTACCTACCTACCTACCTACCTACCTACCTACCTACCTACCTACCTACCTACCTACCTACCTACCTACCTACCTACCTACCTACCTACCTACCTACCTACCTACCTACCTACCTACCTACCTACCTACCTACCTACCTACCTACCTACCTACCTACCTACCTACCTACCTACCTACCTACCTACCTACCTACCTACCTACCTACCTACCTACCTACCTACCTACCTACCTACCTACCTACCTACCTACCTACCTACCTACCTACCTACCTACCTACCTACCTACCTACCTACCTACCTACCTACCTACCTACCTACCTACCTACCTACCTACCTACCTACCTACCTACCTACCTACCTACCTACCTACCTACCTACCTACCTACCTACCTACCTACCTACCTACCTACCTACCTACCTACCTACCTACCTACCTACCTACCTACCTACCTACCTACCTACCTACCTACCTACCTACCTACCTACCTACCTACCTACCTACCTACCTACCTACCTACCTACCTACCTATCTATCTATAAGAACATGTCCCGTAAAAGACTGGCTGCATAATACTTCTTATCGTTTATTGCTATTATTCGCAAAACCTAAGCTTAATTATAAGTCCTTCGATCTTTATTTTTGTTTTTTTTTCTCTGACAGAAACAAATATCTGCATACATACTCAGTATTCTTACTTTTTATAGATATAATTAAGTGTCTATTCTGTTGTGTGGCTTAGTGTAAAATGTCACGTGAAAATATACCTACGACTTTACAAAGACATTGCATAACGGAATTATCACAGACTCGTATGCAATTGCAGCCACGATGATACAATCGGGTTGAGGTTGAGACAATATTTGTGTAGCGCCTTTCAGACTCTCAAGTTTGGTTTCAAAATTGCAGGAGAATTTAGTCACAGTCGTCAAAAGCTTCAAAAGGTGAAAGGTCTTATATACATACTAGCTGGCCCCGCAAATATTGTTTAGCCATATTAATTAGCCTACGACCCATTCATAGACCTACCAAATATGTATATGTCACCGGAAGATAACAAGATCCGCAAGTTTATAAATTACCTAGGAAATTTATAAACTTTCGTAGGATTGTAAACGAGAGATAAATTGTATTATTTAACGCCCACATTTTGGCAAATTTATTAATTTGCGAAGTCTCGTGGTTAATTTATAAACTAACGGATATCCATTCGTAAGATTCTAAACAGTTCGACCAATCACAGAAGAGCTTCTTATTTTACATAGGCTGCTACTTATGTATGCGGAATCTGGGATTCCAATAATTTTAAACGCAATGTCTGACCTCCATGGTCAAATTCGTTCTTTTTTTAAATACTGGACGCTAATATTTTTCTCTTATATACGTTAGTGTTTTGTTTTTGTTGGGTTTAAAATGTCATATCGCTGAAAAAATGGAACTTATTTGTAAAATATTCGTGCTATGATTTATTACGATTTTCGACGTGGTTTAACGCAACAACAGTGCGTGGATCAATTAACTTCGACTTTTAGTGGTGAAGCTTCATCAAAAACGACTGTGTATCACTGGTTTAGTGAGTTTAATCGCGGGCGCAGTAAGCTCACGGACGAAGTTAAAGAAGGTCGCCCGAAATCGGTGGTTGTGCCACAAAATATTGAAGCTGTGCAAAAACTAATAATGCAAGACCGCCATGTTACGTATCGCGAGATAGAGGCTATTTTGGGCATACGTATGACGAGCATTCATAGGATATTACATGAACATTTGTCTGTAAAAAAAAATTGTTCGCGTTGGATCCCGCACAACTTAACTCAGGATCAAAAAGATGCTCGCGGCGAATGGTGCAAGAAAACCTTAAAAAAATTCAACGGAGGCGACTCAAAATCTGTTTATAATATCTACACAGGTGACGAATCCTGGATCTACGCGTACGATCCCGAAACTAAACAACAGTCAACAGTTTGAATGTTTCAAAATGAGCCGAACCCTACGAAAGTGGCTCGTGCAAAAAGCACTGTAAAGCAAATGGTGGCCTGCTTTTTTGGTATTAATGGCCATGTGGCTACAATACCACTGGAGAATCGCAGAACGGTTAATTCGGAGTGGTACACGACCATTTCTTTGCCGGAAGTATTTGAAGAAATACGCCAAAACAACCAGCGACGCAGAATCATACTTCACCATGACAATGCCAGCTGTCATACATCTCAGGAAACAACTACATTTTTGGATGGTCAAAAAATAGAATTGATGGGTCATCCACCGTACAGCCCTGATTTGGCTCCCAATGATTTCTATTTATTCCCAAATGTAAAGAACAAATTACGTGGTCAACGATTTTAGACCCGTGAAGATGCCGTATATGCGTTCAAACAGCACGTTTTGGAGATACCTCAATCAAAGTGGAAAAAGTGTTTTACAAATTGGTTTCATCGAATGCAAAAGTGCATTGATCATAGTGGAGAATAGTTTGAAAAACAATAAAAGCATATTTAGCCATATACATTTGTTTATTTTATCTATTCCGCATACATAAGTAGCAGCCCTCGTACGCTTTCATAAAATACGGCAAATAACACACTGCTGTCTGATTGGTTGATGTCGACAGTGGCAACGCTTGTGTCCATAGACTTAGGTACCATCAAACTTGCCAAAATAGTATAAATTGATCAGTTTCGATTACCTACCTGCAATCCATTCTTGCTGGAGATGCGTAGTTTTCGAGAAAATTATTGTTGAATTTTCTGTAAACCTAACCTCAAAATCTTGCTGTATGAATGATTTTGTTCTTCTGGACCCATTTTTTTTCCTCTTATATAAAAAAAACCTAACACCCGAAGTTCTAGGATGGAGCTTCGCTCCGCTCGCTCCATCCTGAAACTTCGAACCTAATTTTGGTTTGCAACATTGCGACGTCCCAAAGCTTTAGCTTTATTATAGTCTTACATCATTTTAACGACTTTTTTAATTTTCGACTTTTTTAATCAACTTCTTACTATTTTGGCCATGACCACTATAAAACTTTCGTAGCTCTGTGGTAAATTTCACTTCATCAACGATATTTCTAGATGGAGCAGGAACACATGACTTATTGAACCAATCAGAGCGCAGGTGGCGTTTCGTTAAGGCTTACTTATTATTTTACGCTTGAATTTGGTAAGTTTATCAATTTGCGAAAATGTGGGCGTAAGATAATACAATTTATCTCTCGTTTACAATCCTACGAAAGTTTATAATTTTCCTAGGAAATTTATAAACTGGCGGATCTTGTTATTTTCCGGTGACATATACACAAAGCAAAATAAAAAACGGTGAAGCTGTTTCGGAGAGGTTCGATAACAAGCACTGTGACACGAGTATATAGGTATTAGAGATGACGTAAATGTAACAAACGAACGACCAAACAAACAAACAAACAAACAAACAAACAAACAAACAAACAAAGAAACATAGATACATACATAACCTCACGCCTGTATCCCAGAGGGGTAGGCAGAGACCAGGGACTGCCACTTGACAGATCACCTTCGCTTCATCAACGTTCATAAGTCGCTGCATGCACGCACGCCGGTTCCGGGGTGCTTTTTATCTTCGCCTTTGCTGATACATCCCCTAT
This sequence comes from Yponomeuta sedellus, assembly GCA_934045075.1. Classification (NCBI taxonomy): domain Eukaryota; kingdom Metazoa; phylum Arthropoda; class Insecta; order Lepidoptera; family Yponomeutidae; genus Yponomeuta; species Yponomeuta sedellus. The sequence goes on along the minus strand of OW203725.1, from coordinate 14,885,904 downwards.
TTGGTCGATGTATGCCCGCCTGGGACGTCCCTTACCAGTCCTTCCACTCACATTAGCTTAGGAGTGGGTCGTTGTCCGATTTTTCGACGACGAAACGCAACCGTTTTTTCTGGAACGAAAACAGGTCCTCGAAACGGTCCTCGTTCGCAACTGGTTTAATTGTATGCGAACGAGCAAGGCGCAGAGGACGGTTAAACGAGTGCGAACGAGACGAAATCACGAAACATCGGAAAAAATAAGTTGTTTTACACGATATTCGACTGTATACTCATAGACATAAAGATTACTTTATTGTATCACAGACCAAAACGAACGGAACGAGAAAGGAGCCGACGACGACGTCGCAATGATCTCATTACGTTCTAGGCTCTATTAATATAGCACTAAAGGACATATCCGCGTCAAACAATCTAAGGACTGGTCTCGCGACGAACAAACGCTGGCACTGCTTTAGAGTCGCTGGCACTGCTTTAGAATGAAACGTAAAACGGTCCTATCGTCGCGGATAAAACGGTCTTATAAAACGGTTCGTCTTTGCAACGATCACGCCTACATTAGCTGTATATATTTGGTTCGTCAATCTTTCTTCCTTCATCCTCTCCACATGTCCAAACCAACGCAACATTCCTAAGGTAAATGTAAGTACGAAAGAAATTAAGTTTATAATGTATTTAATTTTCCTGTGTTTGTATAATTATCTAAACAAATACACGATTCCTGTAACTAATAATGATAGCCTTGGGACAGTTGTAACTGCATTCATGAGCGAACGCCATTGCTACTGCATTTAAGGGTACAAAACAGTGTTCACAAAACACACACAAATAAAAGTTAACACACAAATAACAGTTTATACAAACACGATTTAAAAACCTATTTAGAGGCTAAAAATTTCACCCATGCCGGGATTCGAACCCGCAACCTCTGGCTATCCGTGCCAGAGGTTGCGGGTTCGAATCCCGGCATGGGTGAAATTTTTAGCCTCTAAATAGGTTTTTAAATTTGTTCCTTAGCACGGGTTAGTGCATTAAAATAAAAATAGTACAAACACGATTCCTAAAAAAGTCTCTAAATTTATATATCTTTATTATATCGTTTCAATTATAATTACTTACTTATATTATGTCCTATATCGATTTACCTTCTCTTTCTTCATAGTATCTTTTTTCTTTATCGTAACGTCTTTATAATTATTAACGTGATCTATTAAAATAACTGATGGAAACCTTATACCTTTAGGTACTTGATAATTTTGACCATGATTTCAACTTTATCCAACCTTCAACAATAAAAAAATAAGATTCAACAGGTTTTCCTTTATGTGGGTATGTTAAGTACCTACCAACAACGCCTTGGTTGACTCTTAGTTGATTGATATTTATCATTCTATTTTGAATTGTGTGAAATTGTCATTAAGCAACCTTATTTAAATTAAGAAATCGGCGTCGGTAGGGTGTGCAATATTTCTTCTATTATAGGTAAGAGATGGACAGGTTTGATAGTAAAATTCCATACAGGGCCTATTTCTTGGAACTATTATTATTATTAAATTCTTTATTGTAGGTACCTGTAAAGATTGTACAATTGGCGGGCTTCATATTTATATAATTTCTGTTAGTGTAATCTCTGTGTACTTACAATAAAGAATATTCTATCTATCTATCTATCTATCTTAATACTAAAGGACCATGACTACGAGTACAATTCATGGTCGTTCATATTATGACAATTTGATGTACCTACAATTAGTATTCGATGTACACAGTTGTCTTACAATCCTCCACCAACCCGGACTTGGCCCCCGTGGTGGAGTATGGCCTAACCTTCCTGCGATGTAGGAAGAGACCCGTGCCCCAGCAGTGGGGACATATAAGGGTTGATAACGTAACGTAACGTACACAGTCGACTAAACCACAAATTAACAAATATCTTCTAGTCTTCTTATTTGTTTAGAGTCTTAAAATTTAGGGAAATCTTATTGTTATAACTATGAGTTGTCACATCGCACTCTCACACTAATCTTATTAAGGCGAAAGTTTGTGAGTGTGTATGTTTGTTACTTCTTCACGGCTGGAGTGGTTTTAATAAAATTTAGTATGGAGTTAGCTGACATCCTGGATTAACACATAGGCTACGTTTTACTGCGGAAAAATATCTTATTTTCATGGGAAAATCGATAAACCGCGGGGCACAGCTAGTACTTTTATAAAACTATGTTGTCTTGTAGGTAAGATTGTGAAGTGTTTCTCATTCAACAATCTACATCAACATCCACCCTGCATTTCCTAACATCCATATCAGTGTCTTTTTCGGTAACTATTAGTAACCGTATCCGGTAGTAGGTACCAATTTTTGTCAGGCTCTCCACTTCTTGCCATGTCACACCGAGGATACTGTAGGTATGAAGGTACACGATGCATTAATCTTGGCATACACGTACAATCTGAAAATCTGTTATGTTAATAGTGACTGCAACAAAATGTAAAGGTTGACATAACGACATACTATCGACTGTGCGAGGCGCCTAGTGGTTGTTGGCGGCGCCCCCCTTTTTTATCACAGCTTCATTTCTTTAGGCGAAACTCCGAGTCGATGAAGCCACTCTTCTAAATATTTTCCAGTAGCTATGAATGTTCTGGAGCCTGTGTCAAATACAATTCAAATGGTCTACTGTGATTATTCGAAGTACATTGCAAAGTCGATTAATTCACAGATTGACAAGTAGACTCTGCTACGTAATATAGGTACCTCGAATTGTCACGATAAACTACGAATGTAGATTTATGAAACTCGGCCCTGAATGTTCTCCTAGCTGACCCAGCTCAAATTACCTACCTGTAAGTACCCAACCTAACGGGTGGAGAATCTGCAAAGACAAAAAGAATTGGCATGCATTGGGGCATTGGGGGTGGCTAGCAGTACGGATTGATTGATTGAAGTAACTTATCCACAGTTAACAAAGTAATTGGTGGCCTACCTACGTTGACTGCTATTAGGTACTTCACTTACTACTAAAACTCAAGTTGGCTAATACTTTGGTGTTGAAAATATTAGGAATCCATTATTTAATGGCACTAAACAATTAGCGACAATTATCTAACTGATCCTGTAACTTACGATATGCCCAAATGGGAACTGGAAACGTCATTAAGTACCTAGAAACGTCTCATCGCTTTTTTCCCTAAGAGACCTCAATTAATGCAATTGCAATCGTTAGCTAAACGTCACCTACCAACGACCTGCGTGGTTGAGAGCTTAAAAGCTGTGAATCGCTACCGATTAGCGAAGAGGCTTTGGGCTAGCCGTGCGCACAGGCATCGCGGTGTTTGCGTCGAACGGTGCCTCTAGAAGCCTGTCTCAAAGGTTATATAAATAGGTGAAGAGGGGCTGCGGAGAGGTGTTGCACTTTCTTGGCGGAGCGCGGCGCACCCAGTGCCCAGTCCTTGCCGAGCGTCATGGCTCGACACGCGTGCTTGTGTTTAGGAGTGCTGCTGCTCGCGTGCCTCGGTGAGTCCCTTCTAACAACTATTACTTTTACACAACACGCATTACAATATACAAAGGGAAATTTATAAAATCTTATTTCAAGAAATAAAATAAGGTTCTCACCAGGCCAACGTACATGGGTGTGTAAGATTACGCAATTTATACGGGTTTGGACTACCCACTTATTGAAATTAAATTATTACTATCTACTGGTAAATTCATTATTTACTGCTTGAATCAACTTAATTTTAATTCATTAAAATTAAGTTAAGTGGTACCTACATAAAAATTCCTGCCATCAAGTATCTATTTCACTTACTTAATCTTAACTCAAAATTATAAGTAGATAAGTGACAATTTTAAAGTTTGAATTCTTACGACGTAATGTTCCTTTTTTTAGACACACTTCAAGAAAAAGGAATATCTCGAATATGTCGAAATCATTTTCTGTACTTATAATAAAAGTTTCAAAAGGCAAGTTTGCCTGTTTTTCTTAAGATTTTTTTTTAAGAACAAAGGCGTTTGTACTTTGAGTTTATTTTTTCAGTTTTTGATCCTATACTTTTTGTCTCTACCTTCACTTGTAGTCGGGGGCACCGATAGGTCGCTGCGAAGTGCAGTAAATAACAAGAATAAGTCAGCTAGGTAGGTACGTGGCTTGGTTGTTGTTGACCTCGATTTCTTTTCGTTTCGCCTTTCAATGCCGATGCCCAGTAGCTTTCATACTGATTGACAGGCGATGGTTTATTTTTAGTATCCATTGTGACTGTTTACCTAATAGAAAGAAAGCCCATTACACTACAAAAAGAAAGCATAAGTACATAGCTACATACACAGAGGCATATAAAGTGTAAAGTGAGCACACACTGTGGTGAAATTCGGGTTCCGTTTGTAAGACAGTCGCGGGCCACTGCGGTGAAACGGTACTGCATTCCTTCACCCGCAATGTTGTAATCGTTGCTTACGCGTATTCTGGTCTATGGCTTACGCTAAGCAACGTTACCCAATGACCGTGTTAAGACCACAATATACCTGAATGTAACTAAGTAGTTACGTGCAACTTTGTTGTTTTGAAATTCATATCTTGTTAAGTTATAAGCATTGGCGCGACGAAGGCGGCAGCGGCGCTGCACCTCTCTTTGGCTAACAAGTCTCTGATTAATTGACAGTGAGGGGTGAGTCGCGAGTGAAACGGCAAGAGGACGAGGGAAACGATGAGGTGAACCCGGAGCAGCTGTGCGAGGCGCGCCCCGCCGACGAGTACTTCCGCCTCACCGTCGACGGCGACTGCCGCGACGTCGTCAGGTCGGTCCGCGCCAATATCTCCATTTGTTATTAAATATCCATACTTTCATAATGTTCCATTAACCATTTTATGACAGAGAAATCGAATACTTAGAATGAAACGAGTTCTATCTGGCTACACGTGCATCACTACTAATAAATGGGGAAGTAAATAATCTTGGTTCAAACGAGATTTCCACCAAAACGGAAATTTAAAAATGAAACTATCATTCTTACCATAATTTACAACTTCGCAGTAGGTACTCTATCGTCTCTCCAATCTGCGTCTACCTGTTCTGTTGACTTGTTTTACAGATAACTGTAGATCGGTAGTTGCGTATGTAGGTATTTTAATAATGTCAGAATACCTAGTTGTGTACGCACTTAGTATGCAAGGCCTTGATTTAGCAGCCTGTGAACGGGACGGAGTACCTAACCACCATTCGAGCCGTGAATACCTAAACACTACAGACCTCTAAATATTCCTTTCTCATTTGAACTTTGTCATGTCTGCCATACATGATAACCTATCGTACAGAAGACGCAGAACAGCAAAGTTATGTTGATAACTTGCTGTAGCATAGCACATTTACACAAGTAGGTAAGCGAATTTTGGTCTGTCCATCCAAGCGGGTTACAGGTTAACCCAAGCACGTTGAAGTCCAAGCAGGTTACGTGCAAAGTGTCGCCAAGGTCACCATAGTCGTCATCATCTTGTTAACGAATCAGGCGAACCTACTACTAAAGAGAACTAGAATTTAAGCCCATGGCTGTGTACAGGTGCGACAAAGGCGGGGAGAATGGCGTCACCAGGCTCGCTTCCGTGCGCTGCCCCGGCGGACTTGCCTTCGATATCGACCGCCAAACCTGTGACTGGAAAACCAAAGTTAATAATTGCGATAAAATAGAAAGTAAGTTCTGCCACTGGAGGAAGTGGACGTGCGGAGGGCTAGAACGTCCGGCCCTGAGCAGCTGCCAGTCGGGAAACGTTTGCTCGCAACGCAGTTAGCCTTCCGGGCCTCCACTTCCTGATCTTACACATTTAATTTTAATTTTACATTTCTTGTCAACGCAGGTGCACTAGGTCAGGTCTTAAACAGATCACTTGCCCCTCCGGACTGGCTTTCGATCTCGATAAACAAACCTGCGACTGGAAGGGTAAAGTGACCAACTGTGACAAGCTCGAGAGTAAGTGCCGACGCTATTCACGCGTAGTGAGCAATCGGGCTTGGGTAGAGGGCCGCGTAGCGCACGCGTAGTGCATGGGCTCCGACAGGCACCCGCGTCTAGTTTCACATTAACATCCTTCGTCTGTGCTATCGGATCTACCCAATTCAGTCGAAATGTAACCTAAATCTTTCACTTTTAATGGACTCTTCTTTCTAAAACAATTTATGCCTGGCATAAACTGAACAAGCAGCGAAGTATGTTGATGTAGCAATACATAGGCACTCCTATGCAACACTGCGATGAAACTAGCGAAATAGGAACACGCTGTAAACTGAACACTGCCAGTTGGTTTGACCCAGAGAACACAGCACCTTTGCACGCTGACTGGCGTTGTATATAACTACACACACAAAGCAATGACACTACATAAACAAAAGACGGTCGATCTCTTTTTTATTTAAAAGTAATCCTACTAAACCCTGCTTAGCTTCATTATATTAACAATGAAACCTGTTTCAAACAAATCTAATTTTGTAAATCAATAGTTTTTAACATACCTCCTTACTCACATTTCTTTTACTTTGATGCCTTACGTTTTGCATTCCTAACCTAACCAAACATATCCTTTCCTCAATCAGTGGTTGTGGATATCCATCGTTATTAGTTAATACTTATAATTAATTAAGAAATAATATTATGTTTCATTTCTTTTTCAGTCTAATTTACGAGTTAAAAATTTTATTTTACACTGTTTCTGTAACGTAAACCTTCATATTACGAATCACTTTCAAGATAACTTATTCGTAATTTAGACTGCAGATGTCAAAAGCTAGATAATTTTTCTTCACCCTTCGCATAATAATTTCCATTATAAAATGTTTGTAATTAATCTAATATACCTAGTTCCCTTTGAAATTACTACTTACCTACGTTGATTTATCTAAACCTCCTGACCTAGCATGATCTTTGTAACGTTAGGGTGACGTCGTAACATCATCTGTTTTATGCGGAAATGGAAAGTAAAGTGACCCACTCCTGTCATATTATGCCAAGCTAAATTCAAAGTTCATGCTAAGCCAACAAAGGGAAAAAATCTGCCTTAATTGTCTTCGACTTTTTATGTGGAATATGTTTACGCTTAAAATCCATCACTATCTATGTCCAAAATATATAGGTTTATAGTTAGCCCACAACTTAAAAACTTTTCTCTGATATTATACTCGGTAAATAATTCATCTTTTTCTATTTTCTTCTTGTCATTGGTCCATATACTCGTCACAGATACCTATCTATTCCTTCATGCTTTGTTGCGGCTATCTTCTTCGGATTTCCGTCGTTCTATACTAGACACAACGGTACCTACCTACTACAGCCAAAGTACTTAGCACAAACATTGTACTTGGCCAAATTCCTTTAAGTTATCTCAGCCTAAGCTAGTGATACCTAAGTATTAATACGGGGTAAGTCTAATTCAATTATAACATTTTCAGAGCCACGCAAAGTTATGCCTATTTTGAAAACCGATGAACCCATTTGCCCAGAAGGAAAACTTGCATGCGGAAGTGGAGATTGTTTCGAAAAGGAACTGTTCTGTAATGGAAAATACGATTGCAAAGATGAATCCGACGAAAATGCATGTAGTAAGTACCAAGTAGTCCTAAGTAGTACACACCTAACTCCTATGGTCTTATGTAAAAAATCGATTATTTATAACACTTAGAAAATGTTGATTAAAATAGTCTGTACTAGAGATTTTACAAGGACAAGACGTAGCCACAGATTAAATAAACTGACTCTAAGGAGTGCTCTAGAGGAGTCATGTTTTGTAAGACCGTTATTATTTTAGTTTTTTTCCCATAATCGTAATTTAAAATACCATTAACACAACCATTGTCTTCCAGCTGTTGACTTAGACCCGAACAGAGCTCCAGACTGCGACCCCAATCAGTGTACACTGCCAGATTGCTTCTGCTCTGCTGATGGAACACGTATTCCCGGTGGCATAGAGCCGAACCAAGTGCCTCAAATGATAACAATCACTTTCAACGGTGCTGTTAATGTTGACAACATTGATTTATATGAACAAATTTTCAATGGTAACCGCCACAATCCTAACGGTTGCCAAATTCGAGGAACATTCTTTGTGTCTCATAAATACACTAATTACGCAGCCATTCAGGAACTACACCGCAAGGGACACGAAATTTCAGTGTTTTCAATCACCCACAAAGACGATCCTCAGTACTGGACCAGTGGCAGCTACGACGATTGGTTGGCAGAGATGGCTGGAGCACGTCTGATTATAGAGCGTTTCGCCAACATAACCGATGCCTCGATCATTGGTGTTCGGGCTCCGTACTTGCGCGTCGGAGGAAACAGACAATTCGAAATGATGGCCGATCAATACTTCGTCTACGACGCATCAATCACTGCTCCTCTAAGCCGCGTTCCCATTTGGCCGTACACGCTTTACTTCCGTATGCCCCACAAGTGTAACGGTAACGCGCACAATTGTCCGTCTCGAAGCCACCCAGTCTGGGAGATGGTCATGAATGAATTAGACAGGAGAGATGACCCGACTTTCGATGAATCCTTGCCTGGTTGTCATGTTGTAGACTCCTGTTCCAATATTCAAACCGGGGAGCAGTTCGCGCGTCTGCTGCGTCACAACTTCAACCGTCACTACAGTACTAACCGCGCTCCGCTCGGTCTGCACTTCCACGCGTCATGGCTCAAGTCCAAAAAAGAATTCAGAGATGAACTCATTAAATTTATAGAAGAAATGTTGGAACGCAATGATGTGTACTTCACGTCACTAATTCAAGTTATCCAATGGATGCAAAACCCCACAGAATTGACCTCGCTAAGGGATTTCCAGGAGTGGAAACAAGATAAGTGTGACGTCAAAGGTCAACCGTTCTGCTCGTTGCCGAATGCCTGCCCGATAACCACCCGCGAATTGCCTGGAGAGACACTGCGCCTGTTCACCTGCATGGAATGCCCCAACAACTACCCGTGGATCCTAGACCCTACCGGAGAGGGCTTCAATGTTAAAAAGTGATCTCTTTAAGTTAATTAAAAAGACTGTATACAATTATGTAAATAGGTACTTAATACTCAGTAATATTATATAATATTAAATGACTTAGTGAAGACTGGGCAGCAACAAATTCAATCAATATTTTAACGTCATCAATATCGTTTCCGACAGCTGAGAATCAATCTTGTATTACGTATGCGTGTCGAGAAGAGCAAACTTGTGTTGTAAGTTGCCGTTTTATTACTTGGTGCAATTTACTCACCAGAATTGACAATAAATTAGTGTGAAACATATCAACTCTTCTTCTTATTTCTTTGTAAAAATACCTATACTCATTCTAGGCTTATTATCCGGTGTACTTAGCTATTCAGGTAAATATTCATCTGTTTTACCTACGAATAAAAAAATACAGTCACTGTAATAAATAAGTCCATCTGACAACGACACCTACGTACATCCTTTACTTCTGTATAGAGGTTTGGTGAAGCGGTGATAGCAGAGCGGTGTACAACGCCGGCTTATCAATAGCCATGTCGTGGGTTCGGACCTTGGCATGTAGCAGACTTTGTTTTCTAAATTATGTACATTGGTGAAAATATAGTAGCAATACCGTTCGCTGACGGTGAAGGAAAAACATCGTAAGGAAACCTTAGTGTCTGAAGTGTTAACGTACCTCAGCGCTACGTACAATGGCCCATCTATGAGGATAAGTGCGGAGCTCTCAGGTATAACAAACTTACTAGGGGTTTAGTTGATACACCGATAGGATTTTGTTGAAGAGGAGAGTAGGAGTGACGGTCACGCTAGCAATTTTTTTTTTATTTTCGGTTTTTGGAAATCATCTTGACTGTAAATAGTTATCCTAACTTTTTTTATTTATGGCTATAACACGATTAAAGAACTCTCGCTATAATCCGCAATGTGTACTAATTCCAAATAAAGCCCCATAAAATTTTATTTTAAAAACCTATTTAGAGGCTAAAAATTCCACCCATGCCGGGATTCGAACCCGCGACCTCTGGCTATCCGTGCCAGAGCTCTTTCCAACTGATACAGAGAATAATGTAAAGAGGTTCGAAATTTCACTGATGCCGGTGAGTCGCCCATTAGCTCTGTTGGAAAGAGCGCTGGCACGGATAGCCAGAGGTCGCGGATTCGAATCCCGGCATGGGTGGAATTTTTAGCCTCTAAATAGGTTTTTAAAATATCTACCACTATTATCTTATTGACTTTGATAATACCTATAAAAAAAATAACTTAGTTCATCCAGGTCAAAGCTGAATTTATCTATCAGGGGGCACGGCAGTGCCCCCGGCAAGTTGAGCGCGAAGCAAACACTAGAACCATCTAGCCGCATTTTCAGGCCCCTGTTTGAGAACCTCTGGATAAGACCAGAACGCAGAAATTTTCGTCATCAAGTAAGCTATAGTCACGTACTTAAAATCCAAAATTTTAAGTCATTTAGTTCCGATGTTAAGCGACAGCAACGTTTCGCATTTATGACACTCACTCACTGATGATCATCAAAATAGAACTAGTACTTCCCATAAACTCAGAGAGCCGAAATTTGGTACAGAGTTATGGGCCACATAAAGGAAAATCTATAAAAACTAGGAAAATCGAAGATCTTGAGTACCTGGTGACCCTGACAGAACACACAACACAAGAGCCCAACCAAACTATTAGAAGATTATTATTTATTTTATTATTTCGCTCAAAATTTGGTCAAAATATAATGCATAGGACTAATAAGAGTGGCGGTGATACCCGCACACGTCGCTAGATGGCGCTGACTGTATTTTAAAACGCGCTTACGTTTTGTTTATCAGAGTGCTTAGTGCGAGTTTGACAGATCCAATCGAATAACTTTACTACCGCGTTAATCGAGCATCGAGTAGTGAGTATGAGTAAGTTAACTGTTCGAACTGGCAAAACGCTGTCACAGTACAGCTCGCACTCGCGTTTATTCGTGTTTTGGCTAGTAAACGTGTTCACTTCTCAACGTAAACCATTACAACTCGCACTCAGCAATTTTAATTTCCATACTTGTCGCTAGGTGGCGCTTCCTCGATGCCATAGAAATATGAGTTTACGCTAACGCGATCGAGTAGTTAAAAAACTCGCACTTAGCACTCCGATAACCTTATGTGGCGAAGTGGCAACTGGCCGCGTTACAGTCGGGGGGGACTGATTGATTTATTTTATAAGAAAATCTAATAAAATAAATCAATATGCCCACGATTCTACAAAAAGAAGTGAAATCCCACCAAAAACATTCTGTAAAAACTAGCAAAGTCTCGATGGAGCTCTCGTTTATCTCTAAAAAGTAATGAAATCTAGACAAAGTCGTGCCAACTCTAAGGTTCCTTACTGCGATTTCTTTATTATTAAACTTAATGTTGTGTGACTTGGCCGTGATTAAAAGTCCGTCTGTAGATACTGGAAATATTTTTTCATTTCTCATACCTACTCGGAAAGTAGTGTTGGTTTGATCTGATTATTGGATGAAAAATGCTGCTTCACTCCATAGGGACGAAAAAACTCATACAAATTACTTCCCACCCAAGGGCGGGAATGAACTTTAAAAATAGAACTACTTTCAGTTTTTTTTTTTTTTTTGCGTTATGGCTCTGCACGGTTTGTGCCTACGCCAGTGTCAAGTAGGTATTAGGTAAAGGTAGGGAAACGAAACGTAATATACAAAAATAAAAAGGAACGGAATTTGGAAAAGGGTTTAAGATTCAGCTGTTAATAACATTGGGATACAAAATAAAAATTAATAAAGGAATAATGAGTACATAAAAAATATTTACATAAGGGCATTTTACATATTATACAAAACTAAATTTTAATATCGTTCTTGCTTAAAAACTTTGCTATACATTTATAAATATTTACATTATAACTACATAAGAGGCAGGACGCAGAGGAAGGGAAAGGGACGCCAAGGGAAATCAGGGAAGAAACAAAAAAGGAACGATCACAATCAGGACAGGAAAATAATAAGTGATTAATATCTCCCACCTCAGCCCCACAGGCACAGGCAGGACCCTGTACAATGCCAAGTCTAGCAAGATGAGCCGGAGTTGAGGTGTGGCCTAGACGCATTCGAATCAGGCTTGATGTATTTTTCTTACTAAACTTAGCATCTGCACTACAAAACCAGGGCTTTCGCAAAATATGAGGTTGGATTCTACGGTAGTAAATGCCTTTTGACTGGTTCTCTGTCCAGGTTCTATCCCAGGAATCCTGGAGATAAACTCTGGGAAGAGTGGACAGGTCGTTATGATGATTTTCATACGGGAATACGTCTCCGCACTCCACCGCAGAATTCGCAAGTTCATCAGCCTTTTCATTACCAATTATGCCACAGTGGGAAGGGACCCATCCAAATTGCACAGTAAGATCTTTCTCTGAACAAATAAGTAGCAACTTGCGGATACCAAAAATTGTAGGGTGAATGGTAGAGAAAAACGGAAATTTAATTAATGCCTGCGGAGAGCTCAATGAATCTGTCAGCACCAACGTATTCCTAAGACCCATTAATAAAATATATTCTACAGCTTTGAAGAGACCATAACATTCTCCAGAATATACTGAAGATTCAGCCGGAAGTTTAATTTTTTGAACTATTGCATATTGTGCATGAAAAACACCTACACCTACGCAACTGCCTTGATGTTTTGAAGCATCCGTAAAAATGGTGTGCCACCCCTGGAATTGGTTGTCTACTAGGTTATTGAACTCGGTATTTTGACAGATATCATGTTTAGAAATTCCTAAATTAAGACTAACGTTTGGGATTTGAACTAAAGAGTTGTAAGGACAATGAAAAATAGGAAGCAAATTAGAGTTATGGCATGGAGCCTCAATAGAGTTAAATTTCTGGAAGCTCTTAACAAGACACGGAGTAGCCCTGTGAGACCAATACTTGGACTTTGTAATAAGGTCTGAAAGATGTTGTAATCTGCCAAGCAAAGGATGATGAGTAAGCTGCAAGCAACGACTCAAAAATCTATCAGACAGGTATTGACGCCTTAACCGAAGAGGTGGCTCTCCACACTCTACTTGCATGCAATTAATAGGACTAGATTTCATTGCTCCTAAGATGATTCTTAAAGCCTTGGACTGCACAGCATCCAATTTCTTAAAGCCAGCAGAGCTACCAGGCTCCAATAAGAAGATTCCATAATCCAGAACACTTCTAATTAAAGCATTATAAAGCAACCTCAATGAAAAAGGATGAGCACCCCACCATACCCCTGAGAGGCATCTAATAATATTTAATAAGTGATCACACTTGGCAGCAATATATTCACAATGTGGAAGTCCGGTAAGTTGACTGTCTAAAATAACTCCTAAAAATTTTACTTGAGTTTTTACTGGAATGGGAGAGGAATTATATTCAACACAAATGTGTGGACGCTTTCTCATTCTTGAAAATAACACCACAGCACTTTTACTGACAGACAGGTCCAGTCCATCAGTGGATAGCCATTGATGAAGCATTGACAGAGAAGTAGTAAGAGATGAGCACATAGAGTCTATTGAGTTACCCGTTGTATAAAGAAGAAGATCATCTGCATATTGCAAGACTTCTATAGAGCTACAAAGGGCAGAATCTAAATCATAAGTATAAATATTATATAATAAGGGAGAGAGCACTGACCCTTGAGGGAGACCTCTCCAAACTAATCTAGATATTTTTTTGTCATCTATATACAAATTAATTGACCTTTCTGAAAGTATATTTACAATAAAATTTACAAGCAAATTGGGGACTTTTAATAATTGAAGTTTTTGTTTCAGGACAGACACAAGTACACTATCATAAGCAGCTTGAATATCAAGAAACGCTGCAAGAACTGAATTATTATTAGAAAAAGCTATACGAATGTCAGTGGTGAAAACACCTAAGCTGTCAATAGTACCTCTGCCTTTTCTAAAACCGTACTGGGAAGGAGATAAAAGATTATGGCTCTCAATGAACCACTCAAGACGAATTTTGACAAGGTATTCAGCAATTTTAACTAGAACAGAATATAGAGCGATAGGTCTGTAAGAAGAAGGGTCAGCAGAAGGCTTATTGGATTTTAAAATTGGAATAATGGTTTGGGATCTCCAGGAGAGAGGAATAATACCTGAAACTACAGTGGAGTTAATCAATTCTAGATAAGTTAGTAGAGTAGAATCACTAAGATTAACAATAAAAGAATAAGGGATACCATCTTCTCCTGGGGCAGAATCCCTAACATGAGAGAGGATCCCTTTTAATTCCTCTAAGGTGAAAGGCGAGTTTAAATCAGACCGACTATGCACAATATGGCAACTGGGAGAAATAGATGTTTGTTCTGGAACAGAGGGAGGGGCTAGGTGGTCCAAAAAATCATCAGCTAGGGAAGGGGACATTTTGGGAGTGTCAGAATTATTGAAGGCTGACCTAAACCGTTTTATGTTTTCCAAACAGCAGATGGAGGAGTATTAGGTGAAATAGAAGTGCAAAATTTTTGCCAACCTTCATATTTTTTCTGTTTCAAAAGTTTTTTAGTAGTTCGAGATACTTCTAAATAAGTGTCAAAATTGTCTGGAGTCATTTCATCACTATACAATTTTTCAGCTTCCTTTCTCTTTTTTACAGCCTCTGAACAATCCGCATCCCACCAAGGTGGAGAAGGGATTTTGCCAGAAGCCCTATTTTTAAGAGGAAATGTCTGATCTGCAGCCTCCATCAAAACCTTAGCAAAGATCTCAGCATCAGAGGTACATAGAGATTCGCAATCTCTGACTTTTTGCTCCACACATTCTCTAAAAGAACTCCAGTCTGCATTACTTAATTTATGCTTAATACGGGGCTTAAATGTTGAAACAGAAGGTTTACTATTTGGGAATGAAATAAGTAAAGGAAAATGATCACTGCCATATGACGATGAAAGAGGATACCAATTTAAACACAAAGCAAGATTAGGAGTGCAAAAGGTCAAATCAGGAGCACTAATTCCTTCATCAGGCTTAGTATGACGGGTAGGTAAACAATTATTTAAAATACAATGATAATGGGACTGAATGATGTCTAGTAATTGTTCCCCATAGCAAGATGTAAAAGAACTACCCCATGCCTGGTGTTGACAGTTCAAGTCTCCCATCACCAAAAATGGTTTTGGGAGGATACTAATTATATTACTAATTTCTGTTAAAATATTTACAGACGGACGAGAAAAATATACAGAAACTACACAAATATTATTTACAATAGCAGCAACAACAGAAATGTCGTTGCTGTGAGAAGGGAGTGGAAAAGATGAAAATGAGAATGACTTATTGATGAGAATGGCCACTCCGCCATACCCATCATCTCTGTCTTCTCGAAGACAGGCGTAACCAGTGGCTTTAAAAGAAAACCCTGGCTTCAACCATGTCTCTGAAAGAGTAAATATAGAGGGTTGGTACTTATTAAGTAAATGTATCAGGTCAGACATTTTACTTATTATGCTTCGGCAATTCCACTGCAGGATCTTGCCTAAGTTGGCCATTTTTGGCTAAAGAATTTACAATTTGGATAATAGAGGCAGCGTTGGACGGTAATGAGTTATCACTATTAGTGAAAGATTTAGATATTAATTGAATTAAAGTTGAGATCAATTCTAATATGTTTGAATTGCTTTCCCCAGAGTCCTTGAGTTTATCTTGTAGGGCACAGCCATTTGAAGGAGATGGAGGATCATATTCAGAAATAAGTGATCTATGGACAGCGCGATCATATCCTGTAGATGAGGTTTTTGGGGTAGATGGTTTACGAAAGACTGTTTTTTTATGTGAATTTGAGTTGAGTTTTTGATGAGGGGGTGATGGGAGGGGACGAGCAGAGAAATTGGGTGTTGGCGCAGAAGATAATACATCACTGTACGACTTATTTACTGGAGGATGTAACTTTATAGCTTCTGAGTATGAGACACAATTTTGTGCCATATAAAGTTTTACCCGGGTCTGCCTTTCATACTCTGGACATAACTTGTTTGTGGCGAAATGACTTTTATTACAAGATAAACAGACTGCATCATCATTCTCAATGTGACAAGAGTCACCTGAGTGATTCTGACCACATTTGTAACACCTTGGAGTGGAATTACACTTTGTCTTAGTGTGGCCGAAGCGGCAACAATTAAAACATTGTATGGTAGGGTACGAATAGAGCTCTACAGGTAGAGCATTGTAACAGAGAAAAACTCTTTTGGGCAACACCTGACCATCAAATGTTAACACAACAGTCTGTGAGGGTTTCCATGTAGGGGTTGGGCCGTGTATTTTATAATTAAACCTTCTAATTTTGAGAACCTTACCACAACCAATTGGCACAGAAATGTTGTCAAGTACCTCTTCAGGGGTCCACTCTGCTGGGACTCCTCTGACAACTCCCATCCTTGTGATGTTAAAAGATGGGATGAAAGCTTTGAAATTGTTATTGTTTAAATCTGGGTCTAACAGGAACAAATTAGCATCATTAAAATCGGAAAACGAAATGCTCAGTTTGCTCCGGCTTAGTCGTTTGACACTACCATTAATTACATTTTTGAATCCACGTCTTTTCATATAGTGACCAAACGATACCGGGTGGAGAGTGGGAGAAGGTAAATCCTCAGTTGAATTTTTTTGTAGATGTATTATGTAAGGGGAGGCATCAGTCGATTCGTACTGAGTCCTGCCAACCTGAGGAGACTGAAGGGGCAGAGTCATGGGTAATGGTGAAACACCCGACACAGAAGAACCTGCGTCCACTTGGGACGAAGCCCCTTGTGAATCTGGCATTTCACACACAGTCGTTTTTTTTACTGTCGTCGCTATCACATCCACAAACATTAGCCGTATCTGAACCAAGTTTATGATGTTTCCTTCTTTTGTTACAGTGTCTGCAGACCTTGCGCTGCGCCCTGGTTCGTTTTCGTTTTTCTGATCTAATTGATCCGTCAGTGTCCATACCAGTGGACTCATTATTAATTGGGATAGTGATGTTAACACCGACCGAGGGGACTGTGCCCCCCGGATCGGGCGGCTCCTCCATGGGCCCAGACAGAAAGTAACAAAAAAAACTTACCAGATATAAAGAAAGTATATACAAAAACTATAAAAGAAACTCTAATCTACAATATATTACAAAAATATAAAAGAACTGATCTTATAATCCTATTTTAAAATAATTTTCAAATTCTTAACAAAAAAATACGCCCGCCTAATTCAACGTTTCCCGCGCTTTTTTTCAACTACTTTCAGTTGTGAAGCGTTTTTGTAATAAATAGGCTTTTAAAAAAACTAATTAAAAAAATGCTGCGGCCATGTGAGTTTCTAAACAGCCAATGTGAATTTAGGCTTGTGTCCACTAAGAGTAAATCGAATGGAAGAAAGTCTTTAAATACTCATTATGATATGCAGATGGGAAAAAACAAAGCTATTTATGATAAAACATAAAGATTATTAATATTTTCTGAAAAGAAATTCGAAAAACTTTGTCATTAAGTCACGAAACAGTGAACACCAATCAGAGCGTGCCACGTCACGTCGTGGCGAACATAGTTGTTGTTGACATTTTAGTATGAGTTTAGTTGATGATTATTTTAGATTTTGATATGTACAACTGTTATTATTTTATTAAGAAACGCAGAGGTATTGAAAGTTATTTAGTGAAACATATTAGGCAAGATGGAAACAGGTTTTATCAAAGCTAATGGCAATAATTTGCCCAGAATTGACCCCGTAATGCTTGGTACATTTTTTGCATCAAATAGTGACTTTTGCTCATCGGAATTCGGTAATATTAAAACTTCAATTTAAGTATAAACAAGTGTTAAAATATTAATAATAAGCTTTTTTTTAATCAGATTTATTTCACTATTAAATCACGAATATTACGTCGTATAGTTGCAGCAAAATTATCTTCACAAAAACACATTCTTCAATTTGTCGATAAACAATGAGGATCGCTTCTTCTTGCAAGTGTTAACCACCTTTTTCGTATTTTTTGCTTGTGTGGGACATACAAAAATAATGTATTTGGTGTTTTTATTCTTGTGCTTTTACACTGGGGCACCATGCGGCTTTTGCCATACGAGAAAGTCATATTTAATTGAAATAACAGCAGAAGGGCATTTCTCCAGAAGAGGCAAAAATAGCTGATTTCGGTGGTCGTTTTTTTTTTCATCTTTCGGGAATTTTATCGATTGTTTTGGATAAAGGGCTAAAAACTATAAAACATGATATATTTTGGGTAGGTAAATTCTCGGTTATAAAACGAAATATTTAAATCACCGAAATCAGACCTCACCGAAATCAGAACACTGTACACTGGAATCAGAGTACCAGCACCGAAATCAGAAAAACTAACACCGAAATCTGACTACCTGCACCGAAATCAGATTGCAAGCATCGACATCAGAAAATAATTCACCGGAATCACAAAATGACCAGAGGATCATTTAGCGTGCCAAAGACACAATTTGATACCAGTAATGTCAGGCATTGTCTAGAAATTAAAAGAGGATAATTATAATAAATAAAAACCGGGCGGATATATAATTAATCAACTTGTTTATTGTAATTCTCATACATTATAAAGCTCTAAAGTACCTAATTCTTATACCTAAAATCACATTTTTTAATAAGTTTTTTCTCATCAGACTGACACTCGTCATACAAGAGCCAAAAATCTAACACGAATGCGTGAGTAGGTAACTATTTCAAGTTAACTATTCTAGAACAAAAAATAATAGTCTTTCCAAAAAATGTGGCAAAATTTTATCGAAACACGCAATAAAATCAAACAATGAAGTATATTAATTTATACATTTTTGTCTCAGTATAGCCTTGTCTTTATAAAGTGACTACACCAAAAACAAAAAGCACGAGACACCCTTCATTTGGTTTTAACACGGCATAATTAGTTATGAAAGAGATAAATGATTTTAACAAAATTACACATGCTATGAATTTTATTTATTAATTAATTATTTTTTTAATTTTATTCCATTTTAACGTTTTATTTTATCATAACAAAGCTAATTTAACATTACTCAACTTCAAACGCCATAAAATGGAATAAAATAATCCACGTAGGTAAAATGTGTTTTAATAAAATAATCTAATAAAAATTCTACAAAGAAAAATTTTCCTTAACCTTAAATCAGTCTTATGAACATATTTGTTTAACATTGTCTATAACCTTATTATAAAATGTACTTAGCAAAATAGTGTTTTGGACTTATTCAACACAAAATGTTGTGTAAATATTCAAATATATGTTTTTATTACTATTCTTTATGCTACATACGGTTTTAATTGTCAATAATAAAATGTACACACGGAACATGTATACCTACTTGTTTCACATTTTCAAGTTAACGCATTGATGCTGCTGCAGCGGTTTTTGATCTAACCGAAATCAATTATGACAGAAACAAAAAAAATTTGTCGTTATTATTAACAGTAAAGAAAATATCTACAAGTATAAAACTATTCGTAGGTTTCCACGCGATGTTTTCTTTCACAGTTAGCGATGAGATTAAAAAAAAAAATGCGCATATCCTACTTGAAACTTACATGTAAGGAATCTGATCTCGGTTCTCTAAAGTCGAACGAAATACACTGAAATCAGGCAAATTTGACTTCGGTGGAAGTTTTTCTGACTTCGGTGCTCAAAAAGCCACCGAAATCAGGCACACCAAAATCGGAAAAGATATGTTTTTCAAGTTCACTCTTAAACTACACAACGTATCAACCCCAGATCAAGGCACTAGAAGTCAGTCACTGAGATAAATTATACAGTAAGAACTAGATTTTACAGACAATAAGTATTCTTTCCAATAAAACCTTCACCGAAGTCAAAATGTGCCCTAGACCAAATCTGAAGAATCAGTTACTTACCTGATATTTCCCAAGACTTTCATTCAATCACCCCCGTCCGTTGTCCTCGGGCGCTGCGGCATGACCACAGAACAACTCACAAAATGGCTCGTCCACACCGCGAATTCCTATAGTAATCTACGACCGAAGAAACGCTTGGTTCATAAGTGCCACCGAATTCAGGCAGAAGCAAGGGACACTCAAACATCTTGTTATTGTAGGCGAACTATTGTTTACATTCTTATGGTATTTAAATGAGAGGTACTTTAACTATCTGACAATATGTGAACATAAATACATTCCCGGAAAACAGTCTGAGTTTTATAGAAATAATTATAAATTGTCAAGTTTTGGGTTGGGGACAAGCCACCGAAGGTCATTTTCAGCCATTTCAGATTTTTTCCTGTGAGTTGCGAACGGTTTTCAGCAAAGTTTGCATATTCTCCAGGTAGACGAGGACCTAGAGGACACTGTAGTATTTTTTGCAGGGATATATTTTGACAATCTGGATAGGTTATGCGCCGGGCCGTCAAGTTCGGACCCCGTGGAGAAATGCCCAGAAAACTAACAATCGCCTACTGAAACCGTGCCCGTACACCACCTCGCGACGTCACTCAAGACGCCATGACAGTCTTGAGCGTTTTTGTGGGAAATTTAAATTGATTTTTTTAGATTCAATATACTTATTGAATATGTTATTTTTTATTTAAAATAACACATATTTGTTGTATAATACACTTAAAAGTAGTTATAAAACCATTTCCCAAATTCAGTCAACTAGCCTAAATAGGCGGGTACTAATCTGTTATATTATCTGTGACGGAATTCAAAAAAATAGGTAATAATCTTTTACGCTAAGATTTGAATATTAAAACTGAGTTTTGTTTTCCTCATATTCGAAATGAAAAGTAGTGTTTAACACGGGTAAAAGAATCAATTTCTACTCGGACTACAGCCGCCCGAGCGCAGCGAGGGCGTCTAAATACCTCGGGAATTGATTCCTTTCTACCCTCGGTAAGCAATCTATTATTTCATACTGTTTGTTTCAGGCTCGCTTATACATAACGCTCATTTGGCAGAATATTGACGCAAATGTCCTTTTTCCAATTTTACAGGAGAGACTTTTTAAAGTTTTTTTTGGTAGTTAAGAGCTTGTAGGATATTAGTGGAAGTTACCCATATTAAATACATCTTAAATTAAAACTATACAATTGAGTTAAGGGAAAAAATAAGAACCTTTTTTTTAATTGTTTTATTTCTTCCGTAATTCCAATTTAAAAAGGGGGGTACCTACATTTGCGTCATTATGTTACCAGGGTCGAGCGTATTTTCTTTTGTGACTTCTTCTAAAAACTGTGACCTTATGACGAAATAAAAAATATATATTACAGAAACGTAATCAGTCTTTATTGAGTAATATTTTTTCAAGGTTTTAGTCTTTTAGCATTTCCAAATCAAAAAAAAAAATTGCGCTCAGTTTTACTTAAAACCAGAAAATAATTAATCTTAAATTCTTATAGAACCAAAAAAACATACTTCTTAAATAATTATGAAAAATTGTAGAGGCTATTCGCCTGACTAATACAAATCACGTCATACGAATGGAGAGAGCCCAAAGGAGCCTACAGTTACCTTTTTCCCCAATAGTCTTGCTATGATGTATAACTAAGGCTCTTATGAACCGGAATATAGAAAGGTATTCATAATATCCGTTTATAAATTCGTAACTTATTATTATTTTTGTTTTGAAAATGCTTCGTTATTTTCAAACCACTACTATTAATGGCGATAAAACACTATCACCACCATCACTTCTATTGGATCAAGTAATTGAGAATTAATCAATGTCATAATATTCAACTTCAGCTGCTCAGCCGCGCCGAAAATTTGCACACATAAATCACAATCATGACAAAAAAAACTTTAAAACTTATTTCTAAATATTTTAAAAACCTATTTAGAGGCTAAAAATTCCACCCATGCTGGGATTTAAACCCGCGACCTCTGGCTATCCGTGCCAGCGCTCTTTCCAACTGAGGTAACGTAATACAGAGAATATTGTAAAGAGGTTCGAAATTTCACTGATGCCGGTGAGACACCCATTAGCTCAGTTGGTAAAAGCGCTGACACGGATAGCCAGAGATCGCGGGTTCGAATCCCAGCATGGGTGGAAGTTTTAGCCTCTAAATAGGTTTTTAAAATTGTCCTTAGCACGGGTTAGTGTATTAAAAAGAATATAATCATGTGGGTACAGCGATATCATTCCGATGTAAAAACCTAACAGCAAAGTAGGTGCTCGGGGCTGCAAGTGATGCAAATTGCTTCAGCCAGATGTCGCTGGCTGTACGTAATACAGAGAATATTGTAAAGAGGTTCGAAATTTCACTGATGCCGGTGAGTCACTCATTAGCTCAGTTGGAAAGAGCGCTGGCACGGATAGCCAGAGGTCGCGGGTTTGAATCCCAGCGTGGCACAGACGGAGAATATCAAGATCTAGCTGTATAAAATCCCTAAATGGAACTAATCCCAATCCTATCACAAAATATATTTTTTATTACCTTAATACCTACCACCGATCGTGGCATACTTAATTTGTCTGCTGGTTACACTTGTCATCAAAGAAAAAATCTCAAAGTCAGTACTTTGTCATGTGCGTTTATTTACTTTTCGTCAAACGGTTAAATTGCCCCAACTTACGATCGTTTCTTAGCGAATATTCGGAAATAGAGTACGTTTTGTTTTGTTCGTTGTGTTGATAAAGTCTTCAAGGTAAGTTAAGCAACATTTTATTGAAATTCACTTAAATGTTTTCGACTTATCGCCCTACGTATGTCATTAGGTCTTTGTGCATTGGTTTTAAATAAGCTTCTGCGTTTATATGAGTAAAAGTTAGGGTGTTTAGTGGAGTTTAATTATGAAACTTTCAGGATTATTAAATTGAAGTATGAATATTCACATCCCATTTACATTTCTTGCGCGTTTTTGCCACGCCCATACATTTTTTTTTTTCAGAATGAGTGTCATGTTATCCAAAAACATTTTTTTGAAATTTGGATTAAAGCTGACAACAAAAAGCGACTGGACGCTGTGTGTGCCTTTGTCATGGAATGAATATAAATTTATGAATATCAAACTATTCCAAATGACTAATTTAAGAAAATTAAGGTTTTATTAAAAAACCTTTGTTTACAATTTAATGACAAAAATTAAATCGAGAAAGGAAAGAATTCCACGTGACTTTAGAAATGAGTTAGGTTTACTTATTGATATCCCCGCACAACAAGCAGGTAATACAAATGACGGCAATACGGCAAGGAAACAAATTTCAGGAATTCCGAAAAAACTTCAGTACCTACCTAAATACTGGTTTAAACTTAGAGCTCATAAAAAAAATCATATTATTTTGGAAACTTTCGGTTGTGGGTTTTCCATCGACTCAAAAGCCTTTGAGGACTATGCGAGAGATACTAGAGAACCGTACCTACGTGAGTACTCTTGGTACAACATGCCAGTTAGTGTAGGTACACAAGGTGTTATATCATGGTAAGGACGTCGTAGAATCTTTCATTCTTCCAATTCGACAACTGTCTGAAGAAGCGCAGGAAGCTCGAAAAAGAATGTGAGTAGATACAGGGAACATTTTACACGTAAAACGTCAAGAATTGACACCAACACTGATCTTCTTAACCGCTTGTTAATTTCATCGGATCCTTTTCTAGCAAGACTAAGACGCGTCCCTAAAAAGAAACACAGCTTATTAGAGCCAGAAGTATTGAGCTTGCTTGCCTTGCTAACCACACATGAACCAGCTCAACCAGATAGTGATTAATTCCATTAAATAAATAAAAAATATCTGATTATAATAATATTCTTTTTGTTGCACTAACCCGTGCTAAGACAATTTTAAAAACCTATTTAGAGGCTAAAAATGCCACCCATGCCGGGACTCGAACCCGCCACCTCTTGCTGTTCGCGCTAGATGTCGCGGGTTTGAGTCCCGGCATGGGTGGCCGGCAGTCCCTCTAAATAGGTTTTTATTTGATTTAAAAAAATATATTTTTAATATATAACATAATAATAATAATAAAACATATAATTTAGAAAAATTTTGCATGTTTTTAATTAATTGTTTAACAAAAATAATTAAATACAGCTAGAACTTCATATTCTCCCACTGTGCGTGGGTGGAATTTTTAGCCTCTAAATAGGTTTTTAAAATTGTCCTTAGCAGGGGGTAAGTGTATTAAAAAGAATATAATTATTTCTAAATAATTATTAATAACTGCAAAACACGGCTCAAACGGTGTCATTGAGTACCTTAAAAGCTTATTTAGCTAAAGACACAATGACAATTAAGCCATTATTGTACCAAATAAGTAAAAAATAAGTTGTCATAATTACCTTTACGCCAATGTAGCACTCACGTACAATTGCATACCACGGGCCTCTCCGACTTATTATACTCTATGCTCTCCGCGCAACTGACCAATGAGCCGTTGTTTTATTCAGAAGTGTTAGAACTTTGTCAAAACGCCACAACGACAGTGGCGCCGTCACGTTATAAAACAAAACTACATTACTGTCATTTTTTCCCCAAGTGTAAACAGTTATTTCGGGTGTTTTGGCATACTTAACTCAAATTGGCAAAAAAGTACATTTGCGTCATTATTCTGCCAAATGAGCGATAAGTATTATTGACATAAGCAGCTTTATCAAGCTTACAATTGACTAGTTATTCAATCAACGTTTTTCTAGTGGCAATTTTCCTTCGTCAATGGGTAGCGGTTCTGGCGACAGATTGGTGCAATGGTGTCATGGAGCACCTGGTTTTGTACCCTTGTGTAGGTACCCTTAAACAGCCAAGTCACACAACATTAACTATAATAATAAAGAAATCGCAGTAAGGAACCTTAGACTTGGCACGACTTTGTCTAGATATCATTACTTTTTAGAGATAAACTTGACTTGGCTAGTTTTTTTTTTGGATTTGATTTTTTTTTTATTATTTTAATCAGCGGATAATCCATACACAGCCAGATTTCAAGTTGGCATTTTTTTATTTTAATTAAGTAAGATATTTTCTCGCGTAAAACATACCGTCACGGGCGGTTTACAGTTCCCATACAAACGCAGTTTGGTTTTTATTTGTAAACGTCTTGCTAAATCTCATTTAAACTATGCTAAAACGTTTGGAGGACACAAATCTAGGTTCAAGCAGTAAACTTGCGCTACCAATAGAACAAATCGTATATTTTTAATTTTATTGATGGTATTTATGCAAAAAGTGTCAGACTAATCTCTCCATCACGTTAATAAGTCGTTTTTTTAAGTCCACGGCCGTGTACCTAACGCAATAAACCAAGACTTGAGAGCGTTAGTGCCAAAAACAGCTATTCATTCTAGTCGAGAACCTAACATCACGAACAGGGCCCTCGAGTCTAATACTTACATAGTTTTTCAATAGAATTGTATAAGAACGACAATGGGTGTTATTTGCATCAATTTGCTAGTCTACAAAGCAATAACAGTACAATGTCATTCCAGGGGTATAACCCGCGCCAATTAAATAGGCATCTCTTGCGAAGAAGATAAAATCGCGCGAGGCGCCGAGTTAAGTAGCACGGGTTATACCATTGCAATGCGATTGGTTATTAGACTACCGATAGTGTGAAAGAAACGACCACTATCGGACTAATATGACTCTATTGAACAACGAGACATTTTAGAGACTGGTCCGTGATCCTAGGTTCTCGGACAACTGTTGGACAGAAAAACAGTCTCAACATTGGTCTCACACTGCAAAACTATTTACATCCTAAATTGAATGAGGGATTTTCCTACAGCAAATTAAAAAAAAAATAGTTCTTGAAACTACGACAGATGGCTCTGATAAAACTTGACTTGATTTTTTTTTCACAATATATCTGTAATCTGTGAACTTCTGTCATTCCGTCTCATATAGTAATATACTCTGTGTTCCGTCTTGACACATTAGTGATGGTAAAGTAAATAAATAAAATTGGTGTCCCTTGGGCATGTATTATCGGGACGTGTATCATTTGCTACACATTATCAGGCCGTACATTACAGACATCTTCAAGATTTATCACAGATTAAATGGGAGAGCTTCGAGCTTCGCTTCCACAGAACAGTTCGTGTTCGCTTAGTGGTTATACAGGGTGTCTCATTCAAATCGGTCAGTATGGGAAAGTCTGAAACTATAAGACATACGAAGATCTGTTCTGAGGAACCATGTCATCGATTTTAATAACAAGAAAAACTGCATTCATACATTTTAAAAAACATCTGTACTCCGTTCGGGAATCGAAGTTTTTTTTTTTGAAAAAAAAAAACTTCAACAATCAATTGAAAAGCCCACTTAAAATAAGTATGTAGATACTTATTTAAAGATTAAGATCGTTACCTAAACGTATTGAATATTGTATTGAAAAAGGCGGCGGTCACTTCGAGCACCTACTAAAATAAATTAAAGTATGTGAAAACATTGCATTTTATTCATTTTAGTCATCATGTTTCATACAGACATTTACTGCTTAAGACCTACACAATCGATATCTAAATAGAAATAGTGTAGGTTTTTTTTTTCAAAACCACCGGGTTCGATTCCCGAACAGAGTACAGATGTTTTTTTAAAATGTATGTGTAGTGTTTGAGTCGGAGGTAATGATACGACGCGTGTGCTGGCTCAAGTAAAACTGGTTTATTTCAGATAACCCACATACAATATTTTAAGAGTACCTACTACAACATCTCTCTCCTTATACATATATACATGAGTTATGAAAGTTATCTAATTAACGATCTATACAATCTAAGTTTACTGAAGTAATAATGAACACTATTCAAATCGAAGCAATCAGTATAATGACTTACTGGTAGGTTATACAATATTCTACCATCTAATTATAAATTAAGAAGCAAGTTATTTATCAGTTCACCAATCCTGCATTAACCAAAACTAATAATATTTATAATTAAGTAATCTGATTAAGAAAACGTAGGCGCTCGGCCCGTATTGAGCACTGAAGTAATTATTCGCAGGATACAATGCAAATCGATATAAATCTAATAAGTATATTTACATTCATGTTGCAACGGAAATAAAATTCACTTACACATTAGATAATTTAAACAGGGTGAGAATATGTGTGAATTAATCATATTAGTTGTATCCCCAGCGATCTGGTGGACGTACCTGTCTACCTGAACGAGTTCTATATGTACCTGATGATCTAGCAGCGGAGTCATTTTCAGCTGTCCCTTGTTGAGGTAGACTCTGTGGAGGGGTCGGCCCCAAATCACCTTCAAAGTCATCATAATGGCCAGTGGGATTCCTTCCAGGTATTATCTTTGGCCGTGTTGGTGCGATGATGTGTTGTCGATTGCGCCTATAGTGCGCACCGCGTTCTGTGCGCAGCCAGTAAGAGCGCGGCTCGGGGGCGGCGCCCTCGACGCGCGCGCGCACCCAACAGCCGCCCGCCCCGCCGGCGCCGCTCGCGGGGTCACGCATGCGCACCTCTTGCCCGGGTTCCAAAGGTCGTAGCTCTTTTGTTCCCCGGTCGTATTGCTCTTTCGATTTGACTTGGCCGTTTCTACGCTGATCATTTATTTCTCTGCTTGATGGCACGTTAGGTATGAGTAATTTTTTTGAGATCGGCATCCTGGTATTTAGCCTCCGTCCCATGAGCATTTGAGCCGGTGAGTATTTTTCTCCTGTAATTGGGGTGTTGCGAAAGTTTAGAATGGCTAAGTATGGGTCCGAGTTCTCCGCTTGCGCTTTTGTTATTAGTCGTTTCATTGTTTGTACGTTTCTTTCTGCAAGACCGTTAGAACGCGGATAGTATGGAGAACTCGTAATGTGCTCGAATTCCCATTTTTCGGTAAATGTTTTAAACTCTTGAGAAACGAATTGTAAGCCATTGTCCGATATTAATTTAGTGGGAATACCATAGCGGGCAAATATGGCTTTGAGTTGATTTATTATAGTGCTGCTGCGTAAATCTTTAACAGTCACTATCTCAACAAACTTGGAGAAATAGTCAACGACAAGCAAATAGTGCTTATCATTCACTTGAAAAAGGTCAGTAGCGAGGTGTTGCCACGGCAACGTCGGCTGGTCGTGCGGCCGCAGCGGCTGGCGCGGCGGCGCGGCGCGGCGCGCGGCGCAAGTCTCGCACGCGCCCACGCACCGCTCGATGTCAGCTGACATGCCGTGCCACCACAGGACATCTCGAGCCCTCCGTTTGCATTTTTCAATACCGAGATGCCCTTCATGTATCCTCTGCAGCATCTCAAGTTTCATGCTTGCAGGTATTATCACTCTATCATTCCTAAAAACGATACCATTTATTACATGTATTTCGTTTTTTATTGACCAAAAAGGTTTTGCTTCGCTTTTAACTAGGTTTTTGTTTTCTGGCCAGCCCTCTTCATAATAGGTTTTTACCGCGCACAGAGCCCGATCATTAGATGTGTTATACTTTATTACACTTAGTTTATCTGCACTGAAATTCACATTTTCGTAAAGCGCACTAACATGTACTGCTATTTGTTTATGTATGTCGCAGTCGCGACCTAACTCGGTCGGCGCCCGCGACAGCGTGTCGGCTATAAACATTAGTTTGCCAGGAACATACTTAATTTGAAGCGTGTATTTTTGTAAACGCAACAAAAGCCTCTGTAACCTAACTGGTGTGTCGTTCAGTGGTTTTTTAAATATGGTCTCCAAGGGCTTGTGGTCAGACTCGACCGTCACCTGATTATGACCGTAAATAAACTGGTGATATTTCTCACAACCGAAAACAATTGCCAACATTTCTTTCTCAATTTGCGCCCATCGCGTCTCAGCCGGCGTGAGTGTGCGCGCGGCGTAGGCCACGGGCCGGCCGTCCTGCAGCAGGCAGGCGCCCAGCCCGCGCGAGCTGGCGTCCACAGACACCACCACCGGCGAGTTCGGGTCGTAGTAGCGAAGCGTTGGTGCTTCTGCTATACATACCTTTATCTTGTTGAACACGCATTCGTGCGTTTCGTGCCATTCAAACAATACATTCTGCTTTAATAAGTTTCTGAGTGGTTCTACCAGTTCTGCGTAGTTAGCAATAAAACGCGCTAAATAATTTGCCATTCCCATGAAACGTTCCAGCTCTTTTTTAGACTGTGGTGCTTGCAAGTCCCGAATCGCCTGGACTCGCTCGGGATCCGGCCTCATGCCGTTTTCATCGAAGATGTGCCCGAGAAACTTGACCTGCGTAGCCACGAGCTCGCACTTGGCGCGGTTGAAGCGCACGCCGGCGGCGGCGGCGCGGCGCAGCAGCTCGCGGAGGCGCTCGTCGTGCTCCTCGCGCGTGCGCCCGTGCACCAGCAAGTCGTCCACGTACACCTCGACTCCCTCCATACCGAATATTTTGTACATCATGTTATGGAACACCTCGGATGCACTATTGATACTGTTTAACTTTAATTCACAAAATTAATATTTTGCTAACGATAAAATTGTTTGTTACACAAACTCGCTAGATGGCGCTGGTAGTTAATTACATCGCGGTAGGGTTGTGTTTTAATGTAGTGTATATCAGCCTATCGTGGCTCCGTACTAAAAAGTTTTCCCGTACAAATAAAAGTGAAGTCAGTTGCAAAGTGTGAGTGTTTCAATTAATCATATGGACCATCGAGCTCGGATAAACTGTGAGTAAAGTGCAAACAAATAACTTAGTGAAAGTGAGAGTTAACGGACTTAGAAAAATTCAGTGTTAAAAAGACTTAGCCGAATTCGCGAAGAAAAAAAGACTTAGAATAATTTGAAATTAGTTTCTGGAAGTGGTTTTGGACTTGTAATTTTTCTCAAACTGAACTAAATAAAAACTTTCGTAATTGAATAGTGATCCTAAAATAGTATTTTTTTCTAACTGTCCGCAATATATTTTGTGAGCCTTATATACAATGGCGGACAAGAAAATCAAACAACTTATCGTACAAATGCTTCAGAACTCGACCAAAATTGAAAAAT
This sequence comes from Yponomeuta sedellus, assembly GCA_934045075.1. Taxonomy (NCBI): domain Eukaryota; kingdom Metazoa; phylum Arthropoda; class Insecta; order Lepidoptera; family Yponomeutidae; genus Yponomeuta; species Yponomeuta sedellus. The sequence continues at coordinate 14,856,010 of OW203725.1, read as the reverse complement.
TACTTGCGAATTCGAAGAAATCTGCTAAGGACAAACGAACAAGAGGATTTTTGGATTCTCGTATGGAGATTTTACAAGATTATTGGGCAAGTTATACTAAGAATTATGAGACCCTTTCTGAATTGATAGATACTAAAACGTTACAATCAGAACACAATTTGAATTTGGAGGAAAATTATGAAGAAACTGAAGAACAATATCTGGAGCTTTTGACATGGCTTAAGGATAAATCATATGAGCTAAAACAGGAGAAATGTGAACCTTCGAACTCTGATACTCATTTAGAACTTGCAAAGATGAGACCGAAGCTTCCACCTATAGCAATACCGCAATTTTCCGGCGATTACAATCAGTGGATGAGCTTTAGAGATTTATTTAATTCTCTAATTCATAATGATGATCGTTTAACTAAAATCGAGAAACATCATTATCTAAAATCAAGTTTATCTGGAGAAGCTGCACAACTGCTGAAAAATTACTCGCTAACGGAAGCTAACTATGATGACTCCTGGAAAAAACTAAATGAAAGATATGAAAACAAGAGAATGATTGTGAATAACATCCTCAATCGTTTCTTAGGTCAGAAGACGTTAACATCGGAATCTCCAAAGGGAATAAAAGATCTTTTAGATACCTCTAGCCAATGTCTCACATCCCTAACAAATTTGAAGGTCGACTCCTGGAATGCAATCGTCGTGCACATCTTAGTCTCAAAGTTAGACATTGAATCTCACAAACTTTGGGAGCAATCGCTACAAAATTCAACAAGCATTCCTACGTATGAAGACTTAATCAGTTTTCTTGAGAAACGATTCCGAACTATGGAAATGGTCAATCTTTCACAACCTTCACAAAGAAATGCTCCCAAACCCGTTCAACAATCACCAAAAGCATCAACTGTCAAAAGTTTTGCTACTGAAATCGAAAGCACTTGTACTTACTGCTCACAGAATCATTATATATGCCACTGTAAAGGTTTTGCCTCACTCTCCGTTCCCGGACGTCAAGATTTCGTCAAGAGAAACAACATATGTTTTAACTGCCTTGTGAAAGGTCACTCAGTATCCAACTGTAGACAAAGTACAGTGTGCAAAAAGTGTGGACGTCGTCATCACACGCTGCTGCACTTTACCTCTCAGAAGGAAGACAAGGCTGTGGATACTGATAAAGAGAAAGATACCCCAAAGGAAAATAGCACTGGACCCAATACCTCTTGCAACCTTAGCGTTAACCTAAAAGCAGAAACGCAAGATGATCTGGTTATATTAGCTACTGCTGTAATTAATGTTGATTCAAAGAACAGTGGTACTTACGCCTTAAGAGCTCTTATAGATCAGGGTTCACAGGGTTCTTTCATCTCCGAAGCAGCTGCACAGTTGTTGAATCTTAATCGTACTCCAGTTACTGGCAAAATCTCCGGAATTTCTAATTCATCAGTGGTAACTACAAAGTCTATGGCTACACTTACAGTCCACTCCACAAAAGACAATGCATCAACCTTCCAAGTCAATGCATATGTTTTAAGAAAACTCACTTCATTGTTGCCTTCACGTGAATTTCCACAAGATACTTGGCCTTCATCTATGCAGTTGGATCTGGCTGATCCAAACTTTCACAAGCCAGGGTCTATTGATGTTTTACTTGGTGCCGACGTGCATGCATACATACTATTAGAAGGCTTACACAAGTGTAATTCTCTTATTGCACTCAATTCTCGCCTTGGTTGGTTAATATCAGGCAGAGTTTCACAAACTGATTCAGCAGGATACGAACACAATTTGGTGGTAATGCACACGAAGGTTGAAACTGATCAGTTACTCAGAAAATTCTGGGAGTTAGAAGAGAATTTACCTCACAAAAAACCAATGACCGATTCAGAAATACAATGTGAAGAACATTTCAAAGCTACTCACACTCGCAATGACGTTGGTCGTTACATTGTACGATTACCATTTGAAAATGATCCACCCACAAACCTTGGTGATACCAAACCTCTTGCTATCAGCCGCCTACAACAGATGGAGAAAAGTTTTACACGTAAGCCTGAGTTCAAGGAAGAATATCACAAATTCTTGAATGAGTATGAATCACAAGGTCACATGATGATAGTACCTGAAAAAGAAAGAGAAACACAGAAAGTATATCACTTACCTCACCACGCTGTTCTTAGGCCGACGAGTCTAAGCACGAAGCTACGTGTAGTTTTCGACGGAAGTGCTACACCTGAAAATGGAAAATCATTAAATGATAAACTTCTCACTGGTTGTCCTCTTCAAAAGGATATTAGAGATTTAATAACTAAATGGAGACAACATAAAACTTGTTTAGTTGCGGACATTCGACAGATGTATCGTCAAATTCTAGTAGCTAGCGATGACGTCGACTATCAGAGAATTGTATGGCGAGAATCTCCAACGGAACCTATAAAAGAATATCGACTACTTACCGTAACGTATGGAACATCTTGTGCCCCATTTTTAGCCATTCGCACACTTCATCAACTGGCTGAAGATGAAAAAGATGATTTCCCTACTGAATCTGAAATTCTGAAAAGCGACATGTTCATGGATGATTTATTGACTGGCGCGTCCACATCAGAAGATGCTGTGAAGTTACAAAAAGGGTTGACAGAACTTTTGTCTCGTGGTGGATTTCTTTTACACAAGTGGTCTTCAAACAGTCAAGTGGTGTTATCACAAATTCCCAATGTTGACAAAGACTCTCAAAGTGCTGTAAATATTAAGGTTGAAGACACAATCAAAACATTAGGTATTACCTGGAACTCTGAAACAGATAATTTTGAACTCAATCTAAATTTACAAAGTTGTAATGAGACAATTACCAAACGAAATGTATTGTCCACTATTGCAAAATCTTTTGATCCACTAGGTTGGCTAACACCGGCAATTATACTACTTAAAATCTTTATGCAAAAGCTGTGGTTAGCGGGCTTAGGTTGGGACGAAGAGTTACCTACTGATCTTAAGGAGGAATGGATTACTTATCTTGATCGTTTCATGCACGCTGAACACATTCAGTTCCCACGATGGCTTGGAGTTTCAGATCATACAATTAAACGGGAGCTGCATGGGTTTAGTGATGCCTCTTGTACGGCCTATGCTGGAGTGGTGTACCTCAGAGTTTTAAGCGATGAAGGCGAAATAAAAGTTCATCTTATTTTAGCAAAATCTAAAGTTGCCCCAGTCAAACAGATTTCTGTTCCACGTCTTGAACTCTGTGGTGCCGTACTTTTGGCCAAAATGATTCAACATGTTAAGACTGTTCTTAATATCCCTAATGATGATGTATATACCTGGACAGATTCTACCATCGTCCTAGCATGGCTGCGTAAAACACCAAATACATGGACTACATTTGTTGCAAATCGCACGTCAGAAATTTTGACACTCACTAATAGTAATCAATGGAATCATGTCAGTTCTGCCAACAATCCTGCTGATTTGGCATCCCGTGGAATTTTCCCAGATAATCTGCAGCAGTCGGGACTATGGTGGAATGGCCCTCAATTTTTGTATGATAGTTAGTTAGTTAGTTAGACCTGAGATTTCCGCACTTAGCCTCATGATTGGGCCATTGTACGTAGTGGAGCTGTTCGTTTACTCCAGCCAGCCTATCTCTTTCCAGAAAGCCAGCAGTGCTCCGATGTCACTGCAGGCTTCCTGAAGGGACCCCGGCTTCCCAATGATGGCGGTCCGTTGCTTTTCCACGCCTTCGCAGTGAATGGTCACGTGGGCGGGTGTTTCCTCTTCTTTGAGGCATCCCCGGCAAAGCGGGCTGTCGGTTAGACCCATGTTGTAGAGATGTCTGTTCAGTGAGCAGTGGCCTGTTAAGATTGCCACAGCTTTGCGCAGATTTTCTCTTCTCAGACGCAGCAGGCTACGTGAAAGACGTTTCGAGATTGTTGGTAAGGCCTCCCTGGCTTGTCTACATTTGGTTTCTGTTCTCCAAAGTTCAGCATGCTGGCTTTCTGTTCGCGACCTCAACCATTTTCTAAACTGGTTGTATGGGAGTGGGAGCAGGGGTTCGGGTCCTTCCACTGTGGTTTCCGAGCCTCTTTTAGCGAGTTCATCTGCGGCATCATTGCCCAGGGAGCCGCTATGACCCTTTATCCATTGTAAAGTGACTCTGTTATTTGTTGACAGTTTTTCCAATTCATGGTGACACTCTAGTATCAAGCTGTTGTTTGTAAGATTGCTGTTGAGTGCTTGTAGGACTGAGGCGCTGTCCGAGATTATGCGTATTGCGTAAGCCTTCGCATCTCTTGTGTTCAACAGCGCGACAGCTCTTGTTATACCGATGCATTCTGCCTGAAAGATTGTATTCAGGTTGCCAAGGGTTGTAGATATTTTTAGATTTAGTTCGTTGGAAAAGGCTCCTGCGCCCGTTCCTGTTTCAGTTTTGGAGCCGTCCGTGTACACTCTGACTTCGTGTATTCCCGAGTAGTCGGTAGGCTCCTCTTGCAGTTGTACCTTATATTTTTTGTCGAAAATATAAGTGTTTGGTATTCTGTCGCACACCGCTTCTATCATAGGCTGGTCCGAAACAGCGGCTGCTAGGATTTGTGTGTGTGGGGTGTAGCTGTTTTGTTTCCATATACCGGTTGTCCGAAGCCGTAGGGCAGCACTGGCTGCTTCTTGTTGAACGTGCAAGTGTAGAGGTCTGAGGTTCAACAGGGCTTCCAGGGCAGTAGTCGGTGTTGTCTTCATGCACCCAGCTACTGCGAGGCATGCCAGTCGTTGTAGCCTCTGTAATTGAAGTACTGCTATTTTCTGTTTTGTTCTGGTCCACCATACAACGGCGCCATAAGTTATAGCGGGTCTTATCACCGAAGTGTATAACCACATCATAAGTGACGGGCGTAGACCCCACTGTTTTCCTATGAGGCCGCGGCATTGCCAGAAGGTCATCTGGGCCTTGTTAACGATATTCTGTAGGTGCGAGCTCCAGTTTAGCTTGCTATCTAGCGTCACACCGAGATATTTAACTGTTGGTGACAGGGTTAGCGTTGTTCCGAAAAACTTTGGTAGGTTTTGTGTTTTTGGGTTACGTTTGTTTGTAAAAAGTACTAATTCCGTTTTAGTCGGGTTGGCGGTTAGTTGATGAGTCTTGCACCATCGCTCTACTATGCCAAACGCCGTTCTCATTAGACTGTATAGAATATCCTCGGATTTACCTATCGTCAGGATTGTTATATCGTCGGCGTAGCCTATTATCCAGAAACCACATTCATCAAGGCGTCTGATTAAGCCGTCAACTACTAGGTTCCATAGAAGTGGCGATAGAACTCCCCCTTGAGGGCAGCCTCTGGCCACTATTGCCCTCGTAGTGCTGTTTACCTTAAGCGTTATGGCTCTTTGACGCAGGAGGTTGTCTATCCAGCCCGTGATGGTTGGCTGCACTCCTCGTTTCACCAGCGCTTGGTTGATACTACTGAAAGTTGTTTTGTCGAAAGCACCTTCTATGTCAATAAAGGCTCCTAAGACCATATGTTTATCTGAGAGGCCCTTTTCTATGGTTCTAACGACAGTATGCAGAGCTGAGTCTGTTGATCTGCCATTTCTATAGGCATGTTGTTGAGGATGTAAAGGTTTTGTTTTTAGGGCTCCTTCTCTTATGTGCCTGTCCGTTAGTCTCTCCAGCGTTTTTAAGAGAAACGATGTGAGGCTGATAGGCCTATAGGATTTTGCCTGTGTATAGTCTCCTTTTCCAGCCTTTGGTAAAAAGACTACTTTGACTTCCCGCCATGAGTGGGGAATGTACTGGTGTGCCAGGCAGGATTGAAAGATACACACTAGCTGTGGCAGTATTGTGTTAATTCCCCATTGTAGGAGTGCCGGAAAAATTTCGTCTATTCCAGAGGATTTGTAAGGCAGGAAGCTTTTTACGGCCCATTGTACTTTATCTTCGGTAATGACCGTGTTTGATACGGCCCAGTCAATATCAGCTGGCGATCGTTCGAAGGGCTCTTCCCATTGTTGTTTGTCCATGATCATACAATCTGGGAAGTGAGTATGTAGTAGCAGTTCGCTTATTTCTTCGTCGGAGGTTGTGTATGTGCCGTCCGATTTCTTCAGTGAGCCGAGTCCTCTGTTTTTGTTTGTTGACAGAAGTGTTTTAATTCTTGCTGTCTCCTTTGTTGACTCGATTTTTTCACAGAAACGCCGCCATGAGCTAGTTTGGTAGTAGCGGATTTTCTTTTTGTAATCGTATTGTAGATCTTTGTATATGTCCCAGTCAGAATCCTTCCTGGTGTTTTTAGCGTGATTAAAGGCTTGCCTTAGCTTGCATCTTGTTCTTTCTAGGTCCTTGCCCCACCAGTGGCTACCAGGAGGTTCCTTGGGGTACGTTAGTGGGCAGGTCTGTTGGTATGTCTCCTGTAAGCAGGTTGTTAATGTTTCTACGTTGTGATCTATATTGGAGGTACTAGAAGTCGCGTCTTTTAGTTGAAGAGCTGACCACTTCGACTTTAAAACGTTCTGAAATCTAGAGACGTCCGTTTTGCGAGGGTTTCGCCACGGTTGTGGCGGTTGTGTTTGTGCCTGTATGGTGTACCTAACACGTCTGTGGTCGGAAAGTGAGGGTTCGTCGGAGACGTGCCAGTTGGAAACCATGTCCATCGCTCCTACTGACACAAGAGTGATATCTATGACAGTTTGGTACCTGCTGTTAATAAAAGTGGGCTGGTTACCTTTGTTGGCTATGAGGAGATTCGTAGTCATCAAAAACTCTATGAGGTCCTCTCCCCTTGGGTTGGCTTTGGGACTTCCCCACAGAGGATGGTGTGCGTTGCAATCGGCCGATATGATCAGCTCCCAGCTATGGTCTGCGCAGTACACCGCCAGGTCAGCCACCTCTTTGGCTGGTACGGTCTCATCTCCTGGCATGTACACGGATGCTAAGACAAGCATAGTTTGGTCGTCCCTTCCATTAAGGAGTCTCACAGCTGCGAGATCTCTGGAACAGAATTGTGTGAGTAGCGTAGCTTGTATGCAGTTGGGCATGTAAATACACGCCCTTGGGTTGGCTATCGTCGTATCGACCATTAGCTTACCTCTCGGGTTATTGAGTCCACAGATTCTACCACCCCTTACCCAAGGCTCCTGGATGAGAGCTATGGTGTTAGTTTTAACCTCCAGCAGGCTACGTAAGGTGGCTGAAGCGATTTGCTTATGCTGGAGGTTTGTTTGGACAACATCGACTGTAGCTACTACGTGTGGCGGAGCCATGGCTACTCCGACAGTGTCTCCCCCACACGCAGCAGCCAGTCCATGTCGTCAGACTGGTTGTCGTCGTCGTCGCTGATGGACATACCAGCGACTGTTGGCGAATAGGACGAGGGGGCCGCTCTCGACGGCTCGTCGGCTGGAGTCGGGACTCCATCAACGTCATCGCCATCGGGCGCGGCCTCATCGTCCCTTGTTTCGTTATCCTCGGTGGATACCCGCGCGCACAGAGACTCCGGCACGAACGGAGCGTCGCTCAGACCCGAGGGAGTGAAGAACTTTACGTACGCACTCCCCATGATATAAGCGACCCTCCGGTCCCGTTCCAGAAGGCAGGGCACCTCCTCCTCTGGAATGCCCAGAAAGAGGAAGATGCCCTTGCCCTCCTGAATCTCTATTCGGTAGGGCCTCCACCGCTGGATATTATATTCGGGATTTTGATGGATAAGAATCTGGCGAATCTTATCCATCTCTGTCACGACTGTTGTGGGTAGCAGCATACCGGCCTTTACCATCTTTGTGATTTCTGACTGTGCGATGACAGTCAGATCACAGTTCTGGATCGGGCACGCTATGCTGGCTACTGTGTCCTTAAGCCAAGCAAGCGTGGCGTCGTCTCCGCACCAAATTTTCAGCACCCCCTCACCCAGGTGAGGTTTCCCGTGAAACCTGAGCGGTTGGGCGCCGTCACCGGCCAGACACGACGCCAAGATTGCGTCAGAAGTGACTCTTTCCAGAGTCTCTTTGAGCTCGTCCGCTTGCTCGCTTGTTAAATCGGTGGGGGGAACGGTGGTCACGGCCACGCGTAGATGAGAGTTAATCACCCCCGCGTAGCCGAGCGCCTTTCCTTTCCCCTGACCCTCTAGCCTGCGCCGCTTGTTAGTAACGGCCGGTGACAGCGTTACATCAGCCCTGCCACGTTTTACCGGAGTTTCCGGAGCAGCGTGTCGGGGCCTCTGACCTGCCGTCGCCGAGCGTTGTGCTACCGAATTGGTCTGCTGCTGATCGCGCGGTAGAGACCCCGCAGTGATGGCGCACCCAGTTTCCACGCGCTGGAACCCAGCGTGCGGGGTTGCCCCCGCACTATGGGCGCATCGCGCGGGAACCTTCGGCTGCCCATGCGTGGTCGCCACCACAGCGGTCGTGGCGCATTTCGCGTGGGTGGCAGCGGCCCCCTGGAGCTTATCCCGCTTCCAAGGGGGCGACCGCCCTCCACGGTGACCTCTTCGTTTGTTTTTATTGCGTCCAGTTGCAAGCTGCCGACTGCGCTGAGATTCCCCCGCAGCAGACAAGGCGCTTTGCAACTGGCCGCTTTTTCCACGTTCAGTCACCGGCACCCGACTGCGCTGAGTTTCCCCTGCAGCAGACATGGCGCTCGGCAAATGAGTGGTGTCGTTACTGTCAGTCACCAGCAGCCGACTGCGCTGAGTTTCCTCAGCAGCAGACAGGGCGCTCGGCAACTGACCGTTGTCCCTATCATCGACACGGGCAGGCGGTGGCTTAGCTTTCCTGGCCCGCTTGGACCTGGCAACAAATTTGCTAGTCACCGCCTGCCACGTGTTAACGCGAGTTAGCTCACTTGAACTGGCGCTTCCAGCCTGTGCCGGTGTGCTGCCGTCCAAGGAGATTAGTCCGGTGTTGCCCCCCCCAGAATACGAGGGGCTGCCCGGTGCCGAAGTGACACCGGGGAGGGATTCTCCTGCCCCTATGGGGCCGGTACCCTCCTGGGGTAAATTATCTTTTTTGCCGGACATCATATGTCATTTTTTTTACAGAAAAAATGTAAAAGCGCGGGGATATTACTCGCGTCGCTTTCCCAACACGCCGCGGGTGCACTTTTTGGGGTTATTTAGGTCCCAAGGCCAACACAGACCTGGTTTGTGGTTATCCCGCCACTGATTCGGGAGTGGTTCTTCGCCGTCACCAAATCCAGACCTCGGCAGGAGACGTGCTGCTAAAAAGCGCTCAATCACCCGCCTCAGCCCGGAGTTGGGGCCGTTGCCCAGGATGTGCCAGGAGGGCCACTGCTCCCGCAGCAGGCTCATCAGAGATGGACCCAGTGCGCAAGCAGGTGCCCTCACACGAGGAGGCGACCACAATCACACCCCTTTTTGTATGATAAAGGTGAAATTGAACATTCTTCTATTGACACACCTTTCACAAATTTAGAAATGAAATCTACTAAAATATTATCCAATGTTAATTTGATCGAAAATGATGATGCGATTTCTTATCTAAAACGATTCTCAACACTATTAAAATTGGTCCGAGTGACTGCTTACTGTTTTCGTTATGTTAAACTAAGCAAAGCTAGGATAACTAAGCAGTTATTTGCTGAGCCCACATATCTAACCACTGTGGAGCTTGATGATGCTCTTAACCGTTGTATTAAAATATCACAATCCATTTCATTCCGAGATGAGATCGATCGCTTGTCACTGGGTAAACCAGTTCAAAAATCGAGTAAAATATATGTACTGCATCCATTTATCGATGACGAAGGTATTGTTCGTGTTGGAGGGCGACTCTCTAATGCGGAGATTCCAAAGGATATGAAAAATCCCATCCTTTTAAGCGGTGATTGTGCACTATCCAAACTTATCGTTTCGAACGCACATTTGAAATCTCTGCATGGAGGGCACCAACTAACTTTGAATGTAATTCGACAAAAATTTTGGATTACACGAGTAAAGAATGTGGTGAAAACAGTAATTAAAAAATGTATACCCTGTTTCAAGCAAAAGGCTAATCCACTGGTTCCCTTTATGGCAAATTTACCTAAATTTCGTGTTAAACCTGGTCGTCCTTTTATTATAAGTGGAGTAGACTTTTGTGGACCTTTTACAATGAAGGCTTATCCTGGTAGATGCAAGAGAACTTGTAAAGCTTATGTTTCTTTGTTTGTGTGCACCGTAACAAAAGCCATTCATTTAGAGTTGGTAACTGATCTTACCTCTGCTGCGTTTATTGCCGCATTTCGGCGTTTCACTGCTCGACGTGGGCACTGCAAGGAACTTTGGAGTGACCATGGAACGAACTTTGTAGGCGCGTCGCGTGAACTTGATCTAGCATTCAAAGACTCCAAGTCTCAGACTGTAACTGAAATTTCGGAACTTCTTGCTAATGATCGAACTCAATGGAAATTTATACCACCGCGTGCTCCACATTTTGGAGGTATCTGGGAGTCTGGAGTGAAAAGCGTCAAGGGTCATTTGAAACGCGTTATAGGCCAAACGTTTCTCACGTATGAAGAGCTAACTACTCTTTTAACTCAAATTGAGGCTTGTGTTAACTCCCGTCCAATCACCCTTATAAATTCCACTCTAGATGAACCTCCACTGACACCTAGTCACTTTCTTATCGGAGAGCCCTTAATCGGTGTTCCTGAGCCTTCTTTACTTAATGTTAAACTCAGCCCGTTGAATCGATGGCACATAATTCAACGTATGGTGCAATGTTTATGGCGTCGTTGGCGAAACGAATATTTAACGACATTGCAACATCGTTACAAATGGAACACTCAACAACCTGATCTCCCTATTGGCACCGTTGTGTTAGTAAAGGATGATATGCTCCCTCCGGGAAAATGGCTTTTGGGACGTATAATTCAGAAACACCCAGGTACAGATGGCATAACAAGAGTTGTTACTTTAAAATATAAGGATAACGTCTTCAAGAGACCAATCGCAAAATTATGCCCTCTGCCCCTGGATGAGCCTGACGTACAGTGATTTTTATTTACTTATTATTTCGTTTTAATTTTTTTTGTTTTCTTTACATATTTAAGGACTGTAATCGTCCTTGGCCGGCGGAATGTTTAACTTTAATTCACAAAATTAATATTTTGCTAACGATAAAATTGTTTGTTACACAAACTCGCTAGATGGCGCTGGTAGTTAATTACATCGCGGTAGGGTTGTGTTTCAATGTAGTGTATATCAGCCTATCGTGGCTCCGTACTAAAAAGTTTTCCCGTACAAATAAAAGTGAAGTCAGTTGCAAAGTGTGAGTGTTTCAATTAATCAGATACCAAATGGCAACCTTAAAAATTTAAAACGACCAAAAGGGGTCGCAAAAGTGCAAAGTTTCGAGCTAGCATCGTCTAGAACTATCATGTAGAACCCTTTACTGGCGTCTAATTTTGAGAAAAACTTTGCCCCAGATAAATTACCTGCGATTTCGTCCAAAGTTGGCAGTTGAAAATGACTCCGCTTTATAGCTTGGTTTAAAGGCTGCGGATCCAGACAAAGTCTTAATTTACCGTCTGGTTTTTCTACCAACACTATGTTTGAAACCCAATCAGTTGGTTCGTCCACCCTAGTAATTATGCCCAGACTCATAAGACGATTCAGCTCCTCGAGCAGTCTAGGTTTAATTTTTATAGGTATTTTTCTCGACCCTCTGACTACCGGTGGAACTGATTCGTCTATGACCAGTTTATGAACCCCTGGTAGTCGACCAATGCCTTCAAATAGATGTTTGTGTGATTTAAGTAATTTATTTAATTTGTCATTGTTTTTGTCTACAACATTCTCATTAATTCTCATAATAAGATTTAAATCTACGCATGCCTCCCTTGACAACAAGTTGTTACATTTTACATCTAACACAAATATCTTTCGCAAAGTATTTTTTTTCTCCATATATTAAGTCCGCCATAAAATACCCTACAACAGGTAAAGTGTTTTTACTCACTTCGCGCAGGATCGTATCCGTCCGAGTCAAGTTTTCTTTACCGAAACCCGATGACATGTAGCTGTGCAGCGACATGACGCATGCATCGGCGCCGCTGTCTAATTTGAAGACCACCGGCACTCCGTTCACCGTCACCGTCTCACGCCACGCTTTTTCGTCTACCGCATTTAATTCGATTCCATTTATCACGAGCTCCCCGGCTTCACTGTCATCCTCATAAGACGAATAATAAACTTCTCTAACACTGCGCGCTTTGCAACATCTCGCGAAATGTCCACGCCTATCACAACGGAAACACGTCACATTGTAAGCTGGGCACGCATTCCTCTCATGAGCACTATCACAGCGCACGCATTTACTCGATGACGACGACGGCTCGCGGGCGCGTCCCGGGCGGCGGCGACCTCGTCGCGCGCTGCGGCGGGCGGCGGCGGCGGCGGGGCGCGCGTCCAGCGGCTCGACGTCGGCGCGCGGCGCCGCGGGGCCCGGGCCCGGCCCGGCCGCCACGGTCGCTGCCTGCGCGCACGCTACTTCAGCCGCGCGGCACCATCCTACCGCCTCCTCCAGCTTCAGGTCACTCTTACGAAGCATTCTCTCCCGCAGTTGGCCATCCTTGATACCTCTGATCAATTGCGTCAACACCATACTTTCTCTTAGGTTACCAAACTCGCATGATCTACTTTTAATCTTTATGCTCGCCAAAAATTTCTCGAACGGTTCTTCTAACTGATAAGATTCAAAGAACACATGACGCTCAAAGTTTACATTTTTCAAAGGGTCGCATCGCCGTTGAAATTTTTCACATAAAGACTGGAATTTCATGTCATCGCCAGACTCAAACTCAAGTTCGTTGTATATTTCTCGACCCACCTTTCCTATGACATGTAGGAATAAGGCACATTTTTCTTTGTCCGGTGCTTCGTTCCGTCCCGTGGCTATCAAGTACCAATCAAAAGTATTTTTCCAGTCACGCCAATTATCCGCCATGTTGCCAACTTCCGACAAAGGCGCAGGTTGATTTAGTTGTTCCATTTTCACACCACTTATCACTTTGATATTTTACTACAACTTTTGGGAGACACGGATTCTAGAATGATATCTAGATGAATTCGACCCGATTCTAGCCACACCTGACACCATGTAGTGTTTGAGTCGGAGGTAATGATACGACGCGTGTGCTGGCTCAAGTAAAACTGGTTTATTTCAGATAACCCACATACAATATTTTAAGAGTACCTACTACAACAGTATGAATGCAGTTTTTCTTGTTATTAAAATCGATGACATGGTTCCTCAGAACAGATCTTCGTATGTCTTATAGTTTCAGACTTTCTCATACTGACCGATTTGAATGAGACACCCTGTATATCACGGATGTCAAAAAAAGACGGATGCCATCTCGCATTGAAAGGGTGTGAAGCACCCCTAGTCCTACACTTTCGTGTGCATACACGAGCTAACTCACACAGATACACCAAGTCGGCCACTCTGCCGCCATTACGCCATATTATCTAATCTGTGATTACGCTCCGGGCAGCAGTGCCTGTAAGTCTTGTTTGACACATAAGAAAATTTTAAGAAATGCCGTTTTGTGTGGTACGGACTACGGTGGTGTGATACACTTCTCGAAAAAATGCAATAAGTCTCATAGGAGCACCTACCATGCGTAAGTAATGTTTTAAGTTACTGATTCGTGATATTTTTCCTTATTAGGTTTTGTTTACTTTTCTATAATTACTTACAAATTGGGATGTCAAATACCGCAGTGATACCAGTTTTTTTTTCGGTAAAAATTCCCGAAAAGTTGAGAAATATGTATTTGTTGCATTTATTAGTGTTTTTATAGTAGTAGTTTTGGAGTTATGGAAATACGCAACCGTAACCCTTATAAAATAACATATCTTTATTATCTTCAAATATCTAATTGTACGAAATTTGCCGCATCAATTCTGTTCAAGCCGTGCTGTGTGTGGACATCTAACAACGTTGTGCATGAGCCGTCTCTTTCTTTTTATAGTGCCAATGGCTATACCACAAACATAAAAAACAAGAGATAACCTACAATAATTATTGACAGCTGACATCCAGCTGATATTAGTTAAGTTGTCAAACACCCGCCACCGTTGTGGGTGGCAGTGATATTACTTAGATATTTTGTATCCAAAACTTTCCACTTATTCGTCACATGTGATAATGTGAGTAAATTGAGCGCGTGAGTTAGTTGGTGACGCTGTTTCACGTTAATTTGTAAATGTAATAAGTTTCTCTTTCTAATTCTTGTTTCTTATTCGTCTTTATCAATGTTTTAAAAATTGAAGAAAAAATAAGAGGCAGTTGTTATAGGTATCTGCTACAAAAACACTAAATTTGTCGATTCCAAAACTCCCAATTTTTTTTTATACAATACTTCACTCCATATTAGCACCTTAAAATAAGTAAATATAGTTACACCCGATTTGATTCTATAGTAACAAACTAAAAGAAAGTGCTATCAATGTTAGATGCTAGATTTTTCATGTTCACTTTTAAAATAAAACATATTATAACACAACTTATGACTTTTTTCCATTGGTGGCGCTAGTTAGCACCCTGAAGCACCTTGATTCTCTTGATTTGAAAAGGTGGGCAAAGTGATATTAGTCTGGCAACACCGATGGCACGCATACATAAAGAGACGCCCGCGGCGGCCATTTGTCTGCTTCATAGAAGGTTCCATGTTCCATCCATCTTTTTTTGACATCCGTGTTATTTATACCTTTGTTCGCTTCGCTTCGTGCAGCTTTAAACAGTGCGCATGCATGCTGCACAGAACAATATTAAGCATGCTGCTCACAGAACAAATGAAATGCCAGTGTCTCTCTCTATTTTGTGTCTATTGAGTCTGTGTGCATGCAGCCAACCAACCAACAATACACACAACACCGCAAAGAACTAAAGAATTCTAATAAAACCGACCAGAATTACATTACACTTCGTCTTTACACATCTGTAACTAGGTACAACATGTCTACAAATCTTATTGATCGATTCAAGCACTTTGACGCTTATGCGAAAACTTTAGAAGACTTTCGAGTGAAAACTGCCACCGGCGCAACAAGTAAGTTTTTCCAGTCTTCAGTGATTTTATTTTCAGTATGAATACGATCACTTACGGTGAAGGAAAAAACATTCCGAGAAAACCGGACTGTTTCACAGACCTCAGCCTTAGCCACTAAAGCTGAATCTCATGTGTTCACGTACCTTAACTCTTGACTTCGCTTATCCATGCCATCCATGGTGGTGATTTTGGTGCATATACTTACAGACTACCTACTGAAATTAGTATTGTATTGCAATTAAAGAAATAGCCTTATACCATCAGCAAAACATTGTCGCAATATTATTGATATGACTACACATTGTTTTATTTTTTTCTGTAATCAAATGTAAATGGCCTTTTTTATAAAAACATGATTCCAGAAATAAACCTATAGCGTTTTATTTAATTTGTAGTTACATTATATTTTTTCCTTGTGAAATCTCTTCCGCAACTATTTTAGTGAGCACTTTTGGAGTGTTTATAAATAAGGCCGCTAATCATTCTTAATTTTGTTTTAATTTCAGTTACTTTGTCTGGAGCTCTAGTTATGATTCTACTCTTCTTATCGGAACTCAATACTTACTTATCGCCAAACATTTCTGAGGAGTTATTTGTTGATACATCCAGAGGACATAAGCTTCGGATAAACATAGACATTGTTGTGCCAACAATATCTTGTAATTGTAAGCTAACCAAACATATTACTTTTAAGACTATTAACTTCATCCTTAAGCAATAAAAATTTGTTCTAGATTTAGTACTAGATGCTATGGATACTTCAGGTGAACAGCATCTTCAAATGGACCACAGCATCCATAAAAGAAGGTTGGATTTGGATGGAAATCCTATTGATGAACCCAAAAAGGAAGAAATCATGACATCCACCACTGTAACTATGAATTCTTTAAGCATATTTTTATATTCCTTTTACATAGCTATTATTATTAATATTATTTATTGCACTATTAAAACAAATCAAAAAGTATAAAGGTGAACTTAATGCTAACAGTAGTTAGGTAAACATAATTTCGTAATTTAAAAACCTATTTAGAGGCTAAAAATTTCACCCATGCCGGGATTCGAACCCGCAACCTCTGGCTATCCGTACTAGCGCTCTACCAATTGAGCCAATGGGCGACTCACGGCATCAGTGAAATTTCGAACCTCTTTACAATATTCTCTGTATTACGTACAGGCAGCGACATCTGACTTAAGCAAATTGCATTACTTACAGCCCCGACTACCTACTTTGCAGTCAGGTTTTAACATCTACAAAGTAGGTAGTCGGGGCTGTAAGTAATGCAATTTGCTTAAGTCAGATGTCGCTGCCTGTACGTAATACAGAGAATATTGTAAAGAGGTTCGAAATTTCACTGATGCCGTGAGTCGCCCATTGGCTCAATTGGTAGAGCGCTGGTACGGATAGCCAGAGGTTGCGGGTTCGAATCCCGGCATGGGTGAAATTTTTAGCCTCTAAATAGGTTTTTAAATTTGTTCCTTAGCACTGGTTAGTGCATTAAAAAAATAAAAATAGTGTAATAATTTCGTAAGTTTCCCATTAAATGTATTACTATTATGTTTGTATATTTTAGATAGCAAGTTGCTACATGTTAATTGTCCAATAAAATGCATTATGGTGATTTTTCCAGGTTAGACAAAATAATTCAGAAATTGCTACTTTTGTTTGTGGCAGTTGTTATGGAGCCAATCTCAATGATTCTCAGTAAGTATTTTTTTGTAAAATCTAGGTCTACTTGCTTCTCTTTGTTAATTGGTACATAAAACTATTTAAAAAAAAATCTTAGTACAAAAGTAAATTTGAATTGGCGAATTGAGTGATATAGATATCACTCAATTCGCCAATTCAAATAACACGATATAAAATGCCATATACAGTCTGTAACAGACTTTACAAGGCAAAGATTTTACCTCAGATTATTTATACTGTTTACGGAGAGGTTTGAGATAGGTAACCATCTTCTATAGATAACACTGTCTAGTCAAATGCAGTTTGACTAATGAAGCAGAAAGTGAAGGACTATTAAAACTGTATTGGAGGTATATTTTAAGGAATCATAGTTTCATAAATTTGACTACTATGCTGTCTTAAAAATTTGGCAACTTTAGTAGGAATTGTACTGCATTCATTAAAATAAGAAAATAACATATGACAAGAAAAGAAACATGATGATTAGACTTTTTTAAAACATTTAAATTATGATATTTGTGGCATTTTCATACAATTAATAATTTTATTTAGGTGCTGTAACACATGTGATGATGTAAAGGAAGCCTATCGTCTAAAGAGGTGGGCTTTACCAGACTTGTCTACTATTGAGCAATGCAAGAATGATGATTCTCTTGAAAATTCTAAACTAGCCCTTAAGGAAGGATGCCAAATCTATGGATACATGGAAGTCAATAGAGTGGGTGGACTAATTAAAATATTCATGTAAGGAAAATACCTAAAAGAAAACTAGAATCATTGTTTATGTTCTTTCAAATTTTAGGTGGGCGGCAGTTTCCATATAGCTCCAGGAAAAAGTTTCACTATAAACCATATTCATGTGCATGATGTGCAGCCATATTCTTCAGCAGCATTTAATACCTCACACATTATACGCCACCTTTCCTTTGGAACGGATGTAAAGGGTGGGAATACTGCACCTCTCGATGGAGTTGTTGGCTTGGCTAAAGAAGGTTAGTACTAGAAAAATTTCTACAATTATGGGAATTGGCGATTGGGTCCCACTTGAGCTGAAGTCAACAAATAGATAAAATTAAATATTACAAAATCGACTTTAATTAACAGGACCCAAAAAGGTGACAGCATTCATCTCTCCTGTAAAAATGCAATGTCACTGAATCTCCTTAATAAATTAGCATTTAGTTAGCAAAAAGGATAATAAATTAGTTTCCAATATTGGACAGCTTAAATTATACCAAGAAGTTATATTAACTGCACGTAAGTAGACCTTTGTACTTGTAGTTTATATTTTTGTTGCTCCGTAAAATTAAGTCGCCTAAGTGCATTAGTGCACTTTCAGTACTTAATTAATTTTCTATGGTTTTGCAATAAAATTTGTTCAGTCATATTACTTATCAGTCTTTTTTACAAAGTTAGGATCACATTAACAAATTAGACTTTGTCCCAGAACTGAATATGACAGTTTTGTCCCTATTTGTAAAAAAGTAAAAGACGTATGAATCTACTGAAAAAATACTAACACGTAGATCACAAATAAACATTTATGGGTTTATTACATGTTATAAAGTAATTTACAACTAGATAATTATTATAATACAAGTTCTACAAACATGCAAGTTCAACTTCAAATTAGCATCTTATTCCAGTTCCAATAGCCATAAATGTTCCAAAAGTGCCCCCTCCTTGAATCATAACTTTTCCAACAGAATGCACTAATTCTCGACCTCTGGAACCATATCTGGAAGATAATTTATAACATTACCAAAAATGTCAATCATCCTGCACTCTTCCGACGAAATAAACTTAAAATAGAAAAGATAATGATATTGTGGGAAATTGGTTATTAGACCTGCCCAAAAAGAACCCCTCAATTGAGTGTTAATCAAATGTTACTAAGGACTAACCTCAAAGCAGTGAACCCTCCGAAAAGACCGCCACTCGCCATTCCAACGCAAAATCCTATCATGAACCCCACTTTCATTTTATCAAAACAAGTGGGGCCCTGGTTTTGGTACATACCACCAGGAACCGGCATTTTTAATTTATTCCAAGAATTTTAAATGCGGTGTGCATAAATCGTGATAACTTCGGGCAAATTTGATTTTTTTGTTTCTCGTTTTGCTTTCTTCATTCACTCCTCACTGACACTTTTCTTGCTTGACAATTGACATTTGTTTTTTTTTTCCTGTACATATTTTTTTTAGGTATGTTTCACCTCAGAATATGAACTGTTCTGAGCGTTTAACAGATTAAACTTTTGGAGAGTGTTGGGGCACCCACACGCTGGACTAGATAAGGCCTGTTCATGCTCACATGTTCATGCTCCATATGAATATGAACGCCCTTCCGCTTATGATTTAATTGTTCTGTGCCGCTTATTTATTTAGTACCTACCCTAGGTACTGTGTGTGGACGTTACTCCATAATTTTACCAATAATGCACGTCCCGATAATTCATGAGTTCATGACCAAAAAACACCAATTATTGGGGTGTGCATTATTGCCCTACGTTATCAGGTCGCGCAATATCGATACCTACGGACCAATCTCAGAACAATAACAGATTCTTGGCGGGAACTTGAAAAAAGGCGGTCGACTTAAATTATTGTCCCAACTTTATTAATTTTTATTGTGACTAATAGTCGTAAATAATACTATTATAGTTATAATTGGCTTAAAATAATGGATGGTAATGAGGGCGAGGGGGAAAATCCCCCGAACCCCAAGGTCCGCAAGAGACAACAGACTGTTTGCGATGATGGCGATGGCGTAAGCGGTGAGGAAATTAACTTTAAACCTTACTTTAAACCAAACTATAAAAGACTATATCCAGAAAACTCTGTTAACACCGAGTTTAAAGTGTTTGTTGAAAGTCAGGACAAAGAGCGATTAGGAAATAAAAGCCCTATATACCTCAACCATATTTTTTCTACTGAAGTAAAAGGTGTGATGGCAATTCGTCGTGTGAATGGCAATAAAATTGTGGTCATATTTAAACAATACAACACGGCCAACAACTTCATCAGCAACACAGCTTTTCTTGAAAAGTACAAACTAAAGGCTTATATACCAGCTGCCCAGATTGAACGGATCGGAATTATTCGATTTGTTCCCACCAACATATCGAACAAGGAACTGTACTCGAAACTGTCATCGATATACGAAATCGTCGCCATCCGGCGCTTCACGAAGAAAGTTGGGCAGACTCGTGTCGCCCTGCAGACAGTTAGCGTTACCTTCTTGTCTAACTCATTGCCCGATTGCGTCCAGTACGATCTATTCGCATATCGCGTGTTCGATTATGTGCCACCATTGCAGCAGTGCTATCGCTGTTTTAAATTCAACCACTCTGCTAAAATTTGTAACGGCAAACAACGGTGTAGCTGCTGCTCTGGTGAGCACTCCTACAAAGATTGCGACAGACCCAATGAGCTATGTTGCATTAACTGTGGTGGAGCTCATTTGGCGATTTCCAGGACATGTCCGGTAAAAATGAGGAAAATTATGGAAAAAAAGAATAATATAACATACGCCAGTGTTGCGGCTTCAAAAACAGAAGTAGATTTTCCTCGTTTGGACACTAGGAAAACTGTAAAAACGCCAATGAAATATTACAAAATTGTTAAACCCCAGCTTGAGTCTCAGTCTATGGTTAATACCAAATCGATGGGAATAAATAATGATGTAGATGTCACTAGAGATCAAAATAAAACTAATGTTTCCCCCACAAACATCAGAGCTCAAATTATAGAAAATAATGATGTGTTGATGGCCCTTGTCAACACATTGGTACAGTTAGGTAATAAGTCAGATGATGTGCCCATAACCACGTCATCAATAAAAGATATGCTTTTAAAAAATCTTGCAATATAATGGCTGATTCAAATATAACAATTCCACAGTTACGCATAGCGCAGTACAATATACAAAGTCTTAACAGTAAGAAACCATTATTAATAAAATTTTTACAAAAAGAAAATATAGACATTTGTTTGCTGAATGAAACCTGGTTAAAAGAAAATAACAATTTTAGAATCCCTGGTTATAATATGTACAGTAAAAATGCAATTAATAAACACAATGGAGTAGCTATTCTAGTAAAACCTTACTTAAAATACACTGTTTTAGATACAACTTTTCATGATGATATACAAACTATTGCTATTTCATTATCTACAGAATTAGGGACTATGACTGTTTTATGTGTATACTGCCCACCTAGAGGTGGTCATATCAGGATAAATAGATTGACTAACATTATAAAAGATCTCCCTAAACCTATTCTTATAAGTGGTGACTTTAACGCGCACCATGTTGCATTTGGATGTTTATCAACTAAAGGTCGAGGTCAGGACTTGTATAATGTAATTGACGAAAATGATCTTTGCATTTTGAATGATGGAAATTATACAACTGTGAACCGTCCCACACAAAATCCTTCTGCTATTGATGTTACCTTTGCTAGTGCAAGTCTGGCGCCATTTTGTCAATGGTCTGTGCATGACGATCCTATGGGAAGTTACCACTATCCCACAATTACAGAAATAGCCTTGGCTATTGATAAATATCAGATTAACCCTCCTGTTGAAAAGTTTTTATTTAGTAAAACCAACTGGAATAAGTATCACGAATTATCTGAAAACATATTTGAAAACTTTACTATGAATGTGGAAAACCCACTTGAGTCATATTCCGAGTTTTGCTCTCGTTTAAACCAGCTCAAGGAAATAACAGTTCCAAAGCTCTCTAAAACAAGTAAATATATCAGTAGGACCCCTACACCTTGGTGGAATGAAGTATGTGAGCAAAGTGTTATTGCTTCTTACGATGCATTGAAATTATATAAAAGTGATCCTACCATAGAGAATTACATCAATTATAAAAAACTAGATGCTCTAAAAAAGAGAACAATTTTAGAACAGAAGAAATGTGGATGGAGTAACTTATGTAATACATTTAACAGAACTACCCCAATTAGTAAAATTTGGAACATGATTAAGATGTTTAAGGGTATCAGGAGCAGTAATAAATCATGTAAAGATGAATTCATTTCCTCTTTTCTCGATAAGCTTTCGGATAATACTAATTTGGCAGATACTAGTAATTTGAACAGGTGTTTTGATATGAATAATGACAATGGAGATACGAATTTTTTGCTTAAATCATTTACATGGAATGAGTTTTTGATGAGTTTACAGTCTAGACGTAACACCACTCCTGGTTTAGATAATCTACCCTACAGTTTGATTGGAAACCTTCATGAGTCTGTACAAAAATTGTTTCTTGACATTCTCAATGCCTTGTGGCTTAGCAACACAATACCAGAATCATGGAAAACACAGTGTGTTATTCCAATACTTAAACAAGATAAACCACCAGAGCTAGCTAGTTCTTATAGACCCATATCTTTATCTTCATGTCTAGGTAAGTTATTTGAAAATATGATAAAAATCAGACTTGACTGGTATGTTGAAGCAAATGGTATCATCCCTGATGTGCAATATGGCTTTCGTCGTGGACGTAGTTGCTCTGACAACTTCATTTCTTTGATATCTGATCTGAAAAATGCAAAGAAATCTAAATTACACATTGTATGTGTATTTTTGGATGTTCAAGGTGCATTTGATAATGTAGATCCTAGTATTCTTGTGAGGATTATGTCTAGTTTAGGCATTCCTGGACGACTCTGTAAATGGATATATGAATTTCTGAATAATAGAACACTTTATGTGAAACACAATAATATATTACATGGCCCAAGAACTGCATCAAAAGGTACTATGCAAGGTGCCACACTGTCACCATTATTGTATAATTTGTATATTAGCGAAATTTGTAAATATGTAGATGCGGGAAATGTTAATATACTGCAATTTGCAGATGACATTGTACTTTACACTAGCAATAGAAATGTACAGGTTGCAATGGACAACATCAATGAGGCACTAGGTCAATTAGACCATTATTACAATGATATCCTGCACTTGCATATCAATGCATCAAAAAGTAGTGTAATGATTTTTGAAAAGACAATCCATCTAATGAGGTTGTATATAGTGGGAAAGTTATAAATAGAGTTAGATCCAAAAAATTTTTAGGTGTTATAATTGACGAAAAACTTTCCTTTGAAGAGCACATCAAGTATATTTCAATAAATGCATTGAAAGCATTGAATATACTCAGATGCCTTGCTGGTGTTTCCTGGGGATCAGACCCCAAAACCTTATCAATTTTGTACAAAGCTATTGTAAGAAGTCATTTTGATTACAGCTCCATAGCATACTTAAATAGTAAACATACAAGAAAGTTAGATGTTTTACAGAACAGGGCTTTGAGAATTATTTCAGGTGCAATGTGTTCGACTCCCATAAGGGCCATGGAAGTTGAGACCAAGATAATGCCATTAATCCTGAGGAGACTTCTGTTGGCAGAGAGGTTTTGCCTCAAACTGTTATATGCAAATAATCTGAAAATAATTAACAAAATTGTACCTGGTGAATATGCCTCCACTGGTCCTTTGGCAACTGGGGAGGGCCTCTTGGCTGGCAGATGTCCGGCATTGCATGATATTGTTCTGGAAGTTAAAAATAGTTGTAGTTTTGTCAAAAAGCAGTGTCAATGGCCCTGCTATTCATTTCCTTATGAATGTATTATTCACCCAATCAATGTTTTAGATACTGTAATGAACAACACAGAAATGTTACACTTTCTCTCAATGAATAGTTATTACACAATATACACAGATGGTAGTAAAGGTGAGGCATTTGTGCACTCTGCTTTATATGACCCACAAATTAAATTTGCGCAGAGTTTTGTCTTGCAAGATGTCTGTACAATATTCACTGCTGAGGCTTATGCTGTTTATCAGGCTTTGACACGAATAAGAAATGTAAATGACTGTAGAAGCTTTCTAATTGTAACAGATTCTTTAAGTCTAATTCAGGGTCTTGTACATATAAACATAAATTTTAGAAGTAACTTTATTTTGTATATATTAAAACAAATTGTTTATGACCATTATCTCAATGGTAAAGACATATCTTTCATGTGGGTACCATCTCATAAAGGTATTACAGGTAATGAAGTAGCAGACAAAGTAGCATTTGAAGGGATAAATAAGCTTGATGTTAGTCATGCTGTGAATGTACCCATGAGTGACTATTTGTATAATATAAATTTAAGTATAAACAAGTTGTGGGAAGAATTCTGGAGGAAGGACCAAGAAACGAAAGGGCAATGGTATGGAAGCATACAAGAAACCTTACCAGTAAAACCGTGGTACGATGATCTGAAAGAAGCCAGTCGTGACTATATCACTACAATTAACAGACTGAGATTTGGTCATAATAGAGCGCCATCACACCTAGCCAGGCTCGGAATAATCCATTCCAGTGTTTGTAAATTCTGTGGAGCTGATGAAGCTACCGTTGATCATATAATATTTGAATGTCAATGTCAAAGCTTTCTATTAGGCGTGATCGTTGCAAAGACGAACCGTTTTATAAGACCGTTTTGTGTTCCGCGACGATAGGAACGTTTTACGTTTCATTCTAAAGCAGTGCCAGCGACTCTAAAGCAGTGCCAGCGTTTGTTCGTCGCGAGACCAGTCCTTAGATTGTTTGACGCGGATATGTCCTTTAGTGCTATAGTAATAGAGCCTAGAACGTAATGAGATCATTGCGACGTCGTCGTCGACTCCTTGCTCGTTCCGTTCGTTTTGGTCTGTGATACAATAAAGTAATCTTTACGTCTGTGAGTATACAGTCGAATATCGTGTAAAACAACTTATTTTTTCCGATGTTTCGTGATTTCGTCTCGTTCGCACTTGTTTGACCGTCCTCTGCGCCTTGCTCGTTCGCATACAATGAAACCAGTTGCGAACGAGGACCGTTTCAAGGACCTGTTTTCGTTCCAGAAAAAACGGTTGCGTTTCGTCGTAGAAAAATCGGACAACGACCCACTCCTACTTTCTATTTGACAGACTAGTGCTTGCAAGTGAACTAAGTGAAGTGATAAAAACTAGTGATTCCTCCCGCCCGCCAACGCTTAAACAATTCCTAAAAGTAAAAAGTGCTTTCAAACCTGTGTATAAATACATTAAAAACACCATAAGCAGGGTATAGTGAAATGAAAATACCTAAACAAACGAAAACTCTTTATAAATAAAGATATGGCTTAAAGGTCGTGTTACCAGGCCATAAATTACAAAAAAAAAAAAAAAAAAAGAACAATAACATAGATGGAGCCGTAAAATAAAAAGTAATTATTGAATAGCTTTCCTTGCTACTCTTACAATGATTCTTTTTGCCAGAAAAGGACGACTGCAGTGTACTCGTACACTCGAAATTTTACAATCGTAGGTACTAGGTTGCCTATAGAAAGTCAAAGTTATATTATCAGAACCACAGAACATAAAAAAAGAGTAGAAGTCGTAAGTGGGCGGTGCCCGCGTGCCTCACATTAGCAATGTATTGCTTATGCGTAGTCGGTGACAGTTTTGTTTACTTCAGTTGCCGTGCGCTTCTAGTAAAGAAAAAAATGGTGAAAACACGATTAAAATGCCTTGTTGTGTTGTGTTAGAGAGCAAAAGTAAAAGCTGGGCACTAAAATATACCGATCATGCCATAATATTTCATCGGTAAGACGTATTTCATTGTATTTTTAATTAAATTTGTAATGACATGAGCACGGAAACCAATCCGAAAATGAAAAAGTGAAACCACCTTTATTTACTGGTTAGTAAAGTTAAATTTTCATCGAAGAAAGTGTACCTTCTCTAGAAATTTCTGTCATAATTTGAATTCTACTCAATTACGGATGGGGGCACACATGATAAAAATCTATCGATAATTGTCTATGACTTAGTAGTCCTACATACTTAATGGTACTTAGGTATCGTAAATTACAATTCGTCTAAGTAGGTAAAATAATTGTTGTTATTTTATACCTACTTCCTAAGTGCCTTTTCACATGCATTCGGTCGCCGTCCGGTTGCCGGGCCGGGTAAAGTAGTAATGTATGAGCTCCGGTCGCCGGCTGGTCGTTCTGCATGTGAAAACTGTCATTGGAGCTCATACATTACTACTTTTCATACAAGATATGACATGAGCACATATATCGCGATATAGTTTTTCTTCACCAGTTTATCAGTGACTGAAATGTCTAAGAAGCTATCGAAGTAATTTTCATCTTACACCTTTGACAACAGAAAACCAAGGCAATGTTACAACAACCCTCTCGGAATCAAAACAATTTGGAAGTGAGTTTTCGTTTAGTTTTCTAAGGAACCGGATACGAAATTAAAATGGATGGCAGCGACAGGAAGGCAAAATGAACACAATTTATTCTAAGCATTTTCATGAACACTTCATAAACACTAAAAATGGCGGAAGGTGGCACTTATGTGATGCAGCAATACCAGAAAAAATTTGCTTCACTTCCAGGTTAGACTCTTGTGTATAAATAAAATATATTAGTACCATCGTCAATAAAATTAGTATTATCGTATGAAACATGGCGTACAGATAGACAAAGATCTGAATTGAGTCGTAGAATACATTATATTTCCCGTTTTATAATTTCTAACGCCCGCGAAGCAGCGGGTTGAAGCTAGTTTTAAATAAGAGATAAAATTTTAAAATATGAAATCTACCACATTGTTTTATTTGTGCGTCTATGTACCCTATTAGTGTTAACTCTTTTTTAATACAGTTGCTCAAAAAGTGGCGTATTACACGGACGTATAGCATGCGGGATGTGGGCTATTAAACACTCGTGCTTTTTTTACCTTTCCCGCACCCGTGCGTTTTCTTTCCCAACTGTCAAAATAATGTCTATTAAAAAGAAAAACCAACCATGAAGTTTTTACTAAAAAAAATCATAGAAGTTTTTATGAGCTACTAATTTGTTTCAATATCAGATTTAATGATTTGATTGAATGAGTTAAGTTAGGTTTCATTTCATCTCATTAAATTTCATTTTCATTTCATATCAATAAAAAAATTCTTCTGAAGACTTGGCTGTATGGGCATAGTTCCCTTTGCCTTCTAGAATGGGTGAAGAAAAAAAATCTCTGCTTATATTTTTTTACGGTTGGCGCTATTTTCTAAATATTTTCTTTTATTAAATTGCTTATTTTTTTCGCAACTGTATTAAAAATAGTCGTTCAGTACACGTGCCGAACCGTCATTGCAACTTGTCGGAACTCTTTGCAATGACAGCCTTTCCGCACTTGTAATGAAATATACTATATTGTACAAAAGATAATGTAGAAAAGATGCATTTTCTACCAGTCAACCCGCAGGCAAAAAAGAAATAGCTAAAAATACTTCTAAGTACCAGTATTCATATTCGGCCGTTAATGTGTAAACTGTTTGTACGAGTATAATTTGTCGATAGGTTCCCTATCGACAAACTAGAACTCGCATTGTCCCATCCCAAACTGAGAATGTACTTGTTTTTCAATTTTGAACTTTCTGTCTTACTTGGTAAAAGTTCTTTTCGCTCCGTCGCGGCGGTAGTTTCATATAGTGTAGAGTAGCGTTACTACAAAATGTCAACCTTAATTTCATCATTGTCATTTGACTTTGATCATTGTAGACATTACAAAAAGGTGCATATTTTAATTGAAACTTTTATGATGTACACCTTTTCGGCATTGACTTTATTTACCAATGGCAGGTTGGCATTCGTAGTGTGCGTTTGGTTTGTAAGTATCAGTTTGGTTACACTGGTTTTCGTACTAATGTGTCATGTCGCTACTTCTACTCTTTTTTTATGTTCTGTGATCAGAACAATAACTAAAGCATAGAAGGAGCCGTAAAATAAAAAGTAATTATTGAATAGCTTTCCTTGTTACTCTTACAATGATTCTTTGTGCCAGAAAGGGACAACTGCTGTGTACACTGGAAATTTTACAATCGTACTAGGTTGCATAATTATAGAAAGTCAAAGTTATACTGGGGGTCATAGACAAAAGTAAAAATCCATAAGGATTGAACAAACAACACGAAAACGTCGATATTATTTATTCCTTAACTAAACATTCAGTAAATATAGCAGTCTATTTTAATATTATATGATATTAGCTGGCGACGCAAACCTTGGTGTGCCATATTTATTTAACCTACGATATCATTACTAATGTAATGATAAAAAAATACAGAAAACTATTTCTACAAGTTCAATTTGCATCCAATAAAGAAACTTATCGATCTAACTATACCTACAATGCGAGCTTTATGCATTCAAAAATTTAGAGCGCAGCTCAAAGAAAAAGAAGTATAACAATAACTTGTGTTGTATAGAATCAGGCGTTACTTTGCGGAATTCCATAATAGCATTAAAAAGTGAAGATTACTTTGCTAAATTCCGCCAAAAATCACACAAGCACCATGCGGTTAGTTAATGGACCGCCCTCCCTCCCACTTTTTCAAGCAGAAGCAAGACTCGAACACATCACCACCGACACCAATACTTTTGTGAGAAAACAAGCGACGCGTTTCGCCTCTAACAGGAGGCATCCTCAGGCTCCCAAATGCAAGTGACCGTCACCGCTAAACCGTCTCAACGTCTATGGGCTATTATTGTTTTGCGCAAAAATAGCGATTAATGGGGAAATTGATGGGCTGCCCACCTGTCCATTCAGCATTGTAAACAACCTATCCCTAGATAATTTGGAAATTCCGAGCTGTTCAAGTATAGATAATCTCAACCCCTTACTGCAGGTGTGTAAAATTTCCAAATTATGGTTATCATTAAGTACATGACCCGTATCCAAGAGGTGTTTGGCAAAATGAGATTTATCCGGATGATTATTCCGGAAAGCCGCCACATGCACCCTATACCGAGTTATAAAACTCCTACCCGTCTGGCCAATATACACTCCATTACATTCCGAACAAGCAACTCTATACACCCCAGAGGAATCTATCCACTCTCTCTTTTTGATTGCTCAGATTTCTAGCCAAAGAGTTGCCCGTCCTGAACGCAACTCGTATCCCAGATCGTTTTAACGTCCGCTGGTTTTTTTCAGAAATTGGACCTACATAGGTACTTGATCTAATACTTGACTTCATTTTTTGAGGTCTTTTAGGTGGCACTGCATATAAAAGTCTACTAACCATACTGTTCCTCTTCCTGACCAGCAGTCTATCAATCATTCGCCCGCTATATCCGTTTGCAACTGCTATTTGACGACCTCTGTGGCGTACAGGTAGCGCGTCTGCCTACCATGCAGGGGTTCCGGGTTCGAATCCCGGCTGGAAACAAAAAAAAAAGTCCTGGTCTTGGATGTTTACATGTTTGTGATGTCGTTATTTCTGGTTCCCACGACACAGGTCACCCTAGTGTGGGGCCAGAAGCAATGTATGTGCCAGTATGTAAAATGTTATGTTATTTGTTTGATATATGGCATTTAGTTCCTTATTGCAATTAGCAGACATTGGCACAGTTAGCAAACGGTGAATATAGCAATGGAATGCTGCCATTTTGTGTTGCCACGGATGACTAGACGTTATTGGGATAACAGTGTCAGTCTGTGTTGACTTTCGGTAAATCTCAAACTCATGCTTGTTATACACCGCTCAGCTTAAATTTAGCTAGAAGTTTTGTGTCCATTTTTTTCTCAAAAATGATCTAGATTTTGAAATGGACACCTAGTTTGACTTGTAACGTTCATTAAGCCGCTGCATTTCAAAGGGGAAAACGTGATCACAATTATTTAAACTGCATCTAAGGATTATCTAAGAGACATTGTATTTTTATAATATTGGTGGCATTGGTGCTCACGTCACTTATTCGTTTAAATGTAAACAAACTGTCATTAATTACTTGCAAACGCTTCCTTATCGTGACACTGAAAATCTACTTGAAATTACTCGATAGTTTTAAAGCTATGTATTAATATATATTTCTCTATTTATTAATATTGTTATCTATAAATTATAACTTATTTATTTATACTAATTATTATTTATTATAAATTAATATAAATATCTATCTCATATGCAGCACTTGATAAAAATATTTTTTTGCAATTTGCTGTAATTTTAATTTTAGTCACTACGTGTTTTGTTTTTCATTATTTTTCTTAATGGAAACAACTAGGTACTCTGTTTGTAACACACAGGACCGTCTTTAATTGTATTTTTGTTGCAAATGAGAAAAACTGAAGTCTGTATCACAGGTTATTTTACCTAGCATAGACATCAGAGTTGCACATACTGTAAGTAAGCTAACTCCTAATCTTAGGACTCTGACTCACAGATTATTTACTCTCTCAAGACTTATTTTATGGTTACAAATAAACATTTTCATTTCATAAATAAGGCCGTGAGGGTTGTATGGAAAAAAAATCCGACATTTTCGTTTTCCAATTGACAACATTTCATATTTTACAACGCGCAAAACTAAAAATACCGTTTCTTAATTTTGCTATCTTGATTACGAAAAAAATATAGAATTTTTATTATTGCTTAATTTTTAGAAAAAATAAATAAAAACCAAAAATTGTGTGATGACGTAAGTGGAATGAGGAGGTACCGTTGCCTAATATTAAAAATGATATGACATGTCATTTTCAATTTCATTCAAATGTCATGTCGGAGAAATTACTTTCCTTTCCTTAATTCCAATGGTTTTTAAAAAGGCGGCAAGGGTGTTAGTATTATTCCAGAACATATTCTATCCCTGCCTGACAGCAAATTTAAAAATTTCATTAAAAAGGCGCTGTGTAAAAAGGCCTATTATAGAATAGATGACTTTATAAATGATGTAAGCCCTTGGCAGTAGACCAATTCCACAACGAGTAAATCATAGTTATTAAATAAATATTTTATATGTAGCAACCGAATCACTGCAATCCTCAGTGTTAGTTATGTATGTCATATTTTAATCTAAGTTTGTACAGACGACGTGATTGCATATTAGTAAATATATCATACATTCTATAACAGACAAAAACTTAATCTGCAGGTTTGCTAAAGGTCATTCGAATGGTGGCGTGGTGGCCGGGTCATCTATCTCCCTCCAAAATGGTTGAGACTGATGATGGCTGACCTCTGCGTTATGCTCGTGAACGAGTGCTGTTCGTGTGTCTGGCCGCAGCACTTGTCATGTTTTCACGGCCTATGTAAAAAAGTATATTTATTTAATAATGCCTTAACATTTAAAGTTATTAATGGCAATCATGGAATCTTATGCGTATAGGTGGTATCTAATGTATTAGATTTAAGACTTGAGAAAAGATGGTCAGAGTGGAGTTTTTTTTTCCCGCTGCCTTTTTCTCCACTACATTACGGCCCGAAGGCAGCGGCTTTCACTTTCATGTTACATTGTACTTTGACATTCAGCAAACAGAATGTAAATTCTTTACGTTGAAATAAATTGAATTGAATTGAATATTAAGCCGTATGTGTGACATCATTTGGCGGTTACGTCCTTTTAGAATAAGACGAAATTCAAACCGAAAATTATGAATGAAAATCATCTAATTTCCGAAAATAAAAAAATATGGGTCGTTTTATTTCGTATCTAGATTCCTTTAAGACAGTAAAATACGTATGCTAAAAAATTCAAAAGTTTTCAATACTTGATAAAAAAAGAGTGGTTTCTAAAATTATTAATGGCTGTATTCCCAATCAATTCCTGTGTGTAATTGCACCTTAATATTAGAAAAAACATTGTTTGGAATAATTCTCAGAAACAATAACTAAAGCATAGAAGGTGCGTTATAAAATTAATACCTGACACAATGTCTCGTTAGTTTGAAACTTCGCCAACCACGTGTTAGACAGAGAAAAAATATAGCAGTGTATATATGTTTGCTTATTTCGAACGTACCACCCTCAAACGTCAGCTCTTTACCTTTGGTTACCATTCAAATCAAATCAAATCAAATATTATTTATTGATAGAAACAAATTACATACGGCAAGATGTTAAAATACAATACAATATGTACTTACATTTCTACAGTATAATGTAATATCCTGACCGGAGTCCGGTCAGGAATTCCTGCTGTAAACCAGTCAAAATGCTTAGAAGTTTGCCAGTGGAATATTTTGGTAATGTAAAGTACTTAGAGAGGTATAGAAAATCACAACTTGGAGTGTGCTGCCAAGTATCTTCGATTTGGCAGTGAGTTAGACAAGAAATGTAAATAGCCAGAATTTTAGTAACCTATTTAGAGGCTAAAAATTCCATCCATGCCGGGACTCGACATACTTATAAATCAGTAATGAATCTATACAAATTAATTCGTATGTATGAAATTAAATGACAGTCTATTAAAAAATAATGTCCTAACCTAATCTTGTATATGAAACAGTCTGCTGCAAACGTACGTGATTTTCTTCAATACCAATTTGACCGTGAAGCTATGCCGTCTATCCACATTTGTTGCATTGTGCGATCTTCGGGTAACCTGAAAGAAATAATTATTAATTATAAACCACTCTAATCAGTCCAAACGTTAATTTTATTTATGACAGATGGACACCCTTGAATTTTTTTATTAATGAGGGTTTTTCAAAGCGTCATTAAAAACAAAAAACAGTACCGCAAGATACCGATAGATGGTGCTGACGTCACATAGTATGTCAAAATTGACATGACATCACTGTACATTATCTGTGGTTTCTGCCACATCGTTACGTTTCTGAAGTCTTTGCTTCTTTCTTGTCCTTTGATACCCAGTCATATTTTATCGGTCTGCATTCGACCGATAAATTCGAGCGTAAATGTAATTTACGTACTTCATCTTTAGGAAAACGGTGAGTACCTTTGTTTTTACAAAAATGCACAATACGTGACCAAGCCACTAATAAAGACACAATTCACGTACAGTCTATTTATTCTTACTTGTCCAATTTAGTAAACAAGATTCTACCCGTAAACTGTATTTTTTTGTCCAAAACTGCCATATATCCATAAATGAAGTAACTTGGAACACTCTTTTAGATAACACGCTGCCAATTTTATAAACAAAGTTCATGATAGTTCATGAATTTGCGAGAAAATGTCTCGTTTCGGCATCTAATCTCAATTTTAAGGTTAGAATCTTGTTTACTAAATTGGACAAGTAAGAATAAATAGACTGTACGTATGTAATGAACAAAGTAAAAATACTACAAAACTTTCTAATTTCAACAGTTTTAAATTAAAGTTTAGCTTAGATCACAGCCTACAAAGAGATGTTTAGGTTATCACAGATAATAATCTGTTTATACAACATAAAACGTATGATGGATGACATTTGTTCTATTCTTGCAGCGCCATCTAGTTTTTTTAATGCAATCAACTCACAGCTGTCATTGAAAAGCCTTCATTTGACAGCAAGGCGTAGATATAAAATCCACTGCTGGACACCTTTTTTTCACAATAGTGATGCGATTTGTTTGCTACATTATTATTATATTACTACACGCAGATTATGTAGCGAAAAATATTCAAGTTCATTTTCTAAAAGATATATGAACCTATCTTATTACAAGTTCTAAATTTTTCGAAAGTAGATGGAATTATTATAAGTAAAAATTATATCAAACCCCTTTTGGTGGTTTTTAATTTATTATGCTGAATCTATAAAAATATCAATGCAATCAATAGATTCAAACGGGAAAAATATTAATCGATATTCATAAACAATCGAATCGGTACAGTACTACACATCATAAAAGTCCCTTCGGGAATCTTCGTTCGCGCAGACTATGAAGCAGTGTAACGAAAGTACCCGAAGCTATAAGTACATTCAACATGATCTTCAACCGATACGGTTAAGGTGCAGAATTGATTGCCGCAGTAGCGCTACCTATTTCGCTCACGCTAATATTGTAAATAATAGTCAAACTAATAGTCACCTGCATCGATGACGTTTAATCAACCAATAGCAACAAAGGCGCGGCCTGCCATAAAATGAAACTATCTGATTGGTCGATCAACTTGCCGCACATCCAAAATTTGGTCATCTGCGCAGGTACATCCGCGAGACTTATTTCTTGTGTAGCACTGTAACTTCATAGAACGTTACTGAATCGAGCTTTCTAAAGTTAATTTTAAGATAAATAGTGAAAGAAACAAGAAATAACTTCATTTGAGAAAAACTTCTTTACTAAGTATCGATAACTTTTTCACTGAGGTAGTGGACCTCATTCCCAGAACTCCCATAGGGATGGGCGTTTCCCACTACCTAAAACAAACAACAAACTTGTTACTGTGATTAAATTGATTATAATCATGATTTATTAACTTTGAAACACTATTCTCAAATGATATTAAAGTTATGTTGCAATTCCAGTAGCTCATAGTAAAAATTCAAGCGAAAAAACCACTATAAAGCCGATGGAAGCTGATGAAGGTGGTTTTGTTTTCTCTTCTCCCGAATGGGTTTTACCTCCCAATATCACACACACCATTCCGATGTATACGTATACTTCTTGCTAATGATCCACTAAAATCCACTTTAAATTGTCTTTAAACAACACAAGCTTTTCGGATGTAACGGTGCAAACCTCTTCACACCATTTTTATTTCTTTTTCCATCTATCATTTTCAAATATTTAAATTATGTACGTCACACATTCTTCGATTTCACTCATTTTTCACCACTACTACTTTATGCTTTGACCAGATCTGACTTTTTACCTGCTTCTCCGTTTTTATCCAGTTGTTCGCGCGCGAACTTTCAAATCAAACAGTGGCGCCATCTATCTGTGACAAGTAACAACAAAAAATGACCGAATGACATTTAAAACCATTCATTCAAGAATTTCCCTCATTCGACATCCCATTCATTCATTCGTTCTGTTCGTGTTCGCTTGAAAAAATGTCTACGTTTGCGCATCTACGTGATCAAGAAATTAAAAAAATTATATAAAGGAGAAAGTACGTGAAACATCAGACGCAGGTACCTGAATTCTGCACTTGGTCCTTCGAGCCGGATTGCTGCGCATGAAAAACAGCAATCAGCGAAAATACGCCTTACTACGCCAGTCGCCATATTTCTACAAAAAATCGACTGAAAAATCTGCGAGCATCATTGTCTTCGAGAAACGGTCAGATCCAATCCTATCCTCGCAACCTTCCTTTTCGTCAATGCGCTAATGCTGTGTTTTTATTTTTAACTTTCCAGTAAAATTCGCCTAATTTTCGCCACGCCCGCGCGGTTACCGGCCGGCATTTTCGCCGGTGTCAGTGTTGTTTATACGCCGTTGCCGTTGTTCAAGTCAGCTAAAATCGTGAGTACTCCTGTTTCTTGCAACCACCAATATGAATAGTGACGAAAAAACCCACTGCTCAAAGTCAGAAATGACTCCAAATTCTTTACCTAACATAAAAGATTGCGCGGTAATGTAAAACAAAGATTGAGTTTATTTGACAAATACCTTACAAAATTGAAAGACGTAGAGCTTACAAACAATGTTCAAACTGAAATTCAATTGCGCCTGGAAGGTGCGGCGACCTTCTTTTCGTCATACAACGAAATTCAAAGCCAAATTGATGAGATAGTTGACGAAGAGGAGTTGTCGAAACAATTTGAGTACAGGGAAGAGTTTGAGGAACAATATTACAGTATTATGGCAAGGGCAAAGTGCTTGATAAACCAGAACGATGAAACTGAGTGCAAACCGCGTTTAGTGAAACAAAACTCGAGTGTTAAGTTACCTGATATAAAACTCCCTTCCTTCGACGGTTCGTATGACCACTGGCTGGAGTTCAAGAATTCTTACATGACTATGATTCACAAACGCACTGACCTTGACAACATACAGAAATTTCATTATCTGCGTTCATCTTTGACAGGCTGCGCATTGCAAGTCATCTCTGCTCTTGAGTTAACAGCAACTAATTATGAACATGCTTGGGAACTATTGGATAATAGGTTTCACAATCACAGACTCTTAACTAATAATCACCTTAAATAGCTATTCTCAGTTCCTAACTTGACAAAGGAATCTCCATCACACATTCGGAAGTTAATTGACACAGTGTTGCGAAACCTACGTGCTCTCCAAAGCATGGGTGAACCCACAGACTATTGGGACACCATGATAATTTACTTGATAGGTACAAAATTAGACAGCTCCACGGAGAAAGAGTGGGAAAGCTTCAAAGGCTCTCTAGCTACCCAGTCTGATAGAAACTTGAAACTTGATGACTTATTAACATTTCTTAAAAATAGAGCTGACATGCTTGAAATGCTTCACATTAACAGCAACACAAAGCCCACAGTACAAAGTAAGCCCACAACTCAAGAGATTTATAACAAAACACACAAGCCCCAGCCCTCACGTCACCAACAGGTACACACTCATAGCTATGTGGCTACGCATAACACAAACACTAGCAAACCCAAGTACCCAGACAGAGGCTTGCGAGTTAGTGTAAAGTGTAAGGGTAATCATGCACTGTACTCTTGTTATGGCTTTCTCAACCTTTCTGCTAAAGACCGCTTGAAAATTGTTGAGGAACATAACCTTTGCATCAACTGTTTGCGTGTGGGACACACATTAGTCGAGTGCACATTTGGCCCATGCAGGCAGTGCCAACGCAAGCACAATAGTCTGCTTCATTTGGATGATTCTAATGACAGTGTGGCTACTCCGGCTGTGAATACGCATTACTTATCAACAGCCTCACCTGCCTCAACTTCACTTCACACAATGACACAAAACAATGACGTCTGTAAAAATTACAGTGTGACCACAGCCATGCCAACTGTTTTGCTGTCAACAGCTTTAGTAGACGTTGCAGATAACACTAATCAATATCACACGGTCAGGGCACTTCTTGACAATGGCAGCCAACATTGCATTATTTCAGAAAAATTACAACAACAATTAAACATTAATACTATACAGTCCACTATTCGTGTCTGCGGTGTTGGACAAGTTGTCACACAGTCAAGC
Source organism: Yponomeuta sedellus (assembly GCA_934045075.1). NCBI lineage: Eukaryota > Metazoa > Arthropoda > Insecta > Lepidoptera > Yponomeutidae > Yponomeuta > Yponomeuta sedellus. The sequence continues at coordinate 14,819,378 of OW203725.1, read as the reverse complement.
AAACTATGCGAGATTAATATAAAGTCTAAAACCTCTGATTACCAAACAAGTGTCAAGTGCTTGGTATTTCCTTGCATTACCTCAAGCCTTCCTGCCACAGGCATAAATATGGAGTCATTAAATATTCCACAAAATATCTGTCTTGCAGACCCAACCTTTGACATCAGATATAGATCTACTAATTGGTGCAAATAAATTTTGGGAACTTATAAATGAAGACAAAATTCGATTGCCCAAGGGGCCCTACTTACAAAATTCGAAGGTAGGGTGGCTACTGTCAGGTCCAATTTTAACAAAAAACTTGCACATGAATCAAGTTCAATGTAATTTTACTCAAACTCTTGATGCACAACTAAGGAGCTTTTGGGAAATTGAAGACATACCTGTTAAGGGGAAGCTCCTCACAGAGGATGACAAAAAATGTGAGGATTTATTTATCTCTACCACTCAACGTGATGAGGATGGTAGATTTTCAGTGAGAATTCCCTTGAAGGAGTCAGCTGACATGCTGGGTGACTCTCATTCATCAGCTAGGGCTCGCTTTATATCCCTAGAACGTAAATTAGAACGGTCACCACAATACAAAGACATGTATTGTGCATTTATGCGAGAATACATTGAGTTAGGACATATGACACGCATTAATGTAGCCCTCCATACTACTTTCTCCCTCATCATGGAGTTTTGAGAGAACAGAGCACCACAACCAAATTGCGCCAGTGCACCCACAACCACTAACAAGTCCCTTTATGTTATACAACTGACAGGGCCTATCCTTCAGAATGATCTTGTGGCAATTCTGTTACGCTTCAGACAGTATAAATATGTTGCATGTGCAGATGTGGAGAAGATGTACCGTCAGATTCTCATACAGCCTGATCAACAAAACTTACAACTAATTCTATGGAGAGAAAGCTCCTTTGATCCGCTTGAAATATATAAACTTAAAACTGTAACATATGGTACTGCTTCGGCGCCATACTTAAGCATTAGATGCCTTCAGCAACTTGCGGAAGAATGCAGTGATGAAGTGGTTGCCAGAGTCATCAAAGATGACTTCTACGTAGATGATTTAATCACAGGTCATGACAACTCACAAACATTAATGGAGATTTGTAAGAAAACTTCAGACATACTTAAGTCTGGCTGCTTTCCATTACGTAAATGGACATTTAATAAACATGACACAGAACCAACTATGTCTAAAGAGTTGGCCATTGGGGAGCATTGTCAAAATAAGACTTTAGGGTTGGGTTGGTACAGTGATAGTGATGAGCTGCACTTCACTACAGCCATTAACGAACACCCTACATGTAAATTAACTAAACGAATGATACTGTCGGTCGTTGCACAAATCTATGACCCTCTTGGTCTACTGACACCAACCACTGTGTTAGCAAAAAGCCTTTTACAAACTTTGTGGCTAAATAAAATTGATTGGGACGAAGAGGTTCCCAATGACATACATTTGAAATGGACAAATTTTGTGCACACTCTAGCGTGTTTACAAAACATCAAAGTCCCGCGCTGTGTGATAGGTGACCGGCCACAGCATATAGAGCTTCACATCTTTACCGACGCGTCGCAGTCAGCGTACGGCGCTTGTGCTTATGTGCGCACTTGTAGTAGCGATGGGTCTGTAACAGTAAAGTTACTGTGTGCTAAGAGTAAAGTTGCTCCAGTGAAGACGGTTACAATCCCGCGTCTGGGAACTATGTGGCGCTCTCATAGGCGCAAAACTTTATAAGAAAATAATAAGTTCTATTCGCATGATATTTAACAAACAATATTTTTGGACTGATTCTACCATAGTCATGGGTTGGCTGCGTATGCCACCTCACATGTTAAAAACATTCGTTCAGTCTAGGGTCATTAAAATAAACGAAATTACTGGAGACTCTGTCTGGCGTCATGTATCAGGCAAAGAGAACCCAGCTGATTTGGTGTCCAGAGGTTTACCTCTTGATACATTAGCTGGCTGTGACTTGTGGTGGAGTGGGCCATCTTATTTACACTCCACAAAATTTAGCACATTTACAGACATAACAGCACACGAATTGAACCATGTTGAGTTGCCTGAGTTGAGGGCTCAGGTTGTTCAAACATTTTCTTCCACCACTCAAGATGATGGTTTTCCAATTAATAAGTTCTCTTCTTTCAACAAGCTCAAGCGTGTGACGGCATATGTGCTGAGATTTGTGGCAAATATTCGCTTTAAATTGAAACCAAACCAACGACAGTTCAATGGCCCCCTGTCAGTTGATGAACTCAATGCATCTCAAAAATTGTTAACCCGTATTGCTCAAATTCAATCGTTCCCAGAAACATACGATAATTTAGTTAAAAATTTACCATTGAAAGTAAAAAACAGCAAAAAATGCAATTCTATCTCAGGTCTCAATGTATTCTTGGACAGAGATAATTTAATGCGAGTTGGTGGGAGGCTATTTCAATCTCCCAACTTTGATTATAATAAAAAGCACCCATTGTTATTATGTGGCAAGCACCCATTCACTATCCTTCTATTTAGACATGAACACAAACGATTATATCATGCTGGACCGCAGCTTTTGCTTAGTACAATCCGTGACAACTGGTGGCCGATAGGTGGCAGAAACATTGCGCGAAAGGTAGTTCACGATTGTGTCACATGTGCTCGTTTTAGTCAAACCCAACTCACACCCCTCATGGGTAACTTACCGCCTGAACGTCTAGAACCCGGGTTTTCTTTTCTGCGTGTGGGTGTTGACTATGCAGGCCCAGTGATGATACTAAGCCGGAAAAGTAAGGGAGCTCCTTTGATAAAAGCTTATATCTGTTTATTCATCTGTTTTAGTACGCGTGTAGTTCATTTAGAACTTGTTACTGGTTTGTCAACGCCTGATTATTTACAAGCCTTGAAACGTTTCATATCCCGTCGCGGGAAACCGTTAGAGATATTTTCTGACAACTGAAAGAACTTTATTGGTCTGGAGAGGGATTTTCGGTCATTTCTTAACAGCAATTCGCACGATTTAATTGAAGCTGTTGCTAACGACAACATTAAACTGTCTTTTATACCGCCATATTCGCCTCATTTTGGTGGTTTGTGGGAAGCAGGAGTAAAATCTTGTAAACATCACTTAAAACGCGTTATAGGGAATTGTAATTTAACATACGAGGAGTTCAGCACGGCATTGGCGCAGATCGAAGCCATTCTGAATTCCCGTCCCATGTCACCTATGTCCTCAGATCCCACAGATTTACTTCCACTTACTCCAGCCCATTTCCTCATTGGAAGACCATTGACGGCTCCGCCCTGCGAAGACTTAACTACCGCAGCGACTACACGTTTATTACGATACGACAGAATAGAACAAATGAGGCAGAACTTCTGGCAACGTTGGTCTAAGGAATATGTGTCAGAGCTACAAATCCGGACTAAGTGGAAGAGTCATCAGGAAGACCTCACATTGGGCAGTGTTGTCCTAATAAAAGAAGTTAAAATTGAAATTGAAAAATGTTTATTTATCACACACAGATTAGAGAACACATGAATACTATGGAAAAATAGTGACAATAATTGTGATAAAAAGGATAGGGCTCAGCTAGGTGCTGTGAGTGCATGCATCATCACAGCGCTGATTTTCAGCCCGTCCTTGTTCTCACTGAATTAAATAAAAGTTAGCGGATTTTAAAAAGAGAACACCGCAGTTGTAATCAAACAAAAATCTGTTAAGCATTATTTAGCTTCCACCCCACGAAAGGCACAAGGTGAATGGATATGAAGTGTACAACATGTAAATTATTACACTGAATGGTATGGTAGATTTCATAAATTAAAGATCTTATCAAACCACTCAAATATGACAAGAACTCTCAAATTAAATTTAGTCACACCTGTATTTCCTAGGTTTGACTTGACAGGACTGGTTCAGGTTAGTGGTTGTCCAAAAAATTAGGCTAAGCGGAAATCAGGAGAGATTTTTTTGTTTGTCAAAAAGTAATGTTTTTAATTTAATTTTAAACCTAACTGTTGTCATGAATTGCCTGAAAGGTGGCGGGAGATCGTTCCAAATCTTGGCTGCCGCAAATTTAAAACTACCCCTGTACCCAGTAGATCCCTGTCTTGGGATAACCATTAAATTTAATTCCCTTCGTCGCACATTACGGGTGAAAGTTTCATTAGCCCATATATTTTTTTTGTATAGATACCAGGGTCTCTGTTTATGCACTACCTTGTGTACTAGTGTGGCCAGGTGCAGTTCTCTCCGAGCTCTCATTTTAAGCCTTCCCTTCTCATTCAAGAATGGCGTGAAATGAGCGCGCCTTGGCACGTCAAAGCAAAATCTAGCGCATGCATTCTGAACGCGCTGGATAGCACGTTCAATTTTTATGAAAATACGGGGACCATACACTACGTCGCCAAAGTTGAGCAGCGATAAGACCAAACTTTCAGTAAGCATAATTCTATTTTTTTCTGTCAGGTAGCGCCTGATATTATATAAAACCTTGAGCCTAAAGAATGCATTGCGTATCTTTGCATCAACATGTTCTACGAACCGCAGCTCCGCATCCATCAGTAGCCCCAAATTACGCGCCTTTGTTACTCGTTCTATTAAAGTAGAACCTATTGCAACGTTTGGGTTTCGGCCGATTACAGCTTGACATTGCCACTTGGTTCCAAATACCATGAACTTAGACTTGAGCGGGTTGAGGACTAAACAGTTTTCCCCTGCCCAACTGTCTATTACCTGCAAGTCAGCATTGATTTTGGGTACTGCTGTTTCAGTCTCTTCAGGTTTAAAAGAGAAGTAGACTTGGGTATCATCAGCGTACAAATGAATTTTACAGTAGGCAATTTTGCCAATTAGGTCCGCAGTGTATATTGTAAAAATGAACGGGCTTAGGATGGAACCTTGTGGGCAACCGCGAAGTATAACCTTCTCCTCTGACTTCCTGGTCTCCCCCTCCTCACTAGCCACCTCAACATACTGTTTTCGATTCTCCAGGTATGATTTGAACCACCCACAAGCTGACTCAGAGGCCCCATAATGACTCAACTTCTCTAGCAATAACCCCTGATTTAGGCAGTCAAACGCTCTGGAGAAATCCAGAAGAACCAGAATGCTAGCATGACCACTGTCGGAGGCCGTGATGATTTCATCAGTGACGTGGGCCAGTGCAGTCTCCGTGCCATGTCCGCTACGAAAACCTGATTGCATTAGAGGGATGATGTGTTCGGATTCAACGTGGTTTGTCAGCTGTCTGTGCACTATGCGCTCTATGATCTTGGACAAAATAGGTAGGATGCTGATCGGTCGCAGATCGTTGTACCCCTGTACGGTCGAATTTTTGGGTAATGGTATCACTTTTGCAAGTTTCCATCCGTTTGGAAAAGTATTAGTCATGATCGATTCATTGACAAAAGCCGTGATTATTGGTAATGTCACGGAGCGTCATGCGAATCATGCTCACTGATATACCGTCAAATCCAGAGGCATTCGTAGTGATATTTTGAAGAATTTTGTTCACTTCATCCTCCGTACATTTCTCGATTTTGAAGATTTTTTCAGTATATTTGTTTCTTTTATAAACATTGAGTACAGCTTCCGCGGCAATGGCGTTACCCGGTGTTTTCAAAAAGAAATCATTTATTGCTTCTGGGTTTCTCAGGTGATCCGGCACGGAGTGACTGCTTTTCCCGGTAATCGAAAGCTGCCTTAATTGTTTCCACATTTTACTTGGGTGGTGTATATTATTGTTTACAAAATGGGTGAAATACGCGCGTTTTTCCTTGTGTATTGAAGAGTTCACCAAGTTCTTCAGATCTTTGTAGTACTTCAACTTATGTTCACAATTAAAAGACATCACCTTTTTCCAGGCATCATCGCGATGTCTCATCATTATTCTTATAACATCAGTTATCCATGGACGAGGGTTATGCCTTACACGATTTTTTTTCAGTGGCGCGTGTTTATCGAATAGATAAGACACGTAGTTGTTAAAACGTATTACCATGGACTCTATATTGACCTCCTCCAGAATTTCATGCCAAGGGATAGCATTAAGATCCGCGCAAAAGTCAGCTTCGTTCACTTTGTGAATAAGTCGTGTGGTGAAGAATTGCGGTACTTCTCTAGGCTTTAAGACAGATAAATCCACGAGGACCATTGCATGGTCACTGAGAAGTGGATTATGGTGAACCTTTACACTCTTGCATAGCTGCGGAGAATCTGTTATGACTAAATCCAATAAAGTAGCCGATTTATTATTTACGCGTGTTGGCTCTTTAACAAGCTGAGTTAGGCTAAGGTGATTGAAGAATGTTATGACCTCCGGCGCTGGCGATACATTAGGCTTAAGAAGATCAACATTAAAATCTGTCAGAATAAATAAGAGATGAAACGCTGCAAAACTATTTATTGATTCACTAATAGCGTCAATAGCATCCCCCACTGACACGCGTGTTTTCTCTGTTGCATCTGGTCGGTAGATGGTGCCTATTACCATACGACCAGCGCCCGGTAATCTTGTTTCTATCCACATTTGCTCCAACGGTGACACGGGATGGTCCAGTGTACGCGTGCGCAGACCGCGCCGTATATAAAATCCTATGCCACCACCTCGGTGTCCACTTGGACGGTGGCTCAGCCTGATGGTATAGCCAGGTATTTTAGGAGCGTCAAGTTCTTGTCCTTTTTTCAACCAAGTCTCGTTGAGCGCCATTACGTCTGGTTTATGCATTTTCATAACGTGTAAAAACTCATCTTGTCCAGTGTTCATTGATCTAACATTTAGAAGACCTAACTTAAAGTTATTATTCCGTTTTTTAGACATCTTTAAACTGATTAGTAGTCAGACAAACCCAAACCAGTCCTGTCATTGGCATAGATAAACAATACTGTAATACAGAAAATAATAATGAAAAATAATAATACAGAAAAATGTCCCTTGGGGAGTAATCGTCAGCTACATACTGGTTAATACAATTCTTTATCATTTCATTCAGCTGACACATGGGAACAAGGTATTCCAGAATCTCATAATCCACACAGAGCAGAAAAATCGCAGTTGGACTGCACACTAACAAAAATTTGATTGATTCATAAATTATATATAGAGCCACTAACACTATCTCTAACCATACATGCATACACCAGTTCCTATTAATTTGACGCACAAACTGCACTGAGACCAAAAACACGAACTAGATCATCTTCTGTGCGCAGTCGATGCCGTGGTGCACCTTGAATTTGGCGCACATACACCCTGCCCTCCCTCGACCAAACAAATCGCCAGTTGGCTCGTTTCGTGATATCTCGTGCACGACTGAAGATATGCCTGTTGGTTCGAGTCAGCCGCTCATTGACATAAGATGACATTGAGCCATCGATGGCTTCTTCACCTCCATCAAAGCGGCCCTCCAACGTGTTAATGCGCTCCTCGAGCTTGTTGACCCGACTTTCACAGTTATCCATCCGTGATACCAACTTAGACATAGTTTGATTCAGTGCTTCCATTTGCTTTCTTGTTGCAGCCAATTCCTCGCGAAAGAGTCGTATTTCCGTTACAAAAGACCCTGCATGAGATAATTCCGCGGTCTGATCAAGAGCAGTGGTATTCAAAGCACCCAGTATGGACTCATCCATCTGATCTGGCGGACTCAACAAGGCATCTGTTCTGTTTCTTCTTTGAGTGATATTCGAATTAACATCCTTTACTGAGATCGATGCGCGCACCGGCGTGTCTGTATTATCTCCTCCTTTGGGCTGTTTACATTTACACTCTTGGCACACAAGGTTAAGGCTGTCGGGTCTGAGGTGCTCACTACGTCCGCGCCGTAGAGGCAACCTGTATGAAGTAGGTTGGTGCAGTTAGTACAGCTGAAGTATGCGTCCTTCTCCACGGTCTTGCAACATACTGAGCAAAGGTTGCAGGAGCCGGACATTCTATCGTCTGCTATGGTGGTTTGTCGTTTCATAATTTAACAGGAAACAAAAAAAACGAAGTTTGCACACTGTGGATCGAACTCACAGCTCAATCAGTGATCACGTTAGACGTAGCACGTTAACCGCTGCGCCAATTGGTCTTTAGAACACAAGTTCAATTTTGCGTTGCTATTCAGACACTTGTCTGTATTTTATTGACTGAGGGCAGCTCAGAGCCAACACCTGGGTTCAATGACCGACCTTAATTGTGTGATGGGTGACGACAGTAAATCGTTGCGTTCTATGCGGTGTTTCTCGAGGAATGCGCTTTAGGTAAATCGCCAATATTAAACGAACGCTTGCACTTCTTTTCTTATTATCACTTTTAACACTTCTTGGATAACCCACGATCGATATTTTACAAACTTTACTACTATTGATAGCTTTTGAACATACTTTATGAAATAAATAAACGGGGCGATCAAAAATGCGGTGCTCACTCTCCGAATCCGCGCGGGTAGATGCCGAATAAAGAAGAGAACTGCCCACCCTTGAAATGGCGACTAGGGCGCATCACACGCGTGTTCCCAGGCAGAGATGGAGTGTCCAGAGTTGCTGATATCTACACCTCAACTGGCACTACCAGGCGAGCCTTTTCCAAAATCTGTCCACTGCCACTGGAGCCAGTGGACGCCACCGCTTAATTCTACATTCATACTGTTGGAACCTGGTGCTTCCAAAGCCGGGGCCATGTTCGCTGCCACTGCCACTGGAGCCAGTGGACGCCACCGCTTAATTCTACATTCATACTGTTGGAACCTGGTGCTTCCAAGGCCGGGGCCATGTTCGCGCGCGAACCTTCAAATCAAACAGTGGCGCCATCTATCTGTGACAAGTAACAACAAAAACTGACCGAATGACATTTAAAACCATTCATTCAAGAATTTCCCTCATTCGACATCGCATTCATTCATTCGTTCTGTTCGTGTTCGCTTGAAAAAATGTCTACGTTTGCGCATCTACGTGATCAAGAAATTAAAAAAATTATATAAAGAAGAAAGTACGTGAAACATCAGACGCAGGTACCTGAATTCTGCACACCAGTTTTCTGTTAATATTACTACAATATTATAACAAATAAAACCACACCTAAAGTCGTTCCAGAGTTTATTTATTATTATAAAATTATATACAACGTTCCACGGAGACGACGTACTCCAACACCTCTTTTCTAACACACTGCAAAATCGAAGATACTTGGCAGCCCGCTACGAGCTGTGATTTTCTAGACCTCTCTAATTCGGTAGCATAATGGTAACCAAAAGTAACCAACCGACATTTGAGGGTGGTACGTTCTCTGGTTTGTTACGTCGCCAACACGTGGTTGGCTACGTTTCAAAGTAATGAGACAGACATGTGTCAGGTGTTAATTTTATAACGCTCCTTCTATGATTTAGTTATTGTTCTAAGAGACCAATACACGATTTTGTACGACTCAATAATTGGTGTCCCTTTCGGTGCCCCGTTTACATAACTTAAGCGCGTTTTTATTGGACATGTATCAGCCGTCCAACGTTTGAAAACTTTGTACCAACGTTGACGCAGTGCATAATTCAGTGTTGCCAGCGCTCAGTCTAAACAAAGTCCCAAATCAAGTATAAAATGACCTGTGGGCTCCTGACTCATGGAACCTTCAAGGGTTCATGTGTCAAAAATGTTAGTTACTGCATATCGGTATGGGGCGGTACACGTAGGTCTAACATGCTTCAGCTGGAGAGATCCCAGAGGGCTGTACTGAAGGTTATGACCTCCAAGCCATTTCGTCACCCTATAAACGAACTCTATTTTGAATGTAACGTGCTCACTGTACGCCAATTGTTTATATTTAATTTAATCCTTAGGCAACATCAACTCATGCCTTTTGATCCTAATTTACTGAAAAATAGGCGCAGGAAGGACAGGGTTTGTACTACTGAGCTAGGACGCACAGCTTTTTTTCAAAGAACTACTAGATTTCTTGGTCCCTACCTGTATAATTTGATAAGTAAATCTCTCAATATTTATGAACTGACACTTTTGGAGTGTGAAAAATCAATGAACATTTTTCTGTCTAAATTATCATATTGTGAAACTGAAAAGCTGTTGGAAATTACTAAATAAAGCTGAAATAACCCTTTGATAATACATCCCTTAACATTATTTTCCGCCAAATCACAAAGTATGACGGCGTGCGTGACTCCTCTTCCAGTGGTTTTCAATTTCTGATCCCAAGAAGATGTTTTGTAGGGCTGGACGTAAGGACAATTTTTAAAAACCTATTTAGAGGTTAATAAAATTGAATTATTTTTTTTTTAAATTGCCCTTAGCACGGGTTAGTGCATTAAAAAGAATATAATCATGTGGGTACAGCGATATCATTCCGATGTAAAAACCTAACTTCAAAGTAGGTACTCGGGGCTGCAAGTGATGCAAATTACTTCAGCCAGATGTCGCTCCCTGTACGTAATACAGAGAATATTGTAGAGGTGCGAAATTTCACTGATGCCGGTGAGTCGCCCATTAGCTCAGTTGGAAATAGCGCTGGCACGGATAGCCAGAGGTCACGGGTTCGAATCCCGGCATAGGTGGAATTTTTAACCTCTTAGTAGGTTTTAAAAAATTGTCATTAGCACGGGTTAGTGCATTAAAAAGAATATAATATTGACAACATTTAAATTTTTTAGCATACGTATTTTACTGTCCTAAAGGAAACTAGATACGAAATAAAAAGACCCATATTTTTTTATTTTCGGAAATTCGATGATTTTCATTCTTAATTTTCTGTTTGAATTTTGTCTTATTCTAAAAGGACGTAACCGCAAATGACGTCACACATACGGCTTAATAATACTGACACCCTTGCCGCCTTTTTAAAAACCATTGGAATTAAGGAAAGGAAAAATAATTTCTCCGACATGACATCTGAATGAAATTGAAAATGACATCTGTTATATCATTAATATTAGGCAACGGTACCTACCTCCTCATTTCACTGTAAGTGTGACGTCATCACACAATTTTTGGTTTTTATTTATTTTCTCTAAAATTAAGCAATAATAAAAAATCGTAATTTTTTTTTCGTATTCAAGATAAGCAAAATTAAGAAACGGTATTTTTAGTTTTGCGCTTTGTAAAATATGAAATGTTGTCATTATTGAAAAACGACAATGTCGGATGTTTTTTTCCATATAACCCCCACGGCCTTATTTACAAAAATACAATGCTTCTAAAATAATCCTTAGCTGCAGTTTAAATAATTGTGATCACATGTTTTTCCCTTTGAAATTTTCCCTCCGCATTTTTTTGAGAGACAATTCAAATTTTTTTCTTGTCTCATTAAAAAATGGATCTACATCGAGAACATTTTCGTGCTATGATTTTTTACGATTTCAAATGTGGCTTAAAACCTGATGAGTCATTTGATCGACTTCGAATTGCTTTTATGGATGAAGGACTTTCAAAAGAAACTATCTACCGCTGGTATAGCGAGTTCAGACGCGGTCGTCTTACTTTGGGGGATGAACAAAGGAGTGGTCGTCCTACGACGGCTGTCACCGGAGAAAGTGTGCTGGCTCTAAAAAAATTACTTCAAGAAAACAGACGAATTACGTACGAAGAGATTCAGCATACACTGCAGATTGGTGAACTATTCTCCTTCGCGTAAGGAGAATAGTTTCCCGCTGGGTGCCGCACAACCTCACCGAAAGCTCAGAAGCAGGCCCGTGTGGATTGGTGCCGTCATATGTTACAAAATTTTATGCTGGCTCGTCACGGCGCGTTTACGATATTGTGACAGGTGACGAATCCTGGATTTATCAATACGATCCAGAAACAAAGAGTCAGTCGACAGTTTGGCTGTTTCAAAATGAACCAACGCCTACGAAAGTGAAGCGATCGAGGAGCGCAAGAAAAATTTTGATCGCTAGTTTCTTCACATTGACGGGGTACCTAATTTCAATTCCACTTCGAGACCAAAGCAGCATCAACGCTGAATGGTATAGCACAAAATGCCTGCCAGAAGTTTTTTCTGAATTGAGCAACAAACGACCGAACACCGGGCTCCGCGGGGTCCTTCTTCACCACGACGACGCGCCCGCGCACTCTGCGTTCAAAACAAGGGTCTTCCTGGACTCCACACCGGTCAGAGTCTTGGGACACCCTCCTTACAGTCCTGATTTGGCTCCGTGTGACTTATTTTTATTCCCTAAAATTAAAAATCAGCTCAAAGGGATACAGTTTACATCGCCGGAAGACGCGCTAGCAGCGTTTGAGAAGGCCGTGGAAGCTGCGGAGGACTGGAAAAAATGTTTTGAAAATTGGTTCAGACGCATGAAACTTTGTATAGAGGCTGGTGGAGAGTTCTTTGAAAAGATTTAATAAAAATATTTATTTCATAGAAGTTAGTTTTTAGTTTCTCAAAATTTTCTGAGTGTCTTTCTTTGACGGAGTTTACACTTTCAGTCTGGCGTCAGTCTATTCCATAAGTCTGGTTAGACTGACGGCAGATCACTCTGGCATCAATCCGAGCTTGATCAAGGTCTGGTCTACCCTCCTATTACGTAGCACTCCACTCTATCGAGTGAAGCATTTAGACGACTCCTAAGTGTCAAAAAATGTATGTATTTGACAGCCGGAGTAGCTTAAAAAAAGTAAAAATCAACGTCACTCGACTCAGTGGACACTTACGTAATAATGCCCCAGGGGCAACACGTTTTTGCTTTTTCGAACAATGCAATAATGATAATTACTATATTTTGCATGTAAACGCGATAAAATCATGGTTGCGTTGTCGTTATTTCACTATGCTCACAAATCACTTACAGATGTTGAATGTCAAACTTTGTTTACAAGTCTTCAAACTATAGACAAAAATGGCTGACCGCGTTTTTGGCTTAGCAAAGCAGTTTTAAAATAATTTATTTTAAGTTTTAAAATAATTTATTTTAAAACTGCTTTTTACTGCTTATTTGTTGCTTTTAGGTCCTCAAAAAATATACCAAAATATTTTTTGGTGTAATGGAAGAGATATTTACAATTTACTTGAAAAGAGAGTCAAATAGCGGATTTGTGAGACAGCGGCGATCCTTACTGTCAGAAGTTATCAAGCCGCCCACATGATTTAACGCCAGCCGGAATAATTTAATACGTCCCATAACGATAAAACAAAAATGAAATGAAATGGTTTTATTCAACTAAAAAACTAATGCAATAATGATAATTACTATATTTTGCATGTAAACGCGATAAAATCATGGTTGCGTTGTCGTTATTTCACTATGCTCACAAATCACTCACAGATGTTGAATGTCAAACTTTGTTTACAAGTCTTCAAACTATAGACAAAAATGGCTGACCGCGTTTTTGGCTTAGCAAAGCAGTTTTAAAATAATTTATTTTAAGTTTTAAAATAATTTATTTTAAAACTGCTTTTTACTGCTTATTTGTTGCTTTTAGGTCCTCAAAAAATATACCAAAATATTTTTTGGTGTAATGGAAGAGATATTTACAATTTACTTGAAAAGAGAGTCAAATAGCGGATTTGTGAGACAGCGGCGATCCTTACTGTCAGAAGTTATCAAGCCGCCCACATGATTTAACGCCAGCCGGAATAATTTAATACGTCCCATAACGATAAAACAAAAATGAAATGAAATGGTTTTATTCAAAGTAGCGCAGAAGCTGCGGCTTAATGAACGTTACAATTCAAACTAGGTGTCCATTTCAAAATCCACTAAATCCTAAAACAAAAAAGACGGCGAAAATCGCGTTTGTTATATGGAGATTACATTATTTTATTATTTGTTAGGAAATCCGCCGTAATAAAAGATATTAAATGAAAATTTGAACTGGCTACATATTAACGTTTCAAATATTCCTTTAAGAACAAAACAGCCCTAGGTCGGACGGACAAACAGACAGCGGAGGCAGAGTATTAGGGTCCCGTTAGGCACCTGAGCCCTAAAATTGTTATATAATATGTGATATTATGTGCAGTTGACAGCACATCAACTTTAAACACGTGCAAACTCAAATTTGCAATTAAAATGTAAAGATAGTCCTGCTGTCGATTGTTCCAACAAGGTGTATAAAACTAATTCGGTATATTTATATAAAAGTAGGTCTTAACATTTTGGGTTCTTATATAAGATAAGATATATTTAAATTTTTATTGAATCAATTTTACAAGATACACGGTACAGTATTAGGTAGACACATATTTATTATTATGGCATAGTTGGTGTAGAATGGTATTCACAGTAGGCAACAAACCTGTGTTGTGAATACCAGCCATTCTCCCGAGAGTGCAACTAATATAAGAAAACAAATGTGGGTATCTTGACGCGTGCTGCGTGAGCGCATCAACAAGATACGTTTAAACTCAATCAATCAATCAATCAATCAATCAAATTTATTTGCAACCAAGTGTAACAGTTGATGTTCATTATAAAGTTAGCGCTTAAAACTTAGTCGCCTTTTACAGGCATTGCAAATTGTAGGACACAAATAGTGCATGCATTATTCACAACATTTACACATCAGCTATATACAATTATTATCATCATAATTGTTGTTATTACAGCGTATTAACATTCTTATTTCTATGATTTTTATTACAGCAACACATTATTTATAATTATTTGTGATTAATTAATCATATATTAAACGGTTCCAATCGCGATTATTATCACGTTCAATAAACAACTACGTATGAGTATCTCGAATAATTAAGAAATACAATTAATCAATCTTTGCATTGTAATCATAGCAGTTTAAATCATATTTATATATTCATTTTATATTATTTATATACAGTATTTATGTACTCATTTATATTATAAAAACATTTTTCGGTAAGAAATAATTTTAGTTTGTTATTAAAAGTGATTATCGGTTCATTTCTTATACAGTCTGGTAACTTATTATACAGTTTTATAGCCATGTAGTTAGGGCTACAGTCTAACATTTTCGTCGTTGAGTTTGGCAGATAAAGTTTATTTTTGTTGCGAGTATTTACACTGTGAATGTGACATTTTCTGAAAAAGGCCTTTTCGTTTTTCTTTACAAATGTGCAGAGATCAAATATGTATAAAGATGTTAGCGTAAGTAGTTTGTACTTCATGAAATATGGTCTACAGCTTTGCCTATTGTTTATTTGAGCTATTATTCTGATACATTTCTTTTGCAGTACGAATAATTCGTGAGCATTTACGCTATTACCCCACAGCATCACCCCATATCGCAACCAAGAGTAAGCGTAAGCATAATAAGCTGAAAGACCTGTTGCAGTGTTTGTGCTGCACTTTAATTCAAAGAGAGCGTATATAAATTTGGACATTTTTGATTTTATGTGGTTTATGTGAGATTTCCAATTTAAGTGTGTGTCTATGTTAATACCAAGTAAGTTAAAAGTTTCCACCTCTTCTATCGTTATGTTGTTAAAATTTAAATTAATTTCTAAAGGAGCTTTTTTGTAGGATCTAAATTGGATAATTTTTGTTTTGTTGTAATTTATTTCAAGGTTGTGGTCTTGAAGCCAAGTTGCTACATTTTGAAATGTTTCAGTTATTACTATTTCCGGGTTGGTTAGGTTTTTAAGTTTGAATAGTATCGACATGTCATCAGCAAATAAAATAGGTAGTTGCGATTCTCTCTGGATAACTTTTGGTAGGTCGTTTATATACACTAGAAAAAGTATACAACCTAGTACGCTTCCTTGAGGAATGGAGCATGTTAGTAACTTTTCCCGTGACCGTATTTTCTCTATTTGGCATTTTTCTAAGTTGTGATAATCTATTTCTACTATTTGTTTCCTGTTTTTTAGGTATGACTTTAACCAATTGTGTGCAGGCCCACGGATACCTGAGCCATGCAGCTTTTGAAGTAGAATAGAGTGGGAAACTTTATCATAGGCCTTTGTCATATCAAGTAGCAGGCCAACCACGTGTTTTGTATTATCTATATGTTTAAAGGCTTCCTGGATATATTTATACACAGCATTTGTGGTGGATCGAGATTTCCTGAATCCATTTTGGGCATCATCCAAGATATTAAACTTTTCTAAATAGCTGTAAAGGCGTTTAAACATTGCTTTTTCGTAAATTTTGGAGAAACTTGACAGTAGTGCAATTGGCCTATAATTATTTGGTATGGTTTTTTCATCTTTTTTGTGTATAGGTTTTACTAGTGATGTTTTCAACAAGTCAGGGAATTTTCCTTCACAAAAACTTTGGTTTATTAGCTGTTTTAATGGTGCAGCAAGCTCTGCGACACATTGTTTAATTAGTATTGGTGGCACTTCGTCAATTCCGCAACTGTGTTTGTTCTTTATAGATTTTATAATTTTGATAATTTCTTGATCCTCTACAGGGCGTAGGTACATTGAATGAAGAGGTGATGATTTCACTGGGTGTCCTATTACTGGACCGTTTTGGGTCTCACCTACCGTTGCAAAGAATTCATTGAATATGTTTGATATGGCATGCGGGCATTCTATATTTTTTTTATCTTTTTTTGTGATTAAGTTTTTATGCATTTTTTTCTTTGTTTTACCAGTTTTGTAATTTATGATTTTCCACATAGTTTTATATTTATTGTCAGATTTTTCCATCTGATTAATATATTCTAGCTTTTTTGATTTTCTTATGCAACGCTTTAGAATGTTGCTGTATGTGCTAAAGTATTTTTTAATTACGTCACTTTTTGTTTCATTTATTATGATCCTTAAAATTCTCTTGTGAAGGCATGATTTCCTTAGTCCTTGTGAAAGCCATCCCTTTTTTTGCTTTGTTTTAATTTTGATAATTTGTTTTGGTATATGGTATTCCAGTATATTTTGTATTGTATCATGAAATACTGTATAATTTTCGCTAGCATTTTTAGATTGGTTTAGTATATTTTGCCAGTTTATTTCTTTCAACGAGTTTATGAACAACAATATGTTGTTATTTGTAAAAAGTCTTTTTTCTATACTCCAGATTTTATCCTCTGCTCGTTGGGATTTTTGTAGGTTTAGTTTTACGTTTACAGATTTGTGATCGGAAAGACCGTAATCCTTGACAAAGGCTTCCTTTATAAAATGTTTAAAGTTGGTGAAAATTAAATCTATCGTTGTAGCGGTTGTATTTGTGACCCGCGTGGGTTCATGGATTAATTGGTAGAAATTATATGTTTGCATTAGATTTACTAGTTCCTGGCTGCGTTTGGTTTTGTTCATCATATCGATATTAAAATCCCCACCTATTATTATGAATTTCTTTTTATCTTTTTTATTGAGTTCATTAAGTACTTTTGTGATCTGCTCATAAAATACATTAATATTGCGGTCAGCTCTATAGATACCTAAGACGATAGTATTTAATTGAGGAATTTCTACTGCACTTAATTCTATAATAAACTCCTCCGATAAATCAACAATATCTTGTCTATTAGTGTATTGTAGCGCATCTTTAATAATCAAACAGACACCACCACCTCTATGGGTTTCTCTACAAAACATGGATGCTATTTTGTATCCATTTAGTATAATTGAGTCACAATAATTTTTATTTCTACCCAATTCTGACAGAGATATTATTTCAAATTCTGACTTTGATAATAAATGTTCAATCAAATGTACTTTGTTTCCTATACTTTGAATATTCTGGAATGTTATCCTAAATAGTTCTTCTCGAAGTTTGTTATTTTGAGTATGTAACATTATTTTTTGTTGGTCATAGAAAAAGCTGCTTATTTGCACTATCGGAGTCATCTTGATAGTAGTATTCTATGATGCCTCTTACGTTTTTCAAGAGGTTTCGAAGGCCATCTTTATTTAGCCTCCCTGTTCTGTTAGAAAACATATCAAACGTGAGGTCGTCATTTGAATCAAAAAAGTACGCGTGTCCATGGCATTGCGTATCTAGATAAAGTAGTCTATTGAAGAGCTCTACTCTTGAGTTATGCATTATTGCTCCACAAATGTAGGTTGGCGCACATAAGATAATATTGGTGTGGGTAATTTTTGATAATTTTTCTCTTACTTTTTCTACCATCTCCACATAGTTTTTCGTGGTTCTAAAGTCAGTTTCACCGACTTGAATAACGCAGTAATCTGAGGCTGTATAGTCTTGAAGTTTTCTCTCAAGATTCTTTATCAGCACTTCGAGGGCTCCATTTGAATACATATGATGACAGAACTTGTACATAGAGGATTGAAATGTATTTTCTATAATGTCAAGAGCTGAGCTGTTTCTGTTGCCACTTATTAAACAGACTTTTATAACTTTTTTAGGGATTTTGGTTTTTCCCGTTTCTGTTTCGCTTGCTTTAATGGTTTTTGCATTTTCTTCTCCTTGTACTTCAACTGAATTCTTCAAGTTTTCTGTTTTTCCCGCTTTCTGACGTTTAGTCTTAGGAGTTTCTTGGTGTTTTTTTGTGTTTTTATTACTTGGCGATCGCTTTGCCGTAGATTCTTCAGAATATATCTTATTTAATGTTTTTATTTTATTCTCACAGCTAACAATCTTTCCCTTTAATTCACTATTTTCACAGCTCAGTTTATCAATTTCTTCATTTGCTGCATCCAATTTTTCCTTTAGATCATTAATCATTGCTTTAAGCTCCGTAACTTGTTCATTGTTTCCAGTTGAGAGGTCTGGAAGGCTTATAAAGCTTGTTTCATTTTCCGTTGTCCCAGAAATATCCATTATTGAGGATTCGTCATCCGACAAGCTCTTTCGCGCCTTGTAACTGTTTGTAGTCTTTTTTGCCCTATCTTCACATGCGGGGCATTTCCAACCCTTCATTTGTAATTTCATAGGAATACCGACGCAGTCTCGGTGGTATACATTTTTGCATTTTACTATGTTACATGCTATACTTTCAGCCTTTGAGGTAATTTTTTTGCATTTGTGGCATTTTGAAGTCATGGTAATGGATATACTGGCCTTAATATGAGACGCCAAATAAAGAAAGAACTAAAAAAAAAAAAAATCGTTGTCTCTCAGAGACAAGTAGCGGGCACTGTTGTATTTGTTCCTTCTGGCTCGCTAATCTTTGGACGCAAGTTCGACCAGCCGTGAATCACCTCTTTTTGACCGTCTCGCACGGCTTTTGGTCTTATGTCGTACTTATAACCGCGAGAATCGCATGCACAGATGGTTTAGGATGCAAATTACGGTCGTGTCCGTCTCGGCAGGAGAATTTCGGCCTTATTTCGCAGTAATGACAATTGAGGATTGCTTGATTGGTTTGTACAATTCAAATAATACTTAACCGTTGCTTGGTTGCCATAGATGCTTGTTTCCAGTAATATCTTTTTAGAGCGATTAAACACACTATAAACTACTTGTATAAAGTTTCACTGACACTTATATGCACTGATTAACTATATTCTGGGAAAGGGCGTTCCTTCTAACTATTTTTAATTGCTTTTTATGATCACAGTAGTACTAATAGGGTGTTATCAGTTCAGTCGTCAAAGACTATCTGAGTCGTCAAAGACTATCTTAATGATAAGGTAACCACTAAACGTACGAACTTCATCATAGTTGTATAGTATTGCATTGCATTTCCTTATAATAAGATTTGAGTAAAGAAGAATAATTAATTTTTAAAAACAGATATTGACCACTTAAAATGTGAACTTGGTACAAATTAAAATAGCCTCTAAATAGGTTTTTACAAATTAAAATTTTAACTATTCTCATTTTCTACACTATTATATTGCCTTTATGTTAAATACATGCTTAATCACGAATATGTTTTATACATGGATGAGTTGCGTTATGTATGTATGGTGTGTGTGTCAATTGGTATAATTTGTTGGGATAATTCAAGGTGGGTTTTTTAGTTGTATCTCAGTAAATATGGAGGTTAGGCCACTAGGCAAAGAATACATACTCAAATGCTAACAATAAGATTGCGTAAATTGTTAGTTATGTAACTTGCTTAGCCCTATGTATCTTGGGGTCGGATTGTAAGGCCACTAAGCAAGGAGAACAGTTTCAACCCTCAAACATGAATTGTCTTCACTCTACAGGAACAATAGAAGTATAAAAAATATTCGTAACGGCTTCTTCAATGATGTAAGATAAGATAAGAATATTCTTTATTGTACACTGGAAAACAACAAATACAAAACAATTGCAAATATACAAAGTACAATTGGCGGCCTTATTGCTAAAAGCAATTTCTTCCAGACAACCTTACGATGGAAAGTTGCTGAAGGAAATTAGAAAGACGGGTAGCCAGTGCAAATTTGAATATTGATACATACTTATACTTAATAATAATACACTTACATACCGTTACTTATATAAACTTATAATTTATTATAAACATACATATATATATCTTATAATAAAGTTCTACATAAGACAAGGAAAGTACTAACCTACACACAAGAGGACAAAATTTTAACGACTATACTGATAAATAAAGATCACGAACTCTGCTTTTGAAGACAGCTGGGGAAGGAGAGCGCCTTATTGAGACCGGCAGATTATTCCACAGTTGGGCGGCCCTTACCGCAAATGAGTTGCCCAAGAACCTCGTAGAGTGATTTGGCGTCTTCAGCATCAGAGTCAGGTCAGACCGCAGTGCCCGGCTATGGGAATCGCTGAGGTAAACAAAGCGCTCTTTGAGATAAGTCGGAGAGGCTGGATTGAACAGTACTGAATAAAGAAGTGAGAGGATGTGAGCATTCCTACGAGAACGAACGGAGAGCCACTTGAGCTTAGTGCGGTATTCGGACACGTGGTCATATTTGCGCAAGCCAAATATGAACCTTATAGCGAAGTTTTGGAGGCGCTCAAGTTTATTAAGTTGCTCTTCAGTCAAATCAAGATAGCTGGCATCAGCATAGTCGAGGATAGGGAGCAACAGAGATTGCGCAAGTGCAATTTTGGTCGCAGTGGGCAGGAAATTCCGTAATCTTCTCAGAGAGGCCGCTGAAGCGAATATTATATGATGTAATATAACGCGGGCAACTAAAAATTAACTAAGTACTTTTGTTCTAGGTGCTGTTATGTTCCAGTACTACATTAAAATAGTACCAACCATGTATGTCAACTTGGACAATTCTATATTACATACCAACCAATTCTCAGTAACACGGCATCAAAAATCAATATCAAGTGTGAATGTTGAATCTGGCATGCCTGGAGCATTTTTCAACTATGAACTCTCTCCTCTAATGGTGAAATACACAGAAAAAGAAAGGTAAGTGGTAACTATCGTAAATAGATACATTTTTATGTAGGTGGTAGGAATGATTACTTGAAAGAATGATGTTACCGCGAATAGGTTTTTCCCTTCTACCCTTCTAAAAATTGGCTACGAAAAAATAAATTCCTCTCGTCATGTTCAGTACGTTTTTAAGAATGAAGGACAAAAAGAGGAAAAATTTGAAATTTCTTTCCAAATGTAGGAAATTTAAAACAAAGCATAAAAAACAGGTTTAAAATTATATATCACTAGCTAACACCGCAGACCGTGTTTTGCCATAGCACAAGTTCACAAATCAATTCATAGATGGCGCTTACAGGCATGGCCATTAGAAGGACCAGAATACGGCTATCAAAAAAATTAATCTGCGCTGACCGAAATTGACAGACGTGCTCCTGTTCTTGTATGGCCACGGCTGTAAGCGCTTTCTATGAATTGATTTATGAACTTGTGCTGAAAACGGCTCATTATGCACAAAAACATAAAATCATTGAAGCCGTTTCGGAGGAGTTCGATTTATCACTGTGACATGACATTTATAGGTACAACAAATTAAAACTTGCTGCCTGTACGTAATACAGAGCGTATTGTAGAGGTTCGAAATTTCACTCATGTCGGTGGTCGCCCATTAGCTCAGTTGGGAGAGCGCTGGCACGGTTAGCCAGAGGTCGCGGGTTAGAGTCCCGGCATGGGTGGAATTTTTAGCCTTTAAATAGGTTTTGAAAATTTAAACTACAACATTTCAACTAATTTTATTTAATACGACAAATCATAATAAGTACATAGTCTAACTAAAACTCACTAAAAAGTGTCGACAGTGCAAAATTAGTTTTGCTTATGGCGCAGTTATGTCTTAATTTTATAGATATGAAAATAAATATTTTTTATCCTCAACCAATCTACACATTGTGGTGTAGTTTTAAACTATGGACACCTTATGAAATGAAGCAGGGAAAGTATTTAAAGGAGTGCCCTTTCCTTATATTAAAACGGGAAAGCCCTCAAGACTTTCCTGAATGGAAGCCCTGCTTCAGGACTTCCTTTCGGTTCTTTATATTTACATTGAACCTAACTGGAAAGTTTAAAATAAGGACTTTTCGAGGCTCTTCTGGCGAGGCACTTTAGAGCTTAATTTTGTTTATGCTATTGATGATCAATGTTGAGAAGCAGCGATTATTTTGTATTTTTTATACAATAATTAATCTAACATAAAAAAATCGATGTATTCTATTAGTTTATTATACAAATGTTATTTAAAGACGGTATTTGTGACAACTAAATTAGATTTTCAAAACCAGCACCCATTACAAGAAAGAGTATCTATGTACAAAGAGGTGTATAAAACTATTAATCGCAAACATGGCCCCCGACGGTGTAGCCACCATATTTTAGGCGGCGATTAGTAAGGCGATTTTTCGCACATGGCGACGCAGGACACCCCCTTTTGCCATCACATCCACCACCCTAACGATGCCGTCTTTATCGGGAAAGGTCGCTACTATCCGGCCTCTGGGCCATTATCTGCGGGGCAGAGTTCCGTCCGCTATACACACAAGGTCTCCAACTTTCAACTTCTGTGTACTCTTAGAAGTCCTCCGTGGCACTAACGTTGGTAGGTATTCAGTGACGAATCTTTGCCAAAATTGGTCGGCTAGCCGCTGAGACTTTCGCCATTGGGCTCGACTTAAAAGGTCAGTGTCATCAAACTGTCGCGTCTGGATGTCGTTGGATGAGGAGCCAATTAAGAATGTGAATGGCGTTAAAGCTGTCTCTGAGTCTTGATCTATAGACACGTGAGTCAATGGCCTGGAATTAACATTTGCTTCGGCTTCTGCCAGCAACGTCGCCAACTCCTCCTCCCTCGGCGATTTTTCAAGAAGAGCAACATTCAAGGCGTTTTTGACGTTCCGTACCAAACGTTCCCAACACCCTCCCATGAAAGGGGCTGAGGGCGGGATGAATCTCCAACGAATTTCTTAAGCAGCTGCAAACTCGTATAAGTTGGATAGAATCTTAGCAGCGCCAACAAATGCAGTTCCGTTGTCGGAATAAATACACGCCGAAACTCCTCTACGGGGCCACAAACGCCGAATTGCCATGATGGCTGAGTCAGATGACAAAGTTTCGACAATTTCTAAGTGCACCGCCCTTATAGTAAGACAGGTGAACAAAGCGATCCACCGTTTGGCAGTACGTCCAATTGTTACACTCACTGGCCCGAAATAATCCAGACCGACGTACGTAAAAGGGCGTTCGTGATGGGCCATTCGGACGTCCGCCGGTAGATCTCCTGTGGGAGTTGTAACAGGTTTCGCTTTTCGTATTCGACAGGCTTGACATTTAGAGGCCACTTGCTTAACGGCTGTCCTAACACCGGTGATGTAAATTCAAAGAGCCTATTTAAAGAATATTTGAAAAGCATTTTATTGAAGAAAATGATTCTGATTCATCAGATCACTCACAACCATCATTTAATAACAAAAAGGATACATTGTATAGACATCGCAAAAAAATCCTTTGTGTGGATAGATGCAGAAGCGATGAGATCGAAGATAAAAATACCTGAATGTCTAGTTAAAGACTTCTTTTTATACGATGATGGCTGTGCAGACAAAATAATTGTGTTTGGCAGTCAAGTAGCACGAGAATTAATGAAAAATACAGACAATATACTATGGGGATGGTACATTCAAAATTGCACCGAAACCGTTTTACCAGCTTTTCTCGCTACATGTTGACATAACGAAGGGTGGCGATTGTGTTAATTTTATACCAGTATTGTTTATTCTTTTACCAAATAAGTCTCAGGAAACGTATACAAGGATGTTCAGAATTTTGAACGAGCAATTGTCTGTTAATATTAAACAGTTCAAGTGCGATTATGAATTAGCAAGCATTAAAATGTGTCTATCCGGATGTTATTGTCAAAGGACGCTTTTATCATTTTCAGCATGCGGTGTGGAAACGATCAAAAGTTTCCTCTACTAAAGATGCTCAGAAACTGACACAGTTGTGTACGCAATTAGCATTTTTTCCCAAGACATTAATAATACCTGAGGGATTTTTGTCGATAAATGAAATGGCTGCAGATAATGAAGAATGTAAACCCTTTTTCAATTATTTCAATAATTATTGGATGACAAAATGACACAGTTGTGTACGCAATTAGCACTTTTTCCCAAGACATTAATACCTGAGGGATTTTTGTCGATAAATGAAATGGCTGCAGATAATGAAGAATGTAAACCCTTTTTCAATTATTTCAATAATTATTGGATGACAAAAATTACTGTCTACGACGAAACCTACTATAGTTAGTTTTAATAATTTTATTGTTAAATACCTTACGAGCGCTATTTTATTATATACAATTTTACTTATTTCTAATTACAAGTGTTTTTTAAAATGGATTATCAACAAAGTAAGTAAAATATTGTTACGGGCTAGGGTTCTGGATTTGGATGTAAAACGCCAATAACAACTTCTTAGGATTTATTCACGCAGGGTCTGCTTTGCAGGTCTTCACGACACGAAGTCCACACGTAGATTCCAATCGCAGGTCCAATCGTAGTCCAATAGTATCGCTGAGGTCGTAGGTTATCGCTCGTATCGCAGGTATGTTCGCTCGAAGTTCATTCTTCGCTATTCCAAACGGAACTGACAGCGCGCCGCGGCGTGTTCTGCCGTTCGGTAGGCCAGAAGAAATGGCGGTATGTATTTGTCCCAGTCTCTCTGGTGCCTGTCAACGACTTTTGCTAAATGTCTCTCAAGTGTTTGGTTAAATCTTTCTACCATGCCGTCAGATTGAGGATGATATGGGGTGGTCCTAGTCTTATGCATTCCCAATATTTTACAGAGTTCTTGAAATACTTGAGACTCAAAGTTCCTGCCTTGGTCGGAGTGTATTTCCAAGGGCACACCAAACCAGCAAACTACTTCCTCAAACAACTTGGAGGCAACAGTCGTGGCTTCTTGATTGGGTATGGCGAATACCTCTGGCCATTTAGTGAAGTAATCCATAACTACCATGAAATACTTATTTCCTGATTCCGTTACTGGGAACGGTCCAGCCACATCAACTGCAATGCGTTCCCATGGCGCACCAACGTTATAAAGTTGCAGATTTCCTCGGCTTCTAGTAGGTGGGCCTTTCACCGCGGCGCAAGTAGCACACTTGCGGCACCAATCTTGCACATCTTCTCGACAATGGAGCCAGTAAAACCTTTCTCGAATCTTTGTTAAAGTACTTTTTACGCCCAAATGTCCACCTGACACGCCGTCATGTACTTCACGAAGGACATCTTGTACATTATCTCTTGGGACAACTATCTGAAGTGGAACTCTCTGCCGTTAGGTTTCTCCCATTTGCGGTAAAGTATTCCGTTCCGAAGAATAAAACTGTCCCATTGAGCCCAGTATGCCTTTGTGACAGCACTAGTAGGAGCGACTTCGCACCATCTTGGCTTGTCCTCGCCTCGTTTCTTCCATGCGACAATGAGCCGTACATCTTCGTCATCTTCCTGTGCTTCTTTCATCGCCTCATCTTCCCAAGATCTCGATGGACTCATTCTTGTCAATCTCAATGGCAGTTCCTTTGTCTCTTGTTTGGCACAGTGCTTGCAGTCTTCCGGACATGGCCTTCTTGACAGTGCGTCAGCATTTCCATGCGCCTGTCCGCTGCGGTGTTCAATTATAAAGTCGTACTCCTGCAGTTGTTCGATCCATCGAGCAACTTGCCCCTCTGGATTTTTAAATTGTAACAGCCACTTCAGGGCGGCGTGGTCAGTGCGAAGCGTAAACCGCACGCCGAGGAGATATTTGCTGAAGTGCTGTACTGTCATTACCACAGCCAAGAGCTCCCTTCTTGTCACACAAGTTCCTTTCAGGTTTTGATAGCGATTTACTGAAATATGCCATCACAACCTCTCTGTCGCCTTGTTTCTGCGATAACACTCCTCCGATCGCTGTGTTACTGGCGTCAGTGTCTACAATGAATTGGCCGTTAGGCTGTGGGAATCCCAAGATTGGGGTCTCGCAAAGACATATTCTTAATTTTTGAAATGAACTCTCACATGTGTCATCCCAATGAAATGACTGCTTGTCTTCAGTCAGTCTGTGTAAAGGCTTGGCAATTTCAGAGAAGCCCTTAACAAACCGTCTATAATATGAGCATAGCCCTAAAAATGCTCGCACTTCAGTCTTGTCTTTGGGAGTAGGCCATTTTTGCACTGCTTCGATTTTGGCTGGATCGGTCTGTATGCCTTCGCTGGTTATCACATGGCCGAGATAGCTAACCTTGTTCTTAAATAAACTGCATTTCTTCGGATTTAACTTTAAGTTTGCTCCCATTATCTTCTTAAAAACTTGCTCTAGATTTTGTAAGTGGTCCTTAAAATCTGTACCCATGATTATGACGACATCCAAGTAGACAAGGCAGGCTTCCCCAACTAATCCGGCCAGTACGCACTCCATAAGTCGTTCGAATGTAGCTGGCGCGTTGCACAATCCAAAAGGCATCACGTTAAATTGCCATAAACCTTTGCCAGTTGAAAAGGCTGTCTTCTCTTTATACTTCGGATCAATTTCCACTTGCCAATAGCCCGATTTCAGATCTAATGTCGAGAACCATTTCATACCACTCAATGTGTCTAGGGTATCGTCTATTCGTGGCAGTGGATAACTATCCTTCTTGGTCACATCGTTGAGCCGTCGATAGTCTACACAGAACCTTGTGCTACCATCTTTCTTCTTTACCAACACTACGGGAGAACACCATGGGCTAGCAGAAGGTTCTATAATCTTGTTTATCTTCATGTCTTCCAACATGTCTTGTACTTCCTTTTCTTTAGCAATCGGTATGCGCCTTGCTCGCTGACGAATAGGTCGCTCCTGTCCGGTGTCGATTTTGTGCTGAACTCACGATGTTCTTCCAGGATTTCCTTCGTCAGAGAAGATATCCCTAAAGCGCAGTAGCAACCTCTTAGCTTTCATGCTTTGCATTCGCAAAGCATGAAAGCTAAGAGGTTGAGGCTAAGCTAAGAGTAATCTGAGCTATTCAGCTCAGATTACTCTTAGAATCCTCAAGGAGCTTAGTGACTATAATTTCACTCCTGGTATTCGATGTTTTTGAGCTTGGAGATGATTGGCAGCTTTTCATCCAAACGGCTTCCTCACACCTTCCAATAACGTCACCTTTTCTAAGGGTAATCTCACGATCGCCTATATTCACAACCCTCACTACAGCGGTCTTGCTTCCATAGACGAGAGTTCTTGCTGTCAGCAATTTCTGACTGGCTGCACTGTCTCGTGTATCTTCAATCAGCACACACCTGTTCCGCTGATTCTTCTGATTCGAAGGCAGTTTCACCTTTACTTCAGTTTGTGCTCGTCCAGGTATTACGATTTTCTTCAGGCACGTGACATTTCCATCGGGACCGCCAAGTATGAAGTTCTCCTCATCACCACATTTAAAGACACCGTTAGTGACATCGATGTGACAGTTGTGTTTCTTCATAAAGTCTAGGCCCAGAATGCAATCATCCATAATTTCGGCTACGATTACGTCGTGAATATATGACGCCTCCCCAACCCATATCGTAACCGAACTTTCACCCAGGACGGGTATCTGTTGGCCAGAAGCGGAGAGAAGTCTGCATAAACTGGTGCCTTTGCGTCTCCCTACAGCTTTCACCAGGTCTGGTCTCACTATTGTTCTAGAGGCTCCTGTATCTAGGTTAATTTTGCACTCTACTTTGTTCACTGCACTGCGTATTAGTAGACTGTTCCCATTCCATGCTTGTGAGATTCTGGTTACTGGGGCTACCTCCGCTTCAGCCAGTACCCGCCCCGCAGTCCTGGCTTTTACTCGTTTCCCTGATTCACGGTGGAGGGCGCAGCGTCATGCTTCTTTACGAATTCTTCAAAACGCTGCTCCATATTTTTGACACGCGCATCCAGTCTGTCATCTGTTTTGGTTGCTTGCCTCTCCTTCTTAGGACACGTGAACTGCAGGTGCCCTATTTCCCCACACTTGTAACACATGGGCCCGGAGTTCTTCTTGGGCGGTGTCTTGATCTCTTTAACCTCCTCCGTAACTTCTCGAAGTTTATAACCTTGCCGGATATCTTGACGCACAGCTTCTACTTCCAGGGCATGTGCCAGAGCTTCTTTTAATGAAGAATGGTGGCGAAGCTTTACTGCAGCCCTAATTTCAAGATCCTTGATTCCGTCGACGAAAGCTTGCAAAATATTCGTGTCCACCATTTTACTATCAGCAGAAGGGTACGCCTTTCGAACCAGCTTCTCAATTTCCAACGCCCATTGTTGAAGTCCTTCACCCAGGCTCAGCGCCTGGTTGAAGGACTTCCGGTCGCGTAGCTGAGCACGAAAAACGTGTTCCAGGTGTCGTTCCCCATATCTAGCCTCAAGTGCCTCCAGCAAGTCTTTGAACTCGCTGCCTGAGGTGGGCAGTGCCTCCAGGACAGATAAAGCCGAACCTCTGAGCGCGACGGTGAGGGCTGTCAGGCTCTGTTCGTCCGTCCACCCGTTTGAAGCAGCGACAGTCTGGAACTGCTGGCGGTAGGCGACCCAAGACGTAGTACCATCGTACGGAGGCACCTTCACTTTAGGCCCGTGGTTTATGCTGACAACTCCGCTCGATGTAACTCAGCAGCTTTAATACGCCGAACTTCCTGCTCTAGTCCAGTGAGGCCGGTTTTTACATTTTTAGGTCATCCTCTAATTCGGAAACCCGTTCGTTCACTACCTCTACATCTTCATGTAGCTTAGCGACCGTATCACTAAACTTTGTAACGGCAGAAAGGATCACCTGTTGATCTGCCTTCTGTTCTTCTCGCAGGCCTCTTTGTTCTTCTCGCAGGCCTCTCTGTTCTTCTTGCAGGCACTGCATCTGCTTGCTCTGTTCTTCTCGCAGGCCTCTCTGTTCTTCTCGCATGCCCTTCAACATTGCCATCAGGCACGACATATCCAAAACCTCCATTGTACGTGACGGAGGTTTAATGTCTTCGGTGGGCGTGGCCAGGTAGGCGTGGCTACGAGGCGGAGCCTGTTGGTCGGTTGGTGAAACCTGGTGGTCAAGGCCGGTGGGCGGAGCCTGGTGCACGGGGGCGGTGGGCGTGGCCTGGTGGGCGGAGCCGCTGGGCAGGTATGCTGTGTCTCCTCTACGGGCGTGGCCTGGTGGGCGGGGCCAGGGGGCGTGGCTTGGTCGGTGGGCGTGGCCTGGTGGGCGGGGCCAGTGGGCGTATCCCTATGGCCAGTGGGCGTGGCCTGAGGGGCAGTGGGCGTGGTCTCCGCAGCACCTAAAGAGGAGGCTCTTTGCTGTATGGTAGCTGGATGCACTAACCGCTTTCACTCAGCCTGCGTTGGTGCTACTAGGTTAACCGCTGAGGAAAAAGATGATTGGGCCTGTCCCAAATGCCGTTGCGCAATTAGAAAAGGTGGAGACCATTCTCACACACCGGTGGGCGTCTCAAAGGTCCGGGCTGCAAACGTCACCATGAGAAAGAAAAACACCTTCCCCAAGGATAATAATTCCGTTACTTCGGGTGCACTTGACTTTTAAAGTCTGGAGGTTCTGGAGATATTGGCCGAGATGAGATTTATTCGAAATGACATGGCTGAACTAAAGAACATGATGGAGAAAGTCACTGCAGCTCTTACTCAGAATGACAATAAACTTGACATGCTAAACTCAAAGCTTGCCAACTTGCATGGGTCCTCACCTCAGCGACAGCAGCCGCAGTTGAATATAACAACTACCTCCAGCCGCCCAGCTGATGTGGTCACCTATGCCACTATCACTGCTTCACCCCCGTCGTCCATTCCATCAAATCGCGGCGTGGCTTCGCCCTCGAGGAGTAACAGTGAGCATAAAACTATAGGTGCGCAGGGTACGCTACGTGGGTCACCATCACCTACAGATCAAATACGACCAATCGTGAACGTGAGTGCAGAAACTGAAAGGTTGTCAACAACAAAAAGACCCGAGCGTCCAGTTTCCATTCGCTGCACGGACAGCCACACGAATATCTCACTGAAAGCAGTCGAACGGCGAAAGTTTATTCATTTATGGAACATGGTGTCTGGTCCAGATGAGATTAGAGACTACTTGAAGGAACTTTGTCCCACTGCAACATGCTCTGTAGAGGAATTGAAATCTAAAGGAGACTACAAATCGTACAAAATAGGCATACCTGATTTATATTTATTACTCGTACGATAAATGCTTCGACGCGGATGTTTGGCCAGATAATGCGAAGCTAAAAGCCTAGGTGCCCTTTCGTGGACAGAAACCCACTAACGAGTAGCCCGCAGACACAGATTAAAGGAGCATTTACTCTCCTCCGGCGTAAATATAATGGTATTGAAATTTTTTATCAGAATGTTAGGGGTCTCAGGACAAAAACCGCCCAATTTCAATGCCTAATTGAGTCTACAGCAGCAGATTTAATGGCAATCACGGAAACTGGCTGTAACGAATCTATCCAAAATACCGAATTTATTCCGCCAGGCTTCCAGATTGTGCGCTGCGACAGAGCAGATGGACGTAAACAAGGCGGAGTGCTGTTGGTTGCCGCACCTCGAATTGAGTTACGCCCAGTACCGTTATTTAGTGACATAGATCTAGCTAATTATAAGTTTGAACTTCTATTTGCAACTGTCCATACACAGAATACGTTTTTGTTTACTTGCTGTGTAGTGTACGAGGGGCGGCTGAAAAATTTTGAGCCTAAGTACTTCTAAGAATCACTAATGACTCGCAATTTGCATCACTAATTGCGCGTATTCTAAGTAGTATAAATACCAAGTTTCATGTCATTATCATCATTACGCTTCTAGTAATTGAACATTAAACAACACCATGTCTGAGTCATCCGCGCTTTGCACGAAATTGGAGTACAGAGCTGTCATAAAATTCCTCACCAAGAAGAACAAAAGGCCGACAAAAATATTTGAAGAAATGTCTGCAGTTTATGGGGATTCTGCACCTTCATTTGCCACCGTAAAACGTTGGACACGTGAATTCAAACACGGCAGGGAGTCGCTCGAAGATGATCCCAGGTCAGGACGTCCAAACACCGCCGTTACCGAAGAAAATATTGAAAAAGTGAAAAACCTTGCTCTCGAAGATCGGCGAATCAAGATGTGGCAGATAGCTGAATCCATAGGCATCAGCAAGGAGCGAATTGGTGACATTTTGCACAATCATTTGCACATGAAAAAGGTGTGCGCGCGATGGGTGCCAAAAATGCTCAAGTAACAGTGTCTAAACTAATTGTATTAAAAATACATGACTCTCTTATTCTGTTTTAGTGCATAAAAATAATTAAGTACTTACTTATTTTTCCTATACGTAAGCTACTTATGTATAAAATTGCAGTGCCCTTACAGGGCTCATGTTGCGCACTATTATACCTATATGTTAAGACCTATTCTGTACCACATGAAGCAATAAACGAAATTGAATTGAATTGAGCGTCGAGTCACAACTTCGAAGGAGTTTTTGGACATCTGTGGCGATAATCCTGACGATGTTTTTTCTCGCCTCGTCACTGTCGATGAAACATGGATCCGGCAGTACGATCCGGAGTCAAAACAAGAGTCAATGCAATGGATAGCAAAGGGAGAAAAGCCGCCACGGAAATTCAAAGTGGAAAGATCGGCTTCCAAGCTCATGGCCACTGTTTTTTGGGATCGCGAAGGAATTTTGTTCTTCGACTACCTTCCCAAAAATACTACAGTGAACGGAGACTATTACGCCGTATTGTTGACAAAAGTCCGTCAAGTGGTTGTCGAGAAAAGGAGAGGCAAACTGGCGAAAGGAGTCCTGTTTTTGCAGGACAATGCGCCCGTGCACACTGCCCGAGTTGCGAGACGTGCCCTCGCCGAAATAAGATTTGAAGAAATCAACCACCCACCCTACAGTCCAGACCTGGCTCCTAGTGATTATTTCCTTTTTTCAAATTTGAAAAAGGACCTCCGAGGACGAAGATTTTCCAGTGACGAAGAAATGAAGGCGGCCGTAAACGAGCATTTTGAAGGCAAAGACGGCGAATATTCTTTTACCGGGTTAAAAGCTCTTTTAAACAAATGTAAGAAGTGTATTGAAATAGAGGGAGATTACATTGAAAAATAAATTTTTTATACATTTCTATCAGCATTTTTAATACCTTGGGCTCAAAACTTTTCAGCCGCCCCTCGTACATACCACCTCAGACAGATGAAAACGAGTACATGTGTATGTTCAATTTAATTGAAAAAATCAGCGTGAAGTATAAAGGTAAAGTTATCATATTGGGAGATTTCAATCTGTAGGTATTCTTGCCATAATAACATTATGAATTATTTTGAATATTTTGTATCCTATTGTGATATATTCAGAGCAATAGCATAAGTAACTGTAACGACCGGCAACTCGATCTAGTACTGGTCGGCGCGAGGGTGGGCGGCGCGGTGGCGGTGCGCGCGGCCGACGAGGGCCTGCAGCCCGTGGACGCGTACCACCCGCCGCTCGCGGTCAGTGTGGCGCTGGCGCGGGTCGCCGTCGTCGCCGCCGGTGCCGTGCCCTCGACATCGCGCGCAACGGCCAGCGTGCAGGACTACTCTCAACACTAGATCCGACCGATAAGTCGTGGAATTTTAGGAAAGCCAATTTTAACAAACTTTACTACTCTGTCATGTATCGATTGGACCGACCTGTATAGTCTTCAGGACCCTGAGGAGGTTTTAGATTGTTTTTTTAATAAACTTAACGCAACTATTGATGGTGTTCCCATTAAAAAGCGAAAGCCAGTAAACTCTCGGTACTCTTACCCTGAGTGGTACACGGCAGACATTATTCGCGACATTAAGTTAAAATATAGGCTTCACAAACAGTACAAAGTCAGTAAAACATCGAGAGATTATGTGGCGTTTACTCGGTGCAGAGCTCGAGTGAAAAGGTCGATTGCGGAGGCGCACGATCTATACCGTGATCGTGTGCAGAGTCATTTAGCGAGAGATCCTAGGTCATTCTGGTCATATATAAAGGGCAAAAGGAATAGCGCCAGTAGTCATAAAATTATAAAGGCTGGCCGGGCTCTCAGAGCAGGAATGCGCTGAGGAGTTTGCGAGCTACTTTTACTCGGTATATAACCCCGAACCGGCGCAATTGGATACGGCGGCGGCGAGCGCGGCGGGTCCGGCAAGCGCGGCGCGGGCGCGCATCGCAAGCCTGGAGCTCGCAGAGATGCGCCATGCGCTGGCGCGGCTGGGGCCGAAGCGCTCGGCGGGGCCGGATGGTATACCGCCATTTATTTTTAAGGACTGTCGAATGATTTTGGCTGATCCGTTGCATCACGTTTTTAATGCATGCCTTAGTTCTGCTGCGTTTCCCGAGCGATGGAAACTCACACGGGTTGTACTGGTTCCGAAGAGGCGTGGGGGACCAGAAACGAGCCATTTCAGACCGGTAGCAGTTCTGAGCACGCCGGCGAAGGTCTTTGAGTCAGCATTACACCATGCACTATACTCACAGGTAAATGCTCAGCTAAGTGAGGCGCAATACGGCTTTCGGGCTTCGCGGAGCACTACAGGGAATCTGTTACAACTAATGACACATGTGCTACCTGCGGTGGATGACGGTGGGCAAGTGGACGTGGCCTATTTCGATTTTCGCAAAGCATTTGATACTGTCGACAATGACATACTGTTGGTGAAATTGGCGCGAGCTGGTTGTACTCCACATACGTTACAGTTCTTTGCCAACTACATGAGGGACAGACGACAATACGTGGACTGCGCCGGCCATAAGTCTGAGCCGTACTTCACAAGATCTGGTGTGAGTCAAGGTAGTAATTTAGGCCCATTGGAATTCATTTTAATGATAAATGATTTACCGGAAGCTGTGCGCGAATCTACCTGTTTGCTTTTTGCAGACGAACTAAAACTAGTCCGAAAAATTTTATATGACTCTGACTGTATCGGGCTGCAGGACGATATTGACAGGGTGGTGAAGTGGAGTCATGAAAACCGGCTTTACTTCAACATAGCGAAGTGTCAAGTCATCTCGTTTAGCCGATCACGAAGACCGCTTCATCACCTTTACGTTGTCGATGGGACCCCGATGAACCGTGTCTCGGAGGTAAGAGATCTGGGCGTTAATTTTACCTCGGACCTACACTTTAGAGTGGTCCGAGTCCTGGAGTCCACATGAGGCTAAATATAGACTCATGTTGGAACGAATACAAAATAAATTTATTAGACTTTTGTATTTGAAGTTGTATGGTGTTTCTACCAATTGATGTATCCAGCTTTATTCATCTTGGGTATGGTCGAATATAATCAACTAGAAGTTAGACGCGAGTTGTCCTTAGCAACGTATTTAATGAAGGTCCTACGGGGTAAGCTCTGCAACCCGGCTGTCCTGCAGACGCTGGGGCTGCGCGCGCCGGAGCGCTGCGTGTGGCGGCGGCGGCGCGTGCCGCTGCTGGCCGTGCCGCGCGCGCGCCTTCTGCAAAATGCGCCCCTCACGAGAGCCCTACGCACACTCAATTCTGTCAGTGAGACAATAGATATCTTCTGTTGTTCTCTGAATGAGTTCACAAAGACCACTCTTTTTATTTTGTGTTACAATTGTTAAGGTAGTGTGTATTGTATATGTGTTTAATTATTATCTTATTCGTCCTATATTTGGGCGACCTCTGTGGCGCAGTGGTGGCGCATCTGCCTACCATGCAAGAGGTCCCGGGAGGTCTTGGATATTTACAGGTTTGTGATGTCGTTGTTTCTGGTTTCTGCGACACTGGGTATCCTGGCGTGGGGCCGAAAGCAATGTATGTGCCTGTATGTAAATTTTATATGTTAAGGTTATGTTGTTCTTGTTTTGTGTGTCTTCACTATTGCATTAGGGCTATACCCTGTAAAAATAGTAAGCTGTGTGGAAATAAATAAAAAAAAAGATTCTTATTTATTTTATTATTTCGCTCAAAATTTGGTCAAAATATAATGCATTGGACTAAGAGTGGCGGTGATACCCGCACACGTCGCTAGATGGCGCTGACTGTATCTTAAAACACGCTTACGTTTTGTTTATCCGATAATTAAATAAATCAATATGCCCACGTTTCTACAAAAAGAAGTGAAATCCCACCAAAAACATTCTGTAAAAACTAGCCAAGTCTCGTTGGAACTGCTCCTTTATCTCTAAAAAGTAATGAAATCTAGACAAAGTCGTGCCAAGTCTAAGGCTGAAACAAACAGTATAAAAAATTATTTTCAGTACAGACGGACTTCTAATCACGGCCAAGTCACACAACATTAACTATAATAATAAAGAAATCGCAGTAAGGAGGAGCCTTAGACTTGGCACGCCTTTGTCTAGATTTCATTACTTTTTAGAGATAAACGAGCAGTTCTATCGAGACTTGGCTAGTTTTTACAGAATGTTGGTGGGATGGAGATTACCTAGCGTGGTTATACGAAGGCGGATTGATAAACTAGTTCTCTTAGCATGCCAAGCTCGACAAACGCCTTTCTCTATGCAAAAATGCCAATTTCTCTGTCGAGCCCGACGTGTCTCGACCGTGATCGAGATGGAGTCGACGAGATTTGTCTACAACTGGGTAACATGGCGGCATTGCCGAGATGATAGGAGACCCAGACATGTCTGGTACCCATGAAAGTGAAGACAAGGCCTCGAGAGCATAGATTTGACCGGATATATACAGATTTGGTTAATTTTTTTTGGGTGCTTGCCGTGTTATTTTACTATACTTAGTGCTTAGAACTATTTATGTATCCGTAACAATTTTTAGGGTGTTGTCAAATAAAAATACAACACTTTTATTCAAGATGATAAATCTTTTTTCCAGAACTAAAATCAGACGTTTATTACAAAAGGTATGATAAGAAGATGGGGTAGGCGCCGCAACCAAAAGCGGTAGCGGTCGCGCGTGTAAGAATCTAGCTAGAATTTAACAGGTTAAAACTTAAAACGGACTGTTTAACAGAAATCGTGTTTATATACATAAGAACGTGTAATATTTATTACTTCAGAATTTATTTTGTAATATTCTCTTTTCAAAAAACAGTGGTATATGATGTTTTCTTATTTGTTACAGATCAATTGGCCATTTAGCTACAAATATTTGTGCGATAGTTGGAGGTGTTTTCACAGTCGCTGGAATCCTTGACACCCTGTTGTACCACTCACTAAATGCCTTTCAAAATAAAATGGTTCTGGGAAAGACTGGTTAATACATAATCATCACATTATAATGTTTTCAAATACAAATTATAGTCACTCACACTGCATTTACCATATTTGTTACAAAATTCTGCATCAGTGCCTTCAGCAAGTGCCATTATTGGTACATAGTTTTCTTTCTTGGGGTTGTATTGAGCTCTGCCCAGTTGCTCCAAAAACGAATGGCGCTGCTTTAACCTGAACTCTCGACATTCCAATATTTGAGGGTTCTGTAGTATACTTTTGTGTGGAATTTTAATTACATTATGTACATAGTTGAATCTTTGTAACAGGCTCTTTTGATCTGAAACCAAAGAAATTGTATTGATTATCGATTTTCTATTTCAAGTATCTCTTAAGCAATGTTATGGTAATCAAATTATGTTAATAAAATATATTCTGTGAGCATTTTTTTAATATAATTTTCGTTATTACCCCAACACAAATAATCCAACTGATTTCCCCAATTTATTATTGAACATTCCACTATTTTTTAGCACAATATCAAATCAACCGAATGATTCTTGTTCATTTGTTGAATATAACAAAAATAATACAATATTGTTATCCTGAATAGCTTATCCTAATATAAATATAATATAGATATTCATGGACATATTACACAGATCTCATTAGCCCTATACTAAGTACAACTAAATTACTTGTGTTATAGATAGATTTAATACAATAAATACATAGATACCATCCAAGACCCGAGACAAACTAGAAAAGTTAGATTCCTAGTTTGACCCGGCCGGGGATCGAAAGCGAGACCTTCGGTTTTACAGTCAGCGTACCAAACCGTCCGTCGATGAGGCCGTCGTGTACCTACACCTTAAACTTAAATTTAGCAAAACATTCAATGAATATGTCTTAATAAATTATCATTAATTCAACTAAGCATTGCATTGTCAAATTTTTCATCATAACCACAAATATACGATGGTGAATGTGACCACCGAGTGCTGATCTGCAGTATCTATGGTACCAGTATTCCAGACTTCATCAACATTGGGAAATGCATTGTTTTATGCTATTATCTTTCTTCTCGTAAAAGAAGTCGAAAAAATAAGTATCAAACGTGTAGTTTTAGCCTCTAAATAGGTTTTTATACGTGTAGTGTCGGACCTATAATTTAGTTTTTAAAATTTTCAGTTTCGACAAAAATAAAAATATACCTATATATAACGCGCCCTTTTGAATTGAATCTTTGAATTTAGACGCTCGCACAGTTGTATCTACACGTCAAACCGGATGAACGGTCAGGGAATCATCGCAATAAAAAATACAATAATTAACTGCCTTATTAGTCTATTTGTGTCACATTTGAATACCATTGCGAAGGTTGCGGGTTCAGTTCCCACTATGGGCCGCCATACATTTGTACAAATTAGCAAATGTTACCTGGCAGAGAATTCCTAGTTTAGCCCTCTCGGTTCACATGCATTACCAACCCATTGACTCCGAAGTAATGACTGTGCTACAGTGACTTTGGTAATAATAGACCTACTATTGGTTTGATATGCATTTTGTTAAAAAACTACAAGAATTGTAATTATTTAAATTATAAATGTGTTATGTTTTTGTAATTTTTATTCAATCACACTTATTTTGTTAATTTCGCAAGCTAATAGACTTAAAAGAAAACCTAGTAACACATTGTTTTCCCCTTTAAGGCTTAAATATTCATAAAGTTTAAATATTCTGTGATTATGTTAAGGAATTGTGTTTAATTAAGACATATTTTTACAGAATTGAAGTTCATACATACTCATAAGCCAGAGCTTTGGCTTCCTCAACACTAATTCCTTGGCTTCACTGTTGTCAAAACCCATCTCTTCCTTGATGACAAAGGAATTTGTTTTTATATGATGCAAATTGTATGTCACTAACTTTGGCTGTGACATAGCAACTTTTCTCACTTCTGAGCCACTTAATTCAAAATGTTCTTGTATGAAACCAAGTCTTGCATCAATTCTCACTGTGCTACAAAATAAAACAGCATTAAAAATAACAATTAAACTTGCTGGTTCAAACAATAGAACTGTAGTTACCTGAACATCAACCAAAATGGATTCTTACTAATGATAAGTTCTATCTGTTTGTTTGTAAACTGTTTTGATATTAAATAGTTAATTCGTACTTGAAGATCCTCCAGTGTTTGGCAAAATATCATTGGGTTTTTTGTGATCCATAAATTAAAATGTTCCATGTCAACATAATCTTGAAGAAATAGAATATGTTCTTTAACATGTCTCTCAAAATCCAATTTTAGTAGTTTTTCTGCTATAAAAGGTTTCTTTTCTATTTTACTCAAGTCTATGTTCAGGTCTACAAAATGTTTCAATGTGATTGACCTGTTCACATAGGCGGCTAAATTGAAAGCCTCTGGTAATGGTGGAGTCACATTAGACAAATCAACTTCTGATGGTAGTAAACTTGTTATTTCTTTAGTGTTCTTTGTAATTTTAGAATATGGCGCGGAATTAGTGTAGCTTCTTCTAAAAATAGTCCTGCACACCGTTATGAGCCTGGATAGCACCATGTTACTTATTTTGTTGAGTGAAATTAAAACAACTGGATAAGATTAAAGGTCCAAGTGTCCAACGAATCATAAATAAAACAATAGAATTTATAACAAGAAAGTCGCCTCTCTGTACAATACGTTTTGTGCACAAACACAGGTTATCACAGAGCATATAAACACTACGTTTTACAGGTTATAATCTAACACCACACACAGAACCTAATTTGTGACACAGAACCAGTGTTGCCGCAACCGAAAATGTATTTCGGACGTTACCCAATCTGAAAAAGGACCGTTTTCAAGATTAAGGTACGGTTTTCAATGTACTGTATATAGTAAAGAAATAAAGTAAAAAAACAGGATACTAGGTAGGTATTTAAAGTTATTAGTGTTATTTACCTTATTGCTCAAGTTGTTAGTGATAAGTTCATGACGCTCAACCGCCAACCACCAAACACAATAATAATTAGTCAATTTATTATATGTTATAGTATAATTATTACATAAAATTAGTATGTTCAAATCGGCAAAATGTTTGTTTTCTTTTCATTGATGATGTTCCGCTCTACGCAAATTATTTAGGTTGCAGTTCATAAAGTTCATTCAATTATTATTTCATGTTATCCATCTCATCCACTCTACTGAGTGTTATGTGAGCTATAGCTAGTTTTTTTCTAATTCGGAACGGACCATGCCATTAGTTCGTAAGCGGCATGTTAAAAATATTGCTATCTTAGTTCCCCATAACAAATGAATTTAATGTTATCTCAGTTTTTGCTTAGCGCTGTCGTAAGGATGCGTTTAAAAAAAACATAATCACTCACTTAGTTGGATGTGTTCAGTAATAAAATGTTGATTGGGATGCGTAGACGGAGTGGCGGCTTAGAAAAAGGGACGGTGGTAGCAATGGGACGGTGAAGGGACGGTCGTAACATAAAAAGGACGGAAAACCGTCCCTTTTAGGACGGTGTGGCAACGCTGCACAGAACTGAGAACTTAAGGCCTGTACTTATTGTACTCTTTGACATAAGGTTTTTTTTTTTGCGTTATGGCTCTGCACGGTTTGTGCCTACGCCAGTGTCAAGTTGGTATTAAGATAAAGGTAGGGAAACGAAACGTAATAAACAAAATTAAAAAGGAACGGAATGAGAGAGTTTCATACTTTTCACCTTTTCACAAAATCCCAAAGATGGCGCTGTCTATAGACTTATTCTTGGCGACATGGGGCTGTGTGGCTCTTGCCTAAAAACATCTTCCTACATAAACAGCCTAGCGCAAGTAGGAACTTTGAATTATTTGTTCGCATTTAGCCCCGTTTTAATGGCGGACATAATATTTGTCTCACTCTATAATACTACTTACTCTTTCTTTTCTGTCAATTTCAAACTGAATCAGGGATGTTATACATGTCATAATTATGGTACATGTACCATAATTCAGTTGTTCGTACCATGTACCATGATAGATCCATTATGGTACGCGAAAGTACCATAATTTTGCCGTTTTTTTGATCACAAGCACTTTTGCATGAACACATTTTCATCTTTCGCTTTTGCTGTTGACGAGTTTTTTTTCATATACCGATATCTAGCAACACTAAAAAATCATTCATTCATTTCGTGCAGTAAGTTGATAAGAACGTTCATATCTGTGATAGTTTTTGTAGTCAGTGGATTGTAAGTGAACTTCACAGGTGAATTTTCAAAAAGTTGAACTTAGTCAGAAGTAGCGAATAGCACAGACTAAAAAGAAAAAAGCGAGTAGTGTTTGTTTGAACAATTTATGAAAATTCGAAGAAATTTTAATACCTTAATTAATAGGACCTGCCTAATTTATTAATTCTGTAAGAGTTTTCCTACCCGTACCTTATTTTTTTCTAAAATACCATAATTTTGAGCGTCTGGTGCCATAATTCAAAAGTTGGCATCTAACATCCCTGAACTAAATGAAAACACAACAAATATGGCGGAACGCGGCACATATTAGAACGTTTTCTAGTTAAAATTTTTGTGTTTTATGTTTTTTCAATATCTAACTGTGTGTATCTTGTTGTACAGTGTTTAGTAATTTTCTTTTAATAATGGCACTGATCGGATGGTGTCGAACTTGTGCCATTTGTAAAATAAGATGCAGCCGGTCAAAGGGTACCTACCAAAAGAAAGTTTATGAGTACATAAATTTCCTAGGGATAAAGACCGGTAAGTATTTCTGGCTACAGTTTTTGTCATCTTGCACAAGAGCAAGATCATAAATTATGGTAAATAACGTAACTAATATAATAAGAGAAAAATATTATGAGGTTTCAATATCATAGTGATGTGCCATACACATATTCAATATCGATAAAAAAATATCTGATCAGTACCTTGGTCAGAATTACTACTCAGTATACGACGGATGAATTGCTGTAAGCCATAACAATATTTCAACGATGCACTTTTAGCATTAGCTGCATTGAATGTGGTTTTTTTTTTTAGATGCAGACAATGGGTGAAAATTGTGGAAGATCTTGCGTATATCCCCATCGAAAAACTCCACCAACATAAATATGTTTGTAGAGATCATTTCCGGCCGAAAGATTTTAACAACGATTTTAAAAGGAAGCCGATTAAAGAAATGGTGAGTTGTGTTATAATGTAACACTCACTACATTTCATGAATAATTATGTAATAAAACACAAAATACGCCTTGCTTTGAATGTATTTTGCTCCGTCATTTAGAACGCAATATTATTATTACGTCTTAATACATGACATTACTTAGATAAACATTTTTTTACAGGGCTGTACCTTCTTTACTTATAAATGCGCCTCCTGTTCCTGATTATTTACTAGCTGAGTTTCCTTACCACGTAGCCACGTCGCATCACTTGAAACTGGTTAGTGATTGGAATTACTAAAATATTTTTTTACTAATTTTAACTTAAAATATTTTTTTATAAAAATGTGTTTGATAGTTACATATTGACTATGTAACTATATTATGCAGTTATGTGGTAAACAGGAACAAACTATTTATTTTTCTTCGGACTATTCTTGCAATTGTTTATTTTCAGATTCAGCTATACAAAAACCTATTAGTTGTCGAGCTTCACAAAAGAACTCTGGTACGTAGACTTTTCATGTATCGCTGAAGTTTTTTGTAACTAGTGTTTGTTTATTTTGATAAATTACAAAGTGTTATCATTTTCAGCACCTTGTACAGCAGCCAAAATATCAGCTATTGGTCCAGTTGGGTTTGACCACAATTATTGTGGCCTGGAATCTCAGCATAATTATCATAACTATCCCGGTAAGTAGCATAGTTTACCAACAAATTAATAATCAATAACGACTCAAGTAAACTTTTTTGGACGATTTCAGCACTTGAATCCAAACCACCGATTTATGAAGTTCGCTCAGATTGGACACCTCTAAAGAAAAACCAAATAGCTGCTGAAATAAATTCAATAGGCCTTGACCACAATTATTGTGATTTGATGATAAATAATAAAATACTAATTTCATTTGTCGTTTTATTGAAAACATTGATTTTTATTAATTTTATTTGGGTAACTGCGGAGCCCCTGGATGATAATTTATCGATATCGATAAATGTAGTAATGTAAGTGGACGTCCCTAATGCACAGACAAGTTGTTATGTTGGTAGCACTTACTTTTGTCATTGCATTTTTGCTCTATTGGTTGGTATTGCTTACGGGGCTAAACTCAATACAAAAGCATATAGGGAGGTCCCGTCTCTTAAAACGTAGTGTTTATATACTCTGTGTACATAAAAAAAAAACTAATGTGTCATGTCGTGGTCGTGCGTGTCATTAGTTCATTCCAAAGAGTATGTAATCACTACGTTTTGTTTATGCATTCCATACTCTATTTCTCTAGAATATTTCGTATTTGTTCTTTGCGTGTTGGCTTTTTAAAAGAAGCTCTCGAAAGTAACCTGGCATCGACTTCTTGAACACCGATATCTACTTACTACATTGAAGGCTTGGCTACGACCACAGAGTATATAAACACTACGTTTTAAGAGACGGGACCTCCCTAGATGCTTTTGTATTGAGTTTAGCCCCGTTAGCAATCCCAACCAATAGAGCAAAAATGCAATGACAAAAGTAAGTGCTACCAACATAACAACTTATCTGTGCATTAGGGACGGCCACTTACATTACTACATTTATCGATATCGATAAATTATCATCCAGGGGCTCCGCAGTTACCCTAATAAAATTAATAAAAATCAATGTTTTCAATAAAACGACAAATGAAATTAGTATTTTATTATTTATTATCAAATCACAATAATTGTGGTCAAGGCCCATTGAATTTATTTCAGCAGCTATTTGGTTTTTCTTTAGAGGTGTCCAATCTGAGCGAACTTCATAAATCGGTGGTTTGGATTCAGGTGCTGAAATCGTCAAAAAAAGTTAAGTTGAGTCGTTATTGATTATTAATTTGTTGGTAAACTATGCTACTTACCGGGATAGTTATGATAATTATGCTGAGATTCCAGGCCACAATAATTGTGGTCAAACCCAACTGGACCAATAGCAACAGCTGATATTTTGGCTGCTGTACAAGGTGCTGAAAATGATAACACTTTGTAATTTATCAAAGTAAACAAACACTAATTACAAAAAACTTCAGCGATACATGAATAGTCTACGTACCAGAGTTGTTTTGTGAAGCTCGACAACTAATAGGTTTTTGTATAGCTGAATCTGAAAATAAACAATTGCAAGAATAGTCCGAAAAAAAAAAAATAGTTTGTTCCTGTTTACCACATAACTGCATAATTGACTATGTAACTATCAAATACATTTTTATAAAAAAATATTTTAAGTTAAAATTAGTAAAAAAAATATTTTAGTAATTCCAATCACTAACCAGTTTCAAGTGATGCGACGTGGCTACGTGGTAAGGAAACTCAGCTAGTAAGTAATCAGGAAGAGGAGGCGCATTTATAAGTAGAGAAGGTACAGCCCTGTAAAAAAATGTTTATCTAAGTAATGTCATTTATGTATTAAGACGTAATATTGCGTTCTAAATGACGGAGCAAAATACATTCAAATGTTCGACGTAAAGCAAGGCGTATTTTGTATTTTATTACATAATTATTCATGAAATGTAGTGAATGTTACATTATAAGATAACACAACTCACCATTTCTTTAATCGGCTTCCTTTTAAAATCGTTGTAAAAACCTTTCGGCCGGAAATGATCTCTACAAACATATTTTGTGGAGTTTTTCGATGGGGATATACGCAAGATCTTCCACAATTTTCACCCATTGTCTGCATCTAAAAAAAAAAAGCACATTCAATGCAGCCACTAATAGTGCATCGTTGAAAAATTGTTATGGCTTACAGCAATTCACCCGTCGTACACTGAGTAGTAATTCTGACCAAGGTACTTATCAGATATTTTTTTATCGATATTGAATATGTGTACGGCACATCACTATGACATTGAAACATGATAATATTTTTCTCATAGTATATTAATTACGTT
Source organism: Yponomeuta sedellus (assembly GCA_934045075.1). NCBI lineage: Eukaryota > Metazoa > Arthropoda > Insecta > Lepidoptera > Yponomeutidae > Yponomeuta > Yponomeuta sedellus. The sequence goes on along the minus strand of OW203725.1, from coordinate 14,774,944 downwards.
ATTTAACATAATTTATGATCTTGCTCTTGTGCAAGATAACAAAAACTGTAGCCAGAAATACTTACCGGTCTTCATCCCTAAGGAATTTTCCCATAAACTTTCTTTTGGTACCCTTTGACCGGCAGCGGCAGCATCTTATTTTACAAATGGCACAAGTTTGACACCATCCGATCAGTGCCATTATTAAAAGAAAATCACTAAACACTGTACACCAAGATACACACAGCTAGATATTGAAAAAACTTAAAACACAAAAATGTTTAACTAGAAAACTTTCTAATATGTGCCGCGTTCCGCCATGACATTTGTTGAGTTTAAAGTTTGACAGTAAAGAAAGAGTAAGAAGTATTAAAGAGTGAGACAAATATATGTCCGCCATTAAAACGGGGCTAAATGCGAACAAATAATTCAAAGTTCCTACCGTAGATAGAGTTTACTCCCTCTACGGTTCCTACTTGCGCTAGGCTGGCTACGACTGGCTGGACTCCGATATCGGAGTCAATGCAAAGATGTCCTCAGGCGAATGCTACACGCAAGATATACTTATATTGTGATCTGTCAATATATACTGTCGGATCACGATATTTATTGACGTGTAGGGTAGTGTATTGAGAGATCACAATATTTATCGCTGGATTTCCGGAAATCCTTGTGATCTGATATCGTGATATTTATCTTGCGTGTAGTGTTGCGCGTCAATATTTATCGCGTCAGTAGTACGCAGCGAGACGGCAGCAATAGAGGACGTTTATGACACCGATTCTGTTTCTGAACCATTGACAGGCGACAAGATTGTCTTATAAGAGCTTAAACTGAACTTAGAATCCCTTCCATAGGTTCATTCATCCATCCCGTCCATTTCATTGTGAAGGCAAATTTCGTCCAATGAATACAAATGTGTTAACATTGCTCTCTTTTGTAGCCAATTTTTCATTCAACGCTTTCTTTTTACGCGTTTTTTTATTGATTGGGATATAATTATCGCCACACAAGCTTATCTTATTTTGCTCTGTCTAGGGTCTATCACGTCTGCTTCATATAAAAACGCTTCAATACTGTCGCGATCCGTATCTTTGGTGTAGGGTGTGCTGTGATCCGGCTCAAGATACTTTATTAAATATCGTGATAACTATCACAATATATATTGACGTGTAGCGTTCGCCTTTAAATTTAATGAATATATTGATGGATATTTTACTTTTATTACCCGCCCTTCTAATTTAATAGCTTTCATCCAACACACAAACACCACCCGTTTCTCGATAAGTTTGTAAAAACTTCGTAACGCGTTTATATCAGAGTCCAGTTGCACGGAAATCGCCGTATTTTATGTTTGATATTTTCTTTCTATTTCAACAGTGACAATAACAAGCAATCAACCACTTACGAACACATCAGTTGGTCACAGATTAAAGTTTGATGCCCCCCAATGATGGCACAACTTTGCGCTCATTAGGGGAGGGCCACGGATGTCATTTGACATCCGTGGGGAGGGCTATGTCCAGCAGTGGACTGTACTCTGTGAGTGGACTAATAAAGCCTGAAGAAGATGTAAATAATTCCCACACAGTTTTTTCAAGTCGATAGACAGCGCCATCTTTGGGATTTTGTGGGAAGGTGGCTTTGAAACTCTGTGATTTGGAAAAGGGTTGAATCAGCTGTTAATAACATTGGGATACAAAATAAAAATGAATAAAGGAATAATGAGTACATAGCAAAAATATTTACATAAGGGCATTTTACATATTATACAAAGAAAACTAAATTTTAATGTCGTTCTTGCTTAAAAACTTTGCTATACATTTATAAATATTTACATTATAACTACATAAGAGGCAGGACGCAGAGGAAGGGAAAGGGACGCCAAGGGAAATCAGAGAAGAAACAAAAACGGAACGATCACAATCAGGACAGGAAAATAATAAGTGATTAATATCTCCCACCTCAGCCCCACAGGCACAGGACCCTGCACAATGCCAAGTTTAGCAAGATGAGCCGGAGTTGAGGTGTGGCCTAGACGCATTCGAATCAGGCTTGATGTTATTTTCTTACTAAACTTGGCATCTGCACTACAAAACCAGGGCTTTCGCAAAATATGAGGTTGGATTCTACGGTAATAAATGCCTTTTGACTGGTTCTCTGTCCAGGTTCTATCCCAGGAATCCTGGCGATAAACTCTGGGAAGAGTGGACAGGTCGTTATGATGATTTTCATACGGGAATACGTCTCCGCACTCCACCGCAGAATTCGCAAGTTCATCAGCCTTTTCATTACCAATTATGCCACAGTGGGACGGGACCCATCCAAATTGCACAGTAAGATCTTTCTCTGAACAAATAAGTAGCAACTTGCGGATACCAAAAATTGTAGGGTGAATGGTAGAGAAAAACGGAAATTTAATTAATGCCTGCAGAGAGCTCAATGAATCTGTCAGCACCAAAGTATTCCTAAGACCCATTAATAAAATATATTCTACAGCTTTGAAGAGACCATAACATCCTCCAGAATATACTGAAGATTCAGCCGGAAGTATAATTTTTTGAACTATTGCATATTGTGCATGAAAAACACCTACACCTACCCAACTGCCTTGATGTTTTGAAGCATCCGTAAAAATGGTGTGCCACCCCTGGAATTGGTTGTCTACTAAGTTATTGAACTCGGCATTTTGACAGATATCATGTTTAGAAAATTAGAAATTCCTAAATTATGACTAACGTTTGGGATTTGAACTAAAGAGTTGTAAGGACAATGAAAAATAGGAAGCAAATTAGAGTTATGGCATGGAGCCTCAATAGAGTTAAATTTCTGGAAGCTCTTAACAAGACACGGAGTAGCCCTGTGAGAGCAATACTTGGACTTTGTAATAAGGTCTGAAAGAAGTTGTAATCTGCCAAGCAAAGGATGATGAGTAAGCTGCAAGCAACGACTCAAAAATCTATCAGACAGGTATTGACGCCTTAACCGGAGAGGTGGCTCTCCACACTCTACTTGCATGCAATTAATAGGACTAGATTTCATTGCTCCTAAGATGATTCTTAAAGCCTTGGACTGCACAGCATCCAATTTCTTAAAGCCAGCAGCGCTACCAGGCTCCAATAAGAAGGTTCCATAATCCAGAACACTTCTAATTAAAGCATTATAAAGCAACCTTAATGAAAAAGGATGAGCACCCCACCATACCCCTGAGAGGCATCTAATAATATTTAATAAGCGATCACACTTGGCAGCAATATATTCACAATGTGGGAGTCCGGTAGGTTGACTGTCTAAAATAACTCCTAAAAATTTTACTTGAGTTTTTACTGGAATGGGAGAGGAATTATATTCAACACAAATGTGTGGACGCTTTCTCATTTTGAAAATAACACCAAAGCACTTTTACTGACAGACAGGTCCAGTCCATTTGTGGATAGCCATTGATGAAGCATTGACAGAGAAGTAGTAAGAGATGAGCACATAGAGTCTATTGAGTTACCCGTTGTATAAAGAAGAAGATCATCTGCATATTGCAAAACTTCTATAGAGCTACAAAGGGCAGAATCTAAATCATAAGTATAAATATTGTCGCGGTCCTATCCCGAACCATCTAGAATAGAGCCTTCTGGAAGCCTATCGAATAGTCGCCGCATGCTGCGTTTTAGTAAACAATAAAACGCTGCAAGCAATAGTGACTCGTATGTCCACTAGTATAAGGTTCAAATCTCTTTGACAAGGACTTTGTTCTAGAGTCTTTGCCGCGTGCACCGAGTGTAGGTACGTACTTGAATGTTCTAGAATCCTTGCCGGCGGATATAAATAGCGGTCGCCGCGGCGCGCTGTCAGTTCCGTATGGAAGAGCGAAGAGTAAACTTCGAGCGAACATACCTGCGATACGAGCGATAACCTACGACCTCAGCGATACTATTGGACTTCGATTGGACCTGCGATTGGAATCTACGTGTGGACTTCGTGTCGTGAAGACCTGCAGACCAGACCCTGCGTGAATAAATCCTAAGAAGTTGTCATTGGCGTTCTACATCTAAATCCAGAACCCTAGCCCGTAACATTTGGTGTCAGAATTGGGGATTTGGAGATGCCACTGACTCCGAGAGAGGATACTTCTGGAGTGAGGACCAGGTCCAGAAGTGCTGCGGAGGCCACGCCCACTGCCCCCCAGGCCACGCCCACTGGCCATAGGGACACGCCCACTGGCCCCGCCCACCAGGCCACGCCCACCGACCAAGCCACGCCCCCTGGCCCCGCCCACCAGGCCACGCCCACCGCCCCCGTGCACCAGGCTCCGCCCACCGGCCTTGACCACCAGGTTTCACCAACCGACCAACAGGCTCCGCTTCGTAGCCACGCCCACCTGGCCACGCCCACCGAAGACATTAAACCTCAGTCACGTACAATGGAGGTTATGGATATGTCGTGCCTGATGGCAATGTTGAAGGGCATGCGAGAAGAACAGAGCAAGCAGATGCAGTGCCTGCAAAAACAACAGAGCAAGCAGATGAAGTGCCTGCAAGAAGAACAGAGAGGCCTGCGAGAAGAACAAAGAGGCCTGCGAGAAGAACAGAAGGCAGATCAACAGGTGATCCTTTCTGCCGTTACAAAGTTTAGTGATACGGTCGCTAAGCTACATGAAGATGTAGAGGTAGTGAACGAACGGGTTTCCGAATTAGAGGATGACCTAAAAAATGTGAAAACCGGCCTCACTGGACTAGAGCAGGAAGTTCGGCGTATTAAAGCTGCTGGAATTACATCGAGCGGAGTTGTCAGCATAAACCACGGGCCTAAAGTGAAGGTGCCTCCGTACGATGGTACTACGTCTTGGGTCGCCTACCGCCAGCAGTTCCAGACTGTAGCTGCTTCAAACGGGTGGACGGACGAGCAGAGCCTGACAGCCCTCACCGTCGCGCTCAGAGGTTCGGCTTTATCTGTCCTGGAGGCACTGCCCACCTCAGGCAGCGAGTTCAAAGACCTGCTGGAGGTACTTGAGGCTAGATATGGTGAACGACACCTGGAACACGTTTTTCGTGCTCAGCTGCGCGACAGGACTCAGCGCCTGGGTGAAGGACTTCAACAATGGGCGTTGGAAATTGAGAAGCTGGTTCGAAAGGCGTACCCTTCTGCTGATACTAAGATGGTGGACACGAATATTTTACAAGCCTTCGTCGACGGGATCAAGGATCTTGAAATTAGGGCTGCAGTAAAGCTTCGCCACCATTCTTCATTAAAAGAAGCTCTGGCACACGCCCTGGAAGTAGAAGCTGTGCGTCATGATATCCGGCAAGGGTATAAACTTCGAGAAGTTACGGAGGAGGTTAAAGAGATCAAGACACCTCCCAAGAGAAACTCCGGGCGCATGTGTTACAAGTGTGGGGAAAGAGGACATCTGCAGTTCACGTGTCCTAAGAAGGAAAGGCAACCGACCAAAACAGATGACAGACTGGATGCGTGTCTCAACAAAATAGAGCAGCGTTTTGAAGAGTTTGTGAAGAAGCATAACGCTGCGCCATCCGCCGTGAATCAGGGAAACAAGTAAAAGCCAGGACTGCGGGGCGGGTACTGGCTGGAGCGAAGGAAGCCCCAGTAACCAGAATCTCACAAGCATGGAATGGGAACAGTCTACTAATATGCGGTGCAGTGAATAAAATAGAGTGCAAAATCACCCTAGATACAGGAGCCTCTAGAACAATAGTGAGACTAGACCTGGTGAAAGCTGTAGGGAGACACAAAGGCACCAGTTTATGCAGACTTCTCTCCGCTTCTGGCCAGCAGATACCCGTCCTGGGTGAAAGTTCGGTAACGATATGCGTTGGGGAGGCGTCATATATTGACAACGTAATCGTAGCCGAAATTATGGATGATTGCATTCTGGGCCTAGACTTTATGAAAAAACACAACTGTCACATCGATGTCACTAACGGTGTCTTTAAATGTGGTGATGAGGAGAACTTCATACTTGGCGGTCCCGATGGAAATGTCACGTGCCCGAAGAAAATCGTAATACCTGGACGAGCACAAACTGAAGTAAAGGTGAAACTGCCTTCGAGTCAGAAGAATCAGCGGAATAGGTGTGTGCTGATTGAAGATACACGAGACAGTGCAGCCAGTCAGAAATTGCTGACAGCAAGAACTCTCGTCTATGGAAGCAAGACCGCTGTAGTAAGGGTTGTGAATATAGGCGATCGTAAGATTACCCTTAGCAAAGGTGACGTTATTTAAAGGTAGTTGTGAGGAAGCCGTTTGGATGAGAAGCTGCCAATCATCTCCAAGCTCAAACACATCGAATACCAGGAGTGAAATTATAGTCACTAAGCTCCTTGAGGATTCTAAGAGTAATCTGAGCTATTCGCAAAGCATGAAAGCTAAGAGGTTGCTACTGCGCTTTAGGGATATCTTCTCTGACGAAGGAAATCCTGGAAGAACATCGTTAGTTCAGCACAAAATCGACACCGGACAGGAGCGACCTATTCGTCAGCGAGCGAGGCGCATACCGATTGCCAAAGAAAAGGAAGTACAAGACATGTTGGACGACATGAAGAGAAACAAGATTATAGAACCTTCTGCTAGCCCATGGTGTTCTCCCGTAGTGTTGGTAAAGAAGAAAGATGGTAGCACAAGGTTCTGTGTAGACTATCGACGGCTCAACGATGTGACCAAGAAGGATAGTTATCCACTGCCACGAATAGACGATACCCTGGACACATTGAGTGGTATGAAATGGTTCTCGACATTAGATCTAAAATCGGGCTATTGGCAAGTGGAAATTGATCCGAAGGATAAAGAGAAGACAGCCTTTTTAACTGGCAAAGGTTTATGGCAATTTAACGTGATGCCTTTTGGATTGTGCAACGCGCCAGCTACATTCGAACGACTTATGGAGTGCGTACTTTCCGGATTAGTTGGGGAAGCCTGCCTTGTCTACTTGGATGACGTCATAATCATGGGTACGGATTTTGAGGACCACTTACAAAATCTAGAGCAAGTTTTTAAGAAGATAATGGGAGCAAACTTAAAGTTAAATCCGAAGAAATGCAGTTTATTTAAGAACCAGGTAAGCTATCTCGGCCATGTGATAACCAGCGAAGGCATACAGACAGATCCAGCCAAAATCGAAGCAGTGCAAAAATGGCCTACTCCCAAAGACAAGACTGAAGTGCGAGCATTTTTAGGTCTATGCTCATATTATAGACTATTTGTTAAGGGGTTCTCTGAAATTGCCAAGCCTTTACACACACTGACTGAAGACAAGCAGTCATTTCATTAGGATGACACATGTGAGAGTTCATTTCAAAAATTAAGAATATGTCTTTGCGAGACCCCAATCTTGGGATTCCCACAGCCTAACGGCCAATTCATTGTAGACACTGACGCCAGTAACACAGCGATCGGAGGAGTGTTATCGCAGAAACAGGGCGACAGAGAGGTTGTGATGGCATATTTCAGTAAATCGCTATCAAAACCTGAAAGGAACTTGTGTGACAAGAAGGGAGCTCTTGGCTGTGGTAAAGACAGTACAGCACTTCAGCAAATATCTCCTCGGCATGCGGTTTACGCTTCGCACTGACCACCCTATGGGAACTTAATACGGGGCTTAAATGTTGAAACAGAAGGTTTACTATTTGGGAATGAAATAAGTAAAGGAAAATGATCACTGCCATATATATGATGATGAAAGAGGATACCAATTTAAACACAAAGCAAGATTAGGAGTGCAAAAGGTCAAATCAGGAGCACTAATTCCTTCATCAGGCTTAGTATGACGAGTAGGTAAACAATTATTTAAAATACAAATATTATGGGACTATATGATGTCTAGTAATTGTTCCCCATAGCAAGAAGTAAAAGAACTACCCCATGCCTGGTGTTGACAGTTCAAGTCTCCCATCACCAAAAATGGTTTTGGGAGGATACTAATTATATTACTAATTTCTGTTAAAATATTTACAGACGGACGAGAAAAATATACAGAAACTATACAAATATTATTTACAATAGCAGCAACAACAGAAATGTCGTTGCTGTGAGAAGGGAGTGGAAAAGATGAAAATGAGAATGACTTATTGATGAGAATGGCCACTCCGCCATACCCATCATCTCTGTCTTCTCGAAGACAGGCATAACCAGTGGCTTTAAAAGAAAACCCTGGCTTCAACCATGTCTCTGAAAGAGTAAATATAGAGGGTTGGTACTTATTAAGTAAATGGATCAAATCAGATTTTTTAATTATTATGCTTCGGCAATTCCACTGCAGGATCTTGCCTAAGTTGGCCATTTTTGGCTAAAGAATTTACAATTTGGATAATAGAGTAATAATAGAGTAAAGACGGTAATGAGTTATCACTATTAGTGAAAGATTTAGATATTAATTGAATTAAAGTTGAGATCAATTCTAATATGTTTGAATTGCTTTCCCGAGTCCTTGACTTTATCTTGTAGGGCACAGCCATTTGAAGGAGATGGAGGATCATATTCAGAAATAAGTGATCTATGGACAACTCGATCATATCCTGTAGATGAGGTTTTTGGGGTAGAAGGTTTACGAAAGACTGTTTTTGAATTTGAGTTGAGTTTTTGATGAGGGGGTGATGGGAGGGGACGAGCAGAGAAATTGGGTGTTGGTGCAGAAGATAATACATCACTGTAAGACTTATTTACTGGAGGATGTAACTTTATAGCTTCTGAGTATGAGACACAATTTTGTGCCTGTTTTGGTTATTCGGATTCCGTGGCTGTGGCGAAATATGTGTTGCGATCGTCCTGAACGTTCAAAAGTGGGACGCAGGATTAGGCAGAAAGACTTACCAGACCCGTGGTGCGAGGAGGGCCAGAGGCTAGCGTACCTCTAGTAGGTGCCGCTTCCAGATCTCCGACGAATCACCTTTCACGACCGCCCACCGTCAATAGCTAGATCTGACCTGACGACGACTGGAACCTGGATCGCCTTTCAGCCTCCTTAGGATTTGTTTTCTATGCTGGGACTAGGTACTTGAATAGAGGAGCGCGAAAACGATAACGTGAAGTATCGACGTAATGGCGACTTCTACGTGGTGGCCGAAAAGTATATGTGTACCGCGACGACCGTGTTATGCCAACAACTATTTCAACGAACTTTCTTTCAGTTATTTGTTTGAATTAGGGGTCCGAAAATGTATGTAGTAGTGGGGGAAGCAGCATGGTGTGAACACACGAAAAAATGCAAAAGGCGTGTTCACACCACACTGGAGTTTCCGTACAGTGTGAACATTACTGGAAATTGATGGTAAATGCGAACATTCCGCCCACCTAAATGCGACAGTATTTACGAGAAATATACATAGGGAAATACAAATACATAAACTATTTAATAAAACGAAAATCAACTTAACTATAGCTGTAGAGGCAAGGGACACAGCTTGACCACTGGCCGCTGATAACGTCCAGTAGCTGTCCTGACTGTCACCACGCGACAGATACCATCCGCACCTGGATGCAAAGTCTCAATGCGACCCATTCTCCATTTCAGTGGACCAGTTTGTTCATCCACAATGAGGACCAAAGTGCCTTCACACAGGTTTGGATGCTTCTTATTCCATTTGGTCCTCTGCTGTAGAGTGTGAATATATTCAGCTTGCCAGCGTTTCCAGAAGTCCTGATGCAATTTCTGAAGTAATTTCCAGCGGTGCAACGGACTAACGATTTGGTCCGAGAAATTTTCCTCCGGCAAAGCCGAAAGGGGCTCCAGCGTAAGGAAATGACCAGGTGTCAATGCTGCAAGATCTCCTGCATCCGAGCTTAGAGGCGTAAGAGGCCGGGAGTTCAGCATCGCCTCGATCTGCACAAGGACTGTCTGGAACTCTTCATATGTAAGGCGCTGTGACCCTATAACTCGCGAGAGGTGCGTCTTAACCGATTTAATGCCGGCTTCTGCTAAACCGTTGAAGTGAGGACTGCCTGGAGGGCTACCCAACGAAATTACGGCCTTGGTCCGATATCAATCGACTGCAACGCCCACGACGAGCGATAAATCGTTTTAAGGCTGCCAGGAATGCCTCCGTAGACAGCTCTGAAGCTAATTCTATGTGGATTGCCTTGGTGCTCGCACAAACAAAAACGCATATGTAGGCCTTGTATGTGCGCACACCGCGGCCTCGACCGAGAGCGATGTCGAATGGGCCGCCGAAGTCGATAGCGGCACAGCCGAAAGGTTTTAGTGAACCTATACGGCAAGGGGGCAGGTTGCCCATTAAGGGGGCCGGCGCCGGACGCGGATTGACACGAAAACATTTTACGCAGCTCGACACTACCGCGCGGATTGCACGCTTTGGTGACAAGATCCAGTATGTTTGGGCCAGAATGTTTTGCAAAGTTTGCACGCCCGGATGCATGTACCGCTGATGGTACGCTTCGATCAGCAGGGCAGTGAGCCGATGTTGCCGCGGCAAGAGCAATGGATGCTTTGCACCAAAGGCAAGATTCGCATTAGCGAGGCGGCCGCCCACCCTCAAAAGGCCCGCGTCATCCAAGAACGGCGACAACTTACGCAGCCCCTTTTGGAGCAGGTTAGGCTTGCCCACACGAAGGTTTTCTATCTCCGTAGAGAATGCATGCGACTGAACATGTTTGATAAGAACCAGGAAGGCGTTCTGAATTTGCTCGGAGTCGAGAGCACCCCTCATCTTATCTTTACTCTTACGGGAGTTGTGCGTAAACCTCATAACGTAAGCTAGAACTCGCTTTAACTTCCACAACGACGAGAACTTATGGAGCAAGGAGTCGAGCATACCAGGTTCGTACGATACGACTAGGCTTACTAGTTTTGCTTCTGGAAATGGCGTGGCAGTGCCTAGATCGACAAATGGCTGCGGCCAGCTGTCAGGCGACTCTGACAGCCACGAAGGACCGCTCCACCATAGCTCCTTGCCAACAATGTCCCTGGGCAACAAACCCCTGGACCCGAGGTCAGCTGGGTTTTCGGCTGTCGGTACATGCCTCCAGCAGTCCGGCGCAATGTGATCTTGTATGTGGCTGACCCGATTAGCCACGAAAGTCTGCCAACGGGATGGACACGACTTTATCCACGCTAGAGCCACTGTGGAATCCGACCATGCGACGACAGTACAATCGGCTTGAAAGGGTAGGAGTGCTCTTTTAACTGCTGCGATTAAGTCCGCCAGCAACACAGCGGCTTGCAGCTCCAATCGTGGAATTGACAGCTTTCGTAGCGGGGCAACCTTTGATTTTGCACAGCAAATCGTGACCGAGCAAGATCCACTGGCATCGACAGTCCGGCAGTAGATAACTGCGCAATATCCGCGCTCCGATGCATCACAGAATCCATGAAGTTCGAAAGTAATGGTAGTCTGGATCATACGGCGCGGAATGGAGATCGACGAAAGAGACGACAACTGGGACTTAAGCTTAGTCCATTCCAAATAAGGTATTTGGCAAGGAACGTTATGGGAGCGAGAAAGCCGATAGGGTCATAAATACGAGAAATTTCAGATAGAATAGTTCGCTTTGTGCTTCTCCTTTCTTCAGTCTGCACATCAAACGAAAAGCAATCTGCCTGAGGCAACCCGCGCAGACCGAGAACCTTAAGGGAGACATCACAAATTTTGGTGAACTCCCTGAACTTCTCAGAGCAGAGATCCTCCACGGCTACGTCGACGAGGAAATCTTCATGGTTCGAGGCCCATTTTCGCAGGTGGAAACCACCCAAACCAAGGATCCTGGAGAGCTCCGCCTTTAATTCCACAGCTTCTTTCACCGAGTCAGCACCGGATACGATGTCGTCCACGTAAATATCGCGTGATATAATGGCCGAGCCGCTTGGAGAGTACGATGCCGCTTCAAGGGCCAGTTGAGCGATGGTCCGAAGAGCTTGGTACGGAGCCGACGATACACCATACGTTACGGTGCGCAGCTTGTAATCCTGGACAGGATCGACAGGAGATGGGCGCCACAGGATACGCTGATATTCAGCATCTTCCTCGGGAACAAGGATCTGGCGATACATTTGCTTTACATCTCCGGTGAACACCACAGTGTGCCAGCGAAAACGAAGAAGCACATCGAAGATGTTCGCCTGCAACTTTTGTCCAGCCAACAATGTATCGTTGAGTGACACTCCCCGAGAATCACTGGCGCTGGCATCAAAAACCACCCGGAGCGGCGTGGTGATGGAGTCGGGCCGCAAGATCCCATGGTGTGGGTTGTAGTAAAACTTCCCTGTCGTCTCTGCGGGAGCTTCTGCCTTCTCCATATGACAACAAGCGGCGTAGTCGTCCATGAAGGCCACGTTATGCCTTTTTAAGCTCAATGTTCGCGAGAAACTTTTTTTCAAGATTGAGGAATCTTTTCAAAGCAATTGTCCGAGAATTCGAAAATATTGGTTTATTGGAGGGTTCTATAAAGGGGAGAGGTACGACAAATCTACCTTCCTCAGTGCGACGATGATTTTCGACAAAGTATTCTTCACACTTCTGATCCTCCTTGGAAAGCAACTCATTTCCTTTGGCAGCGACACTTTCCAGCTCCCAAAAGCGACGGATGGAGTCGTCCAAAGAGGGATTTGTAACAAAGAGACAGTTCTGATTGCCACGCGAAAGACTAGAACGACGATTTTGAGTCGGTTCGGACTCGAACCCGCCCATTAAAATCCGGCCAAACACTGTATTTAAAGCTGTGGGTTGGCCCAGATTGCCCTTAACAAGGCCAGGCAGCAAAGATGACGCGAAAATGTCAGCATTCAGCAACAGGTCGATATGCCCTGGACGCGAGAACTCCGGATCTGCAAGAGTCAAGTCCTTCACGTGTGTCCACTTTGAGGAGTCCACATAGCGGACTGGCTGCGGGGAACAAATAGAGGGCAGCACGTACGCCTCTGCGAAAATTTTGTTTCCCGTGGCTCCTCGCGGCGACATTTCTATGGACACTACGGCACGAGGCTCTGCGACTGTGTGTCCGATACCACTTACTGCCGAAGAAGTAAAGTGGAAGGTCAATCCTAGACTTTCAGCGCAGGACTTAGTAATGAAGTTACATGCGCTAGCACAGTCTAACAGAACCCGGACGGACCGGAGGTTGCCACCCTGATCCTTGGCCTGCAGTACTGCGGTCGAAAACAAGACACCGCTGTCGCCAAGCTGGCCAACCGATGTGAGCACCGTTTCTTTAGTCGGGTGAGGTACTATATTGCATTCCTCTGCTTTCCCCTCGAAGTGCAAAAGCGAGTTGTGCGAATAATTGCACTTGCCACACCGATCACTACGACAATTTCTTACGGTGTGAGAAGGTGAGAAACATAAGATACACAGTCCCTTTTCCTTTACAAAATTAAACCTGGAATGTGCATTTTAGGAACTCCCCGCATCCTGACAGATTGTGTGGACCAGTACAGTATGCACAGCAGGACGAAGACACAACAAATGATGCCTTAGGCTGTGAATTCTGCACTTTTCCCTTCATTGGTGCCGCTCGAACAGGGGTCGGATAAGAACTACCCTGGGTTGCATTCATTGCCCGATAACTTTTTTCCATAAAATTCTGTAAGTCCACAAGCTCAGGAACTTCATCAGAATTGTGTTCCATTTGGAACGATTCCTTTGTAGCCCTGTCCAGTTTGGACCACAATAAATGCACCAGAACAAAGTTTTTATCCGGTAGCCCAAACCTCTCTAGTACAGCTAAATTCTCTGAGAAGGTACGAGAAACACGTTCCAGCTCGGTACCTGTTTTGCTTCTAATTGGAAAACAATCGACTAACTTTTCATAGTAAGTAGTGGCAATTTGCCATTTTCTGTTGTAATATTTTACTAGGGCATCATAGGCCACGGCATAGCTCTCGTTTGATAATGGGAAATTTTTAATTAGATTATACGCAGAACCTTGCACACTCGACAATAAATAATGCAATTTCTCCACGTCCGACAAGTTTTCACGAGTGTGGATAAGTGAGTCAAACAATTGTTTAAATGCGACCCTGCAACATTTCAAAATTGTATGAAGCTCTAATTCGAAAACCATTTCGAGATTTGGCTTTGTAAAGCACGTAAAAATTTATTTCAGTTTTTTCTGTGGTTTCATTTCCGAGAAAATGGTAAAAACACAAAAATACGCTGATGACGTCACACCATGGCTCCCAGTGAACATGCCTGTGCCACGATAAAAAAAAAGTCAATTTCAAGATCGATCTAACCTAAAAAATCAGTGTTGCCAATTTAGCGACTTAGTCGCTAGAAATGACGACTTTTGCGAGAGCCTTAGCGACAAGAAAAAAGTTTTGAGGACAAAAATAATTTAGCGACTTAGCTGACGACCAGTGTTATTATCGTCAAAATCTGGACCTTCAAATTGCTGTATTTATATAAAAAAAAAAAATCGCTCATCTGCCGTATTATCTTTTAATTGAATAATTAGTGATTGAAACACAAAAATAATAAGTATATTTTCAACTTTCTATCATTTCTTCATCCTATATGTTTCTAATACACTGCTTGTGCAATGAATATTTTTCTTTGCTTTTCATTTTGATAAGCATAATTATCTCCTACACTATTTTTATTTTTAATGCACTAACCCGTGCTAAGGAACAAATTTAAAAACCTATTTAGAGGCTTTAAAATTTCACCCATGCCGGGATTCGAACCCGCAACCTCTGGCTATCCGTACCAGCGCTCTACCAATTGAGCCAATGGGCGACTCACGGCATCAGTGAAATTTCGAACTTCTTTACAATATTCTCTGTATTACGTACAGGCAGCGACATCTGACTTAAGCAAATTGCATTACTTACAGCCCCGACTACCTACTTTGCAGTTAGGTTTAACATCGGAACGATATCACTGTACCCACATGATTACACTATTTTTATTTTTAATGCACTAACCCGTGCTAAGGAACAAATTTAAAAACCTATTTAGAGGCTAAAAATTTTTTTTTCACCCATGCCGGGATTCGAACCCGCAACCTCTGGCTATCCGTACCAGCGCTCTACCAATTGAGCCAATGGGCGACTCACGGCATCAGTGAAATTTCGAACCTCTTTACAATATTCTCTGTATTACGTACAGGCAGCGACATCTGACTTAAGCAAATTGCATTACTTACAGCCTCGACTACCTACTTTGCAGTTAGGTTTAACATCGGAACGATATCACTGTACCCACATGATTACACTATTTTTATTTTTAATGCACTAACCCGTGCTAAGGAACAAATTTAAAAACCTATTTAGAGGCTAAAAATTTCACCCATGCCGGGATTCGAACCCGCAACCTCTGGCTATCCGTACCAGCGCTCTACCAATTCACTGATGCCGTGAGTCGCCCATTGGCTCAATTGGTAGAGCGCTGGTACGGATAGCCAGAGGTTGCGGGTTCGAATCCCGGCATGGGTGAAATTTTTAGCCTCTAAATAGGTTTTTAAATTTGTTCCTTAGCACGGGTTAGTGCATTAAAAATAAAAATAGTGTAATCATGTGGGTACAGTGATATCGTTCCGATGTTAAACCTAACTGCAAAGTAGGTAGTCGGGGCTGTAAGTAATGCAATTTGCTTAAGTCAGATGTCGCTGCCTGTACGTAATACAGAGAATATTGTAAAGAGGTTCGAAATTTCACTGATGCCGTGAGTCGCCCATTGGCTCAATTGGTAGAGCGCTGGTACGGATAGCCAGAGGTTGCGGGTTCGAATCCCGGCATGGGTGAAATTTTTAGCCTCTAAATAGGTTTTTAAATTTGTTCCTTAGCACGGGTTAGTGCATTAAAAATAAAAATAGTGTAATCATGTGGGTACAGTGATATCGTTCCGATGTTAAACCTAACTGCAAAGTAGGTAGTCGGGGCTGTAAGTAATGCAATTTGCTTAAGTCAGATGTCGCTGCCTGTACGTAATACAGAGAATATTGTAAAGAGGTTCGAAATTTCACTGATGCCGTGAGTCGCCCATTGGCTCAATTGGTAGAGCGCTGGTACGGATAGCCAGAGGTTGCGGGTTCGAATCCCGGCATGGGTGAAATTTTTAGCCCCTAAATAGGTTTTTAAATAATTATCTCCTGACACCTGAAATTTTGTGCAACCGCCTTGATTTCGAATAGCTTGTTTAGCTAAGAGTAGGACATATAAAAGAGATTGCATGAGACACCTAGTTCAATTTATGTCTGCAGGAAAATTTTCTTTGGGATATCCCGAAAATCGGACACATTTATTACGTTTCGTTTGTAGTATTTTTTGTTTTAAACTCACGAGCATGTTGGACTTGAATTGCCGTATTATATGATACGGCAGTCGAAATCCTGCCGTATACCGTATATTACAAAAAACATCCATGAATTACAGTATATTACGGCAATTGTCGTATCAATAATAATTAATAACACTGCCGACGACGTTTTAACCTGAAGATTTCGTTAAGTACAAGATAAAAAAATATGCCCAACACTATTTTTTACTTACTCAAACGTCTACTTCGACTGAGCCATATGAGAATGAGGACGAAGAAGTGTTTAATTTATGTAGTGATGGCGAAGAATAATTTTTAATTATTAATTATCGTATTTCTTAAGTAGTACATTGTTATTCACGTGCCCCCCCCCCCCTTTATTTTTGGTTGCTGCTGGTCTCCGGGGCCTATTTCATAAAACTGAAATCATGGTTTTCATCATCACGGTTGCACCTCTTATTTTCACTGCATCGTCATGAGATGCATGAACTCCAAAAGCATTGAAAGATCTACCTTGGGTAGATTTCGGCTGTCAGCGCGTACGAATCCGTCTAAATCTTAAGTGTCCATTGTATACCTACCAATGACTTTCTTGTTCTTGTATAGGATATAATTTGAGTAGAGAGAAATAAATTTAACACTACACAAAGTTTGTTTACGTTAGGTACTTACCTACGCAAGGCAAACCACACAACATAATATCAGGGTTACCATACTTTATACTTACCATACCATTATAAATAACCTTGAAAAAGTAGCTACAAAAGTAACAAACTGGCAGCAAAAACACTCCGAACGCAGATAAAGGCTTTGCCAACAGAAAGTACATTTGACAAAAAAGGAACAACTACATATAAGGGATGATGAATTGAACTAAGCTGATTTAATTGTATAAAAGAAAAACATATTTGCATATGTTAAAAAAATTCAGAAACTGTTTTTTAACATGGCCCTGGCAATACTAAAATGACATTTGTAACTATATTTTTTTTAGGATATTAGGCAAAAGAAAACATATTGTGAGCCTCGTTGTTTCGTCACTTCCGGTAAAAATATTTTAAACTTTAAAATGTAAAAAATATAAGAAAACGTGCGTATTTCAGAAAATGAAAATATATGGTTCGTTTTATTTTGTATCTAGTTTCCTTTAGGACAATAAAATCCGTATGCTAAAAAAATGAAATGTTGTCAAATTTTGCCACGGACCCGCTGCTACCCTCGCCCTGGTTAGCCTGAGGCTTGCTCAACCTAGTCCGCGAAAAAGCTGACAATTTTGCCTTGACACTATTCATGCGCTTTTCGAAAATAAAAGTGGCTCCGCATTCCGCTTTCCAATGTAGGATTTGCCTACAGAAGCAAGCACCCTTTGCTGCGCTGTGTGAAATTCGTCAGAAATATTTTTTAAGTCCTGCTCGGTATAGCCTTCGGGATCACTACCTTCCATAATTTCTAAACGCAGCGTTGCGTAATCCCTCGCAATCCTGTTCGCATCGGGAGCGGAACCATCCTCATTCTCCATTATTTTGCAATTTAGATAGCAAAACAATAACAAATACAATTCAATTCAATTTTGGTAATATGGCAACTAGCCGATGTCGACTATTTCTGCCAGAATCACGTCTTGACATTGACACGACATGCGCATATAGACCATAATACAGCAATAGAGCATACAGAAACTTAAATAGAGATTACTCTGTGGAGGCTTATTGTGCGGCGGATATACGTTACAAAATCGGTATTATATAAAATGTTTATAGTACAAACACAAGGTAGGATGAAGTTAAATATATTATAAGGACAAATAATAAAATATTTATAGAGCATACATAGACAAATTATAATTTAATTTCATTTTCCCCAATAAATTTAATTAATAATATAGCTAAATCAGATGACATATATGTTAGCAGAGAAACGAAATTAATAGGGAGTGGGATATCGATTTTCGGAAGAAACGTGTATAATTCTAAAGATCGGTCATTTAGGGAGCAGTTGAAAAAAATGTGATCCAGGTCACCCTCCTCAAGGCCACAATCACAAATTGGACTATCACGCACTCTAATCTTGTTCAGAAAAACAGGTGTACAGCAATGGCCGATCCTAAGCCTACAAATTACCGAGACCACCCTTTTTGAGACTTTTTTAAAGTAGAAAAACCACGGCTTAGTTCTGATCGTCGGCTGGATAGCAAAAAAGCGGGAAGCCTTGAATAAACTAGTCTTCTGCCACAGGGTTAGCCAGGAATCAGAGAGACGTTGCTTTGGCAGGGAAAGTAAGTCGTAGGGATGGTGCTGGAAGTGTTTTCGGTCTACTTCATGACCGCAGGCATGTTTAGCTAGTTGGTCTGCATTTTCGTTGCCTACTATACCAGAGTGACCTGGTACCCAAGCCAGAACGACCTCGAGATTTTTACTGGAGCAAGTCAATAGAGTCTTTTTGATATCTAATACGATACGGCTATCTAATTTACATCTTAGCTGATTCTGATTCAGGGCCTGAAGGCAGCTGAGGGAGTCGGTAAAGATAACAGCTTTTTTAATATTATGAGACTCTACGAATAGGCATGCTTCCAAAACGCCAATGCATTCACCAGTGAACACAGAAGATTCCGGGGGGCACTTGAACTGAATCGCCAGTCTCGAGTTCTGTAAAAATACTGAAACTCCAACAGGGTTAGAAGGGGATAATTTTGATGCGTCAGTGAAAAATCTCTGGAAGTCACTCCATCGGTGGTGTACTAAATTATTAAATAAAGCGTTTGCTGCGGGATTATTCTTCCCAATTCCGATGTCCAGGACAGTATGCGGTTTGTATAACAAAACGCTGTAGTTGTATTTGTACCGAGGTAATTTATCAGAAGTAACTAGAGAGTCCTTAAAGAGCATAAGGTGTCTGAAGCTTTTAAGCAGCAGGGGGATTTCTTTATTTGTCCAGAAGGCGCTAGTACGGACGCTGGAATCGAGCTCTTGCAGCTTGTGGAGCAGGATGTGGGATGAGCGGGCACATGCCTTGGTCACAAAGCGGTCCGCTAGATACTGACGGCGCAGATGGAGAGGTGGTTCTACAGCTTCTACCTGGAGTGCATTTGTAGGTGTTGATCTCATGCAACCCAAAATCAGTCGCAAACACTTATACTGCATACGGTCTAGTTTGGCTAAGGAAGTTTTATAACAAATACAAGATTATACAAGATAGTAATGACACTGACGTTTCTGACAGCCGTCACTGAACGAATGAAAATCACAGATGAGATGACAGGTATTGCTGTCACCCACTAAAAATTACCAATTAGTCTGTGCTCTATTCACATCAGTAGTACCAACATAACAACAAACCCGTTCCACCTTTGAACACACTACGAAAATCGCAACCTACCTTAACTTTTTAACAAATTAATTTAACGATACCAATAACGGAAATCTATAGATATGTAAACAAAAGCTTACGAAACGACGACAATAAACGTTACTGTTCAATAAATCCGGCTCGAAGGACCAAATGTTTTGGTTATTCGGATTCCGTGGCTGTGGAGTGGACTGTATTGTGAATTTGTGACGAAATATGTGTTGCGATCGTCCTGAACGTTCAAAAGTGGGACGCAGGATTAGGCAGAAAGACTTACCAGACTCGTGGTGCGAGGAGGGCCAGAGGCTAGCGTACCTCTAGTAGGTGCCGCTTCCAGATCTCCGACGAATCACCTTTCACGACCGCCCACCGTCAATAGCTAGATCTGACCTGACGACGACTGGAACCTGGATCGCCTTTCAGCCTCCTTAGGATTTGTTTTCTATGCTGGGACTAGGTACTTGAATAGAGGAGCGCGAAAACGATAACGTGAAGTATCGACGTAATGGCGACTTCTACGTGGTGGCCGAAAAGTATATGTGTACCGCGACGACCGTGTTATGCCAACAACTAGTTCAACGAACTTTCTTTCAGTTATTTGTTTGAATTGGGGGTCCGAAAATGTACGTAGTAGTGGGGGAAGCAGCATGGTGTGAACACACGAAAAAATGCAAAAGGCGTGTTCACACCACACTGGAGTTTCCGTACAGTGTGAACATTACTGGAAATTGATGGTAAATGCGAACAGTGCCATATAAAGTTTTACCCGGGTCTGCCGTTCATACTCTGGACATAACATGTTAGTGGCGAAATGACTTCCATTACTGGATAAGCAGACTGCATCATTATTCTCAATGTGACAAGAGTCACCTGAGTGATTCTGACCACATTTGTAACACCTTGGAGTGGAATTACACTTTGTCTTAGTGTGGCCGAAGCGGCAACAATTAAAATGTAGCGACCGCATTACGGAAACGTAGAAAATATTCCACGGAGCTCCGAACAACATCCTTGCGCCGACATCTCACTCTTGGTACTGCTGACACGGCGAAGCGTGCGCGCATATTTATGTGGAGAGCCGACGCGACACTAGCGCCGCGCGGTACGCTACGGTGTGTGCGTTAAACTTGTGATACTTGTTCAACACCATACTATGTGCGATTATAACTTTTGTACTTAAGAAGACATGTAAATAAATTCCTCATCAATCTCATACCTCAAGTTTTATTGGTCTCCCACATTGGTGACCCCGACGCTGAAAATGTCAATAACAGCAGAAGATCTCGCGAAAGCAATCGCCGCATCGCAAGCTCAATCATCGAGCACCCAGTCCACCGAGCTTGCAGCTTTTTTCTTCAAGTCACGAATACCATCATTTTGGAGGCAGAAACCGAGCTTATGGTTTTCACATTTCGAGTCAATCATAGCCACTCAGAAGATGGGAGACGAGCCAAAGTACCATCTGGCTGTAGCGCAACTAGAACTTCCAGACATCGAGCAAGTTAGTGACATCATCAAGGCACCACCAGAATCGAAGAAGTACGATACACTAAAAAATCGATTAATATCTGTCTATGAAGAGTCTGTAGCTAGCCAGATGCAGAAGCTTCTAAGTGACATGGAGCTTGGTAGCCAAAAGCCAACACAACTCCTGCGAAAGATGCGTGATTTAGCTCGTGACAACGTACCAGATACCACACTAAAAATACTATGGTCAGGTCACTTGCCATCACCGATACGCGCCATTCTCTCTATATCAAAAGAGACTGAGTTGGATGTATTAGCAATAATGGCTGATAAGATGCTGGAGCAAACACAACAAGTCAACTCAGTTTGCGGCTACCAACCATCAACATCATCGCCAACTGAGAGTGACGCAATTCTCAGAAAAATAGAAGCTTTGAGCCAAGAGATTGCCGAGCTCAAAATACACAACTCGAGACCCCGCCAACGATTGCCATATACCGGCAGGAATTTACGTTTTCGGTCTCGGTCAAATAACTACTCAGCATCAAGACGAGAACACAATACCAAAAAAATCTGCTATTATCATCAACGGTTTGGGAACGAAGCAAGAAGATGCCTACTGCCCTGCAACTTCAATAATAGTGATAAATCGGAAAACTAAGAAAGACTTACGCCATGACGGGGGCAAAGGTCGAAGAAATTCAAAACCGTCTATTTGTCAAAGATGTAAACACAAGCATACGTTTTCTTATCGACACAGGCGCCAACGTTTCCGTGATACCACCGAGACCTGCAGACAAGAAAAATAAAACATCCAGTAGCTTTTTATATGCTGCGAATGGATCTTCTATACCTACATACGGTGAAAGAACGCTAACGCTCAATCTTGGATTGCGCCGTCCATATACCTGGAAATTTGTCATCGCAGCAGTCAGTCGTCCGATCATAGGAGCTGATTTCCTGCACAGTAATCATCTTATAGTAGACCTTCGTGACCGAAAAATCATAGATAAACGCACAGAATTGCATATCGCTGGATACCTCTCACCTACAACTCACTCAAGCGTGAACACAATCAACAAAGATCAGCCTTACCACGATATACTGGCGAAATACCCGGACATTACAAGGCCAAGCCTAATAAAACCCTCAAACAGCGATGTAGAACATCATATCGAGACTCACGGCCCGCCACTATTTTCTAAAGCCAGGCCTCTACCGCCACACAAATACAATGCTGCGAAAGATGAGTTTCAAGAAATGATGGAACAAGGAATCTGCCGACCATCCAAAAGTCCATGGGCCAGCCCGTTACATATGGTTTTGAAGAAAGATAACCAGTGGAGACCGTGTGGCGACTACAGACGCCTCAACTCAGTGACAATTCCTGATAGATATCCAGTTCCACGTCTACATGACTTTACCTACAATCTAGAAGGCAAAACTGTTTTCTCTAAGCTGGATCTGAAAACGGCTTACTTCCAAATACAAGTCCGTGAAAGCGATATTCCCAAGACAGCCATAATAACACCATTTGGGCTATTCGAATTTCCGAGGATGTGCTTTGGCCTACGTAACTCCAGTCAAACTTTCCAACGACACATTGACACAATTCTTAGAGGAGTAGCCGCTTTTCCGTTCGTTGATGATATTTTGGTGGCATCTGAAGACGAAGACAAACACAGAAAAGACCTTGAAGAGGTATTCAAAAGACTCGACGACAATGGCTTGAAACTAAACGTAAGCAAGTGCGTTTTTGGCAAACCTAAACTGGATTTTCTGGGATACTCAATTTCGGCTAATGGAATCACACCAACAGAAGAAAAAGTCAACGCTATATCAGCCTATCACCCCCAAACAAACGGTATCATAGAGCGCTGGCATAGAACTCTCAAAACTGCGAAAACAGCACGCCTCAATATCCCTAACTGGTCACGTGATCTACCTACGGTTCTACTGGGATTACGTGCAGCTTTGAAAAGTGACACAGGCACGAGCGCAGCTGAATTACTGTACGGACAACCGCTGCGCTTACCTGGAGAACTCTGGGACGATTCGATAGCAACGCGTCCAACTTCGGTCTACATGAATCGACTAAGTGAAGCCATGAAAAGAACACAAGTGCAAAGAAAACCGGCAGCACAAGCCATTTTCATACATGACGATCTGCAAACATGTTCACACGTTTTTATACGCAATGATGCTGTAAAAAAACCCCTAACACCTAACTATGATGGCCCGTACAAAGTCCTACTAAGACCAACAGATAAGTACTACACTATTCAACTTCACAACAGGGAAGCAAACATATCAATTGATAGATTGAAACCGGCATTTACTATGAATATGGAAGACAACGACGCTGGCACTTACTATACCACAAGAACTGGAAGACTGTCAAAACCTCCTGTACGCTTCGCTGGAAGGGGAGTGGTGTAGCGACCGCATTACGGAAACGTAGAAAATATTCCACGGAGCTCCGAACAACATCCTTGCGCCGGCATCTCACTCTTGGTACTGCTGACACGGCGAAGCGTGCGCGCATATTTATGTGGAGAGCCGACGCGACACTAGCGCCGCGCGGTACGCTACGGTGTGTGCGTTAAACTTGTGATACTTGTTCAACACCATACTATGTGCGATTATAACTTTTGTACTTAAGAAGACATGTAAATAAATTCCTCATCAATCTCATACCTCAAGTTTTATTGGTCTCCCACAAAAACATTGTATGGTAGGGTACGAATAGAGCTCTACAGGTAGAGCATTGTAACAGAGAAAAACTCTTTTGGGCAACACCTGACCATCAAATGTTAACACAAAAGAGTGTGAGGGTTTCCATGTAGGGGTTGGGCCGTGTATTTTATAATTAAACCTTCTACTTTTGAGAACCTTACCACAACCAATTGGCACAGAAATGTTGTCAAGTACCTCTTCAGGGGTCCACTCTGCTGGGACTCCTCTGAGAACTCCCATCCTTGTGATGTTAAAAGATGGGATGAAAGCTTTGAAATTGTTTTTGTTTAAATCTGGGTCTAACAGGAACAAATTAGCATCATTAAAATCGGAAAACGAAATGCTCAGTTTGCTCCGGCTTAGTTTGACACTACCATTAATTACATTTTTGAATCCACGTCTTTTCATATAGTGACCAAACGATACCGGGTGGAGAGTGGGAGAAGGTAAATCCTCTGTTTTTTTTTGTAGATGTATTATGTAAGGGGAGGCATCAGTCGATTCGTACCGAGTCCTGCCAACCTGAGGAGACTGAAGGGGCAGAGTCATGGGTAATGGTGAAACACCCGACACAGAAGAACCTGTGTCCACTTGGGACAAAGCCCCTTGTGAATCTGGCATTTCACACACAGTCGTTTTTTTACTGTCATCGCTATCACATCCACAAACATTAACGTATCTGAACCAAGCTTATGATGTTTTCTTTCTTTTGTTACAGTGCAGACCTTGCGCTGCGCTCTGGTTCTTTTTATTTTTTCTGATCTAATTGATCCGTCAGTGTTCATACCAGTGGACTCATTATTAATTGGGATAGTGATGTTAACACTGACCGACGGGACTGTGCCCCCCGGATCGGGCGGCTCCTCCATGGGCCCAGACAGAAAGTAACAAAAAAAAAACTTACCAGATATAAAGAAAGTATATACAAAAACTATAAAAAAAACTCTAATCTATAATATATTACAAAAATATAAAGAACTGATCATATAATCCTATTTTAAAATAATTTTCAAATTCTTAACAAAAAAATACGCCCGCCTAATTCAACGTTTCCCGCGCTTTTTTCAAAACATAAGGTTTTTTTTTTAAATATATTTCTTGCACTGCACTGTCTGTGCTTTCAGCCAGTGTCAAGTATTATAGGTTAAATTATTAAAGGTAGGGAAACACAATTTATGAAAGAATAAAAGGAAATGGAACGGAATTTGGAAAAATACTAGGATTAAGGTCAGTTACGGTTGAAAAATTTATACGCATATTTAATAATATAGATGAAAAGAAACTAAATTTTTATATATTTTTTTCGTATATACTTAGCAATACATGAATAAATATTTACATTGAAATTATACAGAAGACAGGGGATAGAGGAAGGAACGGAACGTGAAGGAGAATTAATGTTGAGAAAAAAGAGGAACGGTCATACAAAGGGCAAGAAAAAAACATATGGTTTAGATCCCCCACTTCAGCACCGCAGGAACAGGCAGGGCTCCGCACAATGCCAAGTTTAGCAAGGTGGGCTGGAGTACAAGTGTGGCCCAAACGGATACGAATCAGGATGGAACTAATGGAAGTGATTCTTTTGCTAAAACTAGCATCGGCACGACTGAACCACGGTTTAGATTGAATGCAGGGTTGAATACTGCGATAAAGTTGTCCTTTAGTAACATTCTGAGACCAAGTTTCATCCCAGGATATCTGAAGATGACACCTGGGTAAGGTAAGAGGGTCGTTTGAATTATTTTTATAAGCGTATATATCACCACACTCCACCGCTTCATTTGCAAGTTGGTCAGCCTTTTCATTTCCGATTATCCCACAGTGAGAAGGAACCCACCCAAAATTAACTGTGAGACCCCTATCTGAGCATTTTTGTAATAAAAAACGAAAATCAAAAATAGTTGGATGATTTAACTTAAAAAATGGAAATCTAAGAAAAGCCTGAAGGGAGCTCAGCGAATCCGACAAGATCAATGTCTTACCGAGACCCATTAGCAAAATATACTCTACTGCCTTATAAAGACCAAAAACTTCTCCAGAATAGACAGAAGATTCAGGAGGAAGCTTTACTTTTTGAACTATGTTATATTGGGAGTGGAAAATACCCACACCAACGCAACTCTGAGGATGTTTTGAAGCATCAGTAAATATGGTATGCCATCCTTGAAAATGGTTATTTAAAAGGTTGAGGAACTCATTGTTTTGACAGATGTCACTTTTGAAAAGATGGGGTTCTAATGGGATAATGGTTCTAATGGGATAACGTCTACGTAACTATAGTTACTTCGCGGACTGCCGTCAGTAAAATCGATTTTTTTGAACGAAAACTTTCAAATAACTTCTCGAATCGGCTGTTACAATCTGTGGTAAATTATTCGTTCAATTGATGCTTGATTTCATAGCCAAGTCTCCGAATAAAAAAAAAGCTTCGGTGTCAAAACAAAATCAGTACTTAGCTATTACGTGAGGTGACTTCAATCTGCTTTTAAAATGTAAGTTTCATTATTTTTCAATGTACCTATCAAAATAATTGTAAGGATTTGCACTTTATGATTAGATACAAAAAAAACTGAATTGTGTTACATACAACGACAGATTGACATTTTCAATTTCCGCCGCGCCATGTTTCCACAATTGATTTCATGTATTCTATTGAATTTCACTATAAAATGTTACTTGGAGCCGTAATTTTTACTTTATCTGTTAGTGCATTTCATAAGCTATTCGGAAGTATACTTTATTTTGTGGTAGCTGCAGCAGTTCTATAGTTATTACAGTTTTTCAAACAATGGTACTGTGCAAAAATGTAATTCGCGAGCGCGGACGGTTAAGGCTTCCGTCCGTGGCCGCGCGACCCGGACGTTTAGGTGGATAGGGTTGTAAGCACTTTTGATGTAAACCAAATGTAAACAAACAACGTAATGGCCCCAGTACACAGTGGCCTGTGACGGGCAATGCTTTGCCATAAAGCCCGCATTACACAGTGGCCCATGCTGGCCCACTGCTCGCCATTGCCAATTGTAGGCCACGATCACTTGCTGTTCCCACAATGGCGCGTGGCTCAGTTCTGTCTGGCAAACCACTTGCGATGGACGTGGAAGTAGTTGCGGCCACAGCTATTTACTATTTATTTATCTTATTTACAAGTATTACAGAAGTATGTACAACAACAAAGTTATTAAAAAAAATGTCGCAAAAGGCGCAAAAATACGTACACGTACTAAGTGTCTGTCAGCAAATATTGACAGCTCGGCTCGATCTGGATATTGTGTTCACAGTATACAGTGCGTTCACATTAACTTGACGCGTGAGAGAATTGGTAGCACTGATATGTTTAGTGTTACCATGTTAAATAAGAAACCATTCCCATTACTTGGGGAAAATAAAAGGATTGAGGGCTTGTTTTACCAACTTCCGATTAGGCGTGATCGTTGCAAAGACGAACCGTTTTTTAAGACCGTTTTGTGTTCCGCGACGATAGGACCGTTTTACGTTTCATTCTAAAGCAGTGCCAGCGTTTGTTCGTCGCGAGACCAGTCCTTAGATTGTTTGACGCGGATATGTCCTTTAATGCTATATAAATAGAGCCTAGAACGTAATGAGATCATTGCGACGTCGTCGTCGGCTCCTTGCTCGTTCCGTCCGTTCTGGTCTGTGATACAATAAAGTAATCTTTATGTCTATGAGTATACAGTCGAATATCGTGTAAAACAACTTATTTTTTCCGATGTTTCGTGATTTCGTCTCGTTCGCAAAGCGGTGGTCATTGCTGTGTATCTTAATGTCGTTGGTATAGCGTCTAAGGTAGTTTAGCAATAAATGGCAACGAGTCGCGACGCTCGCTCGCGCAGCTCGTGGGTGACGGTTATTGTTTACATTTTTTCAGTTTGAATTAATAATTCAATGCTACTTATTTTTTACTCAAGTTAAAGTTTAGTTTTAATGTTCAGTCCTAAGCCTGGAAAAGCATGAAGGGAAATTCAATTTAAAGAAAAAATATTGAAATCGAACGAAAAACGTCCTCAACCTCATTCCGCAACCATTTCTTTTACTAGTCTTCGAGACGAAAGGAGAGTTTCTCTCGTTTGACCGTCCTCTGCGCCTTGCTCGTTCGTATACAATGAAACAAGTTGCGAACGAGGACCGTTTCGAGGACCTGTTTTCGTTCCAGAAAAAACGTTTGCCATTCGTCGTCAAAAAATCGGACAACGACCCACTCCTACTTTCGATTAGTGTCCAAAAGCTAATTCACATGTTATGTCCTTGTTACTTGACATGAAGTAAAAGGGGGGCAAAACTTATGGTTTGGACTATACAATATATGTTATGAGTATGTACATTAAATAATGAGGAAAACTATCAAGGGGAAGAAAAAAACGAAAGAATCGGATTAGTATTTATTGGCAAAATGTTCGCTTGTTAACCGCAAATGGTTTTTAAACGTGGCTGCATCTTCCGTTTTTACTTCTCGAATAAAATTATTCGAAGCACCTAGTTCGTCACGTCTTAAAATCCATTTACGCGTCCAAATTTTCCTTCTTTTTTATCCTGCTGCTGTTGCAGCTCGACGATAAGACAACAAAGCGCGTTCAAAAATGAATAAAAATCCATATCCACTAAAATGTGTGTAAACTACCATCCGAGTGGCTTACACTTTTAGTTGACTAAGAAGATGCGCTCGGTCCGATTCTACTAAGACCGTGAAAACGTGGCTTTAGTAATTTCATGTAACTGGGCACCGTAAAAACGTACCTGTCATGGCGGGAACTCGAGTCCGAACTTGCTCCAAAGGAACAATCAGCTTTATTTCAGCCTTTTCCCTCTCACAAAATGCATAAACCTGAAGGATTGTTTGTCTTTTTGCACTTTTGACCACTTTGGACATCTTTAAAGCTCACACAAACGAATAATCCTATAGTTAGTAACCGATCGTACCGAAAGCAAGATGGCGACTGAGCAATCAGTGATTCAGTGCTAGTGCTACCAATTACCAATTCTCTCACGCGTCAAGTTAATGTGAACGCACAATACCTATATATTTTGTTCTGTTGCCTACAGAGTACTGTAACCGTCGTATGACGTCACGCAGCAGTTTGATAACAAATTTAAATTTCAGAAAATAAAGCCCACCTTTTGATTTCATTAGCTCTAACATTGAAAATACTTTAAAAACCTATTTAGAGGCTAAAAATTTCACCCATGCCGGGATTCGAACCCGCAACCTCTGGCTGTCCGTACCAGCGCTCTACCAATTGAGCCAATGGGCGACTCACGGCATCAGTGAAATTTCGAACCTCTTTACAATATTCTCTGTATTACGTACAGGCAGCGACATCTGACTTAAGCAAATTGCATTACTTACAGCCCCGACTACCTACTTTGCAGTTAGGTTTAACATCGGAACGATATCACTGTACCCACATGATTACACTATTTTTATTTTTAATGCACTAACCCGTGCTAAGGAACAAATTTAAAAACCTATTTAGAGGCTAAAAATTTCACCCATGCCGGGATTCGAACCCGCAACCTCTGGCTATCCGTACCAGAGGTTGCGGGTTCGAATCCCGGCATGGGTGAAATTTTTAGCCTCTAAATAGGTTTTTAAATTTTTTTGTTTTCGTTTATTTCAACAGATGAACAACCAAATTTTCTGTATTTTATGACCTATTCTAATTAATAGTAAGTACTTTCGTCAACAATAAAAATAACACTTTTACTATCATTGCGACAATAGATCATATTTAACAACTTATTAGCACTTCCTCAGACATGTGAAAAACAATAAAAATATAAAATAGTTTAAAATAAATAATAGGCGTGACTACAGTATCAAATAATCAAAGATTTAACAATATTAGGGGAAAGTACATATTAAAAGGATTTAAAACATGGATTTAAGTACCTAGTTTTAGAAAAAAGAGATTACCAATATTTTCAATAAAATAAAAGATTAGGCAAAATGTTCGCTTGTTAACCGCAAATGGTTTTTAAACGTGGCTGCATCTTCCGTTTTTACTTCTCGAATAAAATTATTCGAAGCACCTAGTTCGTCACGTCTTAAAATCCATTTACGCGTCCAAATTTTCCTTCTTTTTTATCCTGCTGCTGTTGCAGCTCGACGATTGTTTGTCTTTTTGCACTTTTGACCACTTTGGACATCTTTAAAGCTCACACAAACGAATAATCCTATAGTTAGTAACCGATCGTACCGAAAGCAAGATGGCGACTGAGCAATCAGTGATTCAGTGCTAGTGCTACCAATTACCAATTCTCTCACGCGTCAAGTTAATGTGAACGCACAATACCTATATATTTTGTTCTGTTGCCTACAGAGTACTGTAACCGTCGTATGACGTCACGCAGCAGTTTGATAACAAATTTAAATTTCAGAAAATAAAGCCCACCTTTTGATTTCATTAGCTCTAACATTGAAAATACTTTAAAAACCTATTTAGAGGCTAAAAATTTCACCCATGCCGGGATTCGAACCCGCAACCTCTGGCTGTCCGTACCAGCGCTCTACCAATTGAGCCAATGGGCGACTCACGGCATCAGTGAAATTTCGAACCTCTTTACAATATTCTCTGTATTACGTACAGGCAGCGACATCTGACTTAAGCAAATTGCATTACTTACAGCCCCGACTACCTACTTTGCAGTTAGGTTTAACATCGGAACGATATCACTGTACCCACATGATTACACTATTTTTATTTTTAATGCACTAATCCGTGCTAAGGAACAAATTTAAAAACCTATTTAGAGGCTAAAAATTTCACCCATGCCGGGATTCGAACCCGCAACCTCTGGCTATCCGTACCAGCGCTCTACCAATATTAACAGTATTGGTAGAGCGCTGGTACGGATTCAAATAATTAATAAAAAATAATAAATAATTCAATACAAGTCAAATTGAAAATACTGCTATTTGGATAAAAACCTCGAAACGGTTTTCGATTTAGCCTATGTAACAAATTCTTTCTCGCGAATTGGCAATGGTGAGCAGTGGGCCAGCATGGGCCACTGTGTACTACGGGCTTTACATTTCACCGCGGAACATCCGTTGTTCTGAGGCGCCATTATTGCAAGAAACGAGACCGCCGCGCCGTTGCGTCGAGTAATCGCTTGCATTTATAATCTGTGGTACCTGTATCCAACTAATCTGTGATTTTTTTTCTTACTCGTGCGTCTGTGTCTTGCGTGGCAGCTTGGAATCTTTCCCAAATTTTATTTTTACATGTCCACTCGACTCGTGCCGATTTACTTTTGTGCCGATTACCGACGTCAAAAACCGGTGTCAAATAAGGTATAAAATTACTTACTTTAAACACTTTCCCAAACAACATGCTCATTCATACACATAAGTTAAAGATTTTCGTTACTTTCACCTTATCCACGAGAATAAGACATTGCACCATATGGTTCAAACCTACATCATACAACGACAAACTAATGAATTGCTGCAGTGGTCCGTGACATTAGATAATTAGTGCATTAAAAATATGGGGTATATTCTGTTTAATATTTAATTAATGCCACTGAGTTCAAATTTAGAATTAAAACATTTTTAAACTTTAGGGAATGTCTAGTATGTGGGGTTATTGGGGTGCAAAGGGTTGTGGGGAGGGGGTGGGGATGGCCCTCTTTCCAGGAAACATATAATTATAGTTCTTGAGTTATAATTTTATAAGGAAAAATTGCTAAATTTGGATGTACAATATTGTTACAATAAAAACTTGCTAAGTGTGCATGGTTTTCTTATAAAGTTCTCTAATCATTATGGGTAAGGCACTTAAAACACCGTCTCAAATTATGAAAAGGTATAATAACCTATGTAATAGGCACAATGAAAGAATTTTAAATACTGTTCTATAATGTTCGCATTAGGTATTTACGAAAAACCCTATATTTCAGTAATAAACAAAGGTTAAGCAATTTTTTTTAAATTATTTTATATATCTGTGGGGAAACAGTTTACAGTGTCGTATCTGATGTCACACTTAAAAAGACATCGTAATCATAACAAAGTATGGGTGAAATTAAGCATGCCGTCATGCAGTGTTATGGATGTTTCAGTCAAAATGGCTGAAAGCAGTATAATCTTTTATTTTATTGAAAATATTGGTAATCTCTTTTTTCTAAAACTAGGTACTTAAATCCATGTTTTAAATCCTTTTAATATGTACTTTCCCCTAATATTGTTAAATCTTTGATTATTTGATACTGTAGTCACGCCTATTATTTATTTTAAACTATTTTATATTTTTATTGTTTTTCACATGTCTGAGGAAGTGCTAATAAGTTGTTAAATATGATCTATTGTCGCAATGATAGTAAAAGTGTTATTTTTATTGTTGACGAAAGTACTTACTATTAATTAGAATAGGTCATAAAATACAGAAAATTTGGTTGTTCATCTGTTGAAATAAACGAAAACAAAAAAATTTAAAAACCTATTTAGAGGCTAAAAATTTCACCCATGCCGGGATTCGAACCCGCAACCTCTGGTACGGATAGCCAGAGGTTGCGGGTTCGAATCCCGGCATGGGTGAAATTTTTAGCCTCTAAATAGGTTTTTAAATTCGTTCCTTAGCACGGGTTAGTGCATTAAAAATAAAAATAGTGAAAACAAAAAAAGTTTTTATAATATAATAAATATACAGTGTCCGTATTATAAAAGGTTACGACCCCGTCTGTATGTATATTAACTGTACCTATTTTTTTTATTTTTGCAGTTATTTACTCATCAACAATACTTATAATCCAAATTTCTAATCTAGTTCAATTAGAAGAACCAAGATGATCAATCAATCAGTGAGTGACTGTAAATTTTTTCATTTACGGCCATGGTAGATCTGGACGTTCCGGTGCATAATGTTCCTTTCCCAAAATGTCCCCTTGTTTCAAAATGTCCCTTTACCAGAATGCCCGTTTCCTAGAATGTCCCTTTCACAAAATGTCCCTTCCCGAAATGTTCCCTTCCCAAAATGTCCCCCCATTTAGATTTGTGCGGACCCGACAATATTATGTTAAGTGAATAGAACTAAATCGGATATCAAGTAATAAAACAAAGCATTAAAATTTACTAATCGGGATTTGTATATACACGTAATAATGTCGAAAAATCTTGCATGTCACCATTATATATATTTTAACACAAAATACGTAATCATAAAAGAAGAAAAAATGTTCACAATTATAATCTGCTTTATAGCTGCTTCTAAAAAAAATATTTATTTTGAGACTTTCTTTATTTAAGCGATAATTATTGTGAAGTTGTGATTTTGATCAAAGTTATATTAGATTAAGCAGATTATAATTGTGAACATTTTTTCTTCTTTTATGATTACGTATTTTGTGTTAAAATATATATAATGGTGACATGCAAGATTTTTCGACATTATTACGAGTATATACAAATCCCGATTAGTAAATTTTAATGCTTTGTTTTATTACTTGATATCCGATTTAGTTCCATTCACTTAACATAATATTGTCGGGTCCGCACAAATCTAAATGGGGGGACATTTTGGGAAAGGAACATTTCGGGAAGGGGCATTTTGAGAAAGGGACATTCTAGGAAACGGGCATTCTGGTAAAGGGACATTTTGAAACAAGGGGACATTTTGGGAAAGGAACATTATGCACCGGAACGGATCTGGATCTACCAATTTAGAATAATATTTCTATTTGGTAACCTTACATAACCCTACTGCAAAATTTTAGTCATTTAACCTAACTGGCTTCAGAGATAGAGTGTGGTTGAAAAGTGTTAAAATGGCTTCCTGTAAGGTCCTTAGGTCCTTGCATATGAAATTGGTGTTTCGCCGTACCGGTCCCTTTGATCTGATCTCCTCTTTGGTTAAGATTTCAAAATTCAAATTTATAAATGTATTTAACTGGTATATTTGAGTTTCGAAAACAGTCATTGATGTGCGGAAAGGCTGTCATTGTAAAGAGTGCCGACAAATGTCGAGCCGAGGCGCAGCCGAAGGCGAGGGTTGACAGTCGGAACAAGTTGCAATGACGGTATTGACGGTTCCGCACGTGTACTGAACGACTATTTTTAATACAGTTGCGAAAAAAGTAAGCAATTTAATAAAGAAAAATTAATTTTGAAAATGGCGCCAACCGTAAAAAAATATAAGCAGAGATTTTTTTTCTTCACCCATTCTAGTAGGCAAAGGGAACTATTATTGCACTTTTTGAGCAACTTTGCGAAAAAAATAATTTTAATTTAATTTTAATTTAAAAATAGTCGTTCAGTACACGTGCGGAACCGTCATTGCAACTTGTTCCGACTGTCAACCCTCGCCTTCCGCTGCGCCTCGGCTCGGGTAGACATTTGTCGAAACTCTTTGCAAAGTAGACAGAGAATAGATAGACGAGACATAACCATAGAAAAAAAAAGAAAGAGATGACTTAATACAGTCTTATAAAGTGTAAGCGAGAAACAGTAATGATCTTCTGTCCCTTACGCGCGTATGCGATTTTTTTGTTTGCCACAGTTCAAATCTGTGGCAGACAAACCTACGTCAAATCTAAGCTTTATCGAGTTTTACTTTGTATTTATGCAGATATCGGTGTTTTTCTCCATAAAATTGTATTTTTTGTGTTCGGTGCAGTTGGACGAAAGTGATACAATGGTAAATTGCAGCATTTTAGGCTGTGGAAGCCGCAGGGAGCGTAAACACGCCAACATAACCTTTCATTCGTAAGTGCTAATAATTCTCCTCTAATTTCTGTTTTTATGATGTTCAAGACTACGGCAAGGTATAAACTGCATCTACTGCACTCAATTACCTCTAAATTAGATGTGCCGTAAAAACTATATGGAAAATTTGAAAATTTTGGTGTAACCCGTCTAAATGATGTAGGCGCTCATACGATAGATTGGCAATCTAACTGCTACAATCGTAATTTAGACCGTTTATAATAATGTTAGTGTTACCAGACTTAATATACGAAAAATCCCTTAGTGTTGGCAAAAACGAGGCCAAATAATGAAGAAAAAAACGCACGCCGCCGCTCGGGGATATCGCCCCGAGGGTGTAGGCAGAGGAACCAACCACGAGTTAGACCCTTGTTTTGACGAGGTCCCAAACGTACCATTGGCAAGTCTTTCCCCGCTATCCGGGCACATAATGTTTATATTGTTCAAAATTATTTTACAGGTACCCAGCTAATCAGGCTCTACGGACCATATGGGTTAAAGCCAAGGGTCGTTTGGACTGACTGGCAACCGACAAAGTATACCCGAGTTTGTTCCCGTCATTTCGAGAGTTCCGTTCCGAAACTGTTTTTGCCGGTAAGGACTCCCTAAAATATAGGTACATTTTAGTGATGCAATATATTCGTACAATATTATGTTATGGTATACCTCACAAATGTATTCGTGAATATGCCGTTCAATGCATTATTAGTAAAGGTGTCATGTAAAATTACGTCTTTGTCCTGGGTCTATTATTTTTTCAATCTCTACTCTATTGTATAGTTAACTAAGGTTCTAAACTATAGTATACTTTGAAAGGTAGTTTTTTAAAACGCCGTTTGCGTTCTTTCCAGACTCTTCCTGAGGCTACATCATCTTATTCTCCATCACTTGCGGTTACAAGTACTAGTGCAAGTGCTACTGATATTCCTACGATGGACAACCTGAAAAATCTTGATTTGGCTCGTGTGACTTCTTTTTAATTTCCTAAAATTAAAATTCAGCTCAAAGGGATACAGTTGTCATCGCTGGAAGACGCGCTAACAGCATTTGAGAAGGCCGTGGATGAGGTGTCTGCGGAGGACTGGAAAAAATGTTTTGACAATTGTTTCAGACGCATGAAACTTGGTATAGAGGCTGATGGAGAGTTCTTTGAAAAGATTTAATAAAAATACCTATTTTTTTCATAGAAATTAGTTTTTTAGTTTCTTAAAACTTTCTTAGTGTCCCACTTATAATTTTAGTATTTTTTTTTGCTTCTATTGAGGTATTGATTTAATTTCCCGATTTCCTGTTTACAACTTGTAAATACGCAAAACATACTTTTGGGAATTATGGGTTATGCTAGCAACTCTGAAGTACCTACTTCTATCTCCATCTCAAAGGTATACGCGCAAGCCCAGTCTATTCTATTCTCTATCTACGCTTTGCAATGACAGCCTTTCCGCACTTGTAATGAAATATACTATTTTAGTCAGAAGTGCGCGCGGCGCTATTTGTGCGTGCGCTTGTAAATGCAAACTGCCACCTTTCATTTGTGTGGCAGTGACGCGCTGACGATGCAGTCGTCATCCGAGCAAAGCGTCCGGCGTGCGTTTTGTACGGATACAGTCGTTGACAATAATGTCTAGTTCTTCACGAAGAAAATGGTTAAGGAGTCAGGTTAATATTTGTTAGTTTTGAATTTAGATATAAAATATATTTATTATAATTCATATACGAAAAGATATATAATAAGTTTTCAATTCATGGAGCAGTTAAAGCAAACGTGTTGCTCTGTAAACAAAGATTTTTATTGACAATTTAATAGCTAATTTACAGATTCCATAACACGCTAGGTACTTAAATTAATTAAACATACCTGTTAACAAAGAAACGACATTGAATGTCCTTAACTGCATTTCTTCTTATTAACTCATCATCAATTACATTATTTTATCTATTCAACATACATTTCCTCTATTTCGAATTTTCATAAAAATCCGCCACCACAGACAAACAGGGATTAGGCATAGATTAATATGTATTGGGAAATTTAGGTGTGACCAAAACATCTCTTCACCAACACAAAATAATGTTCTTTACAAATATATCCTTTTTAACGTTAACGTATTATTGTTTTAGACTCGAGAAACCATTGCTAAGATATACGAATTTCTAAAAAAATATATAACCCGTATATATTATCAAATACAAGTTACAAAGACCTTAAAAACAGAGTTATTCCTTTTTGTTTCAAATTTGTTTAAATAACTGTATTTGTATTTTGTACCCGACTGTACCTCTTGTCACGCACACAAAGTCATCGTATATGTACAAGGCTTACCCACACAGGGCCGCGAGCACAACTGACTTAAAATATCTATCGGAAGCGCTCATCGCAATGACAACCCTGGCGAAGCAGCCATTCGGGCTCAATCGTGCCCCAAGCGAAAATTGTCTCAAAAAAGTTACTTGTGATCAGTGCCGATGTTCACTACAGCTTTCTTAAATCTGGCCAGACGATTACGGCAGATGTCTCAATAGACAATTGCTGACAATTCAGCAACTGCAAAACATGATGGATGAGCTAGCTGCTAACCAACCGCCGATTCAGATGACTGTCCTAACAGGCAGTGTGTGTAAACTAACTATGATACAACCAACCGCCGAGGCTAGTCAATTGCTCTAGGAGTCTAGGCCACTACTGCTTCAGGACAACGCTAGACCACACACTGCACAACTGACGCCTACCAAATTAGAGGAGCGTCAATTGGGATGCCTAAGACATCCACCGTACTTTTCGGACCTTGCTCCAACAGCCTACCATTTTTTTCGAAATCTGGATAACTTCATTTTATTCGTTTAAGCGGAAAAAAATTCCAAACCGCCTTCAACATTTTTATTGATTCTCGTCTGAATGGTTTTTTTAGTAAAGGTTTTAATGAACTATTTATGAAATGTCAAAAGTGCATAGATGGCAATGGTACACACTTCGATGAATTAAAAAAACGACTATGTGAGGTGAGGTTCCCTCATACAAAACGCCAATTCCCCAGAGCCGGAGTTTCAGTACTGGTTCCATACGAGGCTTTCATATTATGTAATGAATAATGACCTGCACGCTGGACAAGAACTTGATATGCCTGTATAGACATTTTGAAAAGCGATGTGAAAATGATCTGTGACTATCTTTACTTACTGAACTTCTGGAAGTTCAATTTGGGATTTTATTTTACTATTTTGTTGGCGTGATTAATTTAGGCGAAGCCAAATTTCAGCTTTCTAGTACGAATTTGTCTCTGAACTAGGCCGCGGACAGGCAGACAGACCGACGACGGACATTAGGTTTCCTTGTGGAATTCAGGACCCTAATTCCTAAATGTTTTATTTGTGTAATAATTCAAAATTACATTAATTAATTAGATTGCAGAAGAAAACTTTCCTTTTATTGAGTCAAAATAGATCAAGTTTATTTCTTCTGTGGTAGTAGAAGCAGCAGTATACACAAACGTTATAAATGTACTCGCGTCGCGATACTCAGTCATTAAGAAATTGTATTTTAACTCTGTGTATATGTTATATAATTATATATTACCTTATTTCCATCCATGTATATGTTATATAATTATATATTACCTTATTTCCATCCATTTCCATTTTATGTGGCAGCACTTAGTATAGTAATACCAATTTGGATTGGGGTCTATCAGGCTTCATATTTTTATAAAATAATATAGAGATATTTTGTAAAAAGGTGGCTACTTAAATGAGAGAAAGCCATTTGGTTATGCACAATCTATTTACATGTTAAGTTTCATTAATATATAACATAATCAAGTTCTTCATATTCAGAATTTACTGTTCAAAAGACATACAAACTTTCTGGATATTTACGACCAGTTTATCTTTCCCACAGAACATAAAAAAAGAGTAGAAGTCGTAAGTGGGCGGTGCCCGCGTGCCTCACATTAGCAATGTATTGCCTATGCGTAGTCGGTGACAGTTTTGTTGACTTCAGTTGCTGTGCGCTTCTAGTAAAGAAAAAATGGTGAAAACTTTATTAAAATGCCTTGTTACGCTGTGTTAGAGAGCAAAAATAAAAGTTGGGGACCAAAATATACCGATCATGCCGTAACATTTCATCTGTAAGACGTATTTCATTGTATTTTTAATTAAATTTGTAATGACATGAACACGGAAACCAATCCGAAAATGACAATGTGAAACCACCTTTATTTACTGGTCACTAAAGTTAAATTTTCATCGAAGAAAGTGTACATTCTCTAGAAATTTCTGTCAAAATTTGAATTCTACTCAATTACGGATGGGGGCACACATGATAAAAATCTATCGATAATTAATTGTCTATGACTTAGTAGTCATACAACATACATACTTAACGGTACTTAGGTATTATAAATTCCAATTCGTCTAAGTAGGTAAAATAATTATTGTTATTTTATACCTACTTCCTAAGTGCCTTTTCATATGCACCCGGTCTCCGTCCGGTCGCCGGGCCGGGTAAAGTAGTAATGTATTAGCTCCGGTCGCCGGCTGGTCGTTGTGTGTGTGAAAACTGTCATTGGAGCTCATACATTATACAAGACATGACATGAGCACATACAAGACATGAACACAGGTAGATCGCGATATAGTTTTTCTTCACCAGTTTATCAGGGACTGAAATATTTAAGAAACTATCAAAGTAATTTTAATCTTACATTTTTAAATATTCCAACCGAGATGTAAAGTGAGGTTATCCAAAACGTATGGTTTTTGTTACTTCAGTTCAAAACATTTAGTAAATTACTTATTGTATTGTTTACCTGTTCAAGTGGTTGTTCTCTTGGCGAGCATCAGATTTTTGTTTTGTTATGTTATTTTTTTTATGGTTTTTTTATTATTCTGCTATTTACACTTATTACTTCAACCCCTTTGACAACAGCAAATCGAGGCAATGATAAAACAACACTCTCGGAATCAAAAAAATTGGGAAGCGAGTTTTCGTTTAGTTTTCCAAAGGAAACCGGATACGAAATTAAAATGGAAGGCAGCGATAAGAAGGCTAAATTGGTTCGCAATGAAGATGAGCACAATATATTCAGAGCATTTTCATGAACACTTCATAATAACTAAAAAAAAAGGTGGAAGGTGGCACTTATGTGATGCAGCAATACCAGAAAAAATGTGCTTCACTTCCAGGTTAGACTTGCGTATAAATGAAATTATATTAGTACAATCGTAATTAGTATTACGTATGAAACATGGCGCACAGATAGACAAAGATCTGAATTGAGTCGTTGAATAATATTTCCCGTGTTATAATTTCTAACGCCGGCGAAGCAGCGGGTTAAAGCTAGTTTTAATAAGGGAACATTTTAAAATATTATGAATTCTACCACATTAGAAAATACTACCACATTGTTTTATTTGTGCATCTATCCACCCTATTAGTATTAATTCTTTATTGCACAAAAGATAATGTAAAAAAGATGCATTTTCAACCAGTCAACCCGCAGGCAAAAAATAAATAGCTAAAAATACTGAGTACCAGTATTCGTATTCGGCCGTTAATGTGTTAAAACTGTTTGTATAATTTGTCCATACGTTCTCCCTATCGACAAACTAGAACTCGCATTGTCCCATCCCAAACTGAGAATGTACTTGTTTTTCAATTTTGAAGTTTATGTCTTAGTAGGTAAAAGTTCTTTTCGGCTCAACGCGGTTATAGTTCCATCTAGTGTAGAGTAGCGTTACTACAAAGTGTCAACCTTAATTTCATCGTTGGCATTTGACTTTGATCATTGTTAACATTATGAAAAGGTGCATATTTTACTTGAAACTTATATGATGTACACCTTTTCGGCATTGACTTTATTTACCAATGGCAGCTTGGCATTCGTAGTGTGCGTTTGGTTTATGTGTATCAGTTTGGTTACACTGGTTTTCGTACTAATGTGTCATGTCGCTACTTCTACTCTTTTTTTATGTTCTGTGATCTTTCCTGTGGGCTAGGCCGACTAAGCTGTCTGTAATTCCTGTTGTATCATTGTATCAAACTCATTGTCAGTTGTCAGGCGGGATAAGTTACTTTTAATTTCGATGCCGCCAACATGTTTTTTTTTTATTTTCAAATTGTTTCCGTTCAACAAAACACAAAGTGGCCTATCTTCATTACACAAACTATGCTTGGTAACTAAGTCGGGATTGTTATTTTATGGACAGCGCATACCCGTAGATTTTCTATCCGAAGAATACATGTTTCTTCCACGCCCTTGAATAGTTTTCCGCATTTTAACGCACGAGAAACTAACGAAAACTTAAATAAAATAGATGATGGAACAGTTCCATAGTTGGACAGGTCGACATCTACATTCATAAACGAGGTTTAATTATTGCCAGTAAAGGAAATTAGTTTTAGTGATTTTTAGCAATATGAAAAGTTACCTATTCTATTTTAAGGGTTCTATTATAATACTAGCTACACAGTTGGGCATCGCTGCCCGCCCCTAAAACACAACTCAGAGGCAGTTCATATAATTTGTGGTTATGTACGCCTTTCCCTTTAGCACAGACTATTTAAACTTTCTCTAAGAAGTGAATTAAGATAAGAAGAAAGACAGAGTTTATGTACTTATTACTTTTTCCTTCATTCCAGATACATCTGGGTGAACCTGCATAGTGATGGATACTTCAATGACTGGAGCTGAAATTCGAAAGAGTTTCATTGATTTCTTTATAAATAAAAAAGGCCATAAGTATGTCCACTCATCATCGACCATACCATTGGATGACCCGACTTTGCTTTTTGCAAATGCCGGCATGAACCAATTTAAGCCTATATTCTTGGGCAGTGTTGATCCAAATTCTGACATGTCCCGCTATGTCAGAGTTGTTAACACTCAAAAATGCATCAGAGCTGGTGGTAAACATAACGATCTTGATGATGTAGGAAAAGATGTCTACCATCATACTTTCTTTGAAATGATGGGAAACTGGTCATTCGGAGATTATTTCAAGAAAGAAATATGTAGTTGGGCTTGGGAACTGCTGACAGAAGTCTATAAATTACCTGCTGATAGACTATACGTTACATACTTTGGAGGAGATGTTTCGTCAGGCCTAGAGCCTGATTTGGAGTGCAAGGATCTTTGGCTGACTCTCGGAATACCAGAGTCACACATATTGCCAGGCAGTATGAAAGATAACTTTTGGGAAATGGGGGAAACTGGTCCTTGTGGCCCTTGCTCTGAATTGCATTATGACAGAATTGGAGGTCGAGATGCAGCCCACCTTGTGAACA
Source organism: Yponomeuta sedellus (assembly GCA_934045075.1). NCBI lineage: Eukaryota > Metazoa > Arthropoda > Insecta > Lepidoptera > Yponomeutidae > Yponomeuta > Yponomeuta sedellus. The sequence continues at coordinate 14,733,201 of OW203725.1, read as the reverse complement.
TGGATGACCCTGATGTTCTTGAAATTTGGAATTTGGTCTTCATTCAATTTAACCGAGAATCTGACGGCTCCTTAAAACTGTTGCCAAAAAGACACATCGACTGTGGTTTAGGACTAGAGAGATTGGTTTCTGTAATTCAAGACAAGAGATCTAACTATGATACAGACTTCTTCATGCCCATATTCAAAGCAATTGAAGAAGGAACTGGTGTAAGACCTTATTCTGGAAAAGTAGGTTCCGAAGATTCTGATGGAATTGATATGGCTTATCGCGTTTTAGCTGATCACGCAAGAACTCTTACAATCGCATTGGCTGATGGTGGATGCCCTGATAACACAGGTAGAGGATATGTCTTACGCAGAATCTTGAGAAGAGCTGTTAGATATGCTTCTGAAAAACTACATGCGAAATCAGGGTTCTTTGCTTCATTGGTTCATATTGTTGTGGATATCCTTGGAGATGTATTTCCCGAAATTAGGAAGGACCCCGAAAGTATTATTCAAGTTATAAATGAGGAGGAAATACAATTTCTGAAAACTCTGACACGTGGTAGGAATCTACTGAACAGAACCATGGAAAAACTAAATCAATCCAAAATAGTTCCAGGTGACGTTGCTTGGCGTCTTTACGATACCTACGGATTTCCAATTGATTTGACTCAGTTAATGTGCGAAGAAAATGGTCTTAATATTGATATGGAGGGATATGAAAAAGCTAAAAAAGAATCTCTAGTTGCCTCTCAAGGTAAATCTGCTGGACAGGAGGACTTACTGGCCTTAGATATTCATGCTATAAATCATCTGCAAGAGAAGGGCGTGAAAACAACCGATGATTCTCCGAAATATAATTATACGTCATCCAAATCAAAAGACACAATGTATTCATTTGCAACGTGCACTGCAGTTGTGGTAGCTATTCGTCGAAATAAAGAATTTGTAGATTATGTTTCTTCTGGACAAGAATGCGGTGTTATACTGGATCGCACCAGTTTTTACGCTGAACAAGGAGGACAAATATTCGATGAAGGCTATATGGTCAAATCCGATGATGAAAGTGTGGAATTCACAGTCAAAAACGTTCAAGTTAAAGGTGGATACGTCTTACATACCGGAACCATAGAAGGAACTTTAAAAACTGGTGATTCTGTGTCGTTACATATTGACACTGACCGAAGGAGACTCATCATGAATAATCATACTGGGACCCACATCCTCAACAATATTTTGAGGAATGTTCTCGGCAATGAGTCCGATCAACGAGGTTCGCTGGTAATGCCAGATCGCCTAAGATTTGATTTCACAAACAAAGGGCCTATGACTACTAAGCAAATTAAAGACACAGAAGATGGCATTCGAAAGATAATCGAGGCTAACAAACCAGTTTTCGCCAAACACACAAGTCTGTCTCTCGCTAAGAAGTTTAACGGACTGAGGGCTATGTTTGATGAGCACTACCCTGATCCAGTTCGTGTAGTTTCGGTCGGGGTGCCCGTTGAAGATTTGGAAAGGAACCCAGAGAATCCTACTGGATATGAAACTTCCGTTGAGTTTTGCGGTGGCTCTCATCTGCACCAAACTGGTCACATAGGTGATTATGTGATAGTCAGTGAAGAAGGAATTGCTAAAGGTATTCGAAGAATTGTGGCCTTAACTGGACCAGAAGCAATTAAAGCATTGAACAGACAAAGCATATTGGAAAATGAAGTAAACACTGTTGCTAGTGCAGTAAGGGAAACAGGAGACAGCAATAATAAAGAAATTGTCAAAAGGATTGTTGACCTAACAAATGAAATTTCTCATGCACAAATATCATACTGGAAAAAGGATGAACTGAGGACAACGCTGAAAAACCTAAAGAAACAACTAGATGACAAAGATCGAGCTGCTAAAGCACTCGTAATGACCGAAGTAATTGAGAAAGCAAAAACCATGTGCCTTGAAGATAAAGAAGCGGATGTTATCGTTGCAGAGTTAAAAGCTTTCGGAAATACTAAGGCATTGGATGGTGCTCTGAAACAAGTTAAGCAGCTTTGTCCAAACACTGCAGCAATGTTCTTTTCAGTAGACTCTGATTCGAACAAGATATATTGCTTAGCCGCAGTTCCGAAGAATGCTGTGGAGAAAGGTTTACTTGCATCAGAGTGGGTGCAAGCTGTCAATAAAGTAATGGGCGGTAAAGGTGGTGGCAAAGCAGAGTCAGCTCAAGCTTCAGGAGATAATGCCGACTCTCTTGGAGATTCTATAATGGTGGCTAAAAAGTTTGCCACGTCTAAACTGTCTTAACTCTTGTCTCATGTAAGCTTGTCTAATTTAAACAGGTATTGCAGATATTCTCTGCCACTTGTAAATTTAAAAATAAAATTATTATTTATGGTTCTAAAATAATTTTAATATTGCAGCACTAGGTACGATCAGCCTCTAAACATACCAGTAGGACAAGGTATAATCCGGGTTGATACAGTAATTTTCATCCCACCATCTCGGAAAAAGTATTTTTAATCTTCAATATCTGAGTGGAAAAGCCGTTTTTATTCTCTAAAGGATAAAGTAAACTGAATTTAGAATATCGTGTGCACTAAGTTGGTGAATTAAAAAAATATTACACTCAATTTAAATACCTGTAGCAACGTTAGGTACTTTAAAATTTTCTTAATTATACCTTAGTATTATTTTGTTATAATTTAAGCACTCGAGTGCAAAGATTTTTCCGGCCGCGACCCGTCCACCCACCAGCTTCACCCACCAGTGGGTCCACGGGGAATTTCTTCCCCGTGCACCCACTGCATTATGGCGGGAAAATATCGATATAAATTCAATCCGGTCGCCACGAGTGCACAAACTAGCCACTTCATTGTTAATGTTTACACCACAAAATAATACTATAGTTCAGCCCACCAACTTAGTTAAGTAAATTGACAGATAGAATTATCATGTTAGTGAAAAAGAGTTGCCAGCTAAAATAGTGATGTGCTATAGTCGATAGATTTAACAACAATCATTTATTTTTTAAGTACTGTCGTTGATGTGATGACAAATCACGGAAGTATTATTTATGAGATAATTTAAACCTGAATAATTTAATATTCTCATGACATCTCTTCTTTATTCTGCTTAATCCGAATTTCAAGCCTGATGATTGTCAAGCCTGGTAACCCAATATTAATAATATAAATACAATGATTAAGTTACACTAAAATCTACAAGAAAACAAACTAAAAATGAGTATTTAGTTTCATTTCAATTATTGATTTTATATTATATGAAAATCAAATTGAATTTCGAATAAAATATGAGGTTTTAGGTGCTATACTTTTATTCTGAATCGGACGATATTAACGTAGTATCTGAATCGCTTACATGAATTGTATAATTATGTATCTAGGACATCGTCAATCAAATAATCTAATTTCGTCATTTTATCTTAAACTTTTTTCGTGTGCTCTGTACAGTCCGCCCAGCGTTGAGATGTCACCAAATTTAAGCCATCTTCAAATAGTTTTTTGACTTCATTCATTTTAAAGCTTTTATTGTTTCTTCCGACATGACCCTTGACTTGTGCCCAAACCAATTCTATTGGGTACCTACAATTCGCAATGGTAGGGAGGCAGTAGCAGAATGGTGACACCATACTGAGCGGCAAATTCTTCCACCGCATATTAGACATTACCAGTTTTATTTTAATTATATTCTTTTTAATGTATTAACCCGTGCTAAGGACAACTTAAAAAACCTATTTATAGGCTAAAAATTCCACCCATGCCGGGACTCGAATCCGCGACCTCTGGCTAACCGTGCCAGCGCCCTAATAGGCAACCCACCGGCATCAGTTTTATTTGGTTTATAACACGATAAACAGACCGTTTGGATATGCCCAATATCTCAGCAGTCGTTGAAACACAATCCTCTTTTCTCGGCATACCATACGGTGATTCAGAGCTTTCTTTTCCAAAAACATAATTATTTGTAAGTTTTCAATATCATTTCAATCTTTTAAGTGATTGGCGCCTCCTTTGTTTTCCTCGAGGAAAGGCTTTAATGTTTTGAAGTAGATGGTCGAGGGTCCAAGTAGATATCCAGGAGACGTAAGCCAGTTAGTAATGCAATCCACGCAAAGTCCAGATGAGAAGCCGAGGTCAATCGTAGTTCAATTCAATGGTAGTCCAGATGAAATGCCAAAGTCAGTCGCAATGCTATCAAATCGATGTCCAAGTGAGAAGCCAAAGTCGTCAAAGAATACCAAAAACTATAAGTAAGAACACATTCACGCTACTGTAGTAGAAACGGAACCGAGGCACACAACCGACACACAACATTTTAGGCCAAACTGGAATTGACGTGAAAGATGGGAACAAGTTGCGAACAACCAAAAATATAATATCAAAGTTGGCAATCACCACATTTTCTAGTAAAGAAAATTAAATAAAAGTGTTCTAAGTTGGTGGAATTGATTATAGTCATCTGTCTGCTGTCACTTGTCTTTCAAAGTAATAAATTGTCCTTTGTTTCAAGAAATTACAGTAGGTATTTTATAATAATTATATTCCGAAAGAAACTTAACATAATGGATATAGAAATTGAGTTTATGAAAAGAAAACGTGGCCTTGTGTTAATAGACAAGGACCATCAATATTTTAAGCATAAAGATTATGCTAATAAATTGTCAATCTGGAATTGTACGCAAAAACTGAAGCTAAAGTGTAAAGGATCAGTTACTATTAATGAAGTGAGTAATTTACTTAAACACCTAAAAAATAAATGGCACCCATTTGTGTTTCACACACACGTGATAGGTTTCCACAACCATTCAATTTATTGTTGTTGTTTATTTATTTATTCATTAGTAGATGATGCCCGCGGTCCCGCTCGCGATAAAAAGTATATCCTTCCCTATGGTCTAAACCACAGAACATAATTATGTGTGGTTTTTACAGGATGGCCATTTCATTAAAAGTATTCCACATAAAGATGATTGTGTTCCAAGTGGGGCCCAAAATGAAGTAGCGTTGGCCATTGCAAATGCGAAAAAGGAATCTGCATCTACGAGCAAACCTGTTTCCAAAATTTACAAAAAAAATATAGAGTCATTAAAAGATAAAGGTTTAGCAATTGTAACAAAGGTCCCTTCCTTTAATAGCACCAAGCATGCGTTATATACGAGCCGGAATCAGGGTTATCAAGTGCGGAAAACTATTTATATGCATGGCAGCGAAGTGGAAGTACCGATAAAATGTATAAAATATTTGATAGCAGACTATTATGACGCGGAAGATAACAGTAGGATTCTGGTTTTTGCTGATGAGGAGAATTTAAAACTAATACGGGATATTAAAGAATTTTTCCTCGACGGAACTTTTAAATCGGCCCCTTCTCCATTTTATCAGTTAGTGACAGTACACGGTGAAGCTGGCAGCACAGTAGAAACAACAAATGTTGTAATGTACATACTACTGCCCAACAAAACTGAGAAGATCTATTGGGTAATGTTTGATTTGATAACAGTAGCTGTTCCAGATTTTAAGCCAAAAATGGTACACGTTGATTTCGAGTTTGCTATTACCAATGCACTTAAGAATTACTTTCCTAATACTATAATATATCGATGTTATTACCATTTTGTGGAAGAAGGCTAAAAAGATTGACGGACGTGCACGAGCAAAGACCGTTAAAAGCAAAATTTTACGACGCCTCTGGGCTTACGCTGTATCCTTCCATTGTTACCAATTGACATGGTCTCTAAGGGCTGGAGTTACATTAATGAAGAATACCATGAAATCAATGACAACAAAGTTAACACTTCTATTAAATACTTTGCCAATTTTTATTTAAAAGAAAAAATCATCAAGGAATGGTGCGTGTACAACAGAAGGCACAGAACTAATAACGTTTCCGAAAGCTGGAACGCCGGCATTAATAAAAAAGTGAATAAAAATTATAACGATAGCTAAACTTCTGACTAAAATATATTTAACGCCAAAATCTAAATTAAACGATTCACGGGATACATATTATAAATTAAGAGACAATCAGATACTTCAAGCACAAATGCAACTTATTCATGAAGAAAAGGAATTAGCGTTGGTCATTTCTTGGAGAAGTTGCGTTAGGAATGGCTCTAAGGTTGTTTCTAAAATTTTCGTCATCGAGGACACTTATTTACCTCTATTAATTTCTTATAGGAATGTGTTGTTTTGTTTGTATTATTTCTCATAGGAATGTGTTGTTTTGTTGGTACCTATTACTTAATAAAGAATTTTTAAAATAGTATTTAAATCGATATATATTTTTCCTGCCTTATGCATAAGGTTGCAGTGGGTGCACGGGGAAAAAGAACTTCCCCGTGGACCCACACCAGTGACTAGTGGGTGAAGCTGGTGGGTGGACGGGTCGCGGCCGGATTTTTCACCACGTGCTCTTTTGATTCCCTCGCTAACGCTCAGGATTCTAATTTTGAATCACTCGCTGCGCTCGTGATTCAATTTTAGAATCCTTCGATTGCTCGGTCATCAAAATTTAACACGCGGTTAAAAAGCAACTTTGCACTCTTGTATAACAAATAACTATTATCTCTCCATGAGATAAATTACTGTTTCAACCAAATCTGCTCACCTGTTTCACTTGATGCAATGGGATTTAGTATCTATTTATATAAATATTGCAACTTGATAGAAAAAATATACTAATTGCAATGCATTAGTATTTAGTAACGTTGCTGTTATTAATGCATTGCAATTTAACAAGCGCCTATGCTTCAATTCATTGAATGACAATTTTATGTCAGCGTCAGAATGACCGGTCACTACTCGTATTATCGTCGGAAATTGTGATGAATATTTAGTGCCCTATTGCTTCTATTTGCTTCCTCTAAGTAGAGAATTTCTTCCATTATATTTTAGAAGAGAAACAACATTTAAGGGTGACCGTACATCCTGACGTCAGGTTGACCGGTCACCTAGGCATATCACCAAACTTTCGTGCAATCACTGAATAACTCATAGGGCAGCAATTAGTGCCCATTTGCTTCCTTCATATTTTTAAAACTCCGCACCCGTTGCTGTTAAGGATACCAAAATATCAATAGGTATAGTTTAGATCCAGCGCCTGAAAGAATGAAAAGAACAACGACGCTTAGACTCAAAATTGCTATGGCAATATACTCAGGTGCTACTAAGGGTTGGTAGACATTATCAAAACTATCTTGATATTTTGGTTTCCATAATAGCTACGGGTGCTGAGTTTTAAAAATATGAAGGAAGCAAACGGGCACTAATTGCTGCCCTATGAGTTATTCAGTGATTCTACGACAGTTTCATGATATGCCTAGGTGACCGGTCAACCTGACGTCAGGATGTACGGTCACCCTTAAAAGGCTTAAATGTTGTTTCTCTTCTAAAATATGATGGAAGAAATTCTCTACTTAGGGGAAGCAATAGGGCACTATAAATATTCATCACAATTTCCGACGATAATACGAATAGTGACCGGTCATTCTGACGCTGACAATTTTATTGCCAGTGTCTTAGCTTCTTGTCGAAGCGAAGACTTTTATAACGAGAAAAAAGTTAATTCATAGCAATTATAGGTACTATACAGGTTGACTCACATTGCGTTAATGGTAATGTTTTAATGAGTAGTCATGTAAACCCAGAATGGCTGGTCAAAAATATTATTTCCCAAAAATGTACTGCATTAATTACTAAATAAACTCTCACAGACAGACGCTAAAGGCAACTCACGATTACCTGAGTGCACCATTGCAGTGAAACTAAGGCCATGGTCGCATGTTGATCAGTTTCAGCTCTTTTTCCAAAACTGCCATCCTTTTTTGCCGCCAGAGTGTCGCCGGAAATTTTGCAGCCTATAATCTGAACTGCACTGAAATTAGTGCAGTTCAGATTTTCGCTATTCCGAATGGACAAGTTGAAAAGCTGGAAGTCAAGTGCTTTGTGTGTCTACTTTCCTTTAAAAATCGAACTTAATGTTTCGTTTAAGTTTTAATCGCTTTTAGCTCGCTTCGAGGTCGGGCAGTTAAAAGGCCGAGTGCTTCAATTATGATTCAAAATCCTAGAATATAAGCATTCTCGTCGTAGAATCTACGAGATTACAGGAGGTAAGCAAGTTCACTAAATAACATCTCTAGGTAGGCGCGAGTATCGCGACCTTCGAGGGCCGTCGCATAGTTAACACATGAATGACCCAGTTTTAATGTAATTTATTGAACAATAAAGACCTTAATTAAATACAGTTCAAATAAAATATTCCTTACATAACTGACGTAGGTTACTAGTGATATCTACATAATAATATTTATATCGTAAACAAAATATTCATTGGTCTTTCATAGTGCATGCCTGAGCACCAATTCAATTGGTGAAATTATCTCCGCATAAACATAGTGCATCAAAACAATATAATTTACAATAATTAATTTTATAATAATAGTACTAACATTTCATCACTCTTGTCCAAATCCCTCTGTTTCTTCGATGGCGTAATTAAGTTTCTCACATAATTGTTCATAGCTCTTATAAGGGGGTAGATCGAGTCGGTTGAAGCATGTGTGTGATCTTGGCAGCCATGTGTCTTTGCCCACCTGATCAACAAATACATCATTCAAGTGTTAACACGAAACTATGAAGAGACAAATACATTACGAATTAAGTAAAGAGATGTAGGCATAAATACAATACCTTTTCGATGCAAAACCGCTGTGGTCCATTGGAGCCCATAAGTTCAGCGAACCCTCCCACAGGGACTCTGCAGGTGCCAGTCACAAACTGCAGCAACCTCGTTTTCTTCTCATTATCCATTTGTTTCACGAACTGTAACGTAAATAGGTGGCTTTAATTAATGTTTACATAGCTGGCGACTGAATAGTTGTCATTACATGAATGTAATTGTTAAGTTCTCATTTAGTAGAATAAAGTTACAACAATGAAGTAATCAACAACAAACCTGCCAAAACCAAACGACTTGTTTACTGGTGCGTGTATAGTGGCGATAAATAGTGTTTCTTTGCCAGTCCTCTACGTCAACTTCTTGCATGCCACATAACATCAATTCCAATTCGCGCTCATCGAAATATTTCAACCATTCTAAAGGAACAACCTGCGAAAAAAGATTAAATGAGTATAAAAACGCATTTCGTGTTATCAATCATAGGAGCACTTGTTACCTCATTAAACCCATCAAGAAAAGCCGAAGTTTGTTCCTCGATTCCACGTGTCATGCGCCATTGCGTAACTAACTGTAAATATTGTTCTTTGTTCGCCTAAAAAAAACGAGATTAACGTGAGTTAATATTAATACAATATTAAAGTAAAGAAAAAAATATCGATCGATATCAACCCTTGTATCTCCCCACTGCTGGCGCACGGGTTTCACGATCTTCTACATCACAGGAAGATTAGGCCATACTCCAGCATGTGACCTAAGTCCGGGTTGGTGGAAGATTGAAAGACAGTGCGCGCCTGTCAGAAGTTATCAAGCCACCCATGAGGCTTCTGAAATGGCTTATCGACTGCCATTACATGACAGCCAGCACCAATGACTTAACGTGCCTTACAAAGCACGGAAGCGCTCGGAAAAATGCCACTAGTGGTAGCCACGAGACCGTCACCCACCCATAAAGAAAAAAATATGCTAAACACCGCAAGGGCAGGTAGAGACCAGGGTCTACCTGCCCTTGCGGAAAATAGGCGTGAGTTTGTATAACAATTATGAATAACTAAAAATAGAAGTGACTCACTTCAGTAACCCGTTCCTTGTCGCCACTCGGTTTTAGTTCATGGTGGATCACTTGCCCAAGCACCTCGAAGTCTACACTGTACCACATCTCAAGGCCACATTCATCAATATTATTGTCTCTTATCCATACTAAAGAGTTGTAAAACTCAGGATCAATTGATTCTATATCCTTCATAGTAAGCTTCTTGTTCAGCATTCTTTTGTAAAACGGCATTGTGAATCCAGAGTATATAAACCGACCATGGTACAGAGCCATAGCAATAAAACGCCCGATAAACTTGAAGTACAGGAGATGATCTGGGTTAACATAACTTGCAGGGTTAATTTGCAAGCTGTAGTTGTTCTTGTTAGCATACTCAAACAGGCAGTACATAGGATTTAGCACTTCATGTGAAAGTAAGAAAAACCACTCTCTACTGACACCCCCATAGTCGAGACCCTCTTCTCCTCGGAATATTATGTATAATCGCCGGCGAAGTTCGTATGCTGGCAGCCTCATAATCTGAAATATAAATAAGTTTTTATTTTTTAGAAGATTCGAGCGTGCATGTATGTTGACGAAGTGAAAGTTTTGTCACAGATTTGTTTTTTGTTACGGCTAGAACTCGAAGTGCGGCCACGCCTAGTTTTAGGCGGTTAGAACTAGGTGTGCCACTCACTCTTGGTTAAATCTAGTACAAGCCGAATGTTTTCGGGTAAAACTAGGTCTAACTGGTATCATTCCGGCTAGAACTATATCCAACCAGACCCTAGTGGCTGATACTAGGTCTAGCTCTTATCAAGCCGGCTATAACTAGATTGAATCAAAACCTGTTAGATAAAACTAAATTCAAACGTAAGTTCAAATGTGTAGCCAAAATGACACTAAAAAACTAAAATAAAAAGCGCTCTGCAAAGCTGCTGGTATTTTGTGCAGCTCAGAATTTTATTATTCTTATAAATAACTAGTGTTAATTTACTAAAGTCTGGTATTTATATTATTATTCAAATTTAAATATTGTAATTATTTTCTGTTGGTTAAAAATTGTAATGATTGTTCCTATTATGTTAACTTGTACTCCTATGTAAAGACAATTATTAAAATAAAGTAATGGAATTTAATTTTAATAGATCTTGCTTTACCCGAAAACAATCGGCGTATACTAAATTTAACTAAGAGTAAGTAGCTGCGCCTAGTTCTACCCAGCGAAAACTAGTGGTAGCCGCACTTCGGGTTTTAGGCTAAACATTACATTATACATGAATTATAGGAACTCCATAAGAGCGGTGGTAGCGGAGCGACAGACGGGAGGTGGGTTCGAACCCCATGTACCAATAACTTTGTTTTCTAAGTACATTTGTGAAATTATCATAGCAATACCGCTCGCTAACCGTGAAGGAAAACATCCTATGGAAACCCAAGTGTCAAAATACCTCAGTGCTTGCTACGTACATACGACCCAACTATGAGGCTAAGTGCTTAAATCTCAGGTGTAACTAAACTAACAATAGGAACTATAAATGTATCAAGGTACATTCTCAGGGCGTAAGATCTAACCAAAGTCCACCAGTGGCATCAAAATGTATGAAACAGCATATTTGTCGTAAATTTTAAACGCAAAAAAACGTCAGTTTTTTTTAGCTAAAACTAATCCCCTAATTACCTGATGATATGAATCCTCAAATAACGTTTGTCTTGACAAAGTTATTTTAATATGACTTGGCAAAGCATTGCTCTGACACAAGTATCTAAACTGACTAAGTTTCCATCGGAATGATCTCTCGTAAGCTCTAGGGACACCGTAGGCTCCTTGTGGGCCCTTCGGAGCACCGGGCCGCGGGTCTTGGAATGTAGTAGTACGCGTGTTGTGATCCACAAAGTATCTAGTTCCTTCTTCGGTGAAGCGAATCTCCCAACCAGGCGGTAATGCTTCTTCCATAGCACTGACTTCTTGGCCCTGGAATGATAATTAATCAAAGCCGTTAATTTTTCCTAAGGTTACACCTTCTTGGCAGTAAAAGTTAACCGTTTCTCCATGCTACTCCACAAATAGTGGTTTTTAATTAGAATAGTCTTAGGTACCAAGCTGGCACCAAGGGATGGCTACAATCTATTCTGGTTTTTCCCAAGTAGACTTGGGCAAAGTGTGTCCTTAGAGGGAGTTGTTATATCTCATATCTTTGCTCACCGAGACACACTATATCTCTATCATATCTCGCTCACCACTTGTGTCCTTACTCATACGACGTCCAATCAACTAAGTGTGTGTCAAGAGACACAAGTGGTGAGTCAGTCTCGTCTACCTATTCCCTACTTTATCCAGATCACACGTTTCTTTTGGTGAACTTTCTCTCATAGCTCGTTGGTTACGACGAAAAATGCGGCCGAATGTAACCAATGTCAGACGATGTTGATCTCGCTCTCGCGCATTGTGTGTGAGCTGGATAAAGTAGCAGGAGATGACTACCGTACTGAGTTGAGAGTATGTGCGAGGGAGCCAGATATAGTTGACATCTCTGGGATATGAATGGGACACACTTGACGGGGAGGGAGTTGTGTGTCCAATCATATCTGGCTCTTGAGTTACCCAAGGCTATTCCCAAGTGCCAGCCCCTAGCTGCCCCCAGAAGTGATCAGTAACACGAATAGAACCATTCCCATAAGGGGTGGTTGCTGGCTCTTAGAAGTCTTGCATGTAGTGGATGAAATTTGAGAAGTAGTCATTTCCTAGCAACTATGATTTTTAATTCAAATAGATTTAGGGATTAAACTGGCACGCAGTAGCCAAGTGAGCCAAGAAGCCCTCCCCTCTTTTCTTTTACCTAACACGGATTGTAGTAAATATTGACAATAGGTATAAATTATACGTTATTTAAAACGTAAACATCAGTAAATACATCACTTCTTCTTCTCACGTATGCTTACTTTTCCTACATTCATTAAAAGAATACACATTCTTTTACAATCACAAAAAATGTAGAAAGTGAACAATGCGAGAGGGCATGCCGACTTAATACGCTCTTAAGAGCATTAATGTGGCATAAAAAGTGGTGCGCTGTACCTGAGTGCGAGGGTCCTCCCACTGCGTGGTGCGATTCTTGTGATTGACATAGTAGACGCGGCCGTCCGGTTGCACGCGGCGCTCCCAGCCCGAGGGAAGCGCGCCCAGCCCGTCGTCGGCGGCCGGGCCTCCGCCGCCCGGAGCCGGCGCCGCGACCGGCGGCGGCCCGGCGGCCGGCATCGGCACTGGCGTCGGGCCACTGCGCGCCGGCGGCCCGGAAGCCGGCGCGGAGGCTGGCGTCGTGCTGCTGCTGCCCCCAACTGCGGAATATGCTTCTTAGTTAGACCTTACTAATATTATAAAGGCGAAATTTTGTAAGTAAGATGTTTGTTACTCTTTCACGTGAAAACTGCTGAATGGATTTTAATTAAAAATAATATAGTAATAATAATAATACATCAGAATAACACATAGGCTACAATTTATAAAGATATTGTGTGAGTTGTCCAAAATATGACGATAAGTGTCAAGTGCGTAGGAAAAAATCTACCCGATTATCCGGCGTCGACGAAGTCGCAGGCACCAGCTCATTAAAATTAAAATAACTTGCACAGAACATAATCACTTGTCCTGGCCCTAGAGCCTAATACTTACATAGTGTTACAATAGAATGAAATAAGCACGACAATGGTTGATATTTGCCTTAATTTGGAAGTCTACAAAGCAATGGCAGTACAATGTCATTCCAGGAGTATAACCCGCGCAAATTAAATAGGCATATCTGGCGAAGGAGATCGAATTGCGAGTGGCGCCGAGTTAAGTAGCACGGGTTATGCCATTGCAATGCGATTGGTTACTAGACTACTGATAGTGTGAATGACACGACCATAACCGGACTAATATGAGTATATTGAACCACTTTGCTTTTTGGAGACTCACCCCCTGGTCCTAAACTAGGATGACCCAGTGGTATGATAACCAGGCAAGTACATCAGAAACCTGGAATTACACCCAGAATGAGGCCATTTGTACAAATGTACGGCGGCCCTTAGTGGGAATCGAACCCACGACCTCCGACTTAGCATTCAGACGTGACACCGTAATACCAACGAGGCAGTCGAGTTGAAGTAATTTGGAGTGACATTTTTTCTTTCTGCTGTTTCGAGTTTACAGCAATTATGATGTACTTAAACTATCAACGGCCTAATTATGCCCACCAAATCCTGAGCGATTCTAATCGTAGCTGTCAAATTCCATATTAATTTCACAGACGATTGGAATCGTTTAGGATTTGGTGCGCGTAATATAGGGGCAGAAATAGTCTAGAGAAACCTCGTATAGGCCGTTTGCTTGACCGATGTACTTATTATAAGTAAAATATGTATTATTGTTGGTTTCTTAAAAAAATATAAAATAACAAGCTGACTCCACAAACATCATTTTGCCATTTTAATTAGCCTACCAATTATACACAAAAAATCATACAAATGGGTAAAACCGTTTCGGAGGAGTTCGTTAATAAACACTGCGACACGAGTTTTGGAGTGACTGTAATTAGATTATACCATAAAGGATAAAAAACCTCTCAAAAAATTATATACCTAGTCCATACTATAAAAGAATGAAGTGTTAAGGTCAATGTGCAACTGTATGTTTATTATGAATAAATTATTTATCTATCTATTAGCACAGATTATATAATAGTTACTACGTAACAGATACATCACTCCCATACTAAAGCGAAAATACCTACGCTATAATAGCCTACAAAATTTTAATAATAATAACTACTGTTCACAGCGAGGAAATATATCATAAGTACCCGCTCAAAGAGTCTAGATTGTGTTGCCCACCGTGCGACTCACGTGCAAGCGCGTCATCGCACGGATGCGCTAGGGTTGTACCTATGATGATTATTGCTGTAATAAAACGAATGTTGTGAAATAACCATATTTATTTATTTGTCAAAAATATGTAATATAAAATGACAAGCTGACTTTGTTTGAGTTGTTATTAGATCAGGCCTGCCTATTATCTCAAGCCAATTGATCTGAAAAGCAAACATTAAGGTATCAAACTAAATTTTTCGTCATTGTGGGCGATTTTGACCGCCGAGTTTAATCCTGAAATTGGAATGGGTTCTATTTGCCCCTCTCTTTTCCTAGACAAACATCTAAGAAGAAGGGGATATACAGAACTGATTTTAGTTTTTGGATTGGGCGTGGCGGTCAGAATCGACCACATTATATTGGTTTGAATTCGAGAAATCTATACATATAAAATTCAAAGTCCTGACTGACTGACTGACTGACTGACTGACTGACTGACTGACTGACTGACTGACTGACTGACTGACTGACTGACTGACTGACTGACTGACTGACTGACTGACTGACTGACTGACTGACTGACTGACTGACTGACTGACTGACTGACTGACTGACTGACTGACTGACTGACTGACTGACTGACTGACTGACTGACTGACTGACTGACTGACTGACTGACTGACTGACTGACTGACTGACTGACTGACTGACTGACTGACTGACTGACTGACTGACTGACTGACTGACTGACTGACTGACTGACTGACTGACTGACTGACTGACTGACTGACTGACTGACTGACTGACTGACTGACTGACTGACTGACTGACTGACTGACTGACTGACTGACTGACTGACTGACTGACTGACTGACTGACTGACTGACTGACTGACTGACTGACTGACTGACTGACTGACTGACTGACTGACTGACTGACTGACTGACTGACTGACTGACTGACTGACTGACTGACTGACTGACTGACTGACTGACTGACTGACTGACTGACTGACTGACTGACTGACTGACTGACTGACTGACTGACTGACTGACTGACTGACTGACTGACTGACTGACTGACTGACTGACTGACTGACTGACTGACTGACTGACTGACTGACTGACTGACTGACTGACTGACTGACTCATTCATCAACGCCCAGCCCAAACCGTTGGACCTAGGAAGCTGAAATTTTGCACAGAGGGTCTGTATATAATGTAGGCAAGGAATAAGAACGGATTTTTTGAAATTCAAACTCTAAGGGGGCGAAAAGGGTTTGTATGGAAGGTATAAAGAATGTTGTCTAATTTCTTGAAACTTAAAATAAATCCTCTTCAACACAATCGATTGAACACGTATTTCGCCGTTTTTCTAAATTTAACCCTTAAGTGAGTGAAAGGGGTTGCAAAATTTTGTTCTCCTGACTGACTCACTCATCAACGCCCAGCCCAAGCCCTTGGACCTAGGAAGCAGAAATTTTGCACAGGGGTTATGTATATAATGTAGGTAAGGAATAAAATAAGGTTGTTTGAAATTCAACCCCTAAGGGGGCGAAAAGAGTTGCCGAAATTTGTATTAAGAGTGTAAAGAATGTTGTCTAATTTTCTTGAAACTTAAAGTAAATATTCTTCAAGACAATTGATTGAACACGTTTTCGTCGTTTTTTCTAAATTTAACCCTTAAGGCGTTGCAAAATTTTGTTCCTTGAATCTTTTCCAAAATTGAATTTCTTTTTTCTTAATTTGTGCAAACGTCACTAGATGGTGGCCAGTTCATTGGCCATGGCCAGTTGTGTTTAACTTATCTCCATATATAGACTGACCGTAAAAGTAGTTTGTTTTCATCATAAAAGCCATTCAGGCAGGGAATATCGTTAGCAATTCGTTGGTTCTCGGTGCTTTTACTTGACCGTGTATTCTTGGATGTTGTTGGGCAATATTACCTTTTGCAGTCGTCGTAGAAGCCATTCTATATTGGCATTGGCATAATATTACTCTTCTTTGATTCACGGGGTTTTTATTTCTTGGTTGTTGAGTGGAACCTTTGATATTGTTTGTTATCCCTCACATAAAATGATAGATGAGTTATTAAAAATCTATGTTGCCTCACACCGTGTTCCTATTATCGGAGACGGAGCCTGTATGCTTCGGGCCATATCATATCTGTTGTATAACACACAGGTGATGGTTAGGGAGGTACATGAGCAAATCTTTAGCCATGTTGTAGCCAACTGGGAAGAGTTTTCTATTATGAGACCAGGTCTCATAATAGAAAACTCTTCCCAGAACTCTTCATTAGTCTGTGGATTAGTACATATGGATGATGCAGTACACTATCCCGTGAAGTTCCTAAATACCCTGAACCCACCTGGTCTACAGCCTCACACACTTATCCTTAAAGTGGGTGCTCCAGTAATACTACTGCGAAAATTTAATCCACCTAAGTTGTGCAATGGGACTAGGTTGCATGTGAAAGCTTTAAATATATTACATAAAAACGTAAAAACGGCCATTGTATTTACTGGCTGTGCTAGAGGTGAATCATGCCATCGGAGTGCCCATTCGAATTTAAAAGGCTGCAATTTCCCCTTAAACTCTGTTTTGCAATTATTGTAAATAAGTCGCAATGTCAGTCACTGAAAATAGCAGGAATCGATCTTAGAGGAGACTGCTTTTCGCACGGCCAGTTTTACGTGGACTGCTCGAGAGTGAGCTCCTCTAGCAGCCTGGTCATATTAGCGGCCGAGGGAAGAACATCTAATGTGGTATATAAAGAAGTACCATGAGTTATTATAATCACAACTAACCCCTGTCAATAACAACAAAGTAATCATACCCTCAGTTTCCGGATTTGCAGTAGGGGTGGCGCTTGAGACAAATCGTCCTTTTTTAAAGAATTTCTAATAGACACAGTACATTTTATATAAAAAAAGAGTTAGATAATTGATCAGAACAAAAATCGTCTGCACCTTTTATTGAAGCATGCTGAATAACTAAAGTCCACGCGGACGGAGTCGCGGGCAAAAGCTAGTACATAAATATTTGACATCCATGTTTGTTGTACATGTTTTGTTTCTATTGTTTACTACGAAACACTAAAAAGCCTTGATCCCAAATTAACATTAAAAACAAATACATGCACGACAAAGATGGGTAGATAAAATATTACTAAAGTAGTAATATTTTATAGATTGTAACTACCCATCTTTGTCGTGCATGTATTTGTTTTTCACGACTCCACGACTTTTAGTAATATTATAAAAAAATATTTTTGTCATTTTCCATCAATTATACTATTTTTATTTTTAATGCACTAACCCGTGCTAAGGACAAATTTAAAAACCTATTTAGAGGCTAAAAATTCCACCATGCCGGGATTCGAACCCGCGACCTCTGGCTATCCGTGCCACATAGGTTTTTAAAATTTTCCATCAATTTACGACTATGACGGAGTTTACACGTTCAGTCTGGCGTCAGTTCAGCCCGTGACCTTGATCAAGCTCGGATTGATGCCAGACTGATGAAGCATCAAAATGTTCGAATATCCGACAGTCTGGTCCATCAGTCCACTGAATAGACAATCAGTCTGCCTTCAGTCTAACCAGACTGATGGAATTGACTGACGCCAGACTGAACGTGTAAACTCCGTCTAAGATTGTTGTGCATTTTTAAATTTTTTCGGTATAGCCACAGTACAGCCGTGAAAACGTGACAGACAGAGACACTTACGCATAATAATGTTAGAACGGATGTGGTTTTAGATAGATAGAGAAAACTATTGCACAACCAGAAAAATATTACAACCATGATTCTTAAATCTAAGTAATGTTAAACAATTGGCGGTCTTATCGCTAAGAGCGATAAGACCGAGCTTATTTAGAATCAAAATTAACCCTTCGAGCGCCCCAAGCGCTCGGACAAAAGAAAGTTCAAAGGTACCGCATAGTGCAGGGTCATTTCGCACCGCCATTTTTTTGCATCTTTTTTGTGGACACAGTTCCGCATTTCTCAAATTAGAGAAAGTACTACGTAATTATTCAATAAGTGTTATATATCACTACAATCTGCATAAAATTCCCTATCCGATTATTATACTTGTAATGCTAATAAAATTATCAATAAACTTACATGATATTCAAATGACGAGATGAATTTCACTATCCACGCCATTTTGACACTACTTTGAACTTTGTCTCACTATTTTCACTGATTACTCATTCACTAGCACTGAACTAACACTTATAATATGATCTGCATATTATCTATTACTGTTTACACAATTTTCATACTCTAATTCACCAAAATAAAGCTATAAATGAATAATTACCAGGAAGAGGTAAAATGACACTGACCGCCCATACAAGCGGCACAATCCGGGCTAAAAGTTCGAGGCTTTTTTCACTTTCTTTTCCATCAAATACAACGAAACTATTATTTGAAACATAATCTACACACTTTTCCCAGTAATTTGATATATAACACATAAACAAATACGCAGCGTTGCCTTCTCTAAATAACTTATAAAACTTTAGCGAGCGGAGCAACTCACGACGAAAACGCAAAATGGCGTCTGACCTAGCAAGCTCATGTGGTTTCGATGATAATTCAATTTTTTTCCACGTCACGTCATTTGATTGGTTGGCAAAAGTAATCCTTACTAACCATTGGCCAATAAAACAACAGATATTGTCCATAGAGAATGCACAGAGCATAGATAAAAAGAGTCCAATCTGAGCGTTGCATAGTGTACATACGTCTGTACACTAAGCGCTTGGGGGATTGCGCGCGGCCGGGCTGATTAGTGTACAGACGTATGTACACTAAACGCGTGACGAGTCAAGTCCATGAAAAAAGCAGTTACCTTTGTTTATTTTACTTTTATAGTATCTATATAGACCTACCTTATACCTACCTAAATGTTTAAAGAAATAAATATAAGATTTCAAATATGTACCTACTACTTACCTTTCTTCGTCTCTCGGCAGTGAAAAAATTATAATTCTTCATTTGTTTTTTTACCTTTACACCCATCCACTGCACAATAATTACGTGGTTTCGGCATTTCGAGTAGTAAACGCGGAAAACGTGTGCGGTGCGAGCGCTCAGGCGGGCGTAGCGGCCCTTTGTCGGTTGTATCGTGGACGATACGCCGGGCGGCAGGTATATAACGCGTGACCTTGAGCGAGTGACGGACGCCTGCTATTAGTCTTGTACTTTTGTATCTTAAGTGACTAAGCCCCAGAGTTGCAACTTAGTAATGTTTATGAATCATACCAAATGACCTTGACGGTAACAGTTGCAAAATATTTTTTTGAAATTAAAACCAACTTCTGTACACTAGGGCACTAAAAATGCAGAAATTATTTAAACGAATATGACCGATAAATTCGAAATTCGTATATATCTAGGTAAGTAATGTAGAGTATATTTTGGAGTTGGTGCCCAAAATGTATGTGGTGGTATGGAAGGTGGCACCGACTTCAAGATATACTTCTACAATACTTACCTAGATATTTAGGTCAACACAAGTCATTTAGTTGTACTAAGTATAGGGCTAACGAGATCTGTGTAATATGTCCATGAATATTTATTATTATTATTATATACGAATTCCAGGCGAATTATAACACCCTCCTTTTTTGAAGTCGGTTAAAAACCTCTTTGTATCAAGAAACAGGCGTACAGGTAATATTCTACAGGATTAATTTATGAATGATATTCGATTTCTTTAAATATCAAAACGATGTAGATTGGTGTGGTATACTACATTGTTAAGTTATCATGTGTAGCAACGTGTCAGTAGCATATTACCTAAGATCATTGGCAGTCGGGTGTTTATTTTTAAGCACGTTAATTGTTTGGGCTTAAGTCGAAATTTACCGAAATTTAGTCTATTATGGGAAACTAAGCTTCCACCTAATCACACTCATCTTTTGCTCACTCAGACCCAGTATCCATTCATCCATAGACCACTATTGTATCAAAGTTATTAAATCCCCTATTCGCTAAAATTCGCGAATACTTATTTTAAACCCAGCGTAGCAAAACCATTTAAATCAAATAATCGGTGAGTCTCGCCAATCAGTTTGCATACCCATCAATAAACAAATTGATATCATTTATCAGTTAAGAGACTTTATCGTAATTAGACTAAGTATTTTTATTGTTCCATGCAAGGTTTATCAAATTGGAAAGTAAATAATATTGTATAGAGGACAAGTGTGCGAAGCACCACTATGACTCCACATCCTATCAGGGAACTCCATAGAGTAACAACACTAGCGCCACCAAGGGGAATACTAGTATCTTTTTGCAAATGGTCGTTTGCAATCACAGATCAATCACTTGAAAAAATGTTAGCAGAATGTCTAAATCATGCCGTTTTTGGCTTTAATTGTGTCTAGTCTTGGATTTTTGCCTTATCATGGCCATGGGTCCTAAAAATCACTGATAACGTGATTGGCAGACTGTACAGACAGTTTTTACAAAAATGATATGATTTTTTCATTAACCAGGCACAGGGCCGGATCTAACCAATGTGGTGCCCCGTGCAAAAATAAAAAACCACCACCTGAGCCTGGTGGCACTTCTTAGGAGTAGGCGCGCTTCTAAAATTACATGTTAAGATTTCAGTATATACATTTTTTTTTATCATCGCTATGAACTGTTACTGGTTGAGTAATCAGTTGTTAAATCAATTTTATTCTAATCGTGTTGTATAAAAATCGTGTTGTTATCTACTACAGCAATAAAATTTTTCTTAAATTGGCATTAACTTTATCTAATTCGATTTTCTGTAATATTCCCAAATTGGAACAAATGTATTTATTTATAAATTTTTAATTAATTATTTAAGTTTCTTTTCTTATTTAAAAATCAGCGCTGTTTCGAATAGAAACAGCAAACGCTGAAATAGCATCATTGTCCCTAGGATAATTATTGTTATGTAAGCATATTTGTTTGTGGCAAATAAATCATTCATTCATTCTAACACGACTAATAAATGTGCATTTGTCAGTTCGGAGTGGGTTAAATCGGACAACTTAATACAGTGGAGGACTTTCGTAGAAACGCCACTGTTCGTACTTGGCGTACTAAAACTGTAATACAGTTTCGTATCAACTGTATTAGCACGCCTTTGCAAGTCACATCCGACCTCATCGCCGCAGAAGTCCCACCTAACGAGAAATTTTGAGTTCGTTGTCGTTCATCATTACTCACCCAGCGCCTCTTCGAACTTGTATTATAAGTTAATTCTGAGTGCTTAGTGCGAGTTTTTTAACTACTCGATCGCGTTAACATAAACTTATATTTCTATGGCATCGAGGAAGCGCCACCTAGCGACAAGTATGGAAATTAAAATAGCTGAGTGCGAGTTGTAATGGTTTACTAGGAGTGGGTCGTTGTCCGATTTTTCGACGACGAAACGCAACCGTTTTTTCTGGGACGAAAACAGGTCCTCGAAACGGTCCTCGTTCGCAACTGGTTTCATTGTATGCGAACGAGCAAGGCGCAGAGGACGGTCAAACGAGAGAAACTCTCGTTTCGTCTCGTCGACATTTCGTCTCGAAGACTAGTAAAATAAATGGTTGCGGAATGAGGTTGAGGACTAGTTAACGTTTTTCGTTCGATTTCAATATTTTTTTTCTTTAAATTGAACTTCCCTTCATACTTTTCCAGGCTTAGGACTAAACATTAAAACTAAACTTTAACTTGAGTAAAAAATAAATACAAAATTACGTAATTAACATTCACAATCAGTAAGTAGCATCAAATTATTAATTCAAACTAAAAAAAATGTAAACAATAACCGTCACCCACGAGCTGCGCGATCGAGCGAGCGTCGCGACTCGTTGCCATTTAAGTATTGCTAAACGACATTTGACGCTATACCAACGACATTAAGATACACAGCAATGACCACCGCTTTGCGAACGAGACGAAATCACGAAACATCGGAAAAGATAAGTTGTTTTACACGATATTCGACTGTATACTCATAGACATAAAGATTACTTTATTGTATCACAGACCAAAACGAACGGAACGAGCGAGGAGCCGACGACGACATCGCAATGATCTCATTACGTTCTAGGCTCTATTAATATAGCATTAAAGGACATATCCGCGTCAAACAATCGAAGGACTGGTCTCGCGACGAACAAACGCTGGCACTGCTTTAGAATGAAACGTAAAACGGTCCTATCGTCGTGGAACACAAAACGGTCTTATAAAACGGTTCGTCTTTGCAACGATCACTTACGTTGAGAAGTGAACACGTTTACCAGCCAAAACACGAATAAACGCGAGTGCAAGTTGTACTGTGACAGCGTTTTGCCAGTTCGAACGGTACTTACTCATACTCACTACTCAATGCTCGATTAGCGCGGTAGTAAAGTTATTCGATTGGATCTGTCAAACTCGCACTAAGCACTCTGGAGTGATTAACATGAATAGTAGCGTCGTCACTCACCCGGGGGCCCCGGGAAGTCGGGGTCGGAGTCGGCGCCGGGCGCGGCCGGCGGCTGCGGGTAGAGGAACCGCTGGTTGCCCTGCGCGACCACGTGCCGGCGCTCGCCGCGCCAGTGCTGGAAGCGCGCCAGCCGCTCCGTGTCCGGCCGCTGCCACGTGGTGGTGCGCGTGTTGTGGTCCACGTAGTACACGCGGCCGCGCGCGTCGCGCCGCACCTCCCAGCCCATGGGCAGCGGCTGCGGCCGCTCCCACGAGGTTGACCTCGTGTTGTGGTCCACGTAGTAACTGGAATATTCGATATATTTGAATTAAGAGAACTACTCGGCGACCGCAAGCTACGCTCGATGGCAAAAAATCTTCTATCTTCTTTCATGGTACGTTTACTCCAGACATCATCGCCTGGAGTTAAAGCCACTACAATGCAAGAGTTAAAGGTTTTAGAACAATTATGTAAACGGTGATTAATTAAAGAAAACACTCGGTTTGGGACACTTTTTCCCTTTGTTCTCCAAAATTATCTAGAGTCTGAAATGGACACCTTGTTCATTGTCACGTTCATTAAGTCGCAGTTTCTGTGCTAATTTGAATAAAACATTTGTGAATGATATTTGTTTTGGTACCATATAATTGGTAAATTTATAAAATCGTATGATTGTACCACGAATCACAATTTCATTAGTAAGTAATCATCAGCATATTGTTACGCAATGTTACGGGAGGGAGCTACGTTGCCGCTGATAATAAAATTCAATTATGACATCTCTGTAAAAGTGTTTCAATAACGAGGAACATTAATAATTAAAAACCGGCCAAGTGTGAGTCGGTCTCGGTCACATCGGGTCAGTACCACCTCATTTTTTTTGGAAATATTTAAAGTATTTTAGCAATCTAGTACCCACATACGTAGTGAAATTATCTATTCTCAATCTGCGGTAGGTACCTTATTCTCTTTAAGCTTTAATTTTCAGCCGTTAACCTCTCTAGAACTTTAATTAGTAACATACAGATTTAAAACAGTTACGATTAGAACGTTACGAGGAGGCCTCAAAACTGACAAAGCTCTGTATGCCAAGTAAAACCAATTATTGCTGCGGAGGCGGCCAGTAGTGTGAATATGGACTATACAAACACTACTGCAGTAAATGAAGGCCACCTCTACTGCTTTGGTCTGTATAATGCATTCAAAAAAAAAACACTTACCGTCTGCCGTAGACGTCGTATCTCATTTCCCAGCCGGGCGGCAGCGGGTCCTCGGCAGAGGCGGCAGCGGCGGGCGGGGGGGCGGCAGGGCCGGCGGCGGCGGCGGGCAGCTCAGCCGGGGCCCCGTGCTCCTGGTGCGAGGGCCCCGCGCCCTCAGCCGCCGGTACTACACCGTTGCTGAGTGGCGGCGGACCGGGCGGCGGCTGAAAACGGGTTCCATAATGAGATTCTCCGCCATTGTTGAGCAAATTAGATAAACATTGTCTTATAAAAAAATGTGTGTTCTTGAAAAGAAAATCGAAAGACAGGTAATTTTGATACCCTGGGCCGAATATTTCTATTTAGGCTGCTACAATTTTGAAAGAATAAATCTCAACATCTTAGCAGTTTTATTTCCTTTTACTACTTAACACCTTCTTTCAGTCACGTGTGAAACGAACGTTCCATGGTCGTATGAAAGTAATTCACTTATTCACAAAAATTAAGAAACCAGTAAATATTAATAATTTATATTATTGGATTTACTGACCTTGAATCTAAGACAATGCCCATTCCTGTTAGTTAGAAACACCATGTAGAATCATAGAGGAAGTCAATTATTAGAAAAAGTAACCTAAAGGAATTGAATTACGCCCATCACTGCATTGCATAGGTAGAGGGAGAGCCAGGTGGGCCGAAAGCCCACTTCAAAAATTGCCATACTGGGTACTTTTTAACGTAACTAGTGACTTTGCAAAGGTCGATTGACAATCTATTAACAGCTTATTTTAAACTTTCGCGACTTGTACACATAGTTAGAATATTGAATAGAAATGCACAAACCATCGGTGCTTTCCAACGATTGCCATTATTATAGCCGAATTGTGCGTGAAGCGGTTGATATTAAGAAACACAAAAATTTTAATCGGGAATGTGGTTTCAAACTGTCGCAAACGTGGGATCCGGTCATCAAGATGTGTTCGAGTGGAAAAAAACCGCATGGCTTATCGTCCGACATTGTCAGTGTTGTGTGTCGCAACCCTAATAGTGCTTTGTGATAGCTGATTGAGGGTAGTCTGAAACCTCATCAGCCGAAGATGTGAACGGGTGCCAGCCATCAGAGTGCTTAGTGCGAGTTTTTTAACTACTCGATCGCGTTAACGTAAACTCATATTTCTATGGCATCGAGGAAGCGCCACCTAGCGACAAGTATGGAAATTAAAATTGCTGAGTGCGAGTTTTAATGGTTTACGTTGAGAAGTGAACACCTTTTACCAGCCAAAACACGAATAAACGCGAGTGCGAGTTGTACTGTGACAGCGTTTTGCCAGTTTGAACGGTTAACTTACTCATACTCACTACTCAATGCTCGATTAACGCGGTAGTAAAGTTATTCGATTGGATCAGTCAAACTCGCACTAAGCACTCAGTCTTCTCGTGACCACGATGACTGTAACGTCGTCGAAACGTCGAGATAAAATAGCAATAAATTACTACGCGATTAAGCCCCGAAAATATTCTAACTATTAACAGCTGTTCCAATTTATTTTACCCTCAAAGGATTAGATCGTAGCATGGTCCTTGACGATTCCGGGTATCGCAGGCGAATCCGCGCTCGCATCCCATCGTTGAGCGAACTGCGCGCGCTGGTCGGCTCGCTGGCCAGGGCCTCGCGGGCCTGCCCGAGTATTGCGGGATCGATCCTCAACCCATCTAGCAGTATCACGAGCTCCGCGGCTTTAGCGTCCGAACTCGAACTAGACACATTATCTTGGGATGCAATTCTTAATAAATCTGAAAATTTAAAAATAAATTATCATTTCGATACTTACATGAAGGTGACGGTTGATACCGAAAAGCACAAACATACCCAGAGAAAGTTCAACATTTTCACATTTCCCATTGAAATGTAACAAAATTTTTAAGAAGTTGACCCTCTTTTCACCGATAACATTATCTTTTCTAAAGCTGTGATGATCTGCCAGCCGAAACAGCAGCTGTGATTGTGGTGTGACAAGCACCGTGAAGTCTTCTTTCCATTTAGGGTGAAGGGTGTTCTTCAACACTTCAGTTTTTCGCGAAATTTTATCATCGACTATCACTTGCAAGTAGGGATTTGGTTTAAAAAGTCCAGAGTTCCTAATAGTAGCCGATTCAACTGAAACGTTTACAAAATTAGACACATTATTGTGCATTTATTAAATTATTTGAAATTGATTTTTTCCAACAAATTGACCAACAGTATTATTGTTATGTAAAATGATCCACAATTCATTGAATCACCTGTTAGACTGAGTTGGTGGTATGCGGCCAGTGGAATAGGAGTTGTGAGTGTTTGAATGTTTTCAGTCATTGTGGTCATTTTTATCTGTTCATCATAGTATGTACTTCTGGTCAACACTCATGGTGGACTGCAGGCTGTAACACCTAAGAATGAAGATATTATTAAATTTAATTACCCGATTGCTAATTAATAAGCTCAAAGCATATCCTATGAAATTATTAGCATAATGAGGACAGACAACAAAATATTGTACTTCCAAAGTACTAGTAAGTATGTACTCTATCCGCTTTAGTACTTACTAAACCGGATGAAGTACTTAATAGTACTTTTTGAATGACACAAATCCATAAAAAAATTACAATTATAGAGAAGTTTAAAATTAGGCAGTTTTAAAACGCGCCTGGCGTGTCTTGTTCGCTATTGTGACGTCACAGGTTGTGACAGGCCGCGGCCGGGCAGTTGGCTGGCGCCAATCATTTCCTTAGCCAGGTACTGTTACTGAGGGTGAGGAGTTAGTCATCCTTAGTTGTAGAGTGAAGTGCCTATTTTGTGATTTTGACTATCTTTTTTACATATACTGTGGTGTAGTTGCAAATAACCATAGGATTATGAACTCTGTTACATTACTATTAACTAACCATTACGGCTCACCATAAAGTGGTCAACATTTCTTTTATCACACAATACTGTCCATTGTTATTGAACCTAGACACCGTAAGATTAACCACACTGTATGTAGCAATCTAAACTGGTCACGTTGATGACGAACCTTCTCTGCCGCAACACAGTTTCTAACTAGTGCGGAGGGTAGTGGTAATCTTCGCCTGTTACCAAACTTGGTAACAGTCGAAGAACTACCGTAACTACCGTTGCAAATATTTATAAATCTTAAAGTACCCCATGATTAAAGAAATGTTTAATAAGGCGTTTGATAACAACAATACCCGAACTAAATAGGTCTTGTGATTCAGACGTTGTAAGAATTTGGAAAAAATGTCATTTAGTTAGAGATATACTCTATAACAGTATGTCATGTTAATTTTGTCAAAACTAAATGATTTTAATTTGTTTTGACCAATCTAACACTAAACACTATGTAAGTGTAAGCGACAAATAAACTGCAGCGTCAGCGTAACTAATATTTATGTCTACGCCAAATTTCAGCTTTCTAGTAATAATCGTCTCTAAAATAAGCCACGGACAGACAGATAGATGGACAGACATGACGAAACAGGGTTCCTTATCGACTACGGAACCCCAAAATGGTTATTTAGTACCAATTTTTATCATCATAAATATATAGGGAAAATTAATGATAAGAAACTATTTATTTTCTCGAAGATGCGGCTGTATATTATAAGAAATTGTGCAACAGTAAATAAAATACATCGCATCCTTCTTCGAGAAAAAAAACCTAAATTACTGGAATTCTGGGAATAGTTCGAAGTTTTTATTCACCCTTAATCCACAAAAAGACTAGTGTTGCCAATATTTTTTCTGTTCTACTGGGAGAAAAAAAAGGTCCATTTTCAAGTAACTAAACTAAACTCTGACGGTGTTCTCATCAACTATTTGAAACGATAAAGTGTTTCGGTTTATACAATAAATATGGGCACATGAGAATACAATGTCAAACCACTTCTTTGAAAGTTTTTCGTCGTGTGTTACCCGAACAATTTCGGGCGCAGTCACAGTCGTATTCTTGCAATTTGGTGTCGTACAATATTTGTATGGAGACCTACACACATCAATTTAACGAGACAGACCGAGGTGTGCGGCAACAAGGCGCCCGAGTAATCAGAACCTGTGACGAATCGTATGGGGCCAGTTTGGCTCGTTTTTGGAACCTGTGCACTAAAATTCGCCATTTCTTATCCTATTTCGATACTTTGTCGCAGGGTTGATGGGCAATGGCAATGCTTTATAGAGAGAAATTCTCTAAAATTTTTAAAAATCTCTAAAACATTGCCATTGCCAATCAACTGAATTTTATAACAGTTTCATGTTACAAACAACAATACTATTAACTACCCAATCGTTCGTTATCAACCCTTGTATGTCCCCACTGCTGGGGCACGGGTGTCTTCCCGTATCGCAAGAAGGTTAGGCCATACTCCACCACAGGGGCCAAGTCCGAGTTGGTGGAGGATTGTAAGACAGTGAAGTTATCAAGCCGCCCTCTGACACGGCTTAACAACTGCCATTACATGACAGCCGGCACCAACGGCTTAACGTGCCTTGCGAAGCAGGGAAGCGCTCGGAAAAATGCCACTAGCGGCAGTCACGGGACGGTCACCCATCCTGCACCTGACCACGCCTGTTGTTGCTTAACTCAAGTGATTGATTCCAATCACTTGGTTCTCCGAGGCCACGAGCGCCCGCCAACTACCCAGTGACATTAGATAATGTTTATATTTAATAAAATTTACCATAACAGTAAATTAAAAAAAAGGTTTGTTAAACAGTAAAGTCAACCCATTATGTCCCCACCCTACGGGCACGGGTCTCTTCCCTTAGGAAGGTAAAAGGCCATACTCCACCACGGAGGCCAAGTCCGGTTTGGTGGAGGCTTGCAAGACTAGTGGCTAGTCTTACTGTCAGAAGTTTTTAAGCTGCCCTAAGGCCTCTGCCTTGGCTTACGACTGCCATCTATCGACGGCTGCCGGCACCAACTGCTTAACGTGCCTTGCGAAGCACGGAAGCTTAATTCCATAATGTGGGGACGCATTTATTATTTACAAAAAAAAACTCAAGTTTAACGAAGGTTAAAGCCAATTTTTTAATTATTTTAAATCAGTGTGAAAAAAGCTCGCAAGGGTCATGGCGTCAAATCTGACGTCACGCAACATCGTAATAACCAGAGTACTCGTAGTCACAACAAAGCACGGGTGAAGTTTACCAACGTTAACGGACGTCACGCGGTGTTTCAGTCAGAATGGGTGAAAGCAGTATTATGATCTTTTATTTTATTAATAATATTGTTAATCTCTTTTTTTAACACAACATCGTTATATCATTAATTCCTTGATTATTTGATACTGTCGTCACGCCTATTACTTCATTAAACAAGATTAATATAATATTTATACACTTGGGAAAATCTGCCAAGCGCGAGTCGGGCTCGCACACTGAGGGGTCTGTGCAAATTTGTAGGTATGTGTTTACATTATTGTAATTAGTTTAGGAATCGAGTCGCACAGTTTTTCCCTAGATTTTCTAGAACTCCAAAACTTCAAAGACAATTTTTTATGTAAATAGGCTATTTGACAGGTTTTTGAAAACCAACTCAGATTTTTGGTGTTAAACCAATATGATAATTTTTAAAACTAAATCTTTTGTGTTTTTTTTCTGAAAATAGAAATTAAAAATTAATTTTTAAAATAAGCCGTCACTGGTCAGTAAGCAAACAAACGTCAAGTCAATTCTCAGGTTCTTGCATCGCTATATTTACTGAGTTGTGACATCATTATCAATTCGACCAGTCAATTATTGGTAAAATTGCTACAGATAAAAAAGTTTTGTCCTATTTATTGCAGATTTTTTTTTTTTTATTATAGTTGTCCATCTGCCATCAGCTTCTGTGCCATTATCAGATTGTCTGTTTGCTTTTTAGTGTTTGGGAAGCTGTCTTCCATTGAAGGCAACTTCATTGTTGTTAACTTAGCTGCACTGGCTAAAGTTCAAGGTATTGGGACGTTTTAGTCATGCAACGTCACTATCTGTGGTCAAAAGCTCATTTGCAAGAGGATTTATGTGCTTCTGTAGGCGGAGTTTGTATGACTCAATTCTTGACTTTATCTCTTGTTTAACTGTAGGCATTTCAAGATAACAGTGTATTTCTTCATTCCTTGTGAACCAGGGCGCTCCGCATATGGTACGAAGAATTTTGTTTTGGATTCTTTGTAGTATTTCTATGTTCGATGAGCTAGCCGACCCCCATAGTTCGATGGCGTATATCCAGATAGGTTTGAGTGTTGCTATGTAGACCATGAGCTTGTTGATTACTGACAGTTTAGATGACCTACCCAGCAGCCAGTATAAATTGCGGAATTTGATGTTCACTTCATCTCTTTTTGCCATTATGTGAGCTTTCCAGTTTAGGCGTCTATCCAGATGACAACCCAGGTACTTGACACGTGTTTTGTGGGGAAGGGTTTCACCTTTCAACTGAACTGGTGGGCAATCTCCTTTTCGTAATGTGAATGTGATGTGAACTGATTTAGTTGCGCTAGCCCGTATTCGCCATTTGCTCAGCCATTGATCGAGTTTTTCCATGTGGTTTTGTAATATGTTGGATGCGATTACAGGATTTGGGGAACTAGTCAAGCATGCGGTATCATCAGCGTAGGTCGCACTAAGGACATTGTCCGACTGTGGGATGTCTGATGTGAAGATTGTGTATTGCAGAAATGAACTATTTTTTTTTTAGTTAAAATGCCAATCGATTTTAAAAGTCATAATTGATACAAATGTATGTAATAATTAATACTTTTTATTTCACACTGTCAAATAGCCTAATACTTTTTGAATAATTTCTTCACCACCCGAAAAGACCAATACCAATTGAGCCAATGGGCGACTCACCTGAATGGGCTGCCTGTACGTAATACAGAGAATAGTGTAAAGAGGTTCGAAATTTCACTGATGCCGGTGAGTCGCCCATTGGCTCAATTGGTAGAGCGCTGGCACGGATAGCCAGAGGTTGCGGGTTCGAATCCCGGCATGGGTGAAATTTTTAGCCTCTAAATAGTTTTTTTAAATTTGTCCTTAGCATGGGTTAGTGCATTAAAAATAAAAATAGTATAATCATATCAATGCAGCTTTATCCCTTTCTTCTCTGATGGATTGTCAATATTGATTGATCATATCCATAACGCACTTTATTCATATAATCACTATGTATTGATAAAACAATCAATTTGCTTACTCTTGCTTCATATTGAGAGATATAAAGTATTAAATACCTACAAGAATATATTTGCAAACAATTGTTATCATTAACATTGTATGAAGTATTGCAATGCTGAATCAACATAAATAGCATATAAAATGTATTTTGTACAATTAGATTGCTGTATGTAGTATAGTATAGTGCTGTTATAGGATTGGCTAAACAAATATTGATCTAATGTCACTAGAGCAACTCTCTGAGCAATTCAGCCTTAATGTAGAAACTATCTGTAGAAACATTCCACCAATATATAAGATGTTCTTTGAGGAAAGAGAATTTGTGGGTTTGATTCCTGCTGGAGACCTCCATATATGATTACATCAGATGATTATGTAATGTAGATGATATTATTATATTATAATGTAAGTCTGTAGTATATTTGACACACTATCTCATATATACAAAATTGTAGTCGGATATTATTATATTATTTATAAAAAACAAGACAGCTTAAAAGGCCTCTCAGAGTCAATTTAACTGACTGTGGTAAAGGAAAAGCTGTAATCACAGATTACTTAAACTACCTCTCAGGAGTATTTTAGAGGAACCATGTTTTCACAAATAAGATTGCTAGTGTAGATGAAAATCTTGGGTGCGGAGATATTTTGGTAAATCTTGATTTTGTTTCATGGTTTTTCTTTGTTGAGGATCTTTTGGTGAATCCGGTGTTTATTTCATATATTTTTCTTTGTTGAGGACCTATTGGTAGATTTTGTATTGATATTGGTGACGGTTAAGGTTTCCCCAACTCGACTATATAGGTACAGCCAATTTTATGTGCAAGACTTAGGAGCAAACTATAGCAACTATCACAAACAACATATAATAAGAATCAAATTAAACTCACCTTATTGCAGAGAATTTAAGCCACTGGGATTTTACGATATCAACTTATTATCATCGTCGACGTCGATGCTTATCTTACTGAAACGAATGAACACAAGAAATGGTAGAATTAGCACTGATTCATCGTCCATTACGATCCATAATTCAGGGACGGCAACGCATAACCTTACCAATTTCTAATTTTACAAATTCAGTTGATTATCCTATTGGTTAGTAGAAACTGCTACCTAATCGATTTATGAACAAAACAAGCATATTTACACACAAAAAATGTACAACAATTTCGGGCGGCCACAACACTATAGACAAAATATTTGTTTTTTTATTTTATTTGATTAAGGCAGAGGTGCATCTAGACAGACTGTTCAACGCGTACGGAAAGCACGTGCATTCCGACTTTTCATCCCTATACTCGGCGAGAATGTGCATAGAATAATCGCTTGAATGCGCTAATAATAATCAAACAGGAGTTCATGTTACGGAGGAAGACAACGGACCTGCGACACAAATATTGGAATTTTTTGGAGGCATTTTAAGTGACGCCAACGTGTGTCACATCAGCTGACACTGACATAAGTGTATTTTACGCAACAAACAAAACAAGTCTGTGATGTGTGATCTGTGATACATCATATAAGTATTTTTTTTACAGATCGATCATCGATTAAAAATACAAGTCTATATTTATTTTTATTACTAACAGGTACCTATGTGATTATATTATATTTGGATTTGAAGTACATCATACATCATTTGAAGAACTCTGTTATCAATCTGTTATTCCATTCCCTTCGCTTCAAGTAAGAGAGCATAACGTTGTCTTTCTGTAAGTATCCTCTAATTTCTATGTCTAGAATTTTCGTTTTCCTTCGAAAGACTAACAAAGCCTTTATAATTTTTGTTTTGGATTACCTTGACTCCGTTTGTGTTAATGAAAGCGTAGGATGCAGTAGGACACGGGTCCAAAGTAAAACAATGACAATATAGCACGGATTCCGTGATAGTCAGTATTTACGGGAAGTCAACTGGGCAGGAATAGGCTTTGACAGAAATTTTAAAGAACGGTTACGATGTCCTTCATGACATCATTGTTCGCACTGCTTATTATGGCATTTTTTTATAAACAATATGAAACTATTAAAACTGAAAACAGTTCTAACATATTAGAGTAGAAAAATAACAGCTGTTCTTGCTTCAAAATTTACTCAGAGCCAAAATTTAATCACAGGGATCTCTCCTCTGATTAAATTTTGGCTCTGAGAGAATTTACTTATTACTAAATCTTTTTTTAATTAACATGGGACATTGTACTGGTTGGAACAGTGAAGTTATAATAATATAATCCTTTATTTCTTGACTTTTGCTTATTGTAAAACTATTTTAAACTATTATGCTATAAAACAATTTTTAAACAGTTCATATGTTCACTAGCACTGAAACAAGTCAAGTAGTTTTTCGACATAGGCCTCCATGTTTTTCCACGTCGTCCTATCCAATGCTGCTCTTCGGAAGTTCGGTGGCAGATCATCCTCCCATCGTTTGTGTGGACTTCTTCTCCTCCTTATCCCATCTGTTGGGCAATATTCTGACTCTTTTGGTCCATCTCTCTGTTTTATCTCTCAGTATGTGTCCTTTCCATCACCACTTTCACCATCACAACTCTCTTACTTTGGTGATGATGTCAGTAATTTTAGTTATTTCTGCTATGTCTCTGATCCTTTGCAATTCATTTAGTCTAATATTCAACATACTTCTTTGCATGGAGCTTTGACATACTTGAATTTTGGGTTCTAATGATTTGGTGAGGGACAAGGTTTGGCATCCGTAAGATATGATTGCGAGGATACAGGTGTTGTACAACTTACTTTTTTCTGCAATAGGCACATGGTTGTTCTTCATGATTTCTTTGAAAGACCAGTATCTTTTCCTACCTAGATTTACTCTGCATTCTATTTTCTTTTCTTTCCTGGTTATTTATTCATTCTTTCTTTTCCATCCAGTGTGATTTGGTCTTTGTTTCCATTTGGCATAAGTTTTGTTTTCTCTTTATTCATTGTAAGACCTACTTTTTTGCTTTTTTTGCCAATTGTTGGATCATATTTTGGAGGGAGTGTGAATCTTCTGAAAATAGTACATATCATCTGCAAATCTAAGATGATGTAATCGGCTACCATTTAAAGAAAATTAGAAATTTATTGATCACTAAATCATCTGCAAATTTAAGATGATGTAATCGGCTACCATTTGAAGAAAATTAGAGATTTATTTATTACTAAATCTTTTTTTAACATGGGACATTGTACTGGTTAGAACAGTGAAGTTACCATAAATAAAATTGAATGTTGTAGTAGTTATCCTTAGCAGGGGTTAGTGCATTAAAAAGAATATATTCTTGAGCTATGTCAGTATAGCTAACCTAAAAATGCCAGCTGTAAAATTGTAACTTTTTAATATATTTTAACATTTGCATACCATATTGGCTGAATATAGCACATTACAGATACAGATACTTTATTTGTCAAATGTCAAATATCAGATACTTATACAAAACATGCATACTGATGTATTGTATACCATGGTACTCACATGTTTCATACAGAAAATCTAGAAAAAAAGCATATTGATTCACTGTACCTCACATCAAGGTCTAACCAACTATTTCAGTCCCCTTTTTTTTTCTCTTACAGAAAACTTGTAAAATAATGAGTCCTGTGGAAAGTGTTCCGTTAGCAGTCCTGACTTCTGTAGATGACTATGTGGAACTTCTATATGATGATATCCCAGAAAAAATTAAAGGATCTGCATTAATCTTACAACTTGCAAGAAATCCAGATAATTTAATTCAACTTTCAAGGAATGGTAGGTGTATTACTATATAAAATAAATGATTTGTCAAATCAGCCTTTATTTCCAAAATCAATACAGTACATTTTAGATAATATTTTGACACTATTTTTTATTTTTGATATTACTACATAATGAAGAACGATTTGGATTAAGTTAATTAATAATGAAGAAACAATTAAAACAGCAAATCCTTACATTTCAGAAGCATTGTTGAGTGCTTTGTCCCGAGTTTTGAGGGAAGAATGGAAAAGAAGTATAGAACTGAGTACAAATATTGTTTACACATTTTTCTGCTTCTCAACATACAATGAATTTCATCCACTAATCATTCAATACAAAATCGGCTCTCTGTGTATGGATGTCATAGACTACGAGTTGAAACGCTATGACCAATGGAAAGAAAAAGTTGAAGGGAAAAAACAGCTGCTTACACCTGACAAGGTACCATTTTTTTTTTTTGTAAGACAGTTTTTAAGTTACACTTGACCCCAGTTGCACCTGATGGTAAGCGAAGACGGGGTCTACGATGTTATGTGCTTACCTGTTAAATGCCGTTTGACTGTTGAAATGCTGGTTAAAGACACCCAGGTTATATGTCTCCGGAAAGACAGACGATGGCAGCCTGTTCCACAACTTTGCTGTTCCAAACTAAACTTTACTGCAACTATAACTTCCACACAACGCAATCATTTGTCCGAGTCTTACCCTGCTTTATTTCTTAATCAGTAATTTATTACGTAACATGTTTTCAGAGTGAAATCCCCAAAAGTAGAATTCCTGAACCTAAGCGCCGCCCTAAATCGGGTACATGGGCAGTTGCTGATGTAAGCTTTCAGAAGTCCAGAACACTTGTGTCCAGTTACCACGAAGATCTGTGCAATGTATCAGATGACAGCTCCAAGAATGATGAGGAACAAATGAGGAGGAAACTCAAGACTTTGTCAAAGAGACAAGAACAGCTGTTGAGAGTGGCTTTCTACATGCTGCTCAATATTGCAGATAATGTGAAAGTGGAAGAGAAGATGCACAGAAAAGATATTGTTGGCTTACTCATGGGAGCAATGGAGAGGCACTCAAATATGGACTTACTCATCCTCATAGTATCGTTTCTACAAAAACTGTCTATCTTTGTGGAAAACAAAAACAGTATGGCCTCTAGAGGAATTGTTGAAAAATTGGTGGTGCTTTTGGATTCACCTAATGCAGATTTAGTCAATGTCACATTAAAACTACTCTTTAATCTGACTTTTGACACTAAATTGCGAAACAAAATGATTAAGATTGGCTTATTACCAAAGATAATTAACTTTACCAGTAAGTGTACCTGAATTACCTACTAGTTAGATGTTGGTGATGTCTATTTGTACTAACTTTGTACTTGTACACAGATAACATTGTAGAAGATACGAGGTTTTTACCTAAATTGGCTTTATTAATTTATTTGCGGTAAGAGTCGCGGGACCCAGTCAGTGGCAACTTTCGTCCATCTGGGCCCATAGGATTTACGTGGCCTGCGCAATTCCATTTTAACTTCGCGGTCGCAGCTCCAAAATCTGTGACTTTGGATTTGGAGCGCAGCGTGGACCGTGGTGTTCCGGATTCGGTCACTCCTTTTTACACCCAGAATGCTGCGCTACATCGCCCGTGGGCATATCTTGAGTTTGGACTTGTGAAGTTCGGCCAAAGACCGTGGCCGACCAAGGCGGAGATGGCGAGACGACCTCACAATCTTTCTGCCGGGGTGGGCAGGGAATGGCCGAGTACAGGGAGAAGTGGAGAGCTAAAGGCAAGGCCTTTGACCAGAAGTGGGACACTAAATCGGCTTATAAGAAAAAAATAGTTTCCGATGTTGTGGCACCATTGGCGCGTTGGTCGCGGAATCTCTTATTAATCGGGGTGAAAATCCCGTTTCTATTAAGAGTATGTCTCATCAAAAATGTTTTATTCTCAGGTGATGACAAACACATTAACTTAGCAATGAAAATACTGTACCACCTGAGCATGGATGACCGGGTGAAAGTTATGTTTACACAATCAGACTGTGTTAAATTGGTAAGTCCGTTTTTAATAATTTGACGTTTCAACCTATTTTTAAGTACAATGGTACAAGTATTGAATTTTTAGTAGAGTCGTCGTCGTCGTCGTCGTCAGGCTATACTAGTTTAGTAGAGTACTTACTTAAATTTAATGGTACAAGATGCTTCAAAGACTCGTGTTGACATGCAACTGTTCCACCCATACACTTTTTACCCCACTGTGGCGAAGCCCAATAGGCGGGTAATGTGTTTGGATCATATAAGTTTGCATGTAAGTTTGTCCGATTCTATGTTCCCTCATAACTCCTTTCCAGATTTTGACAAATAAGATATTAATCGATTCGTTGTATTTGCTCCTAAGCAGGCGGAACCCAAATTTCATAATGTAGGTAGTTAATGTAGCAATATAGACTGTCTCTCCTGCGTGAGCGACACGGTATGTACCTACTTCAATTAGACGATCGTCTCTTGTTGGTTTCTAGAAGTTATGGCACCCTAGTGATCGTCCATCGCAGCGAGTGACTCATATTGCACGGAGAGCGATTCCATAATCGTCGTGAGGCTATACTAGTCCACTGCTGGACATAGCCCTCCCCTAAAAAGCGTCACGTTGTGCTATCATAGGGGGTAATGCCCATAATCCCCACGCTGGGCATGCGGGTTGGGGATCGCAGTTCGGTGGAGTTGTACGCAGGGGGCGCTGCTGTATACCCCCCGCCCTTAGTCGCCTTTCACGACACCCGCAGGAAGAGTTGGGTTGGTGCTATCCTCTAGGCCGAAACCACACAGCGAAAGGACACTCGTGTGCTTTCGGCGACAACCGAAGCCTACTCAAGAGCCCGAGGTATATTCTAAAAGCTAACAGACTGCAACCATCCGTTCTCCCAGCTGACGGATATGCTGCTCCTGAACGTAAGCAGCTCTCCGGGCGGCGGCGGCGGCGGCACGGACGTGCTGCTGGCGCTGTGCGTGAACCTGGCGTGGTGCGCGCCCGCCGCCGACCAGATGGCAGCCGAGGGCCGCCTGCGCGAGCTGCTCGAGCGGGCCTTCCGCACCGAGGGCTTCATGCTCATGAAACTCGTGCGCAACATGTCGCACCACGATTCCGTGAAGCCGCTTTTTGTGGTAAGCGACGCGTTATAATAAGAACATTATTGCATGCGTTTTTATTTCAGAATACGCGGTTCCAGATCGCGATATAAATATTTATACAAAAATTTATTTTAAATGAAAAGAAAAGGACATGTATCTCAGAGTTCATATACCTTGGTGTGTTTGTCTACCAAAGCTCTAAATTTTAAAAACTATTTATAGTGTTTAGTGACTGAATTTTTGACTTTCTTGGTAACCTACGGTACCTAAATTGGAAGTAAGTTTTTCTTTTTTTCATCTGTAAAACCGCTGTGGGTACTTTGATGTACAAATCAAGGCCCCAGTTGTGCAAACCAAACCCTGACCGATTCCAATCGTGTAACTGTTAAATTAGTATGGAATTTGTCAATAAGACGTTTGGCATCTTGGTGATGAGGCCATCGCTAACATGAAAAACCTCTAGACAAAGGCCATTTTCCAGATAAGGGGCAGATTGCTTTGTTTGGGCACCATAGCACAAAGTACGAGTATGCTATTTTAGAACCAGATTTTGTGTCATGTTAGTATAATTTCATAATAGAGTGGAGAAGAGCACCCATATAAAGGTCGAGGTGCTGTTATTTAAATGAATAAAAACCCTTGAGTGCCACGGCTTCGAACTGTCCAGATACATTTCTTTACAAATCACTGAGTTGTCTAGTGACGACGGCATGAGCTCGGCTGATACTTTCTATTTTTTTTACTTTCCACCTTAGCTTAGCAAAAATTACAATGTTCGTCCAGGAGTACGTTGGAGACATCGCCGGGGCCGCCACGAATGAGAACGCGGCGGAGGAGTTCGTCGTCGAGTGTCTGGGTACTCTGAGCAACATATTAAACCCGAACAACATCGATGTATACGCCGTCGTCGAGAGATACAACCTCATCCCGTGCATCATGAGGATATTGGACCCAGGTAATTTTTTATCAGTCTTGCCTCAAATATGTGGTTATTGGAATCAGGTAATTTTTTATCAGTCTTGCCTCAAATATGTGGTTATTGGAATCAGGTAATTTTTTATCAGTCTTGCCTCTTTGTGCATATTGGACCCAGGTAATTTTTTATCAGTCTTGCCTCAAATATGTGGATATTGGACCCAGGTAATTTTTATCAGTCTTGCCTCAAATACATTGTTTTAAAATAAGTAAGACTCGTACGGTGTTATTTATGAAAACATGATTCAATATGTTGTCTGCGGCAGAGTATATCCGTCGTAGACTATTCATGTAGCGTTCATGGAGTGTTCTAAGAAACCGTGTTTTATGAGAAAAATTATAGTTTTCTCATGGAGACTTTACGTAAGCAGCCTACGCAGGGTTGCCGTGCAGTTTCTGAATGTCAACTAGAGTTTTTCATATACAATCCAACCATAGTTTTTGTTTCGAATTTTTTAAATGTGACTTCCTTTCGCTGTCCGAAAAATAATACTGAATGATAAAACACTACCAGATGAATTCATCTTGAGTTTAAGAGGATTTGTGTTTATGCATCGAGTAGGTAACTTGCAGTTTTCTTATATTTATCTCTGGAGTGTTGTGAAAATACAAGTTGTCCGAAAAGACCATAAACTAAAGTGTAAGGTATTCCTGAGACTTTGCACGCGTTAGTATGAACTAAGACGTGATGCTTTTAAGTGCAAGAAATTATCCTTCCACTTAAAAGTATTATAAAACTAAATAAAACATTAATTTTATATATATACTTATAGTAAGTATATATACAAAATACAAAATGTTTTGTTTAAAAGAAAAAGATTACAAGCTTGTTTTACGTTGGTTACCACACTAGACGTAAGTCTGTGCGGTGGTTATCAGAGGAAGGCTTAACATTAAGATTAGTTGGCGCTTACCGTTTATGGTTTGTTTTAGACACATTTGAATTATGAAATTAATGATGATGTATTAGCAAAGGGGAAGATAAAAAATACCCGGAACCGGCGTGCGTGCATGCGTGCATGCGACGACTTTTGAACGTTGATGAAGCGAAGGTGATCTGTCAGGATCGTGGCAAGTGGCAGCCTCTGGTCTCTGCCTACACCTCTACGATACAGGCGTGAGGTTATGTATGTGTACTAATAGTAATTTCATTAAAAATGTAATCTGCTTAATAAAAGGCAGTAAACGGCCTGCATTTTCGGTAGTGCCACCGATAAAGTTTCACTTCCTTGAATTGCTGGACAAACTGTAACGTGGCCCTCGAACCGCAACCGTAACCCTTGCGGCGCCGGCAGAGGGCGGCGCGAGCGGGGAGCTGGCGCTGGAGGGCGCGGTGCTGGCGGGCGCGGTGGGCGCGGAGGCGCGCGCGGCCGCGGCGCTGGCGGCGGCGGGCGGCGGCGGCGCGCTCATCGCCGCGCTGCGGGCGCGCCAGGCCGACGACGAGCACGTGCTGCAGACGGTCTTCGCCTTCCGGCAGCTGCTCGCGCACCCCGCCAGCGCAGAGCATCTCGTGGCGCGCACAGGTCGGTGAGGTTTTTTTTTAGAAAGAAAGAAAGAGAGAGAGAGAGAGAGAGAGAGAGAGAGAGAGAGAGAGAGAGAGAGAGAGAGAGAGAGAGAGAGAGAGAGAGAGAGAGAGAGAGAGAGAGAGAGAGAGAGAGAGAGAGAGAGAGAGAGAGAGAGAGAGAGAGAGAGAGAGAGAGAGAGAGAAGAAAGAAAGAAAGAAAGAAAGAAAGAAAGAAAGAAAGAAAGAAAGAAAGAAAGAAAGAAAGAAAGAAAGAAAGAAAGAAAGAAAGAAAGAAAGAAAGAAAGAAAGAAAGAAAGAAAGAAAGAAAGGTTAAATGTTAATGTGATAAAAAAAAGAATTAATATTAAAATCGATGATATGAAATTAATTTACAATGATATATTCTTAAAATAAGTCGACTTGTTACGTTAAAATATAAAACAAAAGTATTAAATTGTGCAAATAAGAATGTCGAATTGTGATATAAAATGTTAATGTATACTTAGACTAATGGGTTTTAATGTTTCTTTTTTTTTCTTTCTTTTCCCCGCCTTATTTTGCCTTGTTTTCTATTAGTTTTTTTTTTCCTTATTCGTTTTTTTTTCCTTCTCCTTAATTTTTTTCATTTAACCTCTGGAACGCCGAAGCGCGGATCCGCGCGGCAGTACTAGAATGCCTAAGCGCGTATCCGCGCGCATCCGATATCGTGTAGGTTTTGCGCTATTTTAATCAATAATACAAGGGAACAGAGTTTAAAATAGTGTTTTTCTTAATCCTAATGAACGAATGAACCATAAACAATAGTCACCCACAGAGTACAATGTCAAAAAACCGGTCAATTCAAGTGGTTGAAATTCAAACTTGCCGAGTGCGCGCAAACAACTACGAGGTAGACAAAAAAGTGAAATTCTAAGGAAAATAAGCTTATTTACGAAATAAGGGGTAAGTAATCATTATTTATAGTTCTTCTGCTATCTACATAAATAAAATTTTGATTGAATCTATGCATTATTATCGTATTATCTTGAAACCAAACTAACATTCTAAAGTACTTGGAATGTTTGTTCCATGTTTGTACACATCTCTCAGTATGTTTGTATTGACTTACTTGTATCATTTTGATGGGAATTTTGTCCCTTTTATATATTTCAATTCAATAATTACGTTGGATAAATAGTGTAGCAGATAAATGCCTTTTTTGGCCATCATGTCTAAAATACACGCACACATGCACACATACGATGTTGTATGTTCACTCGCCGCGTAAGCGCGGATCCGCGCGACTATACAGGTGGCTCTTTCCTATTTCGAAACACATCATGCCATGTAAACATTGAACATTTTAATATGAAGACATATTTTACGATTTAGAAAATAGCATAATAATGATAATATAAGTTTATTTCCAATTTTAATTTATAAAAAAATGTCTAATATATAATTAATTATATAATAATAACTATTATAATACATAACTAATAACTCCATTTTTTTTCCTTTCTTTACTTTAAATAAGTTTGTAAATTCTTCAAGCTTTATATGTATATTTATTTATACTAATTATCTGATTGAAATGCTGTTAGGATATGATCTTTTGTTGGAGTTGCGTTACACGATGAAGTTCTATTCGTCACTCACGTGTCACGCGTTTTCCCGTTGTTTGCGTAATATACCGCTTCATTCCAAAAGGTCGTATCCTAACATCATTTGAACCTGATAATATTATATTATGTTTATTATATATTAAATATAAATACTATATAATATAATAAATATCGCGTCGATCTTGCCCCCGATAAACATAGTCTTTCTTACAGAAGAAATAATGGCGGATTTACCACTCCAACCATCGCTAGTACTGGGCATGGTCGTCGATCGTACTCCTGAAAGTAGTTTTAGGGTACGGAGCAACGACCAAGTAATATTAGAGAGGAGTGCGTCAGGGAGTCTTAGAGTACGTATAAATCTATATTTAGTGAACAATTTTATTTTGTGTCTAATGCATATTTTATGATTTGATAAATGTACAAAATTTTTGCAGCAATTTAGGCCCCAAGAAATTCTTGGAGGGGAGAGGGTTGAGGTGGTTGAGGCCACGCAGCCTTTTTCACACGGACAGTGTATGTATACTTTTTTACTTATTGTGTTGCCTATTATTATTATTATCCCCAGCAAACTAGGGATACATTTTGTGTGTGAAAGAATGTGTAAGCCTTGGCAGACCAACATTATTAAAAAAAATTGTAAAAATGTAAATATTGTTTATCAATAAAAATATTTTACTCTATCCTAACTATTTATTTACACCATCTCAATAATATTAAATAATAAAACGTAATTGTAATTGGTACGAA
Organism: Yponomeuta sedellus; assembly: GCA_934045075.1. Classification (NCBI taxonomy): domain Eukaryota; kingdom Metazoa; phylum Arthropoda; class Insecta; order Lepidoptera; family Yponomeutidae; genus Yponomeuta; species Yponomeuta sedellus. The sequence goes on along the minus strand of OW203725.1, from coordinate 14,690,106 downwards.
ATGTCCCTAGCTTTTTAGCGTCTATACGACCCCCTGTATAGTCGCGCGGATCCGCGCTTAGGCAGGTGAGTAAAGATTACTTCGCGCGGATACGCGCTTCGGCAATTGAACGCAGTAGGCCGTTCACTCACACATGTATAGAACAGTAGAAATGTGGTGCGAGAATATGCTGTGTTTATAGTTTATTTTCTCAAAAAAGTTGCTCCACAGAGTACTACTGTCTTATACACATCGACAGTCCATTTATTGAACATTGCGATACCGCTACTTCCAGAGACAAAAGAGTAGATCTTCATAAAAAAAAGCTTGAACGAAAATAACCTACTCTAAACACAATTGTTAGATTCATTTGGCAAAAAAATGTTCATTAGAAGGATTATGCGATTTATTGATAACTATAAATGAAAAAGGACATTATATTTTACCTAAATAAGCACGAACATATGACTTACATCAATGTGACGATGTGTTGTGAGCCTCGAAAAGTGAGCAACGAACAAGTGCAAAATGGCGATTCTTCTGGAGAAATGTGGACTTTTGATAATAGTTTTTCGGCGACAATTTTCTCTAGAAATGCGCTGTTTTTCATGTTAATGAATTCTTAGGTACATGGTGAATAGTTAGTGCTAAGTAAAAGTAAAAATAAAACAAAGTAGTTGACAGAAAACATCATCAATGCAGGAAGAAGGGAAAAAAAAACACATTGTTTACTTTTTGAGGCTGTAAAATAAAAATAAATGACGACCTTACAATCTTATTGTGTTTATATTACTTGTTCGTTATTGGACTTTCCATAACAATCATAAATTTCATAGGTTCCATACATTTTTCCAAATTTCCAAGACATTATCTAACACGCTGTCACTCGCGCTAATTTACACCGTTACGCCCGGCGCACAAGGGTGCAACATTTTCGGTGGCTCTGGCATTCCAAAGGTTAAAGCCCATTTACATTATTATTGGTATACGGTCGGTGAGGTTAAACGGGACCCTGCTTCTTCGATATCGACGCTTTTGTGTCCCCACTGCTGGGGCACGGGTCTCTTCCTGCGCCGCAGGAAGTTTAGGCCACACTCCACCACGGGGGCCTAGTCCGGGTTGGTGGAGGATTCTAAGACAGTGGCGGGCCTTACTGTCAGAACTTATCAACACGCCCATGAGGCCTCTGACGTGAACGACTGCCGTTACATGACAGCCGGCACCAACGGCTTAACATGCCTTGTGAAGCACGGAATCGCTCGGGAGAATGCTACTAGCGGTAGTCTCGGAACGGTCACTCATCCTGCACCCGACCGCGCCTGTTGTTGCTTAACTCAAGTGATTGATTCCAATCACTCGGTTCGACTAGGCCACGAGCCCTTCCCTGCCCTGCTTCGTAAAACAACAATATTATAATAAACTTACAACTATTTTTCGACAGGCTAGGTGGTGCTAGGATGTTAATTACTATTTGTAGCTTTAACAATAGGGCCATCGGGATTTGTCTTTCACTCTGATTTAACCTCCAAAAAACTACGTCGCGAACCAGCTCATGGCCGAGCGTGCCGCTCTCGTGACGCGCAGAGTCACTTTTAGTTCATTTCTGTGATTCGTTCCGCATCTTTCGCTCATCTGTCTCACGTTTTACTATGGACAATTAATCCTATGGTCTTTAAAGTTGTATTTATGGACTGTAATCTTTGTATAAGTAATATTCAACATTATTTCATTGCAGAGGCTCCAGCATACTTAATCGATTTGATGCAGGACAAAAACGTTGAAATCCGAAAGATGTGCGACTCCTGCCTTGATATAATAGCACAAATGAAGAATGAATGGGCTGCCCGAATCAAGGTAATAATTATTTCAGGTACCTATCTAAATTGATTTTTAAAACAATTTTTTTCTATATTTTTTTAATGTGGCCTGAGGCTTATGTGAAAAATTTATTTTCGTTTAAAAAAAGTACCTACTGAAATTAATAATTTTGGATGAAACTTCTCTGTATTAAAAACTTAACTATATTTAGAAATACAAAAATATTTATCAAAAGCATTGTTATACTTTCACAATTATAAAAAATGTAATAATGTGCGAGCGAGACGTAGTGCCAGACGTAACCGCAGCCAGCCTAAGCTTTTCTGGAGCGCTACTACGGACCAACTTCTCAACTTATGTAATTGAGTACTCAAGTTGGTTCGGACGAGTAAAACGCGCAAATCGTTCCCGAGAATTAATGTCGACTACAAAAATAAAAATTAGTTTGGCATAATTATGTTGCGACACGACAGGTAATGACTTCTTCAAGTTATTATTATGGGCAAGATTGAGGGAAGTTGGTTGGAAAAATAAAGAAGACGTGGCTCAGAAACATCACGGAATGGAGGGATGTGGCCAGCGTCGAAGATCTGTTTCGTTCCGATCTGAAGAACGAATGCCAACCTCAATTAGGTGAGAGGCAGAGGAGAAAAAGAAGCCTAAACCTTGAAAACAAAAGTTTATATTTACTAAAACTACTGGTTATTTAATTGGCATTTTAAATTAAACCGCCTAGATTTCAGCGCGTGCAATGTTTGCTCAGGTGGAGCGGTTCCGCTGCCACAACGGGCAATGGCTGACGGTGGTGGAGACGCTGGGCGGGGAGGGCGAGGGGCAGGGCGCGGGCGCGTCCGACGCGGACGACCCGCCGCCCCTGCCGCCGTACCTCTCTGCGGAGTACCTCACTGACCACCGCCTCGCCACCTCCGGTAAGTCGGCCCAAACCCGCTGGTAAGCACATTTTTTACATCTTATAGGGTGCGTGATCACGCTCCTCCACTATATCGGGAAACTCCCTGTAGACTCCAGGTACTTCAGGTATCTTGAGATGCGTCATTCTGTCAGTCTTTCTAATTGTAAATATCTGGCCAAGGGGATTGTGTTCATTCGCTGCAAGGAGACGAGAGAGTCAACGAAACTCTTAAATAGGCAGATAACTTTTATTTTCCTGTTATATTTATAACTAGCTGACCCAGCAAACTTCGTACCGCCTAACAGTCGATTCTTTATTTATTTTTATTTTTCTCTCCGTGCCATCCTCGTACTTCAAGGAATATAAAAAAAAAAGAATTAGCGAAATCGGTTCAGCTGCTATTTGCGCTTACCAACACATTCGGGGATTCATTTTTATATTATAGATTAGGTTTTCCTGTTTAGGCCTAAATAGTTACGTGAGGTAAATGTATAGGGAAGAACGGGGGATCGTGCTTCTCCACTATAAATTGAAATTTTCCGCCAGGCAGTTCCAACATCCTAGTGGTTATTATTCTCTTTGGTTCCAACTGTTCTTTGTCGGACGCTATATTCATACCATGTCATGTCCGAGTATGTAGTTCGCGCGCAGACTTAAAATGTACTCGCCACTATCTCATAGGAGAGGCAATGTTAAAAGATAAATAACGGCGCTTATTTTTTCTCTACGCCTAATACTTTTAATTATATAACTTTAATACTTTTAATTTAATTATATCTAATCACATGGTAAAAAAGGCGTCATGCAAATCAAGCTGTATGTATATGTTTTTTTTAGTTACCTCGTAAAATATGCGTCTTCGGCCTTAATAGAAGACGAGCGTCATAGATATTAGAGTAATTCTAAAAGCCTTTTTATTAATAAAGTAACTTGATATTTTGTATTTTTGAGACCAATATAATGGTTTAATTTTTAATAATTTTCGGAGTTTTTATTCGTTGTCTATAAATCTATAATTATAAAAACACTGTCACTCTAATCTTAGTTTGATGCGAATCCCCCATTACGGTGTCATTTCCTTTGACTTAAGGTGCTTTGGGGTGCTAACTAGCGCCACCAATGGAATAAAACAAGTTACAGTCTGTTAGCTTTTAGAATATACCTAGGATACTATCGGATACATAAACTCTAGAGCCTGAGGTATATTTTAAAAGCTAACAGACTGTATGATTTTTATTTCAATGGTGGCGCTAGTTAGCATAGCACCCCAAAGCGCCTTAATCAAAAACGTAAACCACCAAACAACGATAACAATATGCTATCCAAACGTCAATAGGGGGTCCACACTACACAGACCGAACTGCTCCAAGCGGCAAATGCCTCACGTGGCTGCTGTGTGTGATCCGCCTTAAGGTGTTTTCTTCTAGGTGTTAGCTTGTTCACGCTTCACACTTCCTTTGACTCAATAAGATTACGTTTCGAAACGACGCTATATATAATGAGTGACAAAATATTTGTAATTACATTATGTAAACAGGCCGCGAAGCAGTCCCGATGCGATGCTTCTACTGTGCGTATGCCTTCGCCCAAGTAATCACGCTAATGTATCCATACTAACACAATTACGATACAGTGGCGATGCGGATACTATGCAGAATCGATGTAGTCGCTTTGCAGTACTGCCAATGGTACTACTCCTCTTCTCAGTAATCTTGAATCGATATTAGGTTAGTACTCGTATATCACTACAAACTCGCTTCTGTCGCTCGTTCCAAATGCACAGAAGTCATATAGTAAACGAAACGCCACCTATTACCATAAAAAGTTGCTGTTGGCGATGCCTAAAAAGAATTCAAGCCCACAAAATGAAGTATGAAATGACATGAAAAGGTTTTATTCAAAGTAGCGCAGAAACTGCGGCTTAATGAACGTTACAATTCAAACTAGGTGTCCATTTCAAAATCTAGATCATTTTGGAGAAAAAATGGACAAAAAAAATCTAAACTTAATCTTTTCAAAGTCCTTAATTAACAGAGTTTACGTAATTAATTTAAAACTTTACTTAACACATTCATTGAACCACGTTTCAGGCAAGCTTAATATATCTTCAGGGATTTTATTATAGAAATGTATACAATGCCCTGTGAAGGATGTATTAATCTTTGCCAGCCTCATTCTTGGGAACGAAAGTTTATGTTTATTATATAGTATTTACATTGTATTGGCTACCTAAAGTTTTAAAGTTACCTACTGATAATTTTCCGGACGTACATAATGTTTTCATAGATAATAATATACGGACTGCTAACTGTCAGGATGTTAGTTTCTTTAAAGAAATCTCTTAACGAATCTCTTAGCTTATAAATGAATCTAATAATTTAGGTAAATCCATTAACGCACTTAATACAAAGCTTTATTTATATTCCAGACTCTCAAATCTCATTGAACGATGAGTCGGATAGCTTTTCTGGTGATGCTGATATAAACCATATGAAGTAAGTTAAAATAAATTGATGGTCTGTAACATTTGCTTTATATTTAAGAAGATACAGTAATTTCTACATTTGTTGTACTTTATTTTCAGAGAAAACCAAGATCCTGCGATTCAACCTCTGCTCGAAGATTCGTTGACACATTCATTAGACAATGAATTGCTGTTTACAAATGATTTAAAAGTTTTTGTGTAGGCTTAATAAATTATTACTCTTTGCACATTCCTCTATATTTGGATTACGAACATAGCTCTTGCACTATTCACACAGACTAAAACGATGTTTCGTGTACCTATGTAGGTATTGCATGTATGTATATTATAATCCGTGATTATAATATAATAGAAGCTTGACGCTTCGCAGAAATCATAGTCATAATTATACTAAAATGATTAATTGGTGATGATGCTTTAGAACGTAACTTTTTAAATTTTTGCGTCATGTTTAGGTAGAGATCTTTAAACCTGAGCCAATAATATGGTATATCTATGTTGTTTACATTTATACGGATAAAACCACAACTTTTCTTGTTTTACTAATAATTTTTTCCCACTCAACTAAATTCTGAAAAGTTACGTTCTTTGGACTTTCTTCGTAAAAAATGTGATGCGATATGTTTATTTCATCCCTGTTTTTCTCTTGGAAGTTAAGATTGCATTAATGCTTCTTAATTTAAGAACTGTACTTTCTATAAATTGTACCGAGCAGTTATAATACTTGTTCTGATCTTAGGTAATGAGCGCATCGCATATTCATAGACCTTAACCCCATAACTCGTTCAAACGTCAAATAAAACTTTATTGGCAATGTCTACTGATTCTTTGTATTCAACTATAATGCCCGATACATAACTTGACCATATTACTTAGCTGAATCAGGGTATGATGATAAATAAGTAATGACAATATTGACAATGGACGTTGCGGGGACGCGGGACTGACTTACACGTTTTTGGACTTAAGTCTAATTAAAAAATAGGTAACAGCTCGTTATCAACCATTGTATGTCCCCACTGCTGGGGCACGGGTCTCTTCCTGCATCGCAGGAAGGTTAGGCCATACTCCACCACGGGGGCCAAGTCCGGGTTGGTGGAGGATTGTAAGACAGTGGCGGGCCTTACTGTCAGAAGTTGTCAAGCCGCCCATAAGGCTTCTGACATGGCTTAACGACTGCCATTATATGACAGCCGGCACCAACGGCTTAACGTGCCTTGCGAACCACGGAAGCGCTCGGAAAAATGCCACTAGCGGTAGTCACGGGACGCTCACCCATCCTGTACCTGACCGCGCCTGTTGTTGCTTAACCAGGTGATTGATTCCAATCATTCGGTTCGCCTAGGCCACGAGCGCTTCTTTTTGCTTAAACGCGCTTAATTCTATTAGGAAAATCATGCGGCAAGGCTCGCGTAGATGTTTGTTAAATCTGTGTGTCATATTTCATATTTCAGTGTTGTCTTATGTCATATTCAAATCGGTTAAGCCTTTCACTGTAAAATCATAAACATATAAACATAAATAAGCATTTTACATTAGTAGGAGGAAGGAACGATTATCACTTGTCTGAAAATGATTTCTGGAAAAGGTTGTTAACATCTGCCTTTTAGGTGTAAACAAGTCGTTGCCTCGCAACGGTTTGTTTATCGCCATTCGTTATCGAATTTGGCTCAGGTATAGTTGATTTTGGCTTTGAAATCATTGTAATGTTAAGTTCGTCAGTTACCTAACTTTTTGTTTATTCGCTTGGGATCGGCGATGTGTTGCGCTATTCAGCGCCATCGGAAAATGCTGAGGCGACTTATAAAAGTGATAATTAGGTACCTATTACAACAATATTTGATCTTGCCATGGCTCTTACATGCATGTCTATCGAAAATACGCCTCGACTACGCAGTCGTTTTTTAGGGTTTTTTTCTTCAAGTTATCTTCCGGACATTATAACATTTTATTATTGTAGTGATGCTTGGTGCAATCTATATAAATAAAATGATGCGTTGGGTGTTGTCAGTATTGGTTATACATTTATTATCACATAAAAATAGGTGTATGTTATATCACACATTCAACAAAAATTTAAAAGAAATTGATAATAGGATATGATATTTCTTGAAAGAATGATTATACAAGGACTCTTGTAGTTTTAGTATAAATAGTTATCTGGATGAAATTGTTTCTTTGCAATAGGCCGCCAATTGTACTCTGTATTTTTACCTGTCTTTCAGGTACATAATGTGGTCTGGTGTACAGTAAAGAATATTCTTTCTTATCTTGTCTTATCTTACCTACTAACAAGTTATCAAATAATTTTCAATAAAATGTGTGTAAAATTTTGCTGAGTTCATTAAATGTTTGATTTTTTTCACGTTTCTACAGCTAACAGTTTTATCAAAAGAGGGAGGGGACGCACTATTCAGCAAACGGATCCCTAAATCTGAAAATGCACTGAATTTTTCTAAACTCACAATATTGTTAAACGACCTATCCAACGATATCCCACACTACGGCTTATGCGGAAAATATTGCATGTTATCATATTTTAAATTCTATATCCTATCATGTATCATACCCTACTATATTTTAAACTTTCGCGACTTGTACACATAGTTAGAATATTTTCGGGGCTTAATCGCGTAGTAATTTATTGCTATTTTACCTCGACGTTTCGAAGACGTTACAGTCATCGTGGTCACGAGGAGACTGATGGCTGGCATGGAACCCGTTCGCATCTTCGGCTGATGAGGTTTCAGACTACCCTCAATCAGCCATCACAAAGCACTATTAGGGTTGCGACACACTACACTGACAATGTCGGACGATAATCCGTGCGACTTTTTTCCACTACACTTCTTGATGACCGGATCCCACGTTTGCGACAGTTTGAAACCACATTCCCGTTAAAATTTTTGTGTTTCTTAATTTCAACCGCTTCACTCACAATTCGGCTATAATAATGGCGATCGTTGGAAAGTACCGATGGTTTGTGTAATTCTATCCAGTGGTTTGATCCTGATTCAAGCAGATGTTCCGCTATCGCTGACTTTTCCACCTGGCGGTTTTTGACAGCTGCGATATGTTCCTTGACTCTTTCAGCAATGGTCCGTCCGTCCAATTGCGGTAGTTCTTATATCGGACATTAGTTTGTCCGATAAGTATAAGAACTACCGCAATTTCAATCGACTTTTTTGTGAACTGAAAGATAAGTGTAGTGACTAGAATTGGGAAAGGAATGTTGCGTTGGTTTGGCCATGTGGAGATGATGAAGGAAGAATTATTGACGAAACAAATATATATTGCGAATGTTAGTGAAAGGGCTGGTAAGGGACGTCCCAGGCGGACATACATCGACCAAATAGGGGAAGTATTAGCAAAGGGGAAGATAAAAAGTACCCGGAACCGGCGTGCGTGCATGCAACGACTTATGAACGTTGATGAAGCGAAGGTGATTTGTCAGGATCGTGCCATGTGGCAGTCCTTGGTCTCTGCCTACCCCTCTGGGATACAGGTGTGAGGTTATGTATGTATGTAAATTATAAAAATTTCATGTAGGTACCTACTTAATAATAACCATAATTTGGAAATTTTATACACCTGCAGTAAGGGGTTGAGATTATGTATACAGCTGGAAATTTCCGAATTATCTAACGATAGGTTATTTACAATGCTGAATGACAGGTGGGCAGCCACTCTATTTCCCCATTAATCGCAATTTTTGCGCAAAACAATAATGACCGATAGGCGGTTGACGGTTCAACGGCCACCGGTTTGACGGCACCAACCAACACCACCAACGACACCAATACTTGGTGTCGTTGGTGGTGTTCGTGCCTTGCTTCTGCTTGAAAAAGTGGGAAGGAGGGCGGTGCATTAACTAACCGCATGGTGCTTGTGGGATTTTTGGCGGAATTTAACAAAGTAAGATAATATAAGATAAGATAAGAATATTCTTTATTGTACACTGGAAAAACAACAAATACAAAACATTTGCAAATATACATAGTACAATTGGCGGCCTTATGGCTAAAAGCAATTTCTTCCAGACAACCTTACGATGGAAAGTTGCTGAAGGAAATTAGAAAGACTGGTAGCCAGTGCAAATTTGAATATTGATACATACTTATACTTAATAATAATACACTTACATACCGTTACTTATATAAACTTATAATTTATTATAAACATAGATATATAAGTAACGGTATGTAAGTGTATTATTATTAAGTATAAGTATGTATCAATATTCAAATTTGCACTGGCTACCAGTCTTTCTAATTTCCTTCAGCAACTTTCCATCGTAAGGTTGTCTGGAAGAAATTGCTTTTAGCCATAAGGCCGCCAATTGTACTATGTATATTTGCAAATGTTTTGTATTTGTTGTTTTTCCATTGTACAATAAAGAATATTCTTATCTTATCTTATATTATCTTACTTTGTTAAATTCCGCCAAAAATCCCACAAGCACCATGCGGTTAGTTAATGCACCGCCCTCCTTCCCACTTTTTCAAGCAGAAGCAAGGCACGAACACCACCAACGACACCAAGTATTGGTGTCGTTGGTGGTGTTGGTTGGTGCCGTCAAACCGGTGGCCGTTGAACCGTCAACCGCCTATCGGTCATTATTGTTTTGCGCAAAAATTGCGATTAATGGGGAAATAGAGTGGCTGCCCACCTGTCATTCAGCATTGTAAATAACCTATCGTTAGATAATTCGGAAATTTCCAGCTGTATACATAATCTCAACCCCTTACTGCAGGTGTATAAAATTTCCAAATTATGGTTATTATTAAGTAGGTACCTACATGAAATTTTTATAATTTACATACATACATAACATCACACCTGTATCCCAGAGGGGTAGGCAGAGACCAAGGACTGCCACATGGCACGATCCTGACAAATCACCTTCGCTTCATCAACGTTCATAAGTCGTTGCATGCACGCACGCCGGTTCCGGGTACTTTTTATCTTCCCCTTTGCTAATACTTCCCCTATTTGGTCGATGTATGTCCGCCTGGGACGTCCCTTACCAGCCCTTTCACTAACATTCGCAATATATATTTGTTTCGTCAATAATTCTTCCTTCATCATCTCCACATGGCCAAACCAACGCAACATTCCTTTCCCAATTCTAGTCACTACACTTATCTTTCAGTTCACAAAAAAGTCGATTGAAATTGCGGTAGTTCTTATACTTATCGGACAAACTAATGTCCGATATAAGAACTACCGCAATTGGACGGACGGACCATTGCTGAAAGAGTCAAGGAACATATCGCAGCTGTCAAAAACCGCCAGGTGGAAAAGTCAGCGATAGCGGAACATCTGCTTGAATCAGGATCAAACCACTGGATAGAATTACACAAACCATCGGTACTTTCCAACGATCGCCATTATTATAGCCGAATTGTGAGTGAAGCGGTTGAAATTAAGAAACACAAAAATTTTAATCGGAAATGTGGTTTCAAACTGTCGCAAACGTGGGATCCGGTCATCAAGAAGTGTAGTGGAAAAAAGTCGCACGGATTATCGTCCGACATTGTCAGTGTAGTGTGTCGCAACCCTAATAGTGCTTTGTGATGGCTGATTGAGGGTAGTCTGAAACCTCATCAGCCGAAGATGCGAACGGGTTCCATGCCAGCCATCAGTCTCCTCGTGACCACGATGACTGTAACGTCGTCGAAACGTCGAGGTAAAATAGCAATAAATTACTACGCGATTAAGCCCCGAAAATATTCTAACTATGTGTACAAGTCGCGAAAGTTTAAAATATAGTAGGGTATGATACATGATAGGATATAGAATTTAAAATATGATAACATGCAATATTTTCCGCATATGCCGTAGTGTGGGATATCGTTGGATAGGTCGTTTAACAATATTGTGAGTTTAGAAAAATTCAGTGCATTTTCAGATTTAGGGATCCGTTTGCTGAATAGTGCGTCCCCTCCCTCTTTTGATAAAACTGTTAGCTGTAGAAACGTGAAAAAAATCAAACATTTAATGAACTCAGCAAAATTTTACACACATTTTATTGAAAATTATTTGATAACTTGTTAGTAGGTAAGATAAGACAAGATAAGAAAGAATATTCTTTACTGTACACCAGACCACATTATGTACCTGAAAGACATGTAAAAATACAGAGTACAATTGGCGGCCTATTGCAAAGAAACAATTTCATCCAGATAACTATTTATACTAAAACTACAAGAGTCCTTGTATAATCATTCTTTCAAGAAATATCATATCCTATTATCAATTTCTTTTAAATTTTTGTTGAATGTGTGATATAACATACACCTATTTTTATGTGATAATAAATGTATAACCAATACTGACAACACCCAACGCATCATTTTATTTATATAGATTGCACCAAGCATCACTACAATAATAAAATGTTATAATGTCCGGAAGATAACTTGAAGAAAAAAACCCTAAAAAACGACTGCGTAGTCGAGGCGTATTTTCGATAGACATGCATGTAAGAGCCATGGCAAGATCAAATATTGTTGTAATAGGTACCTAAGTATCACTTTTATAAGTCGCCTCAGCATTTTCCGGCCAGTCGCGATCACGACTGGCCAAATGACATTATGGAGGTAAGTGGAGAGGCCATAGTGTTGAAACAAACTATGCTTTGAATCTGTGAATAATGAATGAGTTAATGAATGATTACAGTGTAAATGCAACCAATTTTCTTGTGAAATGAAAAAGGGTTTATTCAAAGTAGCGCAGAAACTGCGGCCTAATACACTTTACAATTCAAACTAGGTGTCCATTACAAAATCTAGATCATATTGGAGAAAAATTGGACAAAAAAAACTCCAAACTTAGGCCGGTATTACAGAAGCGTACTCAAGCGCCGATCTCTACTTAAGACTAGTTTTGAGTATGGATTTAATTTTAGAACGTTACTTGAGTCGAGATTCATCAAGCGCGACTCAACTGAGTAATAGCTAATTCGAGAACGATACTTGGGTAGCAATCTCTACTTAAGTTACACTACATAGTTAGTTCAAAGTCGTCAAAGTAAAAATTAGTTGAAAAAAATTGCTCATTTCGTGTCAAGACGTTACTTTGGCAGAATTTGTCGACATCGCCTGGTTGCCGTATAAAAATAAATAATAATAATAACTCGAGTAGGTACTCGACTCTCTGAAAATTCAATCCCGACCATTCGACAACTCGACCCAGTCATAAAGCTAGTCTATCTTGACAAAGCTTTAGATTATTTATTTATTTAGGTGTTCGAGCCTACGCTTGAACCACAATGAGATTACTCTTTCAATATTCGTAGTCTGTGTCAACATAGTCTGTGTCTTTCACGGTAATCTGTGGTGTTCGGAACGTCTCGGCACTATACCTGTCCCTTTCACACACAGGCTTGGCAGCGCGCGGCGGCTTCCATGTTTCAGTACGCTTTTAATATTCGTGCAGTCAACACGTCATAGAGTAAAACGAAAATCTTTCCCGCTCAATGCAAAGTAAGTAAGGTTGGAAATTACCTATACGATCTCATCGTTGCTCGGCGCCTTTAGGTCAAGCAACTAAATTACAATTACCGCTCGACGCCCCAGGCTCAGCGACGACTACAGCTCGGCGCCCTCGGGCCCAGCGACGATACCAGCTCGGCGCCCTCGGGCCCAGCAGTGAATGGTGGGACATCTGTCGTCTCAGATGAGCAGACGGTCGCCTCAGTTGAGGAGTCATGTCTTCTCGAGTAAAGAGACACGTCGGCTCCAACGAGAGTACCGTGAATTCTGTTGAGGAGACATGTGGACTCAGCTGAGGAGAAATGCCGACTCACTTGAAGCCCCTTGTCGTCTCGAGTGTCGGCTCAGTTTGAGACAGTGTCGTCTCATTTAAGGCTACAACAACTTGTATTGCTTTCAGACAATGCCAGAACTGAAATGTATGGGAGACCTGGTAACCCGACCAGTCCGGGAGGAAGATGGGGAACCCTTCAAGGCGATTGTTTATTCCCTGGACCGAAATTTCCCGGCGGGTTGGCGGGACTGGCAAGTTTACGACTACTCCTTTGAGGACTTGTTCGGCGGTAATGAGGTTCCTTCCTCGGTAGAATTGAAGCTCCGCTTTGCGATTCCAACCACGGACATGGCACGAGCCTTCAAACCAGATTCCTCATCACTTTCTGAGCGCGCATACAAACATATTCGAGCTACTATCTTGAAATGGCCCCCGGGAAGGGCCTTGTTATACTCCCCTCACAGAATTATGGAAAAGATACATGAGCTGTCATACAACGACTTCATGGAGACTGTCCGGCTACTGAAACCAAAACTCACGACCCGAACAGAAGCCTCATCCGAGCTCAGCGGCTGCGATTCGGGGACTCCTGGAAGCAAAAAGAGACCAAGTGAGGCAGCTACTACTGTTGAGAAATGTCAACAAAAACGTTCTAAGTCCGCGCATTCAATTGAACCTCACGCATCACCATCGGCCCCACCCGAGGGAAGCGGCGAACATTTGCTTGCAACTGTTTTAAGCCAACAAATGCAGCTCTTTAACAAAATGATGGCAATGCAATCAGAGCAAAATGAGAACATTCGGCTGATTCTCCAGAATCAATGTGAGCCAAATAAAGCTCCAGAAGTTGAGCAGGAACTTGACAGATCGTTTGAATCCATACCAGATAGTGGAGGAAGTACCCACGGGGAGGAAGATATTGTCAACTCGGTGATTTCGGAGAATCACTCTAAAGAGGAAGCACTTAGAACGCAAATCGCGGAAGCGCAAAGAGAGCTCGCTATGCCCCAAGAGGTATCTGAACCGGGCCCGATTTTTAACTTTGCTCCAGCAACAACAGAACTGGAGCCCAAAATATCGAAAGCAGACCCAGAAGCCTTAAAATTTGGCATTGAATGTCAACGATTTGGCCAGAGCGGATGGCGCAGTCTATGATACGCTGAAACGCAGAAACAATTCCAGGCTTCGCCAGCTTTTTGCGCCCTAAAAGCGAATAATCAGTTGGCAGGAATCACACCAGGATGGAAATCTGTTGAGATTCTAGAGAAGATGGACCTTACTCTTGGAGCCATCACGAACGGATTAATCCAGCAAAGATTGATCTTCCAAAACCTGCTGGATAGTCTGCCGCGAGAGATTAGAAATAAAGTAGGCGTTGAATTCGTCACCGCTGACTCAAAGTTCCGAAAAAATTCAGATGCCTTACTGCAATATGTCTGCGGACGCCGCGCAGAGGTCCTCCAACAACGGAGAGAAACCTACAAACCTCCGAATACAAGTTTTTTCCTGGAACGAAAAGGTCATATGTACCCGCAAAAGCTCCAACATACTCTGACCGGAACAAGAACAAACCTCAGCACAACTCATACGTTAGAGACCGTGATCTTGCTCTCCGTCTCCCCAAAAGACAGAACTTCAAAGGGAAAGACCGAACAGAACGACCCCAAAAATCGTTCAATCCGCCCCCTTCATCAGGGAAAAAGTGGGGGGGAAGGAAATGACTCCTTTGTAGCAGGTTGCCTAAAAGATCATGTACCAAATTGGTGCAAGGCACCCAAGAACCTACTGAAGATAATAAGTGGCTATCGAATACCGTTCAAAAAAGTTCCACCGCTAATAAGACTCTCGAGCTCAAACGCCCGGAAGTTTCAGACTCAACACTCTCTCGAAATGGCTACCCAAATAAAAAAATTAATAAAGGTGAAGGCACTACAGGAAAGCACATACCAAACTGGTTATCTTTCGACACTTTTTCTGAGAAAGAAAACAAACGGCGATTACCGTCCAATCTTCAATCTGAAAAAAACTAAACGATTATGTAGCTACACCAAACTTCCGATTGATAAATCATCAAAAGGTCCCCTCTCATTTACAGCTAGGGGACTACATGATGAAAATAGACATCTCCCAGGCCTATTTCCATATACCGATACTGGAAAACCACCGTCGGTTCCTTTCCCTGTCATACCAGGGATCGGTATATCACATGACCTGCCTCCCGTTCGGCCTAGCAAGCGCACCATCAGCTTTCGCAAAAGTGACGAATTGGGTGGCCCATCAACTAAGACAAAAAGATATACGAGTTATAGTCTATCTAGACGATTTTCTCCTGGTCCACCGAGATTATTTTTTTAATAGCGTCGATATGAGGACGGAAGCTCAGTGTATTGTCGATCGTTACTCCCAGGTCACGTATTTCGTTAACCTCTTGTAAAGGCTTGGTGTTGATGTTATATGTAGCGGGAAAAGGATATTTTTTCCGCGTAAACTTAATATGGTAACATTTGTTGGGATTAAGTATCATGTTATTACGACTGCACCAGCTGTTGACGCTGTCAAGATCTTGTTGGAGAATATCGATATCTACCTGACTGTGAATTACACGGTATAGTTTAAGGTCGTCTGCAAACAGGGAACAGCTAGATTTAATAACACTGGTTAGGTCGTTAATAAATAATGCGAATAACAAGGGGCCCAAGCGAGATCCTGCGGCACGCCGGATGTGACGGGCTTAGGGGAAGACCTGTGACCACCAACCACAACAAGCTGAGAGCGGTTGCGTAGGTATGAATCACACCAACGCAGCAATGAGCCATGAATACCGAGATATTGCAACTTGTCAAGAAGAAGGTCGTGGTTAACCAGATCGAATGCTTTACTGAAGTCAGTATACAACGCATGCATCTCATAGCCCCTATCGATTGCTTCTGATACCTCGTTAGTATAATTTACAAGATTGGAGACTGTAGATCTGGCTGGCAGGAAACCATGTTGCTGAGTTGCGAGAGACTGCTTCACATGCCAATAAAGTCTATTGTGAACAACAGATTCCAGCATTAGTCCACATATCGATAAAATCGATATTGGCCTATAATTTTCCATGTCACTGACATCGTCTTTTTTGTGAATGGGGGATATGTGAGCTAGCTTCCATTTAGAGGGGAATACACCTGAGTTCAGAGAGCGGTTGAAAATAGAAGTTAGCGGTCCGGCAAGTTGGCAACCACAGTTCCTCAGGAAAAAAGGAGAAAGACCATCTGGCCCTGGACCCTTGGAGCAATCCAGGGCAAGTAGCGCCCTCAGTACCTCGTCTTCCGAGACCCAGCAACTAGCAAGAGTGGCATGATTGTATGACGTAGCAATTGGAAACGACGTCAGATTGTCACCCTTGGGAGTTTCGTAGATGGACTGAAAATGTTTAGAAAATAGGTTCGAGATTTTCTTGCCGCCTGAGACTGTGGTGGAGCCGCTTGACATTTCATTCGGTATTGAGTTTATATTACTCTTCATGCTGTTAACAAAGTGCCAAAAATATTTGGGGTCAGTCCGGAGTTGTTGATGAGCGTTATTTCTGAAATCAGTAAAACAGTGCTTTATCATTTCATCACAGCGCCCCCTTAACAAATCGAAAGTAAGTTTATCCATGGGGTTCTTATATTTCTTATATTTACGATGGACTTTAGCCTTTTCCTTGAGAGCTTTAATCAAGGAAGAACTGAACCAAACCGGGCAGTTAATATCGCGAGGTTTTTTAAGGGGAGTAAACTGAGTAATGATTGGCTAAATTGTGCCATAGAAGATAGTAACCATGATGTTGACATCAGTTATACCATCCCATATTACGTTCCAGTCAAGATTGGAGAGAGCATCGTTGATTGCTGGGAAATCAGATTTATTGAAATTGAGCCTAGGAAGACGTGCAATTTTTAAAAGTTTTAGGTTATCTAATTTTAGGGCAAACTCTAATGCTGGGTGATAAGAGTCAGTTTTGACCAACGGGTTAGCAGCTTGGGATACTGACAAATTATGATTATTGCAGAAGGCCAGGTCGAGGATACGCCCCTTAGAGTTCAACACAGGGTTTATCTGCGCTTAACTGTTGAAAGACATTGTTTCTATAAGCAAGCTATCAGATATTGACTTGAAAGACACTGGAACCAATGAGTGCCCTTCAGGGGCCCAGGTGATATTAGGAAAATTAAAATCACCGACAACGATGGAAGTAGTGCTTGGCTTCAAAGCTTGCAATGTCTTCGTAATGCTATTTAACTGGTCAGCAATGCAGTCCGAACCACAGTTGGGAGGAATGTAAAGAGCGCAGATGACGATATTAATTTTTTTGTGGTGGCTTTGGAGTTCCTACCATTTTACCTCTCCTACCTATCCTACCGTTTGGAGATCCTACCATTCTGGAACAGCAAGCAAAATTCGCAAAGGATTTCCTAGAGGACTAAGGTTGGCAAATAAACAAAGCAAAGTCATCTGCAGCAGCTGGAACCAAAGTGGAATACCTGGGCATCACCTGGGACACCGTGGAAAATCGCAAGAGTCTATCGGAGACAAAAGTGCTACAGCTGCAAACGCATTTATTACAACTCATAGGGAACAAATCTTGGAGCTGGCACGACGCAAAGGTGATATTAGGCCGTCTGAACTTTGCGTCGTTTGCAATACCACTGGGCAGACTACACTGCCGCTCTCTGCAAAAAGCTTCCCGGAAGTTACCGATGAGGAAGCGCCATCGGAAATTCCCGATTCCAGTAACAGTGAAAGAGGAATTAGGCTGGTGGCTAAAAAAAACCTCCACAGAGATACTCCAATACACTATGCCGATCCTACGATCTTCATTACAACCGATGCAGCGGACGAGGGTTGGGGTGCCATTGCCAACGGCTGGAAACTATCGGGCAGATGGTCAGACCCTCAAAAGATGTGGCACAGCAACATGAAGGAACTGTGGACAGTTTTCGAAGTTTTGCGCCATATGAAAGACGAAATGCGGGGGAAGAGCGTTATGCTTCAGTCGGACAACCGCACCACGGTAGCCTACATCAACAAACAAGGCGGTACCAAATCTTCGAAATTGCTACAGGCCGCAACGAAGATTCTACTGCTTTGCGAACGACTACAGTGCCACCTGGTTGCCAGACACATTCCAGGGATATACAACGGAATTGCAGATGGCCTATCGAGAGAGAGATCTCTCCCAGAATGGCAACTCAGCAATCACAGCCTGATAGTGATATTCGAGAGGTTTGGCACTCCGACAATAGACCTTTTTGCATCAAAGCGATCTGCAGTTCTTCCGATTTATGTCAGCGAAGATGCTACCGACAGACAGAGCCAGTTTACCGATGCTTTCAGCAGAAGGTGGCAATACGATCTGGGATGGATTTTCCCACCTCCTGCACTAATCACAAGAGTCCTACGACATTTACAAATATCGGAAGGATGGTATCTCCTGGTTGCCCCAATGTGGGACAAAGCCTTTTGGGAACCAGATCTCCGTCGACGTGCAGAAGGTCCCCCCTTCCAGATCCCGGATCTTCGGGAGAACTTGATCGATCTTCGAACCAATCACCCACCTCTAGGCGTAGAGGACCTAAAATTGGCGGTCTGGAGGGTTCGGGCTGGTCCAAGCAAGTAGAAAACTGGTCAGAAGCCGAAATAAAAGTATTAGAATCATCTTGGAGGAAATCCACACTGAAAACTTATAAACCAATTTGGTTAAGCTGGCGTCGATGGGCCTCGTCTAATAACGTTCCAGTAGATAACCCTGAACCAACAAAGTTAGCTAGATATCTATGTTTTCTTTATAAAGATGTAAAGTTAGCGCAGTTTTTCTGTAAAGTCAGAAATTGGAGATCCAGAAATATCTTCTTCAACCACTATTTCAGAGAAATTGTCGGCAGAGCTGGCTTTAACAATAACTCACTGAACAAGTGCTTTTCACCTATGTAAATAAAAAATGTTTAATATGATCTCTTTGTAAATTAAGTTAACATTATTTTGTTATTTTCGAAAATAACTTTTTTTTTTTATTTATTTCCACACAGCTTACTATTTTTACAGGGTATAGCCCTAATGCAATAGTGAAGACACACAAAACAAGAACAACATAACCTTAACATATAACATTTACATACAGGCACATACATTGCTTCCGGCCCCACGCCAGGATACCCCGTGTCGCGGAAACCAGAAACAACGACATCACAAACCTGTAAATATCCAAGACCTCCCGTGACCTCTTGCATGGTAGGCAGATGCGCCACCACTGCGCCACCGAGGTCGCCCAAATATAGCACAAATAAGATAATAATTAAACACATATACAATACACACTACTTAACAATTGTAACACAAAATAAAAAGAGTGGTCTTTGTGAACTCATTCAGGGAACAACAGAAGATATCTATTGTCTCACTGACAGAATTGAGTGTGCGTAGGGCTCTCGTGAGGGGCGCATTTTGCAGAAGGCAAGTGCGCGCGCGCGGCACGGCCAGCAGCGGCACGCGCCGCCGCCGCCACACGCAGCGCTCCGGCGCGCGCAGCCCCAGCGTCTGCAGGACACCTGGGTTGCAGAGCTTACCCCGTAGGACCTTCATTAAATACGTTGCTAAGGACAACTCGCGTCTAACTTCTAGTTGATTATATCCGACCATACCCAAGATGAATAAAGTTGGATACATCAATGGGTAGAAAGGGTAAAGAATAAAGGACTAAGAATCAAAATAAGTTTTAAATGTCTTAATCCAATAGTCACTACACATACACATCCCTATGTTCAATATTTTACAGCTCACAGTACGCCTAGGCAGCGCCGGCAGATAATAAACACGTCTCATTGTGGTTCAAGCGTAGGCTCGAACACCTAAATAGAACCGTTTTTCCCCCGAAGGGTATAAAACGGAGATTTAGGTTTCAGCCGTAGCTTGAACCACCCTTTGAGGCCTTGCCGGCTTTAGGTACTGAAACATGGAAGCCGCCGCGCGCTGCCAAGCCTGTGTGTGAAAGGGACAGGTATAGTGCCGAGACGTTCCGAACACCACAG
This sequence comes from Yponomeuta sedellus, assembly GCA_934045075.1. Taxonomy (NCBI): domain Eukaryota; kingdom Metazoa; phylum Arthropoda; class Insecta; order Lepidoptera; family Yponomeutidae; genus Yponomeuta; species Yponomeuta sedellus. The sequence continues at coordinate 14,670,086 of OW203725.1, read as the reverse complement.
ATTACCGTGAAAGACACAGACTATGTTGACACAGACTACGAATATTGAAAGAGTAATCTCATTGTGGTTCAAGCTACGGCTGAAACCTAAATCTCCGTTTTATACCCTTCGGGGGAAAAACGGTTCTATTTACAGAGTTCTTGTAATATAACAGTGAACACCAAATCTTTACAGAACTAAAGACCATATAAGTTACTTTATGCTAAAGAAAACCTCCTCTCACAATTTTTTTTAACCCTATAAAGGTCACCCTCCGGAGGACACGGGGGAAGGAGGTGGTGAATGCTCATGCATAACAGCACGGACCCGGCCGTGCTGCCAATGTGGGACTCACAAGAAGTGCGCCTACCCACTAAACACCACCTTGGGATTGGTTTTGGTCCTAAAGACCCCTAAACCCACATCGGGAGCGACCCCCCTCGAGGCCGAGGAGGGCGCACACTGCTCTAGGCGTGATCGTTGCAAAGACGAACCGTTTTATAAGACCGTTTTGTGTTCCGCGACGATAGGACCGTTTTACGTTTCATTATAAAGCAGTGCCAGAGACTCTAAACTCTAAAGCAGTGCCAGCGTTTGTTCGTCGCGAGACCAGTCCTTAGATTATTTGACGCGGATATGTCCTTTAGTGCTATATTAATAGAGCCTAGAACGTAATGAGATCATTGCGACGTCGTCGTCGGCTCCTTGCTCGTTCCGTTCGTTTTGGTCTGTGATACAATAAAGTAATCTTTATGTCTATGAGTATACAGTCGAATATCGTGTAAAACAACTTATTTTTTCCGATGTTTCGTGATTTCGTCTCGTTCGCACTCGTTTGACCGTCCTCTGCGCCTTGCTCGTTCGCATACAATGAAACCAGTTGCGAACAAGGATCGTTTCGAGGACCTGTTTTCGTTCCAGATAATACGGTTGCCTTTTGTCGTCGAAAAATCGGACAACGACCCACTCCTACACTGCTCACATTTTTTTTTTTTTTTTAACCCTATAAAGGGCACCCTCCGGAGGACACGGGGGAGGGAGGTGGTGAATGCTCATGCATAACAGCACGGACCCGGCCGTGCTGCCAATGTGGGACTCACAAGAAGTGCGCCTACCCACTAAACACCACCTTGGGGCTAGTTTTGGTCCTAAGGACCCCTAAACCGACATCGGAGCGACCCCCTCGAGGCCGAGGACGGGTGCGCAGCGGAGCTCTCTAAAAGAAGCGTCCGCTTAGAAGGTTAGCTACAGCTGCTAGGAGAGAATAGTGTCACCACAAGCGGGGACACTAGCGGGCGGGGGCTGTGTCTGCCTGGGACCGAGCCTCTAGTAGGTGGTCCAGTTCAGAACAGAGTTCATCGTGAGGGAGAATACAATAAAGAGAGGGACCGGGGAGTACGAAATAGTTTAATTAAACGAGACTAGAGAGCATACCGCTATGCTCGGCAAGAGCGATAAGACGCTCAGCGGGGGAGGTGGCGGCGCGCAGCTTGCCCGTCAGTTTGGAGATCTCCGCCAGATCAATATTATTGATGGCAGCACTGATCAGCCTAAGGTCGTCAGCTGTCTGAGACCTATCTGAGGGGGGATTTGCCTGAGTGGCCGCTACGGGCTCGGCTGTGGCGGGGGGACTAGGTCGCGTGCCCCATGCGGGGGTCGGTGGGGGGCTAGGTTTGGCACTGGGGCGGCCTAGGGGTGGGAATGCAGGGGTATTCAGTGCCGGAACTGATTTCCTCTGAGCGAAGAGGGCCTTGGGAGCCTTAGCGGCGGAGGGGCGGGGGGCACGCGGGCACCCCCGGTAATTGGCCGTATGGCCGGACTGATTGCACAGTACGCAAGCCGGAGGAACTTCCGAGTCGCGAGTGCGCAAGCATTCCGCAGTGGCGTGAGGCTCTAGGCACTTCACGCATCTGGGGGGAGCGGAGCAGTTTGCCGCCGCGTGGCCATAAAGCTGGCAGCGGTGGCATTGACCGGGGTGGCCCCGCCTATGGGGCTTCTCGACTTTAATATTCGAGAGGCCACAAACTGTGGGAACTCCCGAGAAGATGGAGCGGGCTTGGGGGGAATTGGTGAGTACCACCAAGGCCAGGGGGAAGGACTTCCCGCGGCTACTGTGCATGGGATACACAGCCTCGACGGGATGACCTTGGGAGATAAGGTCATCCCTGATGGCGTCCTTGGATAGTTCCGTCGGAACGCCACGAAGGACAGCCCGCACCTTGCGCTCCTCGGGAAGCGCATAGGTGTGGTAGGGGATTTTATTGAGGGTAAGGAGCTTAGTAAGACTCCTGAAGTTGTCGGTGGTGGCGGTCTCAATGACGATGCTATCGCCAACATTCCGGGCCTTGGTAGTATGGACATTATTGTCCTTACAGAGTTTGGAAAGGTTTGTCCATGCGGACTTGTCCCGTAGGTACACGGGAGGTGGGGACTTTGCCTTCGGAGGCTGGGGGGAAGACCGTGCGAACGATCCTGTTGGTACGGGGACGTCGATATCCATGAGGGGGGTTATCGTAGCGGGGGAGGGGGGCGTGGAAGCCGCGGGGGAGGGGGGCGCGGGAACCGTGGGGGAGGAGGGGGCGGCAGAGAAAGCCGCAAGGGAAGGGGGCGCGGAAGCCGCGGGAGAGGAAGGGGCGGAGGCCGCGGGGGAGGCTGAAATCTCAGAGGACGGGCAGGGAGTCTTTTTAGAAGTGGCAAGCTTACGCTGCCTCTTCTTGCGGCGAGAGACCGAAGTAAAAGCATCGGTGAGGGTGCTAGTCTCAGAGTAGGGAGAGCTCCCTGAGAGGTCGGACCGCGATTTAGAACGCTTCCGTGCGTGGGAGGCGGGGGAGTCCGAGACAGACTCGGTATCCATAAGGGAAGGGGCGTGGGTCTCGGGAGAAACCGGAATAATGACGGGGGCAGGGGGAGACTCAGGAGAGTCCGGGATCGCAACAGGGGCGGGGGACTCAGGGGAGTCCTTCGAGAAGTTTTCGAGAAACAATTTATAGTCGTCCCAAAGGCCACGACTTGTCATGAAATCGACGTACACCGAGAGGCTATGTTGGGGTTCCATAGTGGCAGACGGGGCTGCCGGTTCCCCTGCCAGTGGCAGGGGAGCGGGAGATAACGAAAGTTTAGACGTAATGCCTAGCAATTACGTGACAAGAAAATTGAAAAACAATAGAAGCAAAGCGGGGAGTAATACCTAGTATAAACCTAGGCACTTACTTGAGCAATCCGGCAGGACGGAGCACTCGAACTCTGAAAAAGATAGAAGAGTGTATTAGTATACAGTACGCAAAACTCGCCGGCAATGCACGGGCGCACTGTGCACGCGAGCGAGTGGCCGACAGCGGAGAGGGACGCGCGATGCGACCGCTCTCGACGCTGGTAAACGAACTGAGCCACTGCTCACAATGATCTCTCTAGCATTATATACTAAGTGGAAGAAATTCCTCTTGCGTGATGCAGGATTTTAGAGAATACCTCTGACATACGACAATCGACAGCAGATCATCCTTAACATTTTCATTGCAGTCATCCATAATTTATAGGAGCGCATGCATGTAAAGATCGACACACCAGCATTCACGAAATATGCACACAACATCTTAGTAATACATACCAGTACTTATGTTCTGTTATTTTATTATGGTTATCATTCAACATGAAACTGGACATAAGTAATGTAATATCCAATAAATACAGCCATACATACGTTCGTTCGTTATCAACCCTTGTTGTCCCCACTGCTGGGGCACGGGTCTCTTCCTGCATAGTAGGAAGGTTAGGCCATACTCCACCACGGGGGACACATACATACGTAATATATTTTTTTTTATTAAGATGCTGCGACCCAATAGGGGATGTATTGGCAAAGGGGAAGATAAAAAGTACCCGGAACCGGCGTGCGTGCGTGCATCGACTAATGAACGTTGACGAAGCGAAGGTGATCTGTCAGTCCAGAGTTTCCTGTCCTGGCCCACCTCAGGCCACTCCGGCAGATGGTTGTCGACTTGTCGAGATCATCTCTCCACCGTCTTCTAGGCCGGCCTCGATTACGATGTCCATCGTGTGGCACCCACTCGGTGGCAAGTTTCGCCCACCTGTCCGGGTGCATTCGACTGACATGAGGTACTTATCATGTAGAAAATACTGACAACTTTAATACCTCCTTGTGTGAACTAAGAACAATTCAATTCGTGTAATAATAAAACGTGAATTCAAAGAGCCGCAAAATACAATTTTACTACCAAAACACTCCAAACCAAACACTTGTGCAGTTGTTTTGTTTATTTGTTTTTTGTAAGAGCTCAAAATTTTGACAGAAAACACAAGCTAATTTAGGAAAATATTGGAGCCAGACACATCTTCATCTAGTCAGTGTCCAGGCATAGACATTATTTTCAAGACATCGATAGGTCGTTATCCAATTGTTCTGTGTTGTTACCTCAAAGCAAGCTACTGTCACGTGACCCAGTGGTGCGATAGCTTGTGAGTGGCCACATCGTAGAGGGAGCTATCTACGGGCCACATGTAATCGCAAAACGCATTTTTGACAGCTCTGAGTCGTCTAAATCACACGAGCCGATAGAGTGGATCAAGTTCGTAATAAGGCGGCTGTGGCCAGTGTTGCCAACTCCAGTAAATTCGTCTCGCTAGATTTCTTATCATAAGTCGCTAAGGCTGGCCGCACACGCACGGCACGGAAACCTGATCAGGAATTCCGATACGGAATTCCGTGAGTGTAGCGCATACATCCGGTTTTTCTTATTAGGTTTTTTCTTCCCAGTATTTAGAGTGACATCTTCGTGAACACACGTTTGGACATGGATGACGAAATATTGATTGCCATTTCACTTTTACTAGTACTGTAAGAAAAAGCGGAATCGTCGTTACTGGTTACACCCATTGAACACTCAAAGAATTAAAGAGAGTCAATTCCATCTCAAAAGAGCGCAACTAATGCTTGCAAATGTGTTCCCATGCCAAATCTTTCACATCCCTGTTGCATGAATATTTTTCAACCGCTAATATTAGATTTTCTGGTTCGCTCATTTTTAACGGAGTTTCATACAAAACCCGTCCACTCACTCGCTCGCTCGCGCGGTTCTGAACGAAAATTTCCGTTCGTGTGCGGTAATACAAAATGTATAGAGACGCTGCGTTCGGGATGACGTCATCAGGTTTTTTCCGTTCTGCCAACCCGAACGCGCGGCTTTCAATTCTGAATGACATTCGGTTATTTTTCCATCCGGAAATTGTCAGAGCGTGTGCGCCTTGTTGAATATTTATATGAAAAACGTGCATTCGGGTTTCTGAATCTGAGTTCCTGATCAGGAAACCGAATCAGGAAACCGTGCGTGTGCGGCCAGCTTAAAACTGATTGAACTAAAGTCGGCTCCCGGATTTCCTTCTGGGCTGCGTTTCATAAAGCTGCAACTGCAATTCGTAGTTTATTGTAACAATTCGACGTACATTGCGTAAAAGAGTGTATTGTTAATCTGTAGTGTAATCAACTTTGCAATGTATGTCGACTTGTCATAGTAAACCCCGAAATGAAATAGGCCCCGGAGACCATTAGCAGCCAAAAATAAAGGGTGGGGGGCACGTGAATAAGAATGTACTACGGACGGGCCATATCGACTAATAAAAATGGTTCCCAGAATGCGGTCCCTGTGGCATGCATGCGTTCCAGAAATCTCTCGCACCCCGCATTCGGGCCCTATCGACTAATGAAAGTGCGCCATAGTGGCGCAATATATAGATTGATAGAAAGCACTATAGCACAACCAGTAAAAAGTATTAGGTACAAGTGGTACAACCGTGATTTCTTATATCTAAGTAATGTTATACTACTGGCGGTGTTATCGCTTAGAGCGATCTTTTCCAGACAACCTATCGACGACGGAGTGATCGTAGGTTGTACTTTGTGGATTGTCATTAACTACCACATGCAAAGATTTCCTCAGAGTCAGGAATATAATAACTATAAGGACTATCCCTGTGAGTGTGACTCTACTTGGGAGATAATAACGCACGTCCTGATAACGCTCGCCCTGGTAACGCACGCTCTACTAATGTAGAGCCTATAACCCGTGTACATGTACACGGATTATTGGCTCTACATTATTGGGGCGTGCGTTGCTGTACAATATCGAGGTGTGCGTTATCTGGCTGTACAAAATCGGTACGGGCAATAATCCAGGCTTAGAATAAGGACTAAAGCATAGAAGGAGCCGTAAAATAAAAAGTAATTATTGAATAGCTTTCCTTGTTACTCTTACGATGATTCTTTGTGCCAGAAAGGGATAACTCGTACACTCGAAATTTTACAATCGTACTAGGTTGCATATCATAGTTATATAGGGGGTCATAGACAAAAGTAGAAATCCATAAGGATGGGACATGCAACACGAAAACGTCGATATTATTTATTCCTTAACTAAACATTCTGTAAATATAGCAGTCCATATTAATATTATATAGTATAAGCTGGCGCCGCAAACGTTGGAGTGCCATATCTATTAACCCTACGATAAATTCTCAGCTCTCCGAATTCTTGTTCTCACTTACCTATATTTTGCAAATACACAAACTCATCAAAATCGGTGAACCCATTAAGGAAGAGTTCGATAACATGCACAGTGAGATTGTTATATATTTGATTTACCAAGGTTGTAACTTGTAATTGCTAAATCTGGTATGTAATGTAAGTTTGTATGTATGTACAACATGACATTGAGGCCAGGTTAGCTAAAAAAAACTACAGAAAACTATCTATTTGTACAAGTTCAATTTGCATCCAATAAAGAAATTTTCCTCGATCTAACCATACCTAGATAGCGAGCCTTGTGCATTCAAAATTTTAGAGCGCAGCTCATAGAAAAAGAAGTATAACAATAAATTGTGATAGATTGTTTTTTATTTGACAAAAGTTAGAAGACGTTTTTACGAAAATTAATTAAATAGTTTATTGCACAACCAGCGTCACACTCTCTTTGTTTAGTTTCTGGTTCCTGAAAAAGGGTATCCTGTGTATCAGGAACCAGAGCAGTGCCTTTAAATTACACAGGGAATTACAAAAAGCAAGAAGAACACGTCAAATAATAGGAAAAATTAAAAAACATTTATTGTTTGTCCTTCTAATCCAGCGAAAGCTTTGATTAGTACTACTAGGAAGGGGTATGAAAATAATAAACATTACAATTCTAGCTATTTATAAACATACTTATAAATCAGTAGAGAACTTATACAAATTAATTTGTTTATATGAAATTATTGCTCTTTAAATAACAGTCTTTGTTAAAAAATAAAGTCCTAACCTAATCTTGTAAATGAAGCCATCTTCTTCAAAATGTCTGCTGCAAACGTACGTGATTTTGTTCAATACCAATTTGACTGTGAAGCAATGCCGTCTATCCACATTTGTTGCATTGTGTTATCTTCGGGTAACCTGAAATAAATCATTATTAATAAAAAATTGCCATGATCAGTCCAAACGTTAATTTTATTTATGACAGATCGACACCCTTGAAGTTCTTTCTTAATTTGACAGCAACCGTAGATATAAAATCCAGTACTGGACACCTTTTTTCACAATAGTGATGCGATTTGTTCGCTACATTATTATTATTTTGCTACACGTAGATTGTGCAGTGAAAACTATTCAAGTTCATTTTCTATAAGATATATGAACCTATTTTATTACAAGTTCTAAATTTTATGAAAGTAGGTGGAATTATTGTAAATAAAAATAATACAAAACCCCTTTTGGTAATTTTTTAATTTATCATGCTGAATCTATAAATATATCAATGCAATGAATAGATTCAAACAGGAAAAATATTAATCAATAATAATCAACAATCAAATTGTAACTTCATAGAACGTTACTGAATCGAGCTTTCAAAAGTTAATTACAATATAATGGAATAAACACAAGAAATAAAAAAAACTTCTTTACTAAGTATCGATAACTTTTTACTGAGGGAGTGGAAACGCCCATCCCTATCGCCCTAAAATAAACATCAAACTTGTTACTTTGATGAAATTGATTATACTCATGATTTATTACTTTGAAACACTATTCTCAAATGATATTAAAGCTATGTTGCAATTCCAGTAGGTCATAGTTAAAATTCAAGGGAAAAAAACCACTATAAAGTACACAAAATTGAGTCTTACCGATGGAAGCTGATAAAGGTGGTTTTGTTTTCTCTTCTCCCGAATGGGTTTTACATCCCAATAGTAGGATGTTATTGGGCATTCTGGACCAGCTTCCATTCGTTTGAGCTCACGACGCACCGCGCCGGTTGGCGCGGCTTGTCGTTCACTCAAACTCATTACATCTGTTCCAGAATACCCAATAATATTGATTGATTCTGAATTTTACTTGCGGCTGGAAATGAAATGATGTTAGTAACACAGATAAATACTGAAGTTTAATCGTGATGATCGCATTTCAGTAATGAGGACATCACTGGTAACATATTTCTCCAAAAATGAAATTTGTTAAACAACCTACATCACTAAATCTTGAGAATATTGATGTAGGATCTGAAAAAAATACATATCGTCACGGAAAGCTTTTACCAAACACCATCCGTTGTATAGTTTGCGGACCGTCTAACTGCGGAAAAACAAACTTAGTCCTTGGGTTACTTTTACATCCTAATGGTTTACATTTCCGTAACGTGTACGTTTATTCGAAAACGTTGTATCAACCAAAATACATATTTTTAGAGAAGGTAATGAATCTCGTTCCAGGAATACGTTATTATAAATATCGCGATAACAAAGAAGTCTTAAATCCAAGCTTAGCGTCTCAAAATTCTGTCATTATTTTCGACGATGTTGCCTGTGAAAATCAAAATAACATTCGTGATTACTTTGCCATGGGTAGACATAAAAATATAGACTGTTTTTATTTGAACCAAACTTATAGCAAAGTCCCAAAACAACTGGTTCGCGACAATGCAAATCTACTCATCATATTCAAACAGGATGATATTAACTTACGTCATATTTATGATGAACATGTGAACACTGATATGCCTTGGCATCAATTTCGCGAACTTTGTTCACAAGTTTGGAAAGATACATTTAGCTATTTAGTGATTAATAAAGACTGTCAAAGAAATAACGGATGCTACAGAATGAAATTCGACACCTTTATTACTTTCGACGAGTGAGATACATAAATGCCGTTTTTTTTAAATCAGAAGCCACTTTCTTATCTTCTTTATATGCGAGTAGTTGTAAAATAAGAAAAAATGTGTGATGAAAAATCAATTAAACAACAAATAATTAAGTCTGCTGAGGCTGTTAAAAAGAAGGTTCAAAACATGAAAAATACTAAAATGGATTCTGAGTTGGCATTAGAAACTATGTTCAAACCAGTAACAGATCCACTTAAACAGCTAACGAGAACCCCGTATCAAGAACAGTTAAGTAATGAAGATGTTGATTCGCTTGAACATTTAGCACGACAGTCTACACCTACGAAGAAACGAAAATTTTCTGAAATTAGCTCTTCAAGGGAATCACTCCAAGAGGTATCGAATGCTAGTAACAGCGATGATAACATAAGTGACTCTGAACTGAATCAAAGTCTTAGAAATAACATGAGTGACATATTTTTTGAAACAAATTCGGATGGTGCTTCAACACCAAATGCAAAGTCTTTATCGTCATGGTCTTTATCATCAGAAGTATTCAAAGATGTACCTTATGGAATTAGATTGGAAAATGGAAAACCTATGATAGGATCAGCACCGCTCTCCATAACTAATGATGCATTTGAAATAGCAGGTCATTCGTATGTCAAAACTAATGGACTCAGTGAATTACTTTACAAAAAAAATCCTGATCTAAACATTATCACTGAAGATGATAAAAGGAATTATAAATTTATACTAATAAGCACAAACGCTCATCGACGTAAATATGATCCCAATCAACCAATCAATAGCAACAGAGGATTTAAGTATTTACAAATTGTAAAACCCTTATTATGTTCCGCCAATGTTTCCAAAGGAAAGGGTTTATCATTGCTTAAAAAAGTTGATAACAAAGTAGATTACATTTTTTGGAATGATCCAAACGAATTAGTTGAAACATTGAAATTATTAATAGCTTCGAAAGATGCCGGTAATACTGGCTTAGATGATGAAATTGTATCAGTTTTAACAGAACTGAAAAAACGTGGTGTGATATAAAATGAATAAATACTTATGTAATCTATATTTTATTTTATTTCTACTCTAACCTTCACACTATTTACAAGATGAATATAGATAAATTTGGACATCATGTTCATAAAAGACTGCGTGTGTCAGATCCATTAAATTTGGTTCCTATAAACACAGGGCTAAGTAAAAATGAGTCAGGAGTTTACGACTTAAAACAATGTATATTGAGAGGATTACCGTTAGCTGTAGCAGCAGATGAAGCTGTTAGCAAGGAGTATGTAGAAAAAAACAATAAATTATATTGTAAAAAACAAGATTTCATTAATGAACTTAAAAGTATAAAAACTCAAATACAACTGCTACAGAAACAGTTAGATGAGAAGTGTTCAAAGGTAGAAGCGAGTAATATTATTAAAGATCATATAGTAGCACTCAGAGACTCATCGAAACCAGCATGAGCAAACAATCTGTTGTAAATGAAATCCATAAAGCAGCTAGAAGAAATTTCCCACGTCGTTCTGTTATTTTAAAAGGGATTGATGATTTATGGCAAGCCGATTTGATTGATATGCAAAACTATCAGAAGGTTAACAAAGGATTCAAATTTATTTTAGTAGTCATCGATGCTTTTTCTAAATACGCATGGATCGCTCCATTAAAGAATAAAACAAAAACTGAGGTGTCTCTAGCGTTTGATAAGGTTTTACAAGAAGGCCGATCACCTGCTAATTTACAAACCGACAAGGGTACCGAATTTCACAATGACGTTTTTCAGAAGCTTACGAACCGATGGAAAATAAATCATTATTCAACTTATTCAACAAAAAAAGCGTCTATAGTAGAAAGATTAATAAGAACTTTGAAGAGCAAGTTGTTTAAACATTTTAGCTTGTTTGGAAATTATAAGTGGATTGGAGAACCTTTATGTGATATAGTTAAGAGCTATAATAATACTATGCATCGCACTACAAAACATATGCCGTCTGAAATAAACAAGTTAAATGAATCACTCGTTGCATGTAATATAAACAAATCACAACCTTCCTTACCTGCAAAGAAAATTAAATTTCGTGTTGGAGACTTTGTCCGTATCAGCAAGCACAAAGGAGATTTTCAAAAAGGATATACACCAAACTGGTCTACCGAATTATTCACTGTTGTAAAAGTAATAAAATCTATACCCACAACATATTACATACGAGATCAACATTGTATACCAATAAAAGGTTGTTTTTACGAACACGAACTGCAAAAAACTAGCTGTCCCAATATTTATTTAGTTGAGAAGGTAATTAAAAAAAAGGGAAACAAATATCTTGTTAAATGGCTCGGCTTAGGTCAAGAGGAAAATAGTTTTTATTTTTATTTTATTTTTTTATTTTATTTTTATTAGGGAAAACAACAGCTTCTTATAGTATTATTATACAATCGTTTTTTACATACAGTATAGCCAATAATAGTTTTCCTCGACTGTTTTACTTAACACAGTTGCTGAGACGTGAAAAAAAAGAAACAAAAAATAAACATGAAAAAACATGAAACAGGTGAGTCTGAAAATGCAGTTTTAACTTGCTAATTAAATGGCAAACATATATATAAGTTTATATATATTTAATATGATATTACGTTACATAAATATGTAATATACTACATACAAATATATAAATAAATAAATAAATAGTACAGTTATTATATGTTTAGAATATAATTGTACAAAACAGGTGGGTGCTTAGCCCTACGATTATAAATCTTGGGATCGGAAAAACACTAAGCACTATTAATACCAGAAGGGGACCTTATTTTGATCTTATATATTACTTGCGGATATTTATATATGTAACTGAGTAATATAGGTACATAAGAACAAACGTCTTAGCCCTACGACTACTAAGTCTTGGGGTCGGAGAACCACTAAGCATAAGTTATATATTAGGTGTGATTAGCGATGACAGAAAAAAAAAAAAAACAATGTAGGTCATTGAGTTTAGTGGACTTGGTCATCATTGAAGTTAGCTATTGGCGTCAGATAATTTCAGGCGAATGTAATTTTTAAATGTATGCTTCGTTTGAACAAATGGGTCTGAATCATTAAACTTATTGTTAAATGTGCGTGGCAAACGAGTGAGAACTGCGTTTTGACCATAATTTGTGGAATGGAAAGGTACGTGAAACAGCGACGGTTTGTGTCTAGATATTCTGACTGGTACCTGTATACCAATTTGATTAAGTAGTGCAGGACAGTCCAAGCCTCCCCTTACGATGTCATAGAGAAAACCCATATCAAGCATAACACGTCTTTCCTCCAGGGTAAGTAATCTGAAACAACGACAGCTTTCTATGTAAGTGTTTGCAGTTTTTTTAAATTTGTAATTAAGATGCTCTATAAACTTTTTTTGTATGCGCTCTATTTGTTTAGTATACTTGGCATAATGAGGGTTCCACACGGGACTAGCATATTCTAGTACACTTCGGACATATGCGTAATAAACTACTTTTATGCTCGCAATTAATTTAAATGGTTCACAAGTACGCATTACAAAACCTAGACTGCGGTATGCTTTGTTGACAATCTCATCAATGTGATTACTCATAAGCATTTTACAGTCTAGTGTTACGCCCAAATCTCTTACTGCTTGAACTCTTTCAATATTTATGTTATTAAACTTATATTCAAATATTATTGGATTATTTTTACGAGTGAAACTTATACATTGACACTTGGTTATACTCAGTGTAATTTTGTTTGCAGCGTAGTATTCTGTTAATGCATCTAGAGTATTTTGCAAAGCTACACAGTCTGCAGCAGTTTGTATATGCTTAAATATTTTTTTATCGTCTGCGTACAACAGATGTTGGGTATCTTTAATAGCGCTAGTGATATCATATATGTAAGCATTGTAGAGTAAAGGCCCCAGGAGAGACCCTTGTGGTACCCCGGAGGAAATGGTAATATAATCAGACTTATAGCCACCAAGTACTACAGCTTGAGATCGGTTTGAGAGATATGATTTGACCCATCTGAGAAGATCTCCATGTATCCCCAAAGATTGAAGTTTGTTGAGCAGAACGGCGTGATCCACGCGGTCGAAGGCTTTTTCGAAGTCCGTGTAGATCACGTCGACCTGACCACCGCCCTCCATATTATTAATGACAAAGTCAGTAAGAAGAGACAAGTTGGACACTGTGGAGCGCCCTTTCAGAAAACCATGCTGTGATTGAGGAAATCCCTGTATTAGTACTGGATACGTTTGATCATAAACCAGTTTTTCAAATAACTTTGCTAATACATTCAAAATTGAAATTGGGCGATAATTGTCTATATGTGATCTCGTTCCCTTTTTATGTACAGGTACAATTAATGCTCTTTTCCAGATATCTGGAAAAGTTCCCTCCTGCAAAGAACGCTTAAATAAGATAGTAACTGGAATAGCAAGACTTGAGGAGCAGTTAGACCAGAATATAGGGGGAATGCCATCACATCCAGCACCCTTAGATTTGTCAAGGAGATTTAACAGTTGTTCTACCCTATCGGTTGATATTTCGATCCAGGATTGCACTTCATTGTTTGGAGCATAAAAGTTTTGCAGGTTAACTTCATCAGTTGTTTTATTCGCAAATACTCCCCCAAAAAAACGATTGAACGCGTTACATATGTCTTGCCCCTGGGTGTACTCATCATTCAGAAGGTTGAATCGACAAGGATAGTTAGAACCTCCTCGCTTTGTTTTCACGTATGTCCAGAATAGTTTAGGTGTATTTTTTATTTTATCTTCAATATTTTTAGTGTACAAATCAAAACAGTCTAATTTGACCCGATGTAGACGAGCTCTAAGCAGCACAAATTCGTCGTAGTCACGCGGGTTCTTCCACTTTTTCCACTTAGTATGTGCTTTATCTTTTTCACGAATAATTTTAATCAATGAAGAACTATACCAGATGGGATACTTATTATTTCCTTGTGAGCGTGTATATATAGGGACCAATAGAGAAATGCAGTCGTTAATAGTTTTATAAAATACATTGGTCATGCTGTCTATTGTATCTAAACATAAGGTAGCTTCCCAATTGATATTACTAAGAAATTCGTTAATAAGTTCATAGTTACATTTATGAAAATTATACCTATTCTCTTTATGCTCCTTGAAGGGCGTTATAAATAAATCAGGAAGAACAATCGATAGCGCAGGATGGTGCTGATCTTCAGGTAGAAGTGGATTACAATTTCTAGTTACAACTGAAGCGTCATTACAAAAGCATAAGTCCAAGTAGCGGTTGTTTTTATTTGCTATAAAGTTACTCTGCGTAAAGCCTAAGTAGGTAAGATTGTTTAAAAATGACGTAGAACAATCTATTATATTGGATGAGCTCTGATGTAAGACAGTGTAATTCTCAGTATTCCACTGTAGAAAAGGAAAATTAAAATCGCCTACGAAAATGTGTGAATCAGTTGAAAAGTTGTTTACAAAGTTAGTTATGCTGCGCGATACGTCCGCAAGCCTGTTTATGAGTGATTGTGGCTCGGGTGGTATGTATACTATGGTTATATGTAGATCTTTGTGTGCGCCGAGCGAGCGCGCCGGTATGCTCAGACAAATAAGTTCGGTATTTGTACAAGAGTATTCACGTCTCACCATTGGTGATAGGTTACGACGCACACACATCATAACGCCGCCACCTGTCTTTTTATTTGTAGCTGATAGATTTCTGTCACAGCGATATACCTCATACCTGTTGTCACACAATTCTTGGTCTAAAATATCACTCTGTAACCACGTTTCTGTAAATAGGAGTACATCATAATCGTAGGACAATATATTAGTGTGTAAGTTTAAGCATTTAGTGCGGAGGCCACGGACATTTTGGTAATAAATTGAAAGTTTTTTAGCCATAGTAGGGTGTAACAAAATCAAATAGTTGTAATATAAGTGACATTAGTATAGTGACTGTTTGTAAATAATTTGAGAATATTGGAATTGTAATATTTAAAATAAAACTCACACACAAATAACTTGGATTGTTTTTTGTGTGACCGTACCTCACCGTTTTTTTGCTACCTGTAGGGATAACAGAAGAAGAAAATATATATCTAGTGTAAAATAGTGTAAATAAATATATATATTCAAATACTTTAATGATAAGAATGTATATTATTATATTACTGCATTGATATACTACATAATGATAAGCATAGATAGATGTATATACTACATAAATACGAGTATGACTCACAAGTTCAGACTCACCCGCAGATAACGTAGGTAACTTAAATATCATGAATGTCTTAAAGTAAATAGCACAGAAGTAACACTTATACACTTTTAATGAATGGCGTTTAGCTCCGATTGTTCCTTTATATGTATAGATCCGGTTGTGTCGTCCTTCCGTAAAAAAATCTTTCCGTCTCGTACCCATACATACTGGTACTTGCACATCTTGGCCTTTTCTCTGGCGTTCTTGTAAATGAGTTTATTCACTGGTGTGAGATGTTCATTAATATATATGGACTTAGTATCACCAGCGAGCCCAAGGTCCTGAGTAGTCATACCTCTGTTTTTGCGTATTCCAGAGAGAATTGAATCACGCAGTAGACGAGATCTCAATTTCGCAATAATAGTTTTTGGTCTACCAGGTACCTTTTTCCATGGCTGTACTCTTGTGATGTGGTCAACATCTGTGATAGTTAAGTCTACCTTTGCTACCTTGGCTATTGAAAGCAAGTATTCCATAAGGTTCTCGTTTGATTTCTCAGGAATACCTGTGATCTCCAAGTTTAATGATCGTTCTCGTTGCTGGCTATGGTTTAGATCGTTGCGTAGATCAATCACTTGTTGTTGAAGTGTGGAAATATTCTCATTTTGGCTCTTCAGGTCAGCAGTTATTCCCTGGACACGGTTTTTAAGATCCCTCTGTTCTTCGCCATGAAATTTCAATGAGTCTTTTACGGAAGACAGATCATTTTTGAAAGCATCCAACTCGCTCTTAATTGTTGATTTGACCTCATCTTGGAGTTTCGAGATTTTATTCTCGAGATCCACTTTCATAACACTGATTTTCTTACTTAAATCTTCTGTGAACGTTGTGAGTAGGGTCTCCAGGTTGATGTCACGGTCATCGCTGGTCTTCCTCTTATTACGGCGTAATATGTTGATGCATGCTTCGTCAGTTTGTAGGTTAGATAAATCAGAGGTGGAACCTGATTTAGCTAGTGCAGGGTTGGGCATTGTTGCTGTCTTCGGATTGGCCAAAGCGCGCGGAATGTGAAACACTTTTATTAGTTGGATTAATAAAAGTGCTATAATAAAGCATTGAAGTATATTACTACAGATTAGTTAACTTATTTTTCATTACATCGTTAGTTATGAAAGGGAAAGGACTTCTCAATACTTTAATCAATAATTTACCAATAGAGTTACACTTACCAGGCTACAACTACTGCGGTCCAGGTACTCGATTACAAGAACGTTTGCAAAGAGGCGATAAAGGCATAAACCCTTTGGACAGCGCTTGTATGCTGCACGACATAGCTTATTCAAAGTATTCAAGTTTAGAAGATCGGCATAAGGCTGACTTAGAGCTAAGAAAGATGGCAAAGCAACGATTAAAATCAGAAGATGCTAGCAGAGGTGAAAAAGTTGCATCATGGTTGGTGAATAAAGTAATGAAAGCAAAAATTAAATCGGGTGCTGGAATTAAATCATTCAAAACTTCTATGGCTAAATTAAAATCGCATCTGAAAAAAAAGAAACCTAAAAATATTCAAGATGCTATTCAGTTTGCATACTTAGCAGCAAAAAAAATATTTCATAAGAAAAATAATATGAAGCTGCCAAGAATTATTCCCATCCCTAAAACTGGAGGAATACTTCCACTCATTCCTATTTTTGCTGGTCTATCAGCATTGGGTTCTTTAGCTGGAGGTATTGGTGGAATAGCAAAAGCAGTTAATGATTACAAGTCAGCCCAAAAAAATCTTTCTGAATCCGTGCGTCACAATAAAATGATGGAATCGATCTCCTTAGGCAAAGGTTTATACATCAAACCATACAAGACAGGTAAGGGATTGTGCGTACATTCTTCAAAAAACTAGTTAAAAGGTTACCCAGACGAGCACTGAGTAATATAGATTTAATATATTATACTCGGGACATCCCATACTTTCGAGGTGTCTATATGAGAGACACTTTACCAAGCAAATCAAATAACATCGAGTGCGCTATCCTGAATCTAGATAATTCAATAAATCCGGGAACTCACTGGGTAGCCTACATTAAGATAAATAATTACAGCGTGTACTTTGATAGTTATGGTTTAAAACCACCTGTAGAATTAATCAAGTACTTAACAAAAAACACTAACGTTTATTATAGTTATATGAACTATCAACAAAACAACACCTATAATTGCGGTCATTTATGCATAAAATTTTTAAAAACATTCTGGTTGAAACATTTATATTAAGAAATCATAAACTATTCTCACCATTATTACGATGTCATTCACGCTATCAATAACCGGTTGTAAACCAGCTTTGTCAACATTTTATTCGCCGGCTCTGCAGCTTGATGGTGAATATGAATGTGGGCTGATCTTTTTTTCGACGTTTAATTCGATTCCTAACATAGAATGCTACAACAACAAATTTCATTATGGCGACAACGAAATGATTGAAATACCCGAAGGATCATAGGTACGAGCTATTAGATATAAATGACTTTTTAAAAATAAATTTAGTAGACTGTACGTTTAATTTGATATGTAACAATAACACTTTGAGCACAAAAATAATTTGTTCAAAAGATATTCATTTTGAGAAATCCGGTTCAATCGGAAGGATATTGGGTTTTGGAAATCAGACTCTTAAAGCTAATATATTACATGAGTCTCTCTTCCCTGTAAACATTCTACCAACAACCATCGTTCGAATAGAATGTGATATCGTGAGCGGATCGTACATAAATGGGAAGCCTAGCCATATAATTTACGAATTTGCACCTAATGTACCGCCAGGGTACAGGATTATAGAAATCCCAAAAAATTTGATATATTTCCCAGTAAATCAAAATACAGTTAGCGAGATTAATATAAGGATTTTGGATGCAAATAACAACCTTATAAATCTACGACAAGAAGAACTACAGTTATATTTACACCTAAGACGAAAATGATAGATTTCATAAATAAAACATTGGTACCCGAAACCAAAGATCTCAGTACAACACATCCACCGCAACAGAAACCACCTGCTAAAAAGAAAAAACTGACTAAGGAAAATAAACAATTTCTCAGATACTTAAAAGTCATAAAATGAATATCTTAAATATCTTGGATTCTTTCGCCTACGACAACAGCATTGAAAGCTACCAAATCCATTCGTATAAGCCCTACATTAATAGTTTTAACAAAAACGATGAAATACGCATTCCCATCAATCAACAAGACTTATACGTCTTACCGTCACAGAGTACACTATACATCGAAGGTTCTATCACAGTGCACCGTCCAAATGGCGATAAAAAAGAGAGAGTGAGTAATATTGAGTTGGTGAATAATGCAGCGCTTTTTCTTTTCCAAGACATTCGATATGAACTAAATGGCGTAGAAATTGATAGGATAAAAAATGCTGGGATCACAACTACTATTAAATCATTGCTCTCGATGAATGAAAATGAATCAAAAATGTCACGGCTATGGGGGTGGGACATTGATGGAATAAAAAATACTACTGGTAATTTTTCCGCCTGTATCCCATTGAATAAAGTTTTAGGTTTCGCTGAAGATTATAATAAAATAATAATGAACTGTAAACATGAGCTGGTTCTTTTGCGTAGTAATACAAACCTTAATTCTATTAAATTAACCACTAATGAAGTGTTAGATGACATAACCATTAACAAAATTGTATGGAGAGTACCGCATATAAAAGTATCTGATCGTGAAAGAGTTAACTTGCTGAGATGTTTGGAGAAAGATAGACCTATCAGTTTAGCATTTAGGAATTGGGATCTCTATGAATACCCTCTTTTACCACAGACTACAAAACATACTTGGTCTATAAAAACCACATCTCAATTAGAGAAACCACGTTATGTGATTATTGGTTTACAAACTAATCGGAAAAGTTTAGGTATGAAAGACATGTCTCACTTTGATCATTGTTATGTACGTGATGTCAAGGTTTTTTTAAATTCAACTTACTTTCCATATGAAAGTCTCAATATTAAGTTTACTGAAGAAAGGTATATGATATTATATGAGCAGTACGCTAGATTCCAACAGTCTTACTATGGACGTCGGTGTGAGCCGTTGTTAAATCTGAAGGATTTCAAAGATAAAGCACCATTATTTGTAATAGATTGCTGCAGGCAAAATGAGACCCTGAAGACAGGTCCCATTGATGTTAGAGTAGAAATAGAGAGTGATTTAGAAATACCAGATCAAACTTCTGCTTACTGCCTCATACTAAACGATTGTGTAATCGAATATAAACCACTTTCTAACATCGTTAAAAAAATAACATGAATTCTGAACATATTTTTGTAGATTTACAAGGATTTAGAGATTATAAAAATAATTTTATTATTAAAGAGTTTGCTCTCGCTACTAAAGAATTTACTATGGTCTACTTGGTAAAACCTCCTTATCCATTTTCTACTTTATCAGATAGCGAAAAAAAGCAAGTTGTTTGGTTGGAAAAGAATAGAGGAATTTATTGGCGTGAAGGTTTTATTGACTACCGCGAATTTCATAGGTTAATTTATAGTTTATTGAGGAATAAGAAAATTTTTGTAAAAGGTTTAGAAAAAATCATGTGGGTAAATAAACTTTGTGGTGATTGTTGTGTTATTAATATCGAGGAAAATCAATGTCCTAATATAAAATACCTGCATGATAAATATAGTGTATGCAATTTTACGTGTTTTTCTCACCACAAACAATGTGCGTTGAAAAATGTACTATGTGTCAAGAAATGGTTTTATGAAAATAATGTTATAGAATTTATTTAGAATAAGCAAGTATTTATGTAACTTTTTTATTGAAAGTAAGAAATAAATGTAAATGTATTTAAAAAAGAAAACATGTTTTATTTAATTAATTTTTAATTTAAAACGAAATTAATAACTATTGCACATATTTTTAGAAATGTTCTTAACTACGTTTTCCACCATGTCCATTATTTCGTCTACAGGATCTATCACAACATATTGGGCACTTAACACCGCACTTTCACTGTTTGTGTCCTTACACTCATTTAAGTCGAATACTTCTATTTTTATCAACCGATTTCCTCTTCTTGCCGCCTTGCTAACCACATATGATGTAGACGTGGAGTCCTTTGCAACCCGTTTCCTTGAAGTCTTACTTTTCCGCTTCCCCACGTCTGATGGAGCCGGGTTTCGTATTTCTTCGACATCACTATCGAACCCACTCAAAATATTTTGCGCGTAGTAGTAAGGGTCAGTCGGATCAGTCTCGCCTAAAATCTGAAAAAAACAAAAAAAAAAATTATTAAAAATATTCAAACCTATTTCAAACTGTGTAATATAAATTGGATGGAAAAAAATAATGCTTACCGAAATCGACATGTTTTCACGTCTGCTGATCTTCTAGTTGGCTCGAACGATGCAGTAACAATAAATTACTGAACCACCAAATATAAAATGGATTTGTAGATGAGTGTAACTTACCTATTCATACGTTTCGATCGCTCTAGAAAATTAATCCTGTCTCTTTTAATACATATAAGAGTGAGCGAGCTCGAATTCGTAGTCAGCATTATCAATATCGAATGTGTTTGAATCAAGTATGTCATTGCTGACTAAGTAAATAGTAGTCATTGAACCCTTGCGCGCTATGCAACATCGATGCGCCTCCCTTGCTGTTTGCAACATCGCTAACACCTTGACTTGACCTACTTTTGACTGTCTCGTCGGTCTAGTGATGATAGCGTTTGATTACTATTGCAGAGGTCGTGGGCTCGATTCCCACAGGGAGCTGTCATACTTTCAGTAGACACGAAATCAAAACTTCATTGAATATAGTTTAGCTCTCCTCATCCCACCGCGCTCAAGACTATGTCTATAGCAAAAATTTCTGAGATATGTAGGAACTAACAATACTTACATATTCTTTTGTTTTTGTAACATTAGGTAACAATGTTAGGTCATGGAAATAAAAGAAGCTGGTAGTATAACCCAATTTATTCACCCAAAACTATACTTATTAGCTTATAGTACATAACACTTTTATAACTAAGTACCTATCTATTTTAATTCATTACATTATTAGTTCACTTAAATAAATACGCTATTCTTAACATACCTAAAGAGCTTTAGCTTTAACTTGAAGAGCATAAGAACGAAAACATAATATTAAGCTTATTCCACACTAGCTCTATCGCGGCGGTTACCGCAGCCGCAATCCATACACATAGCATCTAAGACTGAAACAGATCTATGAAATACATCATATCACGATATTTTGATTACATATTTTTAAATTTTATCCCATGGTCAATTTTACTATCTTATTTTCATAATATTGAGGTATGGCCCCACGCTTTAGTTGAGATTTGATCCCGATGAATCAAACGTTTATCATCATTTCTCGATAGAGCTATTTTGTTGACACTTTGCGTAAATATTTCATGTTTTATCGATTTAAACAAGATATTTCTCTTGCGCAGCACATTACCTTCAAACAAGGTCTGCTCATAATTACTAAAGTTAAGACCGCGAATAACGCTCATTTTTACTCCTTTGGCCTTTTTGACAGTTTTTTCTAAAGTTTTGAAACAGTACAGTTTTGATCGTAATCCTACAAATTCTGTAATAATTTCACCACCCATTTCATCCTTAAATAGCCCAGGAATCTTTTTGTTTTTTAATGGAATTTGATGTATATTATTACTATCGTAATTACTCGTATCAAAGTAAGGTAGTAAACGGTATTTCAAATCTAGGAAGAAGTCCTCTGTGGACAAATGATAGATGAAGCTATCCGTATCAGTATAGCACATCTCAACATATTTCCCATACATAGGTTTAATAATTGAATAATGAAAGTCATACATGTGGCTTTTGGATAACTCAAGAACAGTAAACCCAATGTAGATAGGTTTATCTAAAACCACACGTTCTGGTTTCATTTGGATGGCAACCAAATTTTCGGAAAAAACTGAAGCACTGTGAAAGTTTGGACGGGCTATCAATTTTTCTGCCGATGTGCATTTTTTCGTTTTGTTTTGACTATCGCTCCATTGATTTACCAAATAGACGTTTACTCTGTGTTCAGTATTTTCTATAGTCTTTCCAAATATGCTGTTGTTCAAGAGTTTGAAAAAGTCTTGTTCGAAAGTTGATTGGGCTTGTTGCCTCAGTTTTGTATTAAGTTCAATGTATTGTTTGAGATAAGCACTTTGACGAAAAGTAATGACTCTATGGATTTTTCTTAGTATTAATCCATGTTTCAAGCATGTTTTAAGATGCACATAATGAATAACATATCGATATTTATCGTATAGGTTAGGGATTAATTTCGAACTCTTTCCACCGGGTGGTATGCATCGCTCAGGACAAAATGGGAAATCATTGTGATAGTCGTGTAGGTGTGTGGGATAAATAATATCCACTTCAAGAATATAACCAAAAGATGCATTATCAGGAACTGATGTGATATCAATGGTATTCACTTCAGACTGTTCCAAAAATCTGAAATCTGACAAAGGTAATACTTGAGACATGCTGAAGCCGTATAAATTGTTAGCATCAATATACGTTATGAAGGACTCGGGACGTGATGGGTCGTACTCAGACATGTATTTATTGTTTGCTTTCGCATGTCGCTTGGAACACATACATACACCACCCCGTATTCCATCCTGAATCATCCGAATAATCGCTAAGTCGCTAAGCAATTCTAATCTGACCTTAGTTTTCAAAAGCATCGCATCAAATGATAAGCTGGGTGCTGTGAGGTAGAATGCCGGGTCTAATTGATAATATCGTTTACATGTTTTGCGGAAATGTTCAAAAATATCGGCTAGTAGCAAGACATCTGTTTTAACGTATAGATCAGTGTATTCACCTAAGTTACGAATGGAGAAAGTTGACCATACTGACTTGGCATGTTCATAATCTTGATCAGAAATTTCTTCACCACTGATAGTATTATAAAAAGCAGATTTGGGTGGGAGGGAATTTTCTTCGTAGCATTTCCAATGTGACATATAGTCATATGGATAAACACCTTTGCGAGTGAGTAATTTGAGTTCAGTGTCATTTGCAAAAAATGATTTCAACAACGAGAATTCCTCCACCTTCATTGTTTTCGTGAGTTTTTCTAAACTGGTACCTAAAAATTTAAATGAATCGATAAATCGAAGTTGGATACCTTCATCTTTCGATAATGGTATATACTTCGTGAAAGAAATATAGTTTTCTTTTGTTTTAGGTATTATTCTAATCGGACCAGGCGCCTCGCCTAGTTCTTTGATAAATAAATGGCAATCGTAGCCTGACAAATTGTGGAAAACAACTGGAACAAAATTTGGTAGTTTAAATTGTAAATTACAATGCTTGTGAGCTGCCCCCCGATAGTGACCAGTGATGTGACAGTGGTCTCGAACCTTGTCAAATATTAAAAGATTATCACAAATATGACAGCGGACAGCATTTTCAAAATTTTGTGAATCATTATCCGTGAATATAATTTTAATATTAGCTTTTAAAATAGTGTGTATTTGCTTCATGTCTCGATACAACCATTCTACAAATTTTGATACACAGTCTGATCCCCGATAGCTGACGTAGCGATTATACTTGGCATCCACTGTACAAACAATATAGTAACCAAACGCTGAGGGCACATGTTGTTGTAGCAGGCTAGTGCTCGCAATGTTAGGGTCTGCTTCACACCCCAGATGACGTTGAAGCATAGTCTCAAAATCAGCATAAATGATAAAGGGTATGTTTTGTTTTCGTTCGTAATTCTTAAATTGAAGAACCGACCCTTGGTTAGGAAGAGCTGTAGCAATACCACCACATGCATGAATGACTAGTTCATTAGATGTTTTAAAAAATAACAGACATGATGAGCAAAAATGCAGTTGCTGATGGTGTTTAGATATTTGGCTTCTAACCAGACGGGGAAGGTTTTTGATCAAACAAAAGTGAGAGCCCTCATCATTCTCGAGAAATAGCAGATGAACGATATTTTTCGCAGTGGAAGACTCTGATCTGTATAGTGGACCTACAACAGTTTTTTTGCCTTGTAAGCCATACACAAAAATAGCGATATCTGGATTATTTTTTTCAAACACCGGGATGTCAGAAAAAGTTACTGGATATGATAAGCCTTGAGTGTTAAAAATATCGCGAAAATCGGGATAAGACGAGACACGATCGGGGTGGCTCTTTGAAGGGAATAGAGCAGCTGTAACACACCAAAGAAAACAATAAGGATCATCATTTTTTATATTCAAACATGCTTTTTTGTTTTTTATAAATTTTGGTAAATCTATAAACGATGACCCACTCAATGGTTGATATTTATTTACATTGATTTCCAAATGAGAGTTACTCAAAAATGTCCAACCGCTATCTCGCTCTTGAAACTCTTCAAGCTTTTTTTTCAATGTATTTATGATTTCTGAAAAAATGGAATTGAAGTTGTGGTTCATGTGTATGGTAATGTTTTTCGTGCCAAACGATTTTAGTTCTTGCAAATCGTTTTTGTACATAAGGAAAAATGAAAAAAGCTCAACATTGACTTTTATGCAAACGTGTTTTTTCAATGAAATATCAATCAGAGATTTTAATTTATTATGGATAGACTCGAAAAAGGTTTCAATTGAGTGCTGACCATCACCGTTAGCCTGTATCTTATAAGTTGCAATACGATTACGGAATGCAGAGGTCAGAACCTCAACATCTTCTGACAAATGATGAGTTGCGACTTTGCTTTTGTGGTCAGTGCTGCGCATATGACCCACCCAACTTTTTGGGTTGACAAGAGTTTTGCAAGTAATGCAATAAGGCATTGTAAATAAAAAGTAGTAAGATTGACCAGGAAACAGATAATTAAAATTTAGGTTTTAGACACAAAAATAAATAGGTAAGTAGCAAAATAATATGTTTATTATAAATTAAAGGAATTTTATTTTATATTTATCTTATCACTAAAAAAACTCGCCTCACTATTATCATACAGTGAATAAACTTGTTTAATAAATTTCTGTAATACGTCCCAGTGCGGTGTGTCCGTATCAGTCTGCAATTTTATTACCATCAACGCTTTTTTCCACCTCTCTTGAACGTTGGTACTTGCAGCATCGGTAGTGTTGTAGACCTTCAATTCTATATAGAATTCTCCTTCCGTCGTTGCTGTCCGACGAACGTGACCATTGGCGACCCGCGTCACTAGACTCGACCCCAGTTGGTGCTGCTCGGGAGTCGCTTTAGCGACCTTCTCTGCGTCTCGCAAAATCCCGAAAAGATCTCCCACCGTCTTTTTCTTTAAGGTGCTTGCAGACCTGTAAAAGTGAACAATATATTTTAAAACATAAGTACCTTCATAAACTTATACCTATATTCCGATTGGGTAGGCTATCTATAGGAGATACACATACATTGAACGAGTATGAAGTGGATGATAGTTTAATATGAAGGGTACATATCTACTTTTGATCTATCCCATATATGTCATTCTTAATAAGCAAATATCCCAAGTGATTCTTAATAAGCATATCTTACATGGAAAACAAAAATACTACGCGAAGCGGGTATCGAACCCACGACTAGTAAGATGCAAAGTAAACAGTCGACAGCATGTTAACCTTTACGAGTACATGCCTGCAATGCACGGTGGTACCGTAGTAGGTCATAGGACTCGGATGGCAATGACTGAGCTAAGCCATGATATCTGGCTCAGTTACCCACTAATTGTCATACTACCTGAGGGTATAAAAGGTTTCGCAATCTATTGTTCCCAACATTCCTTTTTCGGCATCCGAAGTGAACACAAGTAATTAGTCATCAACCTGTTATCACCAAGTGCTTTAATTAGCCCAAGACGCGACGCGTGTGTTTAAGTTCCAACTTGTCTGTGACCTGCTATTTTACAATGGAATTTGAAGTCACAGGTATGTATTATTAATTTACTTTACTATTTTGCCTTTTCCTTCTACATTTTTTTTTTAAATAGAGTGCTACGCCAACGTGGCATTTTTTATGTATTTATGTCTGTATATTTTTTACGTTGAAGCTTTTACTTATGTTTGTACCTACTTGTACCATTCAATTTGGTATAGAAATATGGGTTACAATGTCTACTACTAGGCCTCTCCAAATTTAGCTGCGTCATGCTGCGTCTGTAAGGTGCAGCCAGGTGCTACGCCGCGCGCCTGAACGCGTAGCAGGCGCGTAGCACTTGCTACGAAACATGTATCTATTTTGATCCGCTTTTAACGTATTTTTATTTTGTTTTAGGTACTAGTATTAAGTGTTCTTTCAAAAGAATGCTTGTACTAGATACTTGGCTGTCTATTAAAGACAGCAAATCTGAACTGGAGCGTTGGCATCGAGTTTTTCGAGACCTAATACAATTGCTGCCTGATGTTGAGAATTACATTGCTGATGACTTGGAAAAAAGAGTTACTAAAGTTTGTACAAGATTGGTAGCAATTTGGAAGCAAGTCACGCGCAACCATTCTCGCATGGTCTCTAAGTACGGAGACTGGCTGAACGAAATTGAAGTTTGCGTTCTGCCAACTTGTGCAACAGTAGGGAGCCACAACACCCAACGGCCAGCAGCAGAAGCTTCGACAAGCACCCAACAGCACCAGCACAGGAAGGACTTTGAGGAATGTAGCAAGAGATCAAAACGCCGCAGGCTTGCAGAGTTAAGTAAAGTAGACAGTTCTGCGATAAATTCTTTGTTGGACGATTCTAGTCTATCTAACGCCGCTGCATCTTTAAATTTCAGCACTGACGAAGTCTTGTCTCTTATAAATGAGACAAAACTGACTAAACATCAGTATCTTTTGGTGAAAGACTTCGTTAATGCAAAATCACCTAATGCATTACCATCTTATCAAAAAGTGTTAGAAGCTAAGAAGCGGTGCTATCCATCGCAAGAGTTTATCACGGAATCATCTGCTGAAGTAGAATTACAATCATTGTTAGATCATACTGCTTGCCGGATACTAGAATCCCAAAAACCCGTTTTGAATAATATTGACCCTAATAAAGAATTTGTTTTGATTGGAAAATGGGGTTTCGATGGGAGTACGGGGCACAGCGAATATAAACAGATTTTTGGAGATTCTGGTATCGATGATGATGGCAGTATGTTTGTTACTTCATATTGTCCTCTTCAATTGGTTTGTAAGTCCAATACCTCCGACCCAGATCAAATAGTTTGGAAAAATCCGCGCCCTTCTTCCACCAGGTA
This sequence comes from Yponomeuta sedellus, assembly GCA_934045075.1. Lineage (NCBI taxonomy): Eukaryota > Metazoa > Arthropoda > Insecta > Lepidoptera > Yponomeutidae > Yponomeuta > Yponomeuta sedellus. Next base: position 14,642,484 of record OW203725.1, on the reverse strand, counting down.
TTGTAGGCCTATTCGATTCCAATTTGCCAAAGAATCCAAAGACCTTTCTGTGCAAGAAGAAGCTTATTTCAAGACTAAAATTGATAGTTTACAACCGACTTCTTTCACTCACGGTGAATATGAAATAAAAGTGCAGCATTCTTTACAATTAACCATGGTTGATGGTAAAGTGTGCAGTGCTCTGAGCGATACATCTTGTAGTAGATGTTATATTTGTGGTTCAACTCCAAAAGAGATGAATGACATTGATAAATCGCTGAGCAAAACTGCAGATAGTGGTACCTATCAATTTGGACTATCTCCTCTTCACTCGTATATCCGATTCTTCGAATATTTAATTCACGTTTCTTATAGATTAGACATAAAGAAATGGCAGGTACGTTCTTCAGACGAAAAAGCTCTTCTTGCACAAAAAAAACAACATGTGCAGCAACAGTTTAGGCAGAAACTTGGTCTAATAGTCGACAAACCGCGAAGTGGAGGAAGTGGCACATCTAACGACGGAAACACTGCCAGAAAGTTTTTTTCTAACTCAGCGGTTTCAGCGGAAATTACTGGATTAGATAAAATCCTTATTGACAGATGTCATAATCTGCTGCAGTGTCTTTCGTCGGGATACAAAATTAATAACGCCACTTTTAAAGAGTATTCTCTAGAAACAGCACGTAAACTTGTTGCTACCTATCCATGGTACAACTTGCCATCGTCTGTACCTAAGGTCCTCATTCATGGGTCGGAAGTAATTGAACACGCATTATTGTCAATAGGTGAGCTTTCGGAAGAGGCCGCCGAATCTTGCAATAAATTAATCAAACTCTTCAGGCGTGACAACACGAGGAAAATGTCTCGGGTTGTCACAAACACCGACTTGATACATAGACTTCTCCTTAATTCGGATCCTTATATTTCTAGTTTAAGAAGGTTACCACAGAAGAAGAAGTCTATTCTATCAAAAGAAGTATTAAATTTGTTGTCGGTTTAGGAAAAAATGTAAAAAATAAGATAGGTATTTATGTAATTTTTTACATAACTCCTATTATGTAAATATAATATTTTTTGTCCAATTGTGTGTTTGTACTTAGATGTTAGTTAAGTATTTACTTTATTTGTAATATAAAATGTAAATAGTAAGGTTTAATAGTTATTAAGTTGCAAACCTTCTTTTAAGTGTAATAAAAATGCATAATTTTGTAAATAAAATAAGCTTTTTAAGATTATTTTGTTTTTTTTTTATTGTGTTATGGCTTAAAGTATTACAAAACACCATAATAATAATAATCAGCTATGACAACGACAGTCATTATTATCGCGAAACCCTATGACCGCTACTCTTAGGGCGTGGAACCAGTGTGCAATGTAATCAACGATTCAATGACTCAGCGGTGTGCTAGAGTCAAATGACGCGACAACGTAACAACGAATAATATAACGAGACTAATTCTATTCCAGTAAACTTTTCCCTGGATGTAAACATTTACCGTAACGATCAATGTTAAGCCGGGTCCGCTGCGCCATGTTACGCGTGTTACAAAAAATGTAACACGTTATTAAAACAAAAATGGGGAGTGGTATTAACACTTTACGTGTTACGTAACGTAACGTTATATAACAAGTACCTAACGTGTTATACCATGTCCCACTTTTATTATATTTAAGTGTTACGTTTTTTGTAACACGCGTAACATGGTGCAGCGGCCCCGGCTTTAGGCTATAGAAAATAAGGTTTAAGGGTCAAACCTATGGTTTGAATTATTAAGACGAATAAACAACTTTTAGTTATGAAACAAACAAATAAACAGTTGTTATCTCTTTCAATGTTCCAAGATTTTCATCAACAGCTTGATTACATCGAGGGAATCGTCATTTGAAACGATGTGTAAAGTGTACAATAATTTATAATAAACTATAGATGTATTGTATTCTTACCTAACTGTCTCCTCAACGTAGCTCGATGCTTTGCGTTTGGAGCTGGTTGGAGTCTTTTGCTTCTTACTCGACTGCACAGCAATAGGTACACCAGAGAATTCAAACTCGGAGTCAGACCTGAAATAATAATAACATAGTTTTATACCAGTCTTATACATTTAACCTAAACGATTTATACACCGTATTGTAATTACTATACTAGATAAATGTAGTGACTGGAACATATTTTTTAGACATAGTTCGGGACATAGTTTTCATATAGGGACTAATACGGTTTAGTCAGTGGAACACGTAAAAAAAAAAATTAGGATGTAAATAAATATACTTACTAACATTTTGATACCGATGGAGTGACTGGTAGCGAGGAAGTCGTAGATAATTACACCACACGGAGACTGTACTGAACAGCGTTATCACGTTATCGGAAGTGATGAGAATTTTAGATAAATCAGGGTGTTATAGGTTTATATCCTAAATGTGTATGTTGTTTTTTTATTACAAGTACTGTAATGAAGTAAATGCGAAAATCGCCTTTATTTATAGGTGTATGAATATAGGTGATTGTTGATAAAAGTAATACATATTACTTTTTAGTATCGAACACCCAAAATTTTTGCTTTGCCTTCAAAAGTAGGTACTTAACCAAATCATCTTGACCGGTAGCAAGGTCAAGCCTATATGTTATTCTCATAATGTCAGCACTATTTAATAGCTCAAGTTAATGTGGCTGGTTGCCATTGCAACATAATGTGACCAATATATCGATTATTGTAGGTAAGATGTTTCGCAATCAGAAGCTTGCAACGGATCCAATAACGTTAACGTAGCAAATTCGTAGGTTTCATACCTAGGTAGGAGTAAATAGTCCTAGATACACATGTTGCAATTTACTTTAGATTTTCTTGATCTTAATCAGATAATGTTCGAATTGGGTGAATATTTCACTATAGCAGAAGAAAATAAACTGTTATTTCCAGTTACCAGAAATCGGATGATGAGCTAAATAGGAAATTATAATTAATTCCTCTAGCTTATCCATAGAAAACATCGTATGATATCGATGAAATTACTATATAAATGTATTTCAGGATAAATAATACTTATCTAGGTATTCTTTATAAAGCATTTGGTAGACTCCACAATATTATGTGAAAGTCAAACATTAGGTATTAATGATACCTACAGCTAAATATTTTGATGCAACGAGTTTTTTCCGTGTGGATCTTAGACTAGAGTATAGCTAGTATAGTCAACCTTTGGTTATCTCTTATGTAGGTGATACATTAAAATATTATGACCCCTCTAAATTCTTTATTTATGGGTTATGTAAAATTTACTGTATTTATTTTACTGTATGTTACAGATAAATTTAGATAGAAAATGAACGAGAACTGATGTTAGAAAACTGTTGAAAAAATATAAAACTATCTGCATAGGTTCAGTTACGTATAATGGGATGAGAATAATATCTTCAAGTTTCAATTAAAAAAAGACAAAATGCTGTCGGTCGTATTTACAAAATCATGATTTCTTAAAATACTTTAACATCAAGTCTTAAAAAAATAATAACATGGAAAATGCTTTATTACCGGAATACCTTTAAGGAATGTTCAAAGGAACCAACTTTTATAAATAAAACTGTACTTTTTGACAACATATTTTTTCTTACACCGTGTATACTTCGTATCAAATTTATAACTCCTGCGTCAACAGCTAAAGGTTGACAATCCCTGCCAGCCACCTATCATATTCGCATTCGCGTTAACTAAAGTGACACGTTAGTAGGAAATAGATTTCCATTAATGAAAGTATACTTTTATGTGTCAGTGATATTATCATTAATTCACGATTTTACTTAAGTATACCCAAGGATTCAAGTAACTGTAGAAGTACATTTTTCCTACTGTGCAATGTTTTGTGTTTTCCGTAGTGAACGATAAACAGGAGACTTCAATCTGATCACTAACATTTTTGTGGGAAAAGTAAGGTATTCTTTGTGCCGACCATAAAATATGCCTAAAATACAAGTATTTCCTGGTTCTGCCAATCACCCAGTATTTGTGTCACATGAAAAGGATCACAAAATTTTGTTGTGTTGGAATCACCTTTTTTACAATGGGAGACGTCAATCTGACCATAAAATACAGTTAAGACGAAAATGTTTTGTGTCACTGTTGCGCAAGAAGGTTCATCACATGAAGTCAATCTGATCACAAAGTAATTTGTGGTGCTGAATCTTTCTAACAGTGGGAGCCGTCAATCTGACCACAAAATATGATTAAGTTGAAATTGTACTTTTATGTTATTGTATGAAGGGCCATCACGGGAAGTCAATCTGATAACAAAATTTGTGGTGTTGTACCTTGTTCATGTGGGAGACGTCAATCTGACTACAAAACAAACTGGGTTGAAAAAGCAAAGTTTTGTGTCACTGTTATGAAAAGTAGACACCAGTGGTGTTAAACTCATTCAGTGGGAGAAGCCAATCTGGTCACAAAACTATGACTGGGTAAATACAAGTATCACTTGGAATATTTCATGTCATTGTCTTAATGAGGAAACCTAACCGATACCGCAAATAATGTGTGCTGTTTTATCTAGTATATTACGAAACTGCACAAAACATAGCTAGTGGGTAAATACAATTCAGTTGAGCTTGGGGATCCTTTATTTAATTCAACTCAGTGACTATGCGGACCTATCTCCACCAAGATGATGGTGAGTTGCATTCACTCAAGCTTCCTAGTGTCATTCGTTTTCATTGATGGAATTTATCATAAACTGTGTAGGTTGCTCGTACAATTATTGAAACTATAAATTAGAATCACTCGATGTTATTGGGTATTCTGGAATAGCTGTAATGAGTTTGAGAGAGCGACAAGCCGCGCCAACCGGCGCGGTGCGTCGTGAGCTCAAACGAATGGAAGCTGGTCCAGAATGCCCAATAACATCCTACTCCCAATATCACACACGCCATTCCGATGTATTACGTATACTCCATACTACGAATATCCACTTAAATCCACTTCAGATTGTCTTAAAACAACCCAAAAAACACGAGCTTTTCGGAGACGATGCACTCCAACACCTGTTGTCTAACACACTGCCAAATCGAAGGTACTTGGCAGCCTACTACAAGCTGTGATTTTCTAAACATCTCTAATTCGGTAGCATAATGGTAACCAAAGGTAACCAACTTGACAATTGAGTGTAGTTCGTTTTGAATAATAAAACATCACACTACTATATTTTTCTCGGTCTAACACGTGGTTGGCGACGTTTCAAACTAACGAGACAGACATGTTTCAGGTGTTCGTTTTATAACGCTCCTTCTATGCTTTAGTCCTTATTCTGAGAATCCAGGTACCACCATAGACAAGAAACTCACTTGAAAGAGTAGTGCCTCGTTTACAGAAGCTTATTTAATTTATTTATTTATTTATTTATTTATTTATTTATTTATTTATTTATTTATTTATTTATTTATTTATTTATTTATTTATTTATTTATTTATTTATTTATTTATTTATTTATTTATTTATTTATTTATTTATTTATTTATTTATTTATTTATTTATTTATTTATTTATTTATTTATTTATTTATTTATTTATTTATTTATTTATTTATTTATTTATTTATTTATTTATTTATTTATTTATTTATTTATTTATTTATTTATTTATTTATTTATTTATTTATTTATTTATTTATTTATTTATTTATTTATTTATTTATTTATTTATTTATTTATTTATTTATTTATTTATTTATTTATTTATTTATTTATTTATTTATTTATTTATTTATTTATTTATTTATTTATTTATTTATTTATTTATTTATTTATTTATTTATTTATTTATTTATTTATTTATTTATTTATTTATTTATTTATTTATTTATTTATTTATTTATTTATTTATTTATTTATTTATTTATTTATTTATTTATTTATTTATTTATTTATTTATTTATTTATTTATTTATTTATTTATTTATTTATTTATTTATTTATTTATTTATTTATTTATTTATTTATTTATTTATTTATTTATTTATTTATTTATTTATTTATTTATTTATTTATTTATTTATTTATTTATTTATTTATTTATTTATTTATTTATTTATTTATTTATTTATTTATTTATTTATTTATTTATTTATTTATTTATTTATTTATTTATTTATTTATTTATTTATTTATTTATTTATTTATTTATTTATTTATTTATTTATTTATTTATTTATTTATTTATTTATTTATTTATTTATTTATTTATTTATTTATTTATTTATTTATTTATTTATTTATTTATTTATTTATTTATTTATTTATTTATTTATTTATTTATTTATTTATTTATTTATTTATTTATTTATTTATTTATTTATTTATTTATTTATTTATTTATTTATTTATTTATTTATTTATTTATTTATTTATTTATTTATTTATTTATTTATTTATTTATTTATTTATTTATTTATTTATTTATTTATTTATTTATTTATTTATTTATTTATTTATTTATTTATTTATTTATTTATTTATTTATTTATTTATTTATTTATTTATTTATTTATTTATTTATTTATTTATTTATTTATTTATTTATTTATTTATTTATTTATTTATTTATTTATTTATTTATTTATTTATTTATTTATTTATTTATTTATTTATTTATTTATTTATTTATTTATTTATTTATTTATTTATTTATTTATTTATTTATTTATTTATTTATTTATTTATTTATTTATTTATTTATTTATTTATTTATTTATTTATTTATTTATTTATTTATTTATTTATTTATTTATTTATTTATTTATTTATTTATTTATTTATTTATTTATTTATTTATTTATTTATTTATTTATTTATTTATTTATTTATTTATTTATTTATTTATTTATTTATTTATTTATTTATTTATTTATTTATTTATTTATTTATTTATTTATTTATTTATTTATTTATTTATTTATTTATTTATTTATTTATTTATTTATTTATTTATTTATTTATTTATTTATTTATAAAGCTGCGTTCAGAATAAATATAAAATTGTGAGACAACTTTTTTGTTTTAGTTTCAGAATAATTTAGTATTTTAAAGTATTCTATGCATAATGCTCAGAAATAAGTAAGCGTAAGACAACATCAGCCAGTAAGAATGTTCCCAAGCAAGAAGTTTAGTTTGGGTAGTCTTTTATTTGCAAGCTTTATATTTTTCTGATCTCACGCGTGTGTATATGTGTGTTTGCTTTAGGTCGTTATCAACCCTTGTATGTCCCCACTGCTGGGGCACGGGTCTCTTCCTGCATCGCAGGAAGGTTAGGCCATACTCCACCACGGGGGCCAAGTCCGGGTTGGTGGAGGATTGTAAGACAGTGGCGGGCCTTACTGTCAGATGTTATCAAGCCGCCCATAAGGCCTCTGACATGGCTTAACGACTGCCATTATATGACAGCCGGCACCAACGGCTTTACGTGCCTTGCGAAGCACGGAAGCGCTCGGAAAAATGCCACTAGCGGTAGTCACGGGACTCTCACCCATCCTGTACCTGACCGCGCCTGTTGTTGCTTAACCAAGTGATTGATTCCAATCACTCGGTTCGCCCGGTTTGCTTTAGGTCACTTAGGTGATATTCTTGATCTACAATGCTTAGCCGTTATCTTGTATGTTTTTCAGCGTTAGTTTCGTGTTTTACAAAAATTATATTATGAAATTAAAAGGAAAACTATCACGGCTAAGTAGGATTTACAACTTGACAGGCGACCAACTCATAAAAATAAAACATTCAACAAATTCCATTGAAAATTACATTGCACTCTTTTTAAGGACTCTCACTATGCGCTTGAATAAACACGCACTTGGCCGGTTTTTAAGACTTCTTTAATATTCTGGAAATTATAAACTGCACTTGTTTTATGCATTTTTGACGATTAAATAGTACGACAAATATAACGAGAAATATAAAAAATTTTCGGTTTGGTAACCAGTAAAACTCTAAAATGTTAAGATGTCAACTCATTAATTGTAAGGCACTCTACTGCATTGTGTCTAAAAAAATGTAACGCTGACGATTTCAACAATCACTGGATAAGATTAAATGGATTCCGGGCCTCGCAGAAATTTCGTGGATCAGACACAAAAACCGACGCACAGTTCTCTGATTCGTGAATGATTCTATGAGCATTTGTACTTGGTAAACATTTTGTGATATTGCACAGCCGGTAGTAGAAAGCTGTCACATAATGAGGATCTTTGACGTTTAGAGCTATGAGTGCAATGCATAAAGAGAAAATAACAATATATCCTGATAAAAAAAATTTTAACTCGAATGGCAAATAACGAAGTTACAGCGATTTTAGAACACATCTTCCAAAAAAGGGCGCAAACCAGCACCATGTGCTTGAAACGTCACACGTTCCGACGACCCGTGCACTATGTTGCCATGTACGTATTTCTAGTTCTGTCTCAGTGAATTGATGTGTGCAGGTGTCTTCTAACGTGTTGTAAAATAGGCGCTAAACTTATGTGAACGGGGCATCAAAAGGGACGCCGATTATTGGGTCGTACAATATCGTGCGTGAGTTTTTGGTCCGTACCGATCGTAGATAGAGAATAGATAGACGAGACATAACCATAGAAAAAAAAGAAGAAAGAGATGACAGAAAGAGAAGAGATATCAGAGATGATAATACGAGTCTTAAAAAGTGTAAGCGAGAAACAGTAATGATCTTCTGTCCCTTACGCGCGTATGCGATTTTTTTGTTTGCCACAGTTCAAATCTGTGGCAGACAAACCTCGTCACGTCACGTCAAATCTGAGCTTGATCGAGTTTTACTTTAAATTTAGGCAGATATCGGTGTTTTTCTCCATAAAATTGTACTTTTCGTGTTCGGTGCAATTGGACGAAAGTGATATAATGGTAAATTGCAGCATTTTAGGCTGTGGAAGCCGCAGTGAGCGTAAAAACGCCAACATAACCTTTCATTTCGTAAGTGCTATTAATTCTCCTCTAATCTCTGTTTTTATGATGTTCAAGACTACGGCAAGGTTTAAAATGCATCTACTGCACTCAATTACCCCTAAATTAGATAAATATGTGCCGTGAAAACTAAATCGAAAATTTCATTATTTTTGTGTTACCCGTCTAAATTATGTAGGCGCTCATACAATAGATTGGTAATCTAACTGCGACAATCTTAATTTAGACGGTTTATAATAATGTTAGTGTTACCAGACTTAATATACAAAAAATCCCTTACTGTTGGCAAAAACAAGGAAGGCCAAATGTGAAGAAAAAAACTCACGCCCGATATCCCCGAGGGTGTAGGCAGAGGAACCAACCACGAGTTAGACCCTTGTTTTAACGAGGTCCCAAACGTACCATTGGCAAGTCTTTCCCCGTTATCCGGGCACATAATGTTTATATTGTTCAAAATTATTTTACAGTTACCAAGCTGATCAGGCTCTACGGACCATATGGGTTAAAGCCACGGGTCGTTTGGACTGACTGACAACCGACAAAGTATACCCGTGTTTGTTCCCGTCATTTCGAGAGTCGAGGCCTCATAGTTTTCGAAAAACAAAGAGTTCTACTTTTCTGACAGAAGGTTCCGTTCCGAAACTGTTTTTGCCTGTAAGGACTCCCTAAAATAATATTAGTTATAGGTACATTTTAGTGATGCAGTATATTCGTACATTTTTATGTTATACTTTACCTCACAAATATATTTGCGAATAGACCATTCAAGTACTAGTACAAGAGCTACTGATATTCCTACGATGGACAGCCTGAAAAATCCTGATTTGGCTCCGTGTGACTTCTTTTTAATTCCCTAAAATTGAAAATCAGCTCAAAGGGATACAGTTGTCATCGCCGGAAGACGCGCTTGCAGCGTTTGGGAAGGCCGTGGAAGAGGTGTCTGCGGAGGACTGGAAAAAATGTTTTGAAAATTGTTTCAGACGCATGAAACTTGGTATTGCGGCTGATGGAGAGTTCTTTGAAAAGATTTAATAAAAATATTTTTTTCATAGAAGTTAGTTTTTTAGTTTCTCAAAACTTTCTGAGTGTCCCACGTATAATTTTAATACATTTTTTGCTTCTATTGAGGTATTGATTTATTTCCCGATTTTCTGTTTACAACTTGTAAATACGCAAAACATACTTTTGGGAATTATGGGTTATGCTAGCAACTCTTATGAAGTACCTACTTCTATCTCCATCTCAAAGGTATACGCGCAGGCCCAGTCTATTCTATTCTCTGTCTACGGTACCGATATTGCGCGACGCGATAACGTACAGGCAATAATGCACACCCCAACAATTGGTGTCCTTTGGGCATGAATTATCGAGACTTGCATTATCGCTTGTACATTATTTGCTTCCAACTATTACTATTCCATATCTTTGTAGTCTGTGGTGGACTCTCAATCTCGTCTCGCACGCACGCATCAACAAATTCACAAATTAGACATTTCCATTTCACCACACTTTCCATTCGTAATTTACGAACATTGTCGGATTTGCAAATATTATCTGGGAAAAGAAAACTTGCCCATTCTAGCGCTTTACTGCATAAAAAATCTACAATGAATATGGCTATACGAGCGAGTGCAGCACTCAAAATTCTTCCGCAGAACGGCATTACTGCTGTAGTGTGTCGCAAATTCTCGAACGGAGATATCACTACACACACGGGCCAAGTGAGTCCTTACCTAACATATTACCGCTTATAGTTCGTCATCAGAAATATGTTAGAAGTTAATTAGTGAACTATGCTGTTACATAATTTGACACATACAACTATCTAATAAACCCCCAAGAGGTCCAACCATATCACCAGTTTTGTGATGTACCAACAAGGGTAGCCAGCAGTATGATGGGTCCATGTCCATGCACAACTAGACACAGAAATAGAAGTTTTTTATTTCAGAAATGGGAAAATGATGATTACAGATTGGTACGGTTTACCAACACTCCTAAGCAAGTAAACACGCAGTGGGCTGCACATCTGATTGCTGCTGTGCCTCCCAAAGAGGTCCATGAGCGTGTGGTATGGTGTGATGGTGGAGTTGGCCCTGAAGGACATCCTCGAATCTATATTAACTTGGTGAGCAATCGAAGTTGTAAATTTATTATCATCAGCTCACTTGTGTTAAAGCGATAAAATAGGTCACAGAGATCAGACTATTCAATGCTAGAGAAAACCATTATGAATAAAATAAATAGGATTAGTAAATAGAAATAGAAAACATTGGGAACTTGAATAAATCAATAGTTGTGGTAAGCACCACTTACTTGAATTCCCAATGTTTCTGCATTGTTGCACTACGGTCAAAAATAGTATATCTATGTACAATTATGATGGTTTTTACTGTATTATGCTAATGAAACTGAAGAGGCAGGTAATTTCATCACAATGAATTGGCATGTTTGGAAAGTTTATTGATTTTTAACTGAATCACTGAAAGCAGGCTATAATCATCACACTGTTGGGCACAGGCCTTTTCTGAGAGAGACAGTATAGGTATTTTTGTTTTCAAATGTCAATGTCAAGACCTCAGGCACTCTGGTTCTCTCACAATTTTTTCCTTCACAATCGGTGAGTAGTATTGCTATATCACGAATGTGTGTAACTTTGAAATCAAGTAATAATAATTGGATTTATGCTGAATCTAAACTTGTAAACTTACCAAATCTTGTTGATGAATTTGAATATTTTTTTTTCCAGGATAAACCAGGCAATCACGCCTGCGGCTACTGTGGACTACGTTTTATAAAGAAGGATCATCATTAGAAGAATTTAAACACATGGAGCTGTCTAAACAAGCTATGTAGATTATGGTGTGTAGTAGATATTCAATAATATTATCAGAGTAATTGTTTTGTTTAACTTAAGTTTATTTGTCACATTAAAAGTTTTCGAACCAGTAAATTACTATTATTGAAATTAATACATATTATAAACAGATGTACCAAGTTAACTTTAGAATAAAAAATTAACATCTGAATTGTACTATGACGCAGTCAGGTGACAGGGCTTACAATGCAAGTACCTATGCACAATACAAGCTGAATACTGAGTGCCTTACAAAAAGAACTTTTTTGTTGTGTACTTAACTTGGGAAACCTGTAAAATCTAATATACACCACAGCTATTTTATGTTGAAAATAGCTGAGATGAACCCTAACATAAATTAACAAATTGTTTAATATAGTAGATATATAATATGTATTTTAGGAAATCAATATTTAGTTGTTTGCAGTCGAATCTTGTTTAGCATTCTCATTCTTCAATTCTTGTCGAATATCTCGGTTTGACTGTAACAGCTCCTTCAGCTTTTCATGGATATAATCATTTTTTTGTTCCAGAAAGTCTAATGCCTGATTGAGGTCATCCAATTGAGAGTCAAGCACGTCATATTCTAAAAAAATATGAACAATACAATCATAAAACAACTTTAGTGAATGAGGGACCAGTCATTATAGTGCTAAAATGCTTTGGAATGTACTGAAATGTACCATTAGTGATTGTTGGTGTAAGACATAATGATTGCTACTCTAATCAATTTTAAAACAAACCTTCTGCTACAGGGCCATCTTCTGCCTGTTCCTTCACTTCTTTATTAGGAGAGGTTTCATCGTCTTTAGTTTTATTGTCCTCTTGGCCTGCCATTATTGTATTGTGTGAAGCTATTATGGGGACAGAAATTAAATCTTAGTGCAAAGATTAATAAAGAACCCTGTTTTGTTTACAATTTTTTTGGTACAGTAATGCAGCAACGAAGAAAAAAATATTTTTTGCTAGAGAGTGCATAGGTAAGACAGACGTAAGTCAAGTGATCCCTAGTGGTGTACCAATTCATAGATAACCGGTTTTTAGAAAGCTTATAATAACCGGTTATGTCAGAGAAGAAAAAACATTCATCTTTGATTCATTAAAATGAAAGCCACATTTATAAACTAAGATACTGTACAGGTATTCAAATATGGTCCATCCGTTGAGTTTTAAAGTAGCTAATGAATGTTGTGATTCCGAAGATGTAGTAAAAATATAAGAAAAGTTCTTTCGCTGACACTGTTGGTCAAAACGATTTAAACGATAGCCTTTTTAGCACTTCAGAACGGATAATTAGTTTTTGGTGCGAAAGCGAACGAAAAAATTACTTAACGTTCTGCATAACTAAACATTTCATAGTGGTTGGGTAATGGGAGTTTTCTCTAACGTAAGAAGCTGATAAAGTGACACAACGCCAACGAAGCTGAGCCGTGGCGTTGCTGTAGTGGATAGTCACAGAACATAAAAAACTCTTTTTTTTATGTTCTGTGTGGATAGTCATGCCCAATGAGTATGTACTACTACGTGTCGGTAGTGCCCTGTGATGTAGACCTTGACGCTTGCGTCAAGATATTACTCATCTGATTTATTGTTTCTCTTGTCAACATTTTCAGTTCTGTATGTGTAATTGAAATCTGAATAAAGCCAAGTTTTTGCATTGGTATTTAGCTTATTATGTATCAATTTATTCAGATTTCAATTAGACATACAGAACTGAAAATGTTGACAAGAGAAACAATAAATCAGATGAGTAATATCTTGACGCAAGCGTCAAGGAGGTCTACATCATTCACCCCCCTTCCAGGTCGAAGTCCTGCAGATAGGACGGCGGCCTACGCTCTCGGTTAGAGCGACGGGGTAGTGAGGAATCTTCCCTCGTCGGTGGGCTTGAAGATGGTTCCGAAGGCTGTACATCGGAATCCGGCGTCATGTACTCGTTTTCCGATGGCACATCTTCAGTCTCAGGCAAAGGCGCCAATGATCTGTTAGAGACGCTTGTTTCCCGTCCGTCAGGGGAAGCCTTACATACGTAGATCTACGCTTACATACGAATAATCTGGGGTGAATGATGTAGACCACCTTGACGCTTGCGTCAAGATATTACTCATCTGATTTATTGTTTCTCTTGTCAACATTTTCAGTTCTGTATGTCTAATTGAAATCTGAATAAAGCCAAGTTTTCCCATTGGTATTTAGCTTATTATTATGTATCACCCTGCACTATACTAGGTTTGGTCCAATGTGTCGATGTTCCCACCGAGTCGCCATTGTTTTTTATTTATAGTCATTCATTTCTGTCATCGCATGTCATGTCATGTCAAAGAATTGAAAGAATCCATCTGTGTGTTTGATGTGAATCTACGAATTTATGTGTAGCAAAGATTTCACAAATTTATAAAGTATTTTGATCTTATTGTTCTTTTAAAACCTCAATAGCTGATTCAACTATTGTATAGTAAGTTTTTATTTTGTATACTTTATTGTGCAAAGGGCATTTTCACCTATCAACATCAACAAAGGTTTTTGCGTTACGTTTTTTGTAGCCACAACATCACCAATCTTGTTTCTGACTAATGAGAATTATTCAAACCCACAGGTGTGTATTCTAGCACACTAACTTCTTTCAACGGGGCCTATTTCTATCTACACTGGATATAGGTACATCGTGTTCTAATCATATTTCTGTCGTGACTTGAATTACCAGCACAAATTATTGGTAATTATTAATAGTGAATCTCCACTTGCCGAATGGCTTTGGTTTTTTTTTAGTGTAAATCTTTCTTCCTTTTTGTCGACCATACTCTTAATGTTGTATTTGTACTTTTTATCCGCCCCTTTTTTACAATCTAAATGGTTAGAGGTACAATTCTTTGTCTGCAGGCATCATGACTTCAGGACCCTACAACTACTCTTATATTTTCAAATACATCATCATTGGTGACATGGGCGTAGGCAAGTCATGCCTCTTGCATCAGTTTACAGAAAAGAAATGTAAGTAGATAATCTACTATAGAAATATACTTATTTTAAGTTCATTCATTTTTAATTTATGATTTTTATTATTTTATTTTCGTTCAACTGTGTGTTACCCCAATGTAATAACTAATGTTGATTGATGGCTATCAACTAGATTACCTATCAAAAACACTTGAAGAAATTGAAGCGGCATAGATCCCTCATTTTCAGGACCAAATCCTGTCACAATCTTGATGTTTGTGATACCAATTAGTACGGAATTTGACAGTTAAACATCTGGAATGTTCAAGATTTGGTGTGCATAATATATCACCTGGACTGACAACTATTTATTAAGGGTAAAGAACTGGTCTGCTAAGATTCGAAAGTGTCTTCGAGAATGTAGAAAACGCCATCCATTTATATATTAAGAGGGTGTCCAGGAATGAATTTTCCTTTCCTTGTGAGCATGGTGGGTGACTAGAAGTAGTGTGTCTGGATTGACCATATGAAAGCACACTATGCCATTTGGATATCATCCGTTTGGACGCATTGTCATTGACGGCCTTATGGCCTTTTTCCAGTAACGGCAGACATAAATAAATTACATCATGCTGTAAGTGGATGCTGGATGCACAAGCTTATACTGCATTGGAAGCAGGCATACTCCTGTTGAGCAGTTTTCATTTTCAAAATAGTTATATTAAAATTCATTAAATATGTTTCTTTTCTATTCAATTAGGCTAAACTAATCAAAACATACAGATGGATAACCGGACGGATAACTTCACTAACAATAGATTAAAATATAATATATTAAATGCTCATGCAAAATATAGGTCTGGTTATCTAATGTTTTATATACATTAGATTTTCTATGACTTGATAAAACCATTAGTAAAGCAATCAGTATCCACGATACAGGTATAACCTGGTGGAGACCACAATAAATTAGTTTCATAGTAAACTCTGCTATAAAAACACCCCAGTGTAACATAATGCTATGTTTTTGTGGTTAAAATAAACTTTGAGTATTTACTTTTTTCAGATAGAAATCTGAAAAAAGTAAAATTTTAAAGTATTGCAGATTTATTTATAAAAATCACGGATCTTAGAGAGGTGTTTTATTTAATCTGTAGTTACATCATTTTCCTGGTTTAAGGAATTGTGTTTTTATAAATAAGGCTGTAATTGGTTTGAAATGTTGAGAATGCTACTCACCAAGGTCGTGACATCACACCTAGTAAAATGGAAGCCTATTGTGAGTTATGTAGGTATTTTTATTGATCTCATATGGGAAGTGAGAAAAAAGTGAAACAACAACATCATCAAAGTAATTTTCAATTTGTACGAGGCTTTCCTCCAAATAAGTATTACTCGACTATTATTTGTTAACTTTGTAAAGCCTACTAACTTCATTATTGTGGTACTGACCTTAATTTTTTCTCGTTTCTACCATAGTGAGGGAGGGCACGCGCCCTTTTCTAACAAAAATTTGAGCTTTAAAAGCTCAATATTTCGTCACCCCTTAAATAAAAAAATGCTTATCCTTATGCACACATAATAATTATTTCTTAACGAACAATTCATCGATTAATCATCCCTGCTTTAGCAAATAAAATGTTTTATCTTTATTTTATTTTTTATCCCATTTCGGTTTAAAGAAGGTACACTAAAAATATTTATAAGATTGTATTCTATCATTTTGTCATCATGATTAAAATGTATCAAATCCAAAATTGAGCTTTCTAATACCTGGTAGTACTAATCGTCTCTGAGCTAAGCAGCTGACTGACAGACAGTCGGACGGACACGGCGAAACTATAAAGGTTGATTATGGAACTCTGAAAATGGGGTCTAGGAGTGTATTGCGCTGGTGGCGGAAGCTACCCCATTGTCACATCCCACAGTCACGAGGATACGACGAAAAAAGTGTGTTGCTTAAGAACAAATAATCTGTTAGAGTCAAAGGTGGCCTCTACCCAAACAGCTTATCAGGACTGTAAACTGAATAGAGATATAACTTTCTTTTAGTTATGGCTGACTGCCCCCATACAATTGGTGTTGAGTTTGGAACTCGAATCATTGAAGTGGCTGGCCAGAAAATCAAACTCCAAATCTGGGACACAGCTGGCCAGGAGAGATTCAGGGCTGTTACGCGGTCTTACTACCGCGGTGCTGCTGGAGCACTGATGGTCTATGACATCACTAGAAGGTAAATGTTGTTTCAAATACTTACATAAAACTAGATTATCCAACTATTCTTTTCCTAGTGTACATAATTTTTTATATTTTAATAACATAAATTCACGTGTGTGTGCATCGAAGGGGTGGTGGTCAGAGACCAGGGCCTCGATTCTGGTAGTGCATTATAGTTCAATGACAGATATATGTAGGCTGTTTTATCATACCATTGACGCCCAGAAGGTTCGACATAATTATGTGGGCGCGTAGATTTGAAGCAGCAAGGAAACTAAAATGGTTATGAAGTTGTCATTGTACCACAATGCATTAGCAGAATCTAGGCCCTGGTTTTGCCACTTGCCAGGATCTGCTTCATTTCGTCAACATTAATTAGTCGTTAATAAAACTATCAATTTCAGATCAACCTACAACCATCTAAGCAGTTGGCTAACTGACACACGAAATTTGACCAACCCCAGTACTGTGATATTTTTAATTGGAAATAAGTCGGATTTAGATGGTCAAAGAGATGTAACATATGAGGAGGCTAAGCAGTTTGCTGACGAGAATGGGCTAATGTTCGTCGAAGCGAGTGCTAAAACGTAAGACTTTATTTTATTATGTTACTTACTTTACTTATTAGGGGCGTCTCATTAACCTCTTTAGACCAGACCACGAAAATAACAAGATCAGGACTTAAGACGTTAATTACGTAAGAAGCTCGAGGGAGAAGGGGGGCTTTAAAAATCTCTAGATTTTTCTTAAACAGTCAAAATCCATCTTAAGAATCCATCGAAATATGTAAAATTAAGATAAGATTAAAATATATACACATTTGTGATTATAGATAGATAGATAGATAGATAGATAGATAGATAGATAGATAGATAGATAGATAGATAGATAGATAGATAGATAGATAGATAGATAGATAGATAGATAGATAGATAGATAGATAGATAGATAGATAGATAGATAGATAGATAGATAGATAGATAGATAGATAGATAGATAGATAGATAGATAGATAGATAGATAGATAGATAGATAGATAGATAGATAGATAGATAGATAGATAGATAGATAGATAGATAGATAGATAGATAGATAGATAGATAGATAGATAGATAGATAGATAGATAGATAGATAGATAGATAGATAGATAGATAGATAGATAGATAGATAGATAGATAGATAGATAGATAGATAGATAGATAGATAGATAGATAGATAGATAGATAGATAGATAGATAGATAGATAGATAGATAGATAGATAGATAGATAGATAGATAGATAGATAGATAGATAGATAGATAGATAGATAGATAGATAGATAGAGAACACTTTATTGTACATAAAAATGGAAATTACACAGATATTTCTTAACTTAAGAGTTCAAACGGCGGCCTTATCACTAAAAGTGATCTCTTCCAGACAACCTTTGGATGGACTGGACTAATATATTGAAGAAGGAAGTAGATGTACAAATATGCAAGATTATTACAAAAGTATTAATGAATACATGCCTAAACAATAGTGTACATAATTATAGTTATCAACAGATAAATACAAATAATTTACATAAATACACAAAATAAAAAATATATATTATTATATAAATACATAAACACTTAAGAGAATATACATATTGAAAGGACATAACAAAAAACACAAACAACAACAGATCAATATTACGGATTACTTCAGTGTTATAGTGTACTAGCGTGATAGAACTCCTTTACCATAGCCTTGAAAATGGGAAGGGATTTGGCTTTCCGCACCTCCACTGGTAAGGCATTCCATAGTCGGACTGCCTGCACAGTGAAGGAACAGCTATAGAAAGTGGTGTGATGGGAAGGGATTTTCAGGAGTAGGTTTTGGTAAGAGCGAAGAGAAAGGAGCGAAGGAGAGGAGTGCAGAAACTCAAAGCGCTCTTTTAGATAGGAAGGAGTAGCTGGATTAAACAGTACGCAACGCAATATGCAGTATTACATAACGTAAAAAAGTAACTTTGTAAAACGCATATTCTATCTAAATATTTATGTTTTTACACGAAGTTTTTACTTCGAAGGTTAAACAGACTGGTAGTAGAATTTTATCTGTTCCGATTGGACAAAAGAAGCTTTTGTTTAATTTCAAAACCGTCACTCAAAGAGATGAAAATATACGGAAACTGTACTTTTCTCCGTTATGACAGACAGATACAGATACAATTGGTTTTCTATTATTATGGCCCCTCATAGATAGCCGAAAACATAAACTAGTCGTTATTAAATTCTCACAAGAAGCAGAATATTACGGATCCTTGTTATATTATAAACTAGCTGTGCCCTGCGGTGTTACTCGCGGTTTATCAATTTTCCCATGTTAATAACATATTTTCCCGCAGTAAAACGTAGCCTATGTGTTAATCCGGGGTGTCAGCTAACTCCATACCAAATTTTATCAAACTCGCTCCAGCCGTTTAGACGTGACGAAGTAACAAACATATACACTCACAAACTTTCGCCTTTATAATATTAGTGTTATGTGATGTGATGATAGTGTAATGTCATTATTTTCCTCGCTAGAGAGCTCCGATAAACGCGTCTGATCGCTGCTAATCATAAAGTGCTACTCCTATAGTATAGGGCGAAGCGCGGCCTTCGACACGCAATTTAATAGGCACGCGTCGCGCCGCCCCACAGTGGTCCCGATTAATTAAAACATGGTGGACATTGATGCTAGAGCCACGAATTTTTTTTTGTAGGTTGATACTAAGATGACTAATAAGACAAAAATTTATTATTATCCTACCACGCCTACTTTCAGTAAAAAAAAAAAAAACTTTTTTTTGTATGGAAGAAAACACGTTTCCGGTAATTTCTCGAAATTGTGAAGGGATGTCGAGTAATTTTGTATTTGTTCGCACTAAGCTCAGAAATTATTGTTAAATTTAAATTTGCAAATATTGTAAGCATTTAAGTTAACGTTTAATTTTAAAGTTAGGACAAATTTAGTATTAAGAAACACGATTTTTCGACCTTTTTTTTTTTCATGGGGAAATCCTCATGGATACCCTGTCGCTGGGGATGGCGACAGGGTTATGCCGGACTCTTACCGGCTAAAACCCCATGGTGTTCCTTCTCACGCCGTACGACGGAGTCGCGGGAACGCCTTCGCAATCTTCCGCAACTCCGCCAGCGTCAGTCCTGGTGGACCCCTCCATTGCCCATTATCCTCCAGGTATGAGCGGAATGCTAGAAACACGTAGCACTCCGCTCCGCTTCGTGAGGCCGGATACCCCAATCCGCTATTTCCTCACGGGGCCGGAAGGAGGTGAGCATACGCTCTCCTTCTCCATCCCGTCCTCCTGCGACGGATCGGCTGAGACGAAGGGTCGTCTTCTCTCAGCCTCTCCGCCGCCTCTTTCCGCAAAATGACGTTTTCGCAGAAGGACACCACACGATTTTTCGACCTGCAATAACTCCAAAGTACGCAGAGATAGGTCAAAGCTATCTTCACATAAAATACTCAGAATCACTTAAACTCTAATGTGTGCGAACGCCATCTCGACATCCCTTCACAATTTCGAGAAATTACCGGAAACGTGTTTTCTTCCATACCAAAAAAAGTTTTTTTTTTTTTACTGAAAGTAGGTGTGGTAGGATAATAATTATTTTTGTCTTATTAGCCATCTTAGTATCAACCTACAAAAAAAAATTCGTGGCTCTAGCATCAATGTCCATGTTTTAATTAATAATTGGCACTAACTGTGCGCCCGCCCGGGCAGGTACCGCCGCCACCGCACCGCTATGTCCATGTCCCTCCCGGCATTTTAAAAGTAATGAAATGACTTCAGAAATATTTATTTAAATTACATACTGTAAAGGGCCCTATTGATGTATGTTAAATGGGCAATGTAGTTTAGGTACTTAATTGGATGAGGATTAATGCTGTATTGCTTAAAATCACTTTTTTCCCGCCATTTTTCCGCGTCAAATGTAAAGGATAAAAAATGGTTATTGAGGGTTTTCCTTAAGTGATAGAGACTTAGCATTACGGGCTTTTTTGTTGACCTTTTTAAGGTGTACAATAATGTAATACATTATTTTCACTTATCTCGTGGGGTTCAGCAAGCGTTTGCAATGAAAGCGCAAAAAATGTGTTTATTTACGAAAACACATTAGATACCTACCACTAAATTTATCAGTGTTTTTCGTCGGATTTATCCACGTTACAATTGGCCGGCGGCGTTCGTCCGGGCAGCACGATTTCTAAAATAACCTTTAGATTCGTATGAAGTTAGAGACTAGAAGTGCAAAAGGAGCCCATTGCCGTGACGTGCCTTTACCGTTTTGCTTTAAAATAGTATATGTCCCATTGTTGGGCATAGGCCCCTCTACACCTTTAAGTATTTTAGTATGTACCGGGCATGCACGCCGCCGGCCCGTTGAAATGTAGATACACCGGACTCAAGTCGGAGCCCTCAGATACGAATCTTAGTTTTGGTAATTAATAAAAATAAATAACCTTGCATACATTTTTTGAACCAAAACTTTCGTAAGCACAACACATTGTAGACTTTTAGTCCGGATCTACTTACGGGTGTTGTTATATCGGAAGAGTCCGACCAGGTATACATACATTCTTCTTTTGGTGCCAACTCCTATCGGAGGTTGGCTATCATTGTGGCTACTTTATCTCGTGTGGCTCGGAACAGTTTCAGATTTCTCAGACATGTTAAACCAAATGCATACATAATAATTCTCTTTCAGCGGCCAAAATGTGGAAGAAGCATTCCTAGAGACTGCCAAAAAGATATATCAGAGCATTCAAGACGGACGGCTGGATCTGAACGCGGCGGAGTCGGGCGTGCAGCACAAGCCAGCTTCGCCGGGCCGCCCGCTGGCCGCGCCGCCCGCCGCGCGAGACAACTGCGCCTGCTAACTGCCGCCGCTCACACACCGCTGACCACCGTTCGGGTACTGTGTGCGACGTACCGACACCGGGAGTATTGCCAATGGTCTTGGCACGAATGTAACCCCTTGTCTCAGTAGTCTGCTTTAGTGCTGGAAAATTCGGTCAAGTGGCATAACGATCGGACTACTGAGACAAGATTCTGTTGAGATGCAATCAACAAAAGCTCGCGCCGTGCTCGCTGGGCGAATTTCTTCGCTTCTCTTACAGTCATGACCGGGCATGTTGGCAATAAACCCAGGCACCGTATATCATTAGTACTGTGCAACATCATTAGCATAATTCATAGTATTTTTATTTTATACTATTGGACATCAGCATCGATGTTGTCTCTCACATTTGTATAATATTACATTCCAAATACCATTGAACAAAAACACTAACCGCGTATATTTGGCTCACAACTTTTTGAAATGTAACATACAATTGGTTTGGATGTTTGGAGACATCAACTCTGGTAAACACTGAATTTGGGATTATGTATCATGTATGTATGTATAAAATTTAACTTAAGTATACATAATTGAGAAGACGAGAAGATTTTATAGTGCAGCTACTTATATAGGTGCCTGTCAACCTTTAATCACCATATTTATCAGCTTGATATCTGTATTGATCCCAGATTGATTCTAGCTTACTAAAATCTTGGAAAATTAAGTATACAAATTACATTTTTAACATGAGTGGGTGCTGCTACTCCTTACCAAAGAGCAACACATGTTATGGGGCTCCGAGCAGTGGAGGCTAGAAGCTGAAAGCTAGCCAGTGGAAAAAAATTAAATGATACCCTTTGATACACTGTTTTTGCAAGAAGTGTCAGACCAATCTCTCAATAATGTTAGTAGTGATTTTAGGGACCTACGACTTGATTTATATTCCTAGTTAGTAATATTTTATTAAAAAAAGTAAACATAAAAATCTTATATCTGTCATAACTATTTTTAGAATCCCCAGTCAACTCATCCATACAGAACTACCTAGGTAGGTTCAACAACCTAGGTCGCTTTCTACCAAAAACGGCCGTTTTTAGCGGAAATCGATTAAAGTCTTAGGATGTTCATACTACGTTCTAGGCTGTATGATCTAAAAATAGTTATCACACATATTGAGATTTTTGATGTTTACTTTTTGAAAAAACATTATAAAACAAGTAATCATTTTTATTCCATTGGTGACGCTAGTCAGCACCCCAAAGCGCCTTAAAGTAACATGTTATTGGAGGTGCAACATCAATAAAATTTATTGTTGCATTTGTAGATCTTTGGATAGAAAGTTAAATAGGACACTGTAAGTATTATATAAAGTATAAGTAACCTTTTCGCCTTCTCAATACAAGTATTGTAGTAGTGTTACGTTTAATTAAATAAAAATAGATTTAAATACATATGTATGTAATATTTATTTTTTCGTTAGGTCAATGCATATTTTACTTACCTACATAACAAATATATTATTTGGATGTGCTTCGACAGTGATGTGCAAAGTTTGGTGGAATGATTCCCTAAGCTGATTTTTAACATCAAGACACGATGCGGAAAACTGGTTGCGATGGGTTGATTGCTGTAGACTCACATCCTCTTTTTTCTACGAAACTTGTCAGGTCGGACAATTTTTTTGTATATTTTAGGATTTTCCAATGTTTCTCGACATAAGAACCGGTATTTACCTATCCAGTGCAGCGAGAACGATAGCTACCTAAAACTCGCTCGCTCCTCCGACGTAAAATAAAAGCCAAAGGGCTACACGCAGTTACACTACCGCCACCAATGGATAAAATCATATATTTTTTTACTTACAAATAGTTTTTGCAAAGTGTCAGACCAATCTCTCAATTATAGTGATTTTTAGTCCCGTTTTCTCGTGGTCCTACTGATTTGTCCTACTATGTAATATGTGCCTGAATGGATGTTGTCAATTATTTAAACTACTGTTTTTGAATAAATATATTCAAAATTAGGTACCTCTTGTTTTTTATGTATCCCTCTGTTTAGTTTTAATGTAAAAACCATTGAATATACAGGTGGTTTAAATAATTGACAACTACTAAGGCATATAGTAGAACAGACAGAAATAGGTCTCCCTCGTGGTACTATACTAGTAGGATAAATCAGTAGGACCACGAGAAAATGGGGATTTTAGGACCAGTCGCCGAGAGTTTAAGGTAAACAATTTGACTAGATAGCATTAACAACAAAACGACCGTTTTTGGTATAAATCAGGTCCCTGATCCTACCTTCTGGGTCGAGGATCCTATAATCACAATTGAGAGATTGGTCTGACACTTAGTGCAAAAACCATCTTTTTATAAATCAATTTATTAATAAAAAAAATTTGCAAAGTTATTTTTCGTTGATGGCGTGAGTGTTGCTGAATGGAGACCCTGTGGTCACGTGTGGCAGCCGTAACGCTCGCACATTCTAACATGGACCGATTAGAGTTGTCATTAAAAAAAAGTATTTTTTTTGTAGTATGTGCTCTGAATATGGCTTTGCTGTATAATAAAATGTCAGCCATTTTAAATATATATTCGTTTTCCTATACTTAGTTTTTGACAAATTACCTTCCAAAACTATATATTTTAGTAGTAATTTTCTCAAAAACTAAGTATAGAATAACAAAAATATTTCGGTCGGTAATTTTGTTATTGAACAAAGCATTAACTCAATGTATAACATGAATACTATATTTTTTGTACATACAATGGCTATAAATGTTACAATGTGCGAGCGACACGGGTGCCGGACGTACCAGCAGCTTGTTACCAGGTAGACTTGTTCGGACCCAAAATTTCTCTTACGTAAATAAATAAACACTGCCCTAATTCCATGCTAGAAATGTCGAGGTTTGTCCCAATGAGTCCGAAAGATGGGCAGCTTTATCCCCATATTCGCACCTCAGCACATTATTTGCGAAGTAGTACTTTAGAGTTTATTTTAAGGACAATTACTATTAATAATTATTGGAAACAATAAAAACAAAATCTGCAACATGGTTTACTTATTTATTTTTAAAATTCAACATTTATAAAGATAAAAGAGTATTACAAAGGACGATACTTGTCATATATAAACCTACACCCAATAACACCTAACCTACTCACGACAGCTGAGGCCTGTTTCATAGAAATTCATGGTTTATTGTGACAATTCGTACATACATTGCGCAGCAGAGTCTTCCTACTTATATTCTGTGGGTTGACCGACTGAGCAGTGTACAGCGAAATGGCATAGTAAACCATGCCTTGTATTTCGATGAAATAGGCCCCTCTAGATCAACTTTAACACAAGTCGGTATGGCCAATTTGTATTACAAAAGAATGGACTTTAGTTCAAATTATTCAGTGTTATTAAAGATCGAAGTTCTGCCGCGAGTACGGAACGATACAATAAATGTGCGTATTGAACTCTTTACTAGGCAGTAGTATAATAGTTTAAATTGAACCTTAAAGAGTCCAAAACCAATGAAGAAATTATACTAGCTCTGCCCGTTAAAGGGTTAATTAAAACAGATGTTACATCGTATTATATCACAAAGCACCATTGATATATTTCGCCAAATTTTTTATTCATAAGTTGTTACCTTTTCATCTTCATTTATAATATGCTCGCTGAAACTGGAATAATATGAAAATTCCGCCGCTTTTCGAATTTTCTTTGAGTTAAGGGGCAACCCGGAGCGCCATCTCATCAACCGTTTAGTACGGCTAATGGCGCGCCAACCTTTTCAAGCGAGCACTGTACTCATTTACAGCACTGTTATTTAAGAAGGGCAATATTGTATATCGACTGTGATCTGGCAATACCTCCTATCTCATTTTTATGGACAAACAAAACACTAAACTTTTTGTCATTGCGTCATAAAGCCGAGCTTTACGTTATTGTTAGATATTGACATGTTTAAAAAATCACACGTAAATTGACTTCATTCAACTTCTCGTATCTTATTTGCCTATGGAATAAAAAACATGTTTTTGTCATCACTGTAAAGTTGACAAATTAGAGATAGGATTTATTGCCAGATAACAGTCGATATATTGTATATATTGTGAATAACTGTATATGCGGCAATATCGTATAAGAGAAGCTAATAGTTGGCCAGTACAATACTTTACAAAGTAAAAGAATAGTATTATCTATCTATTTAAAAGTGTATCACATATTACGCATTAGATTTAGAAATTATTATAAATTAAAAACCACTTTAATTTTTTTTAATTGAACAATATACTTATCACATTTTAGAATTGTTACAAAACATTATAAGGTGAAACAAACTAAAAATTTATAGCGATAGTCCGGTATATTTTTCAGATTTACGGTGCTATTTATAAAAACACGATTTCTTAAAACACTTCTCAGAGGCAGTTTAATTAATCTGTGGATACGAATTCTACTTTATCACAGACAGATAATTTAAACTGCCTATGATGGATGTTTTAAGAAATTGTGACCATAGAATAGAAGTTTTAATTTTTACTCTACAGGTGACTTCGAATATGTTTGACATTCTTAAGGGGACATTCTAACCATAATGGTGCAAGTAAAAAGAAAATGGCGCGTCAATAATAATTATTTTGTTACCTGAAATTACTTCAATTAACCATAAACAACTATATCAGGGAAAAAAACTATTGTCCGAGTATCTTAAGGTCGGCGCCGCCCAACTCAATTAATTTTTACTTCAGTACGCATATTTGCGAATTAGTAGGCGCAGTACCACACACTAACTGTGAAGGAAAACATCGTTAAACCCGCGGCTTGGTTTGCTCGTATTGACTAGTCTTTCCTGTGGGCTAGGCCGACTAAGCTATCACGATGGTATAGACTACACCATCTAAAATAACAATGTCACAGACACTGCAGCGTCCAAGTGGTCCCTTCCAGCCTTCCACCCATCTAGTATGAGTGAAGATGCCACTGGATGCTGTAAATCATCCCATTACGTTGATGCTGAAGCCATTTTTTACGCATTTCGGACGATGAACATTTAACATTATAGAAAACACCAACTGTCGAAATCATGAATAATTACAAATATATACTCGTAATAACTGTAAAATCATAATACTGTCTATCATACTGAAAATATTGCTATTTAAAAATCGCGCTGTAGATGTGACGTCACGAAGACGACTGTGATGTGATTTATGCATGGCTATGTTTTGTACGTAAATTAGAGCTCACCAGCCGCCTGCAGAAGAATTCTGAACATTAGATAGAGCTACAAACTAACAATATAATATTGTCGCGGTCCTATCTCGAACTATCTAGAATGGAGCCTTCTGAAAGCCTACCGAATAGTCTCAGCAAGCTTCGTTTTAGTACCGCTGCAAGCAATAATGACTCATATGTCTACTGGCATAAGGATCACAACTCTAACGACATGTAACTGTTCTAGAGTCGTTACCACGTGCACCGAAGGAAAGTGCATACAAGAATATTCGGGAACCCTTGCCGGCGGATATAAATAGCGACCACCGTGGTGCGCAGTTCAGTTCATTTTGGACTTCCGAAGAGTAAACTTCCCCTGTTCTGTAATTGTTTACTGAGTAGATTTTCTCTCTGAGGTGTCACAATATGCATTTGATAGTACTGAGTTCCAGCACCTATTTTTGTGATGGACCTGGTTCATCCATATGCCCATTCCATCCAAATATTTGCAATGGTTTACAACTATTTGTATGGAAGGAATCGGCATCCTACCTCTTCTAAATATAAATGCGTTGATGGTTATTCCTTTTTAAAAAGATATGGATCGATTTCTGCATACAATATTTTTTTTAGGCCGGACATGACCGAGGCACTTTGATCCCAAATATTATTTAATAATATTGGTAGCTCAGATGTTACTTAACAATCAAAATAACAAACTTACGTTTGCCAATACATTGTGGCAATTTCGCGGATCCCCAGTGACTTTATCACGGAATCCGCTTAAGGACGCTCCTCACGGAGCAATGCCTATACTAACGTAGTTTGGTTTTTAGTTACAAACGACATGCCGCATCGAAACGAAACTGGCAATACGTTTATATCACACAAACTGAGGCTTCATCGCGCTTAGAAATAAATTTGTTGGAGAGAAATTATAGCATTGAGAATAGTTTCTATGAAATGTTTAATGAGACTATTTCCCTTTTTATCCGGTTTTTCTCCATTGTAAGCACGATCAAACCTCGATTTGTGCCCTATAAACGAATTGGCAAAACTTCATCGCGATCCGGTAAATTAAAACTAAACTACGTTTTTGTTACATATTAAATGGGTCTAATCGCGATATTCATTAGGTAAAAAGTAAACTACGTTTGTATAGGGGTTGCCCGTTGAGAAGCGGCCTTAAGGAAGCCCAAGCTTAGAGTTTGGCGGGAGTGTTTGCTAGAAGCACGTCATGCATATCCTGCAACGCAGCTTCGAGCGCGGCGCGGTAGTCGCGACACGCGGTGTCGGGGTGCGCCGCGAACGCAGCAGTCGCAAAGTTGACGTCGCGGTCGCGCGGGTTGTAGCAGGTCGCGTACCCGTCGGCTACCAGCGGCCCGTAGCACATGAAGCCGTCGCACTTGCATGCGACCTGTTAGGGGAACATAGGTTAGCTTGGTCATTATTGGGATTTTGTGTACATTAAATTTACATCTCAATAGTGCTTGTGTCAAATTGAAATCAGGCTGGAGTCCGGGTGGCAAATACCATTCTGGCTCTATGCCCATTCAACCCGAGGCTGTATAAAGAAAGTAGAAACCGATGTAAAGAAACTAAATAAATAAAAAACGTGTAAAAACAGTTTTACTGAAATAAATAAAATTTACATTATTGGTTTAATGTATATTTTATTTATTTAGGGTCGCCAACAAGGTGTACATTCTTAACACATCCTTATGTCATTAACCACTAAGTAACTAAATGCTACTTAAATTTATCGGTGTCCATGCGAAACATGCGAAAATTACGAGTTGTTTTCTCGTCTTAAGCCTAATTGGTCGTATATTTTCAAATTACTGTTTGTAGAAAAAAAATCAATAATGCTCTGTTTCATATGGTTATGATAATCTTACAATAGGCGCGTATTTTTTTGATATTTCCTAATATTTAATGTTAGATAGGACGGCCAGGACGTGATCGAAAACTTTGCCTGGTAGAGGCTAAGTTTGCCTTTCTTTAATATTGTCGCGGTCCTATCCCGAACCATCTAGAATAGAGCCTTCTAGGAGCCTATCGAATAGTCGCCGCATGCTGCGTTTTAGTAAACAATAAACGCTGCAAGCAATAATGACTCGTATGTCCACTAGCGTAAGGTTCAAATCTCTTTAAATGAGTAACTGTCCGAGCGACCTTGCCGCGTGTACCGAGTGTAGGTACGTAGTTACGGGAATGTTCCAGAACCCTGGCCGGCGGATATAAATAGCGGCCGCCGCGGCGCGCTGTCAGTTCCGTTTGGAATAGCGAAGAGTGAACTTCGAGCGAACATACCTGCGATACGAGCGAACCTACGACCTCAGCGATACTATTGGACTTCGATTAGACCTGCGATTGGAATCTACGTGTGGACTTCGTGTCGTGAAGACCTGCAGACCAGACCCTGCGTGAATAAATCCTAAGAAGTGGTCATTGGCGTTTTACATCCAAATCCAGAACCCTAGCCCGTAACATTTGGTGTCAAAATTGGGGATTTGGAAATGCCACTAACTCCGAGAGAGGATACTTCTGGAGTGAGGACCAGGTCCAGAGGTGCTGCGGAGGCCACGCCCACTGCCCCTCAGGCCACGCCCACCGGCCATAGGGACACGCCCACTGGCCCCGCCCCCCATGCCACGCCCACCGACCAAGCCACGCCCACTGGCCCCGCCCACCAGGCCCCGCCCACCGAGGAGACACAGCTTATCTGCCCAGCGGCTCCGCCCACTGGCCACGCCCACCAGGCCACGCCCACCGACCCCGC
Organism: Yponomeuta sedellus; assembly: GCA_934045075.1. Lineage (NCBI taxonomy): Eukaryota > Metazoa > Arthropoda > Insecta > Lepidoptera > Yponomeutidae > Yponomeuta > Yponomeuta sedellus. The sequence goes on along the minus strand of OW203725.1, from coordinate 14,612,662 downwards.
GCGCCAGTCCCCGCCCATCGGCTTTGACTACCAGCTTCCACTCACCGACCAACAGGCTCCGCCTCCTAGCCACTCCCACCGAAGACATTAAACCTCAGTCACGTACACTGGAGGTTTTGGATATGTCGTGTCTGATGGCAATGTTGAAGGGCATACGTGAAGAACAAAGAGGCCTGCGAGAAGAACAGAGCAAACAGATGCAGTGCCTGCAAGAAGAACAGAGAGGCCTGCGAGAAGAACAGAGCAAGCAGATGCAGTGCCTGCAAGAAGAACAGAGAGGCCTGCGAGAAGAACAAAGAGGCCTGCGAGAAGAACAGAAGGCAGATCAACAGGTGATCCTTTCTGCCGTTACAAAGTTCAGTGATACGGTCGCTAAGCTACATGAAGATGTAGAGGTAGTAACCGAACGGGTTACCAAATTAGAGGAGGACCTACAAAGTCTGAAAAACGGCCTCACTGGACTAGAGCAGGAAGTTCGGCGTATAAAAGCTGCTGGAGTTACATCGAGCGGAGTTGTCAGCATAAGCCAGGGGCCTAAAGTGAAGGTGCCTCCGTACGATGGTACTACATCTTGGGTCGCCTACCGACAGCAGTTCCAGACTGTCGCTGCTTCAAACGGGTGGACGGACGAACAGAGCCTGACAGCCCTCACCGTCGCGCTCAGAGGTTCGGCTTTATCTGTCCTGGAGGCACTGCCCACCTCAGGCAGCGAGTTCAAAGATCTGCTGGAGGCACTTGAGGCTAGATACGGGGAACGACACGTTTTTCGTGCCCAGCTACGCGACCGGACTCAGTGCCTGGGTGAAGGGCTGCAACAATGGGCGTTGGAAATTGAGAAGCTGGTTCGAAAGGCGTACCCTTCTGCTGATAGTAAAATGGTGGATACGAATATATTGCAAGCCTTCGTCGACGGAATTAGGGATCTTGATATTAGGGCTGCAGTAAAGCTTCGCCACCATTCTTCATTAAAAGAAGCTCTGGCACACGCCCTGGAAGTTGAAGCCGTGCGTCATGATATCCGGCAAGGGTATAAACTTCGAGAAGTTACGAAAGAGGTCAATGAGAACAAGACACCGGCCAAGAGGAACTCCGGGCCCATGTGTTACAAGTGTGGAGAAAGAGGGCATTTGCAGTTCACGTGTCCTAAGAAGGAGAGGCAACTGACCAAAACAGATGACAGACTGGTTGCGCGTCTCAACAAAATGGAGCAGCGTTTTGAAGAGTTAGTAAAGAACCATGACGCTTCGGCCTCCACTGTGAATCAGGGAAACGAAGCTAGGATTCCGAGGCGAGTACTGGCTGGAGCAGAGAAAGCCCAAGTAACCAGATTCTCGCAAGTATGCAATGGGAACGATTTGACAAGAAGGCAGAGTCCTGAAGAGTGCAAGCACTGTGCCAAACAAGGGACAAAGGATTTGCCATTGAGGTTGTCAAGAATGAGTCCATCGAGATCTTGGGAAGACGAGACGATGAAAGAAGCACAGGAAGATGACGAAGATGTACGGCTCATTGTCGCATGGAAGAAACGAGGCGAGGACAAGCCAAGATGGTGCGAAGTCGCTCCTACTAGTGCTGTCACCAAGGCATACTGGGCTCAATGGGACAGTTTTATTCTTCGGAACGGAATACTTTACCGAAAATGGGAGAAACCTAACGGCAGAGAATTCCATCTTCAGATAGTTGTCCCAAGAGATAAGGTACAAGATGTCCTTCGTGAAGTACATGACGGCGTGTCAGGTGGACATTTGGGCGTAAAGAGGACTTTAACAAAGATTCGAGAAAGGTTTTACTGGCTCCATTGTCGAGAAGATGTGCAAGATTGGTGCCGCAAGTGTGCTACTTGTGCCGCGGTGAAGGGCCCATCAACTAGAAGCCGTGGAAATCTGCAACTTTATAACGTTGGTGCGCCATGGGAACGCATTGCAGTTGACGTGGCTGGACCGTTCCCAGTAACGGAATCGGGAAATAAGTATTTCATGGTAGTTATGGATTACTTCACTAAATGGCCAGAGGTATTCGCCATACCCAATCAAGAAGCCACGACTGTTGCCTCCAAGTTGTTTGAGGAAGTAGTTTGCCGGTTTGGTGTGCCCTTGGAAATACACTCCGACCAAGGCAGGAACTTTGAGTCTCAAGTATTTCAAGAACTCTGCAAAATATTGGGAATGCATAAGACTAGGACCACCCCATATCATCCTCAATCTGACGGCATGGTAGAAAGATTTAACCAAACACTTGAGAGACATTTAGCAAAAGTCGTTGACAGGCACCAGAGAGACTGGGACAAATACATACCGCCATTTCTTCTGGCCTACAGAACGGCAGAACATGAAAGCACGAAGGTAACCCCGGCGCGTGCAAATTTTGGCCGAGAACTGAGAATACCAGTAGATCTGCTGACTGGAGGCCCTCCTGACGACTCACGTTCTCTACACGACTACATTTCCGAGTTACGTGAGAAAATGCGAGAGATTTATGCCATAGTACGGGAAAACGGATTGGAGTCGAGTGAAAAGATGAAGACTAGGTATGACCGCCGAGCAAATACAAGCGGCTTCGAAGAAGGAGCACTAGTCTGGCTTCACAATGTGACTCGACGAAAAGGAAAATCTCCGAAATTGCAGACAAGATGGGAGGGACCGTACAAAGTGGTAACTCGGTTAAATGACGTGACGTACCGAATTCAACGGCAGCCAAGAGGTGCACAAAAAGTGGTTCACATCGACCGCTTAGCTCCTTATCACGGCAGTAATGAAGATGCTCGGGACGAGCATCTCTAAGAGGGGAGCAGTGTCGCGGTCCTATCCCGAACCATCTAGAATAGAGCCTTCTAGGAGCCTATCGAATAGTCGCCGCATGCTGCGTTTTAGTAAACAATAAACGCTGCAAGCAATAATGACTCGTATGTCCACTAGCGTAAGGTTCAAAACTCTTTAAATGAGTAACTGTCCGAGCGACCTTGCCGCGTGTACCGAGTGTAGGTACGTAGTTACGGGAATGTTCTAGAACCCTGGCCGGCGGATATAAATAGCGGCCGCCGCGGCGCGCTGTCAGTTTGTGTTCGACACAGGTTGAGGACGGACGTGCGCGACTCGCCCTCCCTACGTATTCACGTCACCTTTTTTTTTAAATAAAAAGGCTGCGCGAATCGGCCCGCGCTGCGGCGGGGATCGCCTCCACTCTCGAAGCTGCCAGGTTGGTGAACTTTTCTTCGTGCGTTGGACCCCGGCCTTCCACAAGCGGAAATCACCGGGGAAAGACGTGCGGAGGGAGCTAGCCGACCTTGGTCGCGCCAGGCCCGTCCCCTACACGCCGCCCGCCATGGCCGCTGAGCCCGGCCGCCATGGCGACCAACGCCGTGTGTCCGCTGGTCTCCCGCGAGACGAAGTGGATGAAGAGCCCGCGCCCCCTAGGGTTGCGGGTGAAGATAACGTGAGCCCTCACCAGGAAGGGGGCCGCCTGGGAGCGCTGCGCGCCACATATGACTCCGACGTTCTGAGGACTCGGCGTCTGCGTGTCGATGGCCTGCTCTCCGACGGCCTCCTTTCATGGATGGAGGCCTACCTCAAGCTGGAGGCGGCCTACTTGAAATGGGGCGCTGCGGATGGGGATCACGACCGCATCGGTGACGCAAGTGGTCCACACCCGCCAGCCCCACGCCGCCGCCGCCAGAGAAGCCCGGACGCTGCCGAGGAGGAGGCGAAGCGCCACTGCGCGACAATCAACCGATCCCTCACTCCGCCACCAGCCACTTTGACGAGCCGCCATCAGGTGTCCCCTCCCTCAGCGGGCAGCGCCCCCAACACCCGCGCGCCATCGCCGCACCGCGCCCACGTTGACGGGAGCTCTGCTCAGGGCACCGTTCGCCGTCACCACCGCCCAGGGACCTCTCCTTCGAGGTGATGCAGGCGCTGGGCCTGCTGCCAGAGCAAGCGCAGTCGTCGCCGCCTCCCCGGGCGGTGATCATGGAAACTGACACCGCCTCGACCGATCCTCGGGCGCCAGTCCGTCCACGCGGATTGACGTCGCCGCCGTCCAGCCCGATGCGGCTTCCACCGCCGACATTCGCCAGCGCTGTCGCCCGCCCTGTTACGGGTCGCGCCCGCCCTGCCGCGGGAACCGCGCGCCTAGCTCCAGTGGCCGCTCGCCCTTCCGCGGCGCCCGCCCACCCTTTCGCGGGGCACGCCCGCCCTGCCGCAGCGGCCGCCTACCCTGCTGTAGCGGCCGCCCGCCCCGCCACAACGGCCGCCCGCCCTGCCGCAGTTCCCACCCGCCCTGCCGCAACGGCCGCACGCCCGGTCGCTGACGCCGCCCGCCCTGCCGCAGCCGCCACCCGCCCTAACGCCGGTCCTTCCCGCCCTGCGCTGGGCTCCGCTCGCCTCGCCACCGGACACGCACCGGGGTCTGCCGCTGGACCCGCCCGCTCTGCTGGGGGACCCGTCCGCCCTGCCCCTGTAGGGCCCGCCGGCCCTACTGCCGCTGCTGCCGCGACCGCCACCGCGACCACCACTGCTCTCCCCGGTGCCGCTGAGTGCGAGCCCGCCGTCCTCGCTACCGCCTCCGCCGCTCCCAAAGCGGCGACATCTAAGCGGCCGAAGTATCCGCCCTTGGTGGTGGAGCGCTTACCCAACTGGGCGTTCCACTTCAGGAACATCGCGGCGGAACTCGGCCGTCCACCTAACGCGCGCCCGTATGGGAACGGCGTGCGTTTCACCCCAACTGAGGACGACGAGTACCGCCTCATCCAGCGCTACCTCACCAAGCTGGAGAGGGAGGACCGCGTGTCGTGGTTCTCCTACTCCCTTCCAGCTGAGCGGAGCGTCAAGGTAGCGATCCGTGGACTGCCGGCGGACACAGCGCCGGCAGACATTATCGTTGCCCTTGCCGAGCACGGCTTTGAGGCGGAGTATGCGTCGAGCATCCGGCCGCGCGCGGGGCGCCCCGGATGCATCTTCTTTGCATCGCTCCGCCGAACGCCCGACCTCCTCCCGGCCTTGTATGAGCTCAATGAGCTACTCTACATGCCGGGAGTGAAAATCGAAGCATGGCGCGGCAAGCAGGGGCCGGCGCAATGTCACCGGTGCCAGCAGTTCCGGCACTCCTCCCAGCACTGCCACCGCCCGCAGAAATGCGTGCGCTGCGAGGAGGAACACCACGCCCGGGACTGCCCTCGCCCAAGGGAGGAGCCAGCGACGTGCGCGAACTGCGGGGGACCACACGCCGCTAACAACTCCTCCTGCCCAGTGTTCCGCAAGGAGGCGCGGAACACAAAGGCAGGCACCGTGGCCATTTCAGGCCAGGGAGGCCGGGGAAGAAACACCCCGGCCCAGCAGCAGCCAGCAGTGCAGGAGTCGGCGCCTACCAATCTCATGGCGCCGGCAAACCCGTCCACATCCCGGTCCACTCCCGCGGCCACCAAGCCGCGCAGGAAGAGGGGCGGGAAGAAAAAGCCCGCTGGGCGGGCTGGGGTAGCGGCCGCTCCACCAGCGACCACAGCAGCAGCCACAGCAGCACCTGCAGCTGCCGCAGCACTCCCGACCTCCCATGAGGCACTGACGCGTGCGGTTAGTGCCCTCATGGAGGTCCTTGCGGCGCTGCAGATGGGGATCTCACAAACCCCCGTCACCCCAAGCCCGGCGAATGCCCGTAACATTCGCTAGGCCTCTGAGGGTGGTGCATTGGAATGCCCAGTCGCTACGTAAGAAGAAGCGGCTGCTCCAGGTCTTCCTCCGGGAGCAAGACATCGACGTGGCGCTACTCAGCGAGACCTGGCTTGGGGAGGGTGATAAACTCACCATCCCCAACTACGTCGTCTATCGCAAGGACGAGAAGACCGAACACCGTGCTTTCCGAGGACTGGCGGTGATAGTGAAGAGGAAGGTCGTCCACCAGCCGATCGAGTTCCGGGAGCTTGCGTCAATGTACGCTCTCGGCATCGAGGTACAAGTCGCCGGCACAGTGATGCGACTCTATGCCGCCTACAAACCCCCAGATGCCGCGTTCGACTTTAGAGACCTGCGGGGGCTCCTTGAGTCGCCATCACCGACCATCGTCGCCGGCGACCTCAACGCCAACATACCGCGTGGAACTCATCGGCCACTAACGCCCAAGGACGACGTCTCTTCGCCGACTCCGTGATGTCCCACTACGACGTCGCGGGTCCGGACGAGCCCACCCACTACCTCTGTGATGGCTCGGGGGACGTACTCGACGTCGTCGTCTACAAGGGACTGCGGACGCCGCCTCGCCAGGAGGTTTTCGCTGACCTCCCCTCGGACCACCGGCCGGTTCTTCTCGTCCTTGACGATCTGCCGACCAGGGTTGCACCGCCAGCGCCACGTCGACTTTTTAACTGGGCTTCTTTCGCCTCCACCCTCGCGGCGGAAGCCCCATCCCGCCCCGTCGCCGCACCGGAAGACGTTGAGTGCTTGACGTCCGAGCTGACTGCCTGCATCCGGAGCGCGCTCGACTCATCCTCGCGCACTGTTCCGAGCGGAGGGAAATCCACTCGGCTGCCCGCTCGGATCATGGATCTAATTCGCGAAAAGCGCCGCCTCCGGAAGCAATGGCAGCTCTCCCGCTGCCCTCAGCTCAAGACGCGCCTCAACGCTCTGACGATGAAAGTGACGGCGGAGCTAGATGCCAATGCCGAGGAATCTTGGGAGCGCCACATCGAGTCCGTGGGCGATGACACCCCCTCCATTCATCGCCTATGCCAGCGGCTGTCGACCGAACCCCCGCCTGTTCGGCCGCTGCTGGGCAGCGACGGCCACCCAAGATCCAAGACACAAGACCGAGCTGAAGTCTTCGCCGAGTGCCTTGAGAAGGCGTTCATCCCGAACCCCACAAACGACACGGAGCACGTCGCAGCAGTCGAGCAACACCTTCGAGCCTACTTCGCAGCACCGATGGCCCCGGCTGAGGACCCTGTGGTTTTCACGCCCGGCCAAGTGCAGCGGATGATCCAGCGCACCAAGCCAAGGAAAGCACCGGGCCAGGATCGCATAACGAACACGGCGCTCCGGCACCTCCCGCAACGCTCAATTGCGGCCGTGACGCGCCTGTTCAATGGCATCCTGCGCACCGGTCACTTTCCACAAACGTGGAAAACTGGCCTGGTCATCCTCTTGCCCAAGCCGGGCAAGAATTCACAGAAGCCCGAAAGCTACCGGCCCATCACGCTGCTAAGTACCCTCTCGAAGGTGTTCGAAAAGCTCCTGCTGCATCACCTGCTCCCGCACGTCCAGCCTCGTCCGGAACAGTTCGGGTTCCGGCCTGAGCACTCGACGACGCTTCAGCTCACCAGGGTACTGCACGACATGACGGTGCGCCTCAACAAAAAGGAGTGCACCGTTGCAGTACTCCTGGATATGGAGAAGGCGTTTGACAGGGTATGGCACGAGGGGTTGCTGTACAAACTGTCGACGTCCGCTGCCCCTCAACGTCTCATCGCGGTCGTGGCCTCGTTCCTGACGGATCGCCGTTTCAGAGTGGCGGTGGAGGACGCCGTGTCCGAGGAGCGCCACATCCTTGCCGGCGTCCCCCAGGGAAGCTGCCTGTCTCCGGCCTGTTACGCCCGATACACCGACGACATACCAGTACCGGAGGGCGTCCAATTGGCGCTATACGCCGACGACGCCGCCTACCTGGCGTCGTCCATGTCACCTAAGCACGCTGCAACCAAGATGCAGCGTGCCCTCGACGCTCTCCCCGACTGGCTGAAGAAGTGGCGTTTGTCGGTCAATGTCGGGAAGACACAGGCCATGCTGACAGGCCGCTGCCACCCGCCGCCGCCGCTCCAGCTGCACGGGCGGGTCATCGAGTGGCAGAACCAGGTGAAATACCTGGGGGTCACCATCGACCGTGGACTAACGATGGCTGCGCACGTCGGCGCAGTCGTCAACCAGGTGAAGGTGGCGCGCGCGAAGCTGCGTCCAATCTTCACCTCCCGCCTCCCTCTGCGAGCGAAGCTCGGGGTCTACAAGGCCTATGTCAGGCCCCGCCTCACGTACGCTGCGCCGGCATGGTTCGCGCTTGTCTCGGAGTCGAATAAGAAGCGGCTTCGAGCCCAGGAGAACCTCTCCCTACGCACCATCGTCGGCGCACCTCGCTACGTGAGGAATGCGACGATCGCGAGGGACCTCAAGTGGGAGGAGCTGGACGCTTTCGTGGCGCGGCTGGCGACCGATATGTTCGCGCGTGCGGACCGGTCGCAGCTGCAGCACCTGCGCGGGCTGGCGCCACTGCACGCGCGATCGCCCGACAGCCGCGCCAAGCCCGTCCCCCGAAGCCTGGTCGAGTCCACGGCCAACTCGGTCTAAAGAAGACCACCTGCGACCCCCAGTGAAGACCACCGCCTGGAAGGCCACCCATTGACCTGTCCGTAGCCGCGGACAGCGGTAGATCCCTCGGGAAGAGGGCCACGCCCTGACCCCGACCCTCCACTTTCCCCAGGGGGAAGTGTGAGAAGACCGCAAGATGATGCGCTGTCAGTTCCGTTTGGAATAGCGAAGAGTGAACTTCGAGCGAACATACCTGCGATACGAGCGAACCTACGACCTCAGCGATACTATTGGACTCTGATTAGACCTGCGATTGGAATCTACGTGTGGACTTCGTGTCGTGAAGACCTGCAGACCAGACCCTGCGTGAATAAATCCTAAGAAGTGGTCATTGGCGTTTTACATCCAAATCCAGAACCCTAGCCCGTAACAATATGAAGTTGTTTATACTTCATACGCAGGTTATGCAATGATCCCCGTTGCATGTTTCCATTCAAGTTTGCGTCATTAGTGCAATCTTTGAAGCGCGGTGCGTTTATTGACCCTTCCGTTTATACCTACCTACTACTACAGGCAAACTTATTTGCCTTAAATATGTGGTACTTACTTGGCTCGTTGATATTCTCATGTGCGCGCTCTTGACAAAGCCTGGATCTAAATACAGCTTGGGTATCTCGATACCATTTTCGATGGCAACCAGTTTCAACCCAAGGAGATGGCGGTCAACACCAAACCCTTGCAACGCCTGTGAAATGTAAAAAATATACATTTAATACAGATTTTTAGAATTCAAATTGATATAAGTCACAGCCAACAGCAGGTCGACCTCAATTTTAGTTACAAGCGCCCCAACTTGATAGTGTTAAGGTAAATAATATTCTGTCGACTTTACTATTGGAGAAGAAATATTTTTTTCAATTCTAAGCGCACTGCCCACAAACAAAATGTAACGGTGAAAACCTCTTTACACCATTTTTTATATTAATTTCTTTTCTATCTATCCACTATCATTTGAAATATTTAAAATCATTTTCGAGATTTCCCTCATTTTCATTACTACTTTACATCTTGACTAGATCCGACTATTTTTACCAGCTTATTCCGTTTTTATCCAGTTTTCTGTTTTTATTATGAAGCACAAACTTGAAGTCGTTCCAGTTTTATTATTTATAAAAGTTTTACAATACTACAAAAATATGCGCTGGTTCCCTACTACTGGTTTCTAGTCTTACTATCGCTTCTTAGTCCTATGTCCTAGTACGAAGCAGGCGGAAGACCACAGAACATAAAAAAAGAGTAGAAGTAGCGACATGACACATTAGTACGAAAACCAGTGTAACCAAACTGATACTTACAAACCAAACGCACACTACGAATGCCAACCTGCCATTGGTAAATAAAGTCAATGCCGAAAAGGTGTACATCATAAAAGTTTCAATTAAAATATGCACCTTTTTGTAATGTTAACAATGATCAAAGTCAAATGACAATGATGAAATTAAGGTTGACATTTTGTAGTAACGCTACTCTACACTAGATGGAACTACCGCCGCGTCGGACCGAAAAGAACTTTTACCTACTAAGATAGAAAGTTCAAAATTGAAAAACAAGTACATTCTCAGTTTGGGATGGGACAATGCGAGTTCTAGTTTGTCGATAGGGAGAACCTATCGACAAATTATACTCGTACAAACAGTTTACACATTAACGGCCGAATATGAATACTGGTACTTAGAAGTATTTTTAGCTATTTAATTTTGCCTGTGGGTTGACTGGTAGAAAATGCATCTTTTCTACATTATGTTTTGTGCAATAAAGTATATTTCATTACAAGTGCGGAAAGGCTGTCATTGCAAAGAGTTCCGACAAGTTGCAATGACGGTTCCGCACGTATACTGAACGACTATTTTTAATACAGTTGCGAAAAAAATAAGCAATTTAATAAAGAAAAAATATTTAGAAAATGGCGCCAACCGTAAAAAATATAAGCAGAGATTTTTTTCTTCACCCATTCTAGAAGGCAGAGGGAACTATGCCCATACAGCCAAGTCTTCAGAAGATTTTGTTTTATTGAAATGAAAATGAAATTTAATGAGATGAAATGAAATGAAACGTAACTTAACTCATTCAATCAAATCATTAAATCTGATATTGAAACAAATTAGTAGCTCATAAAAACTTCTATGATTTTTTTTAGTAAAATCTTCATGGTTGGTTTTTCTTTTTAATAGACATTATTTTTACAGTTGGGAAAGAAAACGCACGAGTGCGGAAAAGGTAAAAAAAAGCACGAGTGTGTAATAGCCCACATCCCGCATGCTATACGTCCGTGTAATACGTCACTTTTTGAGCAACTGTATTAAAAAGAATTAACACTAATAGGGTACATAGACGCACAAATAAACCAATGTGGTAGATTTCATATTTTAAAATGTTATTTCTTATTTAAAACTAGCTTTAACCCGCTGCTTCGCGGCCGTTAGAAATTATAACACGGGAAATATAATGTATTCTACGACTCAATTCAGATCTTTGTCTGTACTTTGATCTGTACGCCATGTTTCATACGTTATACTAATTTTATTGACGATGGTACTAATATATTTCATTTATACGCAAGAGTCTATCCTGGAAGTGAAGCACATTTTTTCTGGTATTGCTGCATCACATAAGTGCCACCTTCCGCCATTTTTAGTGTTTATGAAGTGTTCATGAAAATACTTTGAATATATTGTGTTCATCGTCGTTTTGAACCAATTTTGCCTTTCTGTCGCTGCCATCCATTTTAATTTCGTATCCGGTTCCTTAGAAAACTAAACGAAAACTCACTTCCAAATTGTTTTGATTCCGAGAGGGTAGTTGTAACATTGCCTCGGTTTTCTGTTGTCAAAGGGGTAAGATGAAAATTACTTCGATAGTTTCTTAGATATTTCAGTCACTGATAAACTGGTGAAGAAAATCTATATCGCGATCTATGTGCTCATGTCATATCTTGTATGAAAAGTAGTAATGTATGAGCTCCAATGAGCGAGCGGAGCTCATACATTACTACTTTACCCGGCCCGGCGACCGGACGGCGACCGGTTGCATGTGAAAAGGCACTTATGAAGTAGGTATAAAATAACAACAATTATTTTACCTACTTAGACGAATTGGAATTTACAACACCGAAGTACCATTAAGTATGTTACTAAGTCATAGACAATTATCGATAGATTTTTATCATGTGTGCCCCCATTCGTAATTGAGTAGAATTCAAATTATGACAGTACACTTTCTTCGATGAAAATTTAACTTTACTAACCAGTAAATAAAGGTGGTTTCACTTTATCATTTTCGGATTGGTTTCCGTGTTCATGTCATTACACATTTAATTAAAAATACAATGAAATACGTCTTACCGATGAAATGTTACGGCATGATCGGTATATTTTAGTCCCCAGCTTTTATTTTTGTTCTCTAACACAGCACAACAAGGCATTTTAATCAAGTTTTCACCATTTTTTTCTTTACTAGAAGCGCACGGCTACTGAAGTAAACAAAACTGTCACCGACTACGCATAGGCAATACATTGCTAATGTGAGGCACGCGGGCACCGCCCACTTACGACTTCTACTCTTTTTTTATGTTCTGTGCGGAAGACCATATTCTATCCCCATCATAATAGTAGTTGGAGTTCACTAGAAATCGTACGATCAACGACTGGAAGCCTTGAGCAATGACGACAGCGTGGATACCTTATTGAAACCTACAAAATCCTTACAGGGTACTATCACGTGCAAGACCGAAACTACATTTACATTTAGAACCAGAATGGACAACTAACAGGCCATGAAACTAAACAATCCTCTGTGTGCAAGTAACCTCGAAAGTATTTCCTCCCAAATCCTGTCGTGCGCAAGTGGAACAAACTTCCTCACTTTATCGTCCAAAATAGACTGCATAATAAATAATACACAGACAAAAAACAATCAAGTGCTGTCATAAGATATACACGGATCAGCTTAGAGCTGCTAACATACTAACCTATTTAGGTAGAGGCTAAAATTATTGTTTAGGATTTTTAATTTTTTTTTTGTGCACATTTAATGTAATAATATAGACTTGTTGAGAAAAGTTACGGATAACATAAGGATGTGTTATTTGTTGAGAAAAGTTACGGAGGTAAGCTCGACTTTGTATGTGTTATTTATTGTATTGTCGCGGTCCTATCCCGAACCATCTAGAATAGAGCCTTCTGGAAGCCTATCGAATAGTCGCCGCATGCTGCGTTTTAGTAAACAATAAAACGCTGCAAGCAATAATGACTCGTATGTCCACTAGCGAAAGGTTCAAAACTCTTTAAATGAGTAACTGTTCGAGCGACCTTGCCGCGTGTACCGAGTGTAGGTACATAGTTACGGGAATGTTCTAGAACCCTGGCCGGCGGATATAAATAGCGGTCGCCGCGGCGCGCTGTCAGTTCCGTTTGGAATAGCGAAGAGTGAACTTCGAGCGAACATACCTGCGATACGAGCGATAACCTACGACCTCAGCGATACTATTGGACTTCGATTGAACCTGCGATTGGAATCTATGTGTGGACTTCGTGTCGTGAAGACCTGCAGACCAGACCCTGCGTGAATAAATCCTAAGAAGTTGTCATTGGTGTTTTACATCCAAATCCAGAACCCTAGCCCGTAACATTTGGTGTCAGAATTGGGGATTTGGAGATGCCACTGACTCCGAGAGAGGATACTTCTGGAGTGAGGACCAGGTCCAGAAGTGCTGCGGAGGCCACGCCCACTGCCCCTCAGGCCACGCCCACTGGCCATAGGGACACGCCCACTGGCCCCGCCCACCAGGCCACGCCCACCGACCAAGCCACGCCCCCTGGCCCCGCCCACCAGGCCACGCGCGTAGTGGAGACACTGCATACCTGCCCAGCGGCTCCGCCTACTGGCCACGCCCACCAGGCCACGCCCACCGCCCCCGTGCACCAGGCTCCGCCCACCGGCCTTGACCACCAGGTTTCACCAACCGACCAACAGGCTCCGCCTCGTAGCCACGCCCAGCTGGCCACGCCCACCGAAGACATTAAACCTCAGTCACGTACAATGGAGGTTTTGGATATGTCGTGCCTGATGGCAATGTTGAAGGGCATGCGAGAAGAACAGAGCAAGCAGATGCAGTGCCTGCAAGAAGAACAGAGAGGCCTGCGAGAAGAACAGAGCAAGCAGATGCAGTGCCTGCAAGAACAACAGAGCAAGCAGATACGGAGTCTGCAAGAAGAACAGAAGGCAGATCAACAAGTGATCCTTTCTGCCGTTACAAAGTTCAGTGATACGGTCGCTAAGCTACATGAACATGTAGAAGTAGTGGCCGAACGGGTTACCAAATTAGAGGAGGACCTACAAAGTCTGAAAAACGGCCTCACTGGACTAGAGCAGGAAGTTCGGCGTATAAAAGCTGCTGGAGTTGCGTCGAGCAGAGTTGTCAGCATAAGCCAGGGGCCTAAAGTGAAGGTGCCTCTGTACGATGGTACTACGTCTTGGGTCGCCTACCGCCAGCAGTTCCAGACTGTCGCTGCTTTAAACGGGTGGACGGACGAACAGAGCCTGACAGCCCTCACCGTCGCGCTCAGAGGTTCGGCTTTATCTGTCCTGGAGGCACTGCCCACCTCAGCCAGCAAGTTCAAGGATCTGCTGGAGGCACTTGAGGCTAGATATGGGGAACGGCATCTGGAACACGTTTTTCGTGCCCAGCTACGCGACCGGACCCAGCGCCTAGGTGAAGGACTTCAACAATGGGCGTTGGAAATTGAGAAGCTGGTTCGAAAGGCGTACCCTTCTGCTGATAGTAAAATGGTGGATACGAACATATTGCAAGCCTTCGTCGATGGACTTAGGGATCTTGAAATTAGGGCTGCAGTAAAGCTTCGCCACCATTCTTCATTAAAAGAAGCTCTGGCACACGCCCTGGAAGTTGAAGCTGTTCGTCATGATATCCGGCAAGGGTATAAACTTCGAGAAGTTAAGGAGGAGGTCAAAGAGATCAAGACACCGCCCAAGAGGAACTCCAGGCCCATGTGTTACAAGTGTGGAGAAAGAGGGCATCTGCAGTTCACGTGTCCTAAGAAGGAGAGGCAACCGACCAAAACAGATGACAGACTGGGTGCGCGCCTCAACAAAATGGAGCAGCGTTTTGAAGAATTCGTAAAGAAGCATGACGCTCCGGCCTCCACTGTGAATCAGGGAAACGAAGCTAGGATTCCGAGGCGAGTACTGGCTGGAGCGGAGAAAGCCCAGGTAACCAGAATCTCACAAGTATGGAGTGGGAACACACTGTCAAGAAGGCCGTGTCCGGAAGACTGCAAGCACTGTGCCAAACAAGAGACAAAGGAACTGCCATTGAGATTGACAAGAATGAGTCCATCGAGATCTTGGGAAGATGAGGCGATGAAAGAAGCACAGGAAGATGACGAAGATGTACGGCTCATTGTCGCATGGAAGAAACGAGGCGAGGACAAGCCAAGATGGTGCGAAGTGGCTCCTACTAGTGCTGTCACCAAGGCATACTGGGCTCAATGGGACAGTTTTATTCTTCGGAACGGAATACTTTACCGAAAATGGGAGAAACCTAACGGCAGAGAGTTCCATCTTCAGATAGTTGTCCCAAGAGATAAGGTACAAGATGTCCTTCGTGAAGTACATGACGGCGTGTCAGGTGGACATTTGGGAGTAAAAAGGACTTTAATAAAGATTCGAGAAAGGTTTTACTGGCTCCATTGTCGAGAAGATGTGCAAGATTGGTGCCGCAAGTGTGCTACTTGCGCCGCGGTGAAAGGCCCACCAACTAGAAGCCGAGGAAATCTGCAGCTTTATAACGTTGGTGCGCTATGGGAACGCATTGCAGTTGATGTGGCTGGACCGTTCCCAGTAACGGAATCAGGAATTAAGTATTTCATGGTAGTTATGGACTACTTTACTAAATGGCCAGAGGTATTCGCCATACCCAATCAAGAAGCCACGACTGTTGCCTCCAAGTTGTTTGAGGAAGTAGTTTGCCGGTTTGGTGTGCCCTTGGAAATACACTCCGACCAAGGCAGGAACTTTGAGTCTCAAGTATTTCAAGAACTCTGCAAAATATTGGGAATGCATAAGACTAGGACCACCCCATATCATCCTCAATCTGACGGCATGGTAGAAAGATTTAACCAAACACTTGAGAGACATTTAGCAAAAGTCGTTGACAGGCACCAGAGAGACTGGGACAAATACATACCGCCATTTCCTCTGGCCTACAGAACGGCAGAACATGAAAGCACGAAGGTAACCCCGGCGCGTGTAAATTTTGGCCGAGAACTGAGAATACCAGTAGATCTGCTGACTGGAGGCCCTCCTGACGACTCACGTTCTCTACACGACTACATTTCCGAGTAACGTGAGAAAATGCGAGAGATTCATGCCATAGTACGGGAAAACGGATTGGAGTCGAGTGAAAAGATGAAGACTAGGTATGACCGCCGAGCAAATACAAGCGGCTTCGAAGAAGGAGCACTAGTCTGGCTTCACAATGTAACTCGACGAAAAGGAAAATCTCCGAAATTGCAGACAAGATGGGAGGGACCGTACAAAGTGGTAACTCGATTAAATGACGTGACGTACCGAATTCAACGGCAGCCAAGAGGTGCACAAAAAGTGGTTCACATCGACCGCTTAGCTTCTTATCACGGCAGTAATGAAGATGCTCGGGACGAGCATCTCTAAGAGAGGAGCAGTGTCGCGGTCCTATCCCGAACCATCTAGAATAGAGCCTTCTGGAAGCCTATCGAATAGTCGCCGCATGCTGCGTTTTAGTAAACAATAAAACGCTGCAAGCAATAATGACTCGTATGTCCACTAGAGTAAGGTTCAAAACTCTTTAAATGAGTAACTGTTCGAGCGACCTTGCCGCGTGTACCGAGTGTAGGTACATAGTTACGGGAATGTTCTAGAACCCTGGCCGGCGGATATAAATAGCGGTCGCCGCGGCGCGCTGTCAGTTCCGTTTGGAATAGCGAAGAGTGAACTTCGAGCGAACATACCTGCGATACGAGCGATAACCTACGACCTCAGCGATACTATTGGACTTCGATTGAACCTGCGATTGGAATCTACGTGTGGACTTCGTGTCGTGAAGACCTGCAGACCAGACCCTGCGTGAATAAATCCTAAGAAGTTGTCATTGGTGTTTTACATCCAAATCCAGAACCCTAGCCCGTAACAGTATGTTTAAATGTGTTATTTATAATGTCTTGTTAAATGTTTCGGATGCAATAAACTATAATAACTAACTTCGTTTATTACGAGGAATGTGGCTCGCGTTTAATAGGTACCTGAACAGTGTAGTTTTTATGAGAGTTGACGGCCGCCTGCATGGCTGCCAACTTTTCTTTCGGCGTACTTTTCGCGTTGAGCATCGTCTGCGCGAATTTAATCGACTCGATTGAGCAAGATCGAATCGTTTCAGTTCGCCCGCCAGTGTACATCCTCGTGGCTGCCGATTCGTAATGGGCCCCAGGAGTTTTGTGAAGCCTGTAATGTTAGATAGATTTACATTACAGCGCGGTGTTACCCGCGGTTTATCGATTTTCCCATGGAAATAAGATATTTTCCCGCAGTAAAACGTAGCTTACGTGTTAAACCAGGGTGTCAGCTAACTCCATACACACACACTCACAAACTTTCCCCTTTATAATATTTGCGTGACCAATTCACGCCTTTATTCTAGAGTCGGCAGAAGCGGGTTGGGGTAGCAGAGCAGACCAAGGTTTGCCACTTGCCACAATCCTTGAAGTGCCTAGGATTTTACCACAGGTTAAGTTCTTGCCATATTTAGGCTGTAGATTCTTAAAATAGCTATGACATTTATTATGATTTGCGTGTCTACTTTAGCATAAACGTATTATACAATATCTGTTTTTAGAGTTCCGTACCTATAAAGGAAGAAAAGAAACCCTTACTTTATTGTCCGTCCGTCTGTCGTCTGTATGCCTGTCAACACCCCTTTATCTCGGGAAAGCGTGCAGGTATCGAGTTGAACCATATACTCAAGTCTACTGTCACTTAAAGGTGTGAAAAAATCATAATTCTAAGTTAACGTAGAAAAAAGATACGGCCGTTTATGTCGCTAAAAAACCTAATGTTTCCACGCTCAAGGGAATTAAAATTTGTAGCGTACTTTCCATAGACCTAGAAGTATGAATTGGTAACTAATATCGTTTTTACTACAACTACAGGGAAACACTTCAGTTAAGCAACAACAGGCGCGGTCAGGTACAGGATGGGTAACCGTCCCGTGACTACCGCTTATGGCGGTTTTCCGACCGCTTCCGTGCTTCGCAAGGCTCGTTAAACCGTTGGTGCCGGCTGTCATGTAATGACAGTCGTTAAGCCCTGTCAGAGGCCTTATGGGCGGCTTGATAACTTCTGACAGCAAGTCCCGCCCGTGTCTTACATTCCTCCACCAACACGGACTTGGCCCCCGTGGTGGAGTATGGCCTTCCTGCGACGCATGAAGTGACCCGTGCCCCAGCAGTGAGGACAAAGTTTTCATTATGTTTGATATCAGGAGTAGGTGTTCTTTTAGTTTACAAACATTTAATTCATCGGTGCACTGCTGGCTTTCTGGAAAGAGATTGACTGGCTGAAGCGACCTCACAGCCCTGCTACGTTCAATCTCCTAACTATGAGGCTAAGTGCGGAAACGTTAGGACAAACTATTAACCGAACAAGCAGACGCGATGCTGTGCTGAAGGGAACCACCTCACCACAGATTATTTAAACTGTCTCTGAGAGTGTAAGAGCTCTTAATCCACTTTTTATTCATATATACTGTCTAAGTTATTCGATATCGATATCAACCCTTGTATGTCCCCACTGTTGGGCCACGAGACCCGTGCCCCAACAGTGGGCCAATGGCCTAACCTTCCTGCGATGCATGAAGAGACCCGTGCCCCAGTAGTGGGAATGTACAAAGGTTGATAACGATAACGACGACAGGGAAACTACTGAAAACTATTAATTTTAAGTTAAATCTTAAAAGAAATATTTGAAGTACGGGAGAAGCTCAAAAAACCCTAAGAGTCTCGATCCCACCGTTTTTCCGGTTGTTCGTAGCGGCGTTAGTCAGGCTAACACATTAACAGATTATTGTATACGAGAAACCGGGGGTAGTACAACATTAAAAATATGTAAACTATGCGTAACAAACCTGTAAAACGCAAACTGCATGGCCATTTGTAAATAGCTGTCAGGGCTCATTTTCTGTGACTTGATGAAGTTTTTACCATATTTGTCATAGGTGAAGCAATTAAGCTCCAGATCCGCCACCAACCTAAAACAAATGGAATTGGAAGGTTACATCTTACAAACGTGTGCCCCGACCACAAATCATTGTTTAGCTGGTGTGTGTGTTGTTTGCGGCTTATAAACAATTTATTTGCAACGATAATAAAACTACATGCAATTATTTCCAACACTTCGTAAAATATTGACGTGGTTGTGGTTATTGTTACAAATTATTGAAACAACATAATAAAACATTTCTTAACGAAACTCTTTACAGAATGACGCTTACCTATCAAGGTTATCATTTGCTTTCTTTATCATACCATCTACTTCTTTGCTAACGTTGAAGTCGAGTCGTTTCGGACTCTTCGGGGAAGCGGAGGCCGACCCAGAAGTCTTGTCTGCATCGCTGAAATTAATAGGTAGGTAAGACAATTCTCGTTTTGTTTAGGTACAGGCCCTTTGTAAGGAATTTATCGGTAATCGTGGGTCGATGAGCTGTAGTAGCGCATCGGTAGAACGCTGGCAAACAAGCTTCATATTCGAGAGTTCAAACTTTTTTTAAGGAAAATATACACGAAAACATAAATTCACGCCTGTATCCCGGAGGGATAGGCAGGTATGTACCATGGCCTGCCACTTGCCACGATCCTGCAGATCTTTTTCGCTTCATCAACATTCATTAGTCATTGTATGCAGGCACGCCGCTTTTGGGTATTTTTATTAGTTTTTTTGTGTAGGAAAACATCGTGGGTCAAAAAACATGATCCAGTCTGAGGTGATCACCCTGCGCTTGAAATGGCCAAACCGAGGACAAGCGCGATGGCTAAGCTCACACTGTCTCTCTCTCTCCCCGAGAGAACGCTTTGCCCTGCAGAGAGACGAAGGTATAAGGTCATCCCATCATCAGTCGTTCATATGATAATTCTATGGGATTAAAGCATTATCTATTCAACAGCGCCACTAATAAGTATAAAAACCGCAAGAAAACATTACAAAAATGGAATCAAAACAAAAAAAACCGGCCAAGTGCGAGTCAGACTCGCGCACCGAGGGTTCCGTACAAACCTGTATTATAGACCTGAGTATTTGGTATGAATTTCAATTTAATACCTCTACGCGTTTATGAGGAAATGGGTAGTAAGTTTAAAATTATTAAAAAAATATATATTATGTGATGTAACTAAAAATTTATGGTTTTCGTAATTTTTCCTTTATCTATGCTATAAGACGTTGCTTCGTACCAAATTTCAAGATTCTGAGTTCACGGGAAGCACCCTGTAGGTTTTGATTCCCTTGCAAGTGTCGAAAATTTGCGGCATAAACGGCTGTATCTTTTGATTGCGTTGGCTTAGAAGTTTGATTTTTTCACAGCTTCAAGGGACAGTAGACCTGAGTAATTGATATAAATTTCAGCTTCATACCTCCACGCGTTCCTGAGAAAAAGGGTCTTGACAGACGGACGGACGGACAGACGGACAACAAAGTGATCCTATAAGGGTTCCGTTTTTTCCTTTTGAGGTACGGAACCCTAAAAAAGACGTAGACGAGATATATGTACTTAATGTAATTGACATGTTTCAAGAATTATGCATTTTAAAGGTAACTATATAATGAGTTCCTTAACACCCATCGCAGTTTGAAAGTAACTTACATGTAATTTATGATAAAGTCCGTCATGACAGCGATCGGCTGCCCTTCAGCTGGGGAATGTTCATATGTAAGTCCCGTCACTCCATCGGCTCCAACTATAAACTGTGATAAATGAACAAATTATTATTTAACAAATGAAAATGGTTATTTATTTATGTAGAGTAACTGAAAACACATATGTACCTTTTTTATTAATTACTATTTCGAGGCAGGTGACCATATCAGCGCCATCGTGACTCTAATTAGATACTTAACTAATAGTATTTTGTTAATAATTCGCGATACGCATACATAGTTATAGTTTAGACCCGTTTAATATATAACTAATACTAAAACTAAGTATTTAATTAATAAATAACATAGGCTCTGTTTCTAATCAGGTGATGTTCTGTGAAAAGTTTTGTGTGTAATAAAGTATGTCCCCACTGCTGGGGCACGGGTCTCTTCATGCGTCGCAGGAAGGTTAGGCCATACTCCACCACGGGGGACAAGTACGTGTTGGTGGAGGTCTGTAAGACAGTGGCGGGCCTTGCTGTCATAAGTTATCAAGCCGCCCATAAGGCCTCAGACATGGCTTAACGACTGACCGGCATTACATGACAGCCGGCACCAACGACTTAACGAGCCTTGCCAAGAACGGAAGCGCTCGGGAAATTGCCACTAGCGGTAGTCACGGGACGTTCACCTATCCTGTACCTGACCGCGCATGTTGTTGCTTAACTCAAGGGGTCGAAGGTGAAGGTGATTGTTTGGAAGAAACGACTGTTAAGATGGGATTAATGTACCTGTATAGTCTTGTCGAACCACCGGTTGGGTCCATTGCAGCGCGAGCCGCCGCCGTGTATGGTCTGCGCGGCCGCCACAGTCTGCCGCGCCTGCTTGTCCGGCAGAGCCCACAGCCCCACCGCCGAGTCTAAGCACAGCACTGCCAGGCTCCGCTCGATGTCCGCCAGACTCTCCTTGTTTGTTCTGTCTAATTTGAGATTAATTCATTCATAGCCCCGCCCCAGTGGAAAACATTTGCTGTTAACTTCTCGTTTTTGAAAAAAGTGACAGTCATAATTTTCAATAATAGTAATAGCAATTGTTTTAACAAACTACTACAGCCTTCGGTCATTAATTTAAGTTATTAGTATTTGTTCACACTGCGATGAGCATTAAACCTAACAAGTGACCCGGTGGTACTTGTTGCTATATTGAAATGCACAGGAACTTACAAGCTAACTGACAACTACCACGATGACACCCTGATGGCAGCCAATCGGACAGAGAAGATAGCGTGACGTTTAATTGGCCAATCAGAACGTACTAATTTGAAGTTGCCTAATTTTCAAAATTGTTAACGAACATTACTTACTATTACCAACTGTTGCTTTGTACACGCAAAATAAAAGTACTCTTGAATTTATATATTTTACTGGAGTTTTTCATTCCACACACATTAAAAACACAAGGAGAGGTCACCACAATAAGCCACAGGGCTCACGCCTGAACAGTATTACATAGGAGTTAAATCGATTTTGGCAAACGTGTTAATTCCTAAGGTTTTGGCCTAAGCTTCTAGGCTGTAGGTTCTAAAATTAGCTATTACCATTTTTGACTACATTTTTCAGTTTTGAGTTCACATTTTGCAAAAATGTATTTAATAATAAGATAAGAAATGAATTAATTGCCTTAAAGATGGGCTATTGTGAATGACATCTCTTTTCGAATCATCTGAATTTACTAATGTTTATTTTCGAAAACAAGATTAGTAAATTACTAATATTAATTTTCGAATAAGTTTTACTAATATTACTAACTTACTAATCCGCGAATGCGACCGTCGAGAATCGAGAAAACCGTCGACAATTTCGGAAAAAAGTGCTCTGCCTCTCTCACTTCGCTTGCTTTAGTAATAATATTAAAAAACACGACTACTGACGAAAAGACGTTAGTGATTTCGAAATTCATATCGGCCCAATTTTCGAAAACGCTTTAGACTCGCGATTTTCCGAAAACACGATTCGTGGCGGAATGACACGACTTTACACGAGTCGCGCGCGTTTTGTTCGTTCAATGCTGTCTTCACAATATTGTTTTCATGCAAATGAAAGAGCACTAAATTAGTAACTTTTTTCGAATAACAAAGAATATTTTGGAAACATTTGAATAACTACCAATTTCGAAAATGTTTTTCGAAAACGCCCATCTTTAAATTGCCTGTTGGTGGCGTTATTTAGCACCGGATGCGTCTTAACTTGCTCATACAGACAAAAAACACTCAGTTTTTCCTGAATTTTCTACCCAAGGCTATGCACATCCAGCTATATTCGCTGTAAAAAGAACGGAATACATATTTCGTATGTGTTTTCAAAACACTGGTGCATTCGTTTCAAAAAAGTGAGGGGCTAGCTACAACGTATGATCAGAGAATACGTTAAAAACCTCACGCAAATATTCCAAAGTACGAGTAAAACTGTTCAAGTCCCAAAGGAATGGCAAAATTGGGTATACCTATTATTGAATACATACCTTTTGTTAAGAGTTTGTAGGCTTTGCCCCAAGCGTTTCGGTTTTCCGAGGTGAGAATACCTATTGGTGTTTTCGAAGGCGTTTGAGACTGTTTGATAATTTCTTTCAACTGTCGCATTAACTGTTCTTCACTTAGCATAATGTTGTCCTCGCCCCACAAGTCCATGTGGAATATCTGTAATCAAATAATAGATCCTTTACGAACAATATAACGGGGCCCGCCTTCTGTACATAAATTTTGAGACCAAATAAAAATTCTTGGGTCCTATAGCGGCACGCAACCAGTGGTAATTAAAAACATCATATCTAACTAGTTGTAAATAATTTCCCCACGTTCTATTGTGTGAGTGATGGCGAATGAGGCTGGTGGAGTTCGTCAATGGACATAGTCTCCTAAAAAGACTCCTAATCTGTGTAAACATAAAAGATAATATAGTATTTTTTCTTTACGGAATACGGAGATGTCAATATTATGGGCGTTTTTTATTAAAAAAATATTAAAAGTAAGTATTTACTTTCATTTAAGTGTCAAACGAACGTTAGAAGGTCGAATTAGCCACACACTTATTCAGAAGAATAAAAGAAATCAGTATATATTATAAATTAATAATCGAACCCGGGTCTCTCGCTACAATTATTGTAGCGTGTTCAAATTGCAATCCGCGGTGGGCACGTGTGGTAATGTAAGGTAAGGCGACTAAGGGACACAAACCGGGGGGTGGGCAGCAGCGCCCCCTGCAGTACAATTCCACCGAACTGCGATCCCCAACCCGCATGCCCAGCGTGAGGATTATGGGCATTACCCCCCAATGATGGCACAACCTTGCGCTATGACGCTCATTAGGGGAGGGCTATGTCCAGCAGTGGACTAATATAGCCTGAAGAAGACGTGTGGTAATTACGCTCATACTCTCTCTCCCTCTCTGAGAGAAGGCCTGTGCCCTGCATTTTTTTATGTACAGGCTACATAAAAAAAAATGTAGCATTATATTGGCTGACCTTATACTATTAAATCAAGTAGATATCATTTTGTAACTCTTATGTAATATTTGAGACAATATTTATTGTGCTACCAATCGGAGCGAGTATTACCCGGCAAAATATCTATGCACCTGTCCAAAGTGGGTTTTCAGCTAAACAGTACTTTTTGCTGAAAACCCTCTTTACATTTACCGGCCTGGCCCGGCCTGCATAGCGCAGACCGCGCAAGTATTCGACCGTATTCTGCATCTTCTGTGGCACTATCTTCAATTTTAAAACCAGCAAGCGCCTTTGAAAAACCACGGTTGTGTTAAGTTACACCCTATAATCTGTTTTATCGGTATTATTCGTAGGTCCTTTTATTTTCTTTCGTCGCAAGATTTTATTGGTATTTCTTAATTATTCGCGTTACTCATACACACTTTAGTTATACATACAACAGGTCTAATCGCGATTTTATTGGGATGGAAGCTAAAGGTGTTTGGTGGACATGGACATTATGTGGCACCAATTTCCAAGATTCATCATCTCCAATCACATTTTTCAGTGGTTCTCGGCCACTATTATTTACCAATTTTTTTTTTATTGAGTCTGATATAATTATCTATCTAGTAACTGCCTGTTGAGGAAGTTAAAAGTAGGTAGTGAAACTATCGAGCCCTTTCTAGATGATCTCATTATATGCTTACGTGATTGTTATGAATGACTGTGACATGCCGGCTATTGTTGAACGACAGTGAATCTTCCTCTTCTCCAGGAATTCGGCAAGTGCCGAATATTTTATTGTATTGCGACATGTCTAAAGGGTTTTTCCCCATCATTTCTGTAGGAATCCCATTTCTGGAAAACAGTAGGTATCGTTTGGTTTTGGTCCTGATGGGTAGGTTTACTTTATAGTTAGGTAATACGTCATGCATCAAAACTATATTTGTCACTTAGTGACCGCCAATAAAAATAGAAAAAAGAGGGTTTCAAGAATTTTCTTCATTTTCGAAAATGGAGTGGACACCGAAAATAAGACGGAGTCACAGTAATTGACTTTTAACAAATATAATGATAAAGTATATGTGCCCTCTAGCACAGATTAGATAATAGTTACTAGCCAAGAAGCGAGCGGACGTGTGCCACGTTTTCAGCATGGTCATCATCCTTCGACATTTATCGCTTGGCTTGCCTTGGGGTCTCCTATTTCGGTCCAACGGATGTGTTTTATTGTTAAAAATCAGTGAAGACCCGTGCTACGAGGGCACACAGTTCTAACAAACATTGCGGAACCTTTTTCACATTGTTCGAAAGCAGGCACAGGCCGAATTCTAGGCCTGAGTCGGCCTAGAATTCGGAGCGAAAAATGAGAAAGCGAAAAATAGCTAAAACTGGCTCACGACTCGTGAAATCGACTGTACCAAGCATGAGGATTGGCCTTCCGTCAAACCGTTAAATTAATTGGATTACAAAATATGGCAGGACTTAGAGGAGAATATCTTCACAAACTTTAACACTTTGTAATGGATACACAGTACAATTGGCGTCCTTATTGCTAAAAGCAATTTTATTCAGACAACCCTATGAAGAGTAAGAGACGAAAAAAATTTAGATGATGGCCCTATTATTATGTAATGATTAAGTACCTACTTATCTATTAAAGATTTGTAATCCATAGCAGCCATCAAAGTTTTCGCAGCATACTGCAACTGATCATTTTCGCTGTTGAATTTGCGGAAAGGGAATACCAATCCCGGACTGGAAAACACCACCACAGGATCGCGATATCCAAGATAGGCCGTCGAAAGCCACCAGTCTTCGAGCCAATTACTTTTTTCCTGAGCTCGCTTTTCCAATAATGCCTGAAAAACATACCAATGACTTTGGTTTTCCAAGTTACGTACATTTGTAAAGTTGTAGTAGCAATACCATTCTCTAATCGAAAACGTGCAATACCATTCAAGGAAAACATCGTGAGGAAACCTGACCGACTAAGGTGTTGACATACCTACCTCAGCGATTGAAATTGCCAATCCGCGGTGGGCACGTGTAGTAATTAAGTCCATACTCTCTCTCTCTCTCGGAGAGAATGCCTGTGCCCTGAACTGGGACTTATAGGCAACATAAGTAAGAAAATGTAACACATAATAAAATAACCAACCAATAACCCGACTGCAAAGAATTAAATACTACGCCATCGGCACCAACAAAGGTATTTTCGCAAAATGTTACATGGTCAATATGCTATTTGACATTGTGAAAAGAAAAAGATTTAATTATATACATGTGTGAGTTTTAAAACCGATTCAAGACTATTCATTATGGTTACAGCCTTAAAAATAAAGCTTTGTTATTTTCATTTAACTATAAATTAAAAAAAATACTTTGAACTGCACTAAAATCACACAAAGTTTGAGATTTGTTCAGAGTTTGTTAGAGTTTTGGCAACAAATTGAAATCAAATAACGTTTTTAAAAAACCAAATGTTATTGACTGAAATTATGATGTGGTCTTTAAAAATCTCTTTTAACACGTATTACGTATTATGGCGGATTGATCAACAAATAATAAAGAATAGTGTCGGCGATCGACGACTTTTTAGATTTAAGTTCCTTAGCGATTAGATAGACATTAGATAGGTAATTAGTAGATAGGTACCTTAGTTGTAAGAATACGTTTGTTTAGATTTAAGTCACATTTTTATTAAATAATTTTATCACCTTGTGTCTTATTTCCTTAGGCTTAAGAGTCAGTATTCAATAATAATTTTACATTATTTAGTTTTAGGATGATTTCACTTACCTTTCATTTGTTTTCATAGCCAGTACGATGCATATTATGTTATTTACTTTGTAAGCGATTGTAAACTAGATAGAATACCTCTTGCACCACAATTACTAGTGTATAAAATCTGCAGAACAGATTTTCTATGTAGAATTTTATCTCGTAAACCACATTAGAAACACGTCACGGATTAGGATAAAACTGGTAAAACCACATAGATCAGCCTAAAATCTGTCGAAATACAACACATAGCACTCTATAGAATGGTGACATTGAGCCAAAATTAGCTAACAAAATCTTATGTTTCCGAAAGCGATAACTTTCGATTGGCTCAACCGATTTTGATGAAACTTGCACAGCAGGTAGTTTTTACTAATATCTAACCATTTTTATTCTCACTAATAAGATTTATTAATATTCTTCAGAGTTATTTCGATAGAAAAGTTCAGTCTATTTTCCTCAGTAAATCTGTACAAAATCCTATAAGAAACTTATTAGAATGCTAGAAACTTATTAGAATGTCACTTATTCCAATGAGAAAACATTAATTTAATATAAATTAATGCGTAATTCTATGTAAATTCGCTAGGAAAGTAAATAAAGATAAGTAGGCTATCTATCTCGCTCGCTCACGCACCCCCCTCGCGCAGCCCACGCCCCGGAACTAGGGCAATTTGATATAAAAGGCGGCCGATCTCCGACGATCGGCTTTCTCCTCGGCCTCGAGGGGGGTCGCTCCCGATGTGGGTTTAGGGGTCTCTAGGACCAAAACCAGTCCCAAGGTGGTGTTTAGTGGGTAGGCGCACTTCTTGTGAGTCCCACATTGGCAGCACGGCCGGGTCCGTGCTGTTATGCATGAGCATTCACCACCTCCCTCCCCCGTGTCCTCCGGAGGGTGCCCTTTATAGGGTTAAAAAAAAAAAAACGACGATCGGCATTCATTCATTCGGACTCATTCAACTCAAGAAAATTCCCGCGAACGGACGAGCGAGCTGGAAGCTGAAGATACTCTCGAGAACAAGGTGTTTTCTTTGCGGCAGTCTACCCCCCGAACCGAAGCTGAACCCAGGCTGTGCAGCTAGCCGCAGAACGAGCGGCGATAAGAATTCACCGGAGGAGAGGCAGCGTGAGCGACGAGGCGACGAGACTACTACGGCGGATCGACGTGACATCGAACTGAACGGGCGCTCGACTGGCCCTATACCTATAATACAGTCCACGTTTCTAATTCTTGTTTCTACGGACGTAAAGGAGAGGGATTGAGAACTGAACTGAAGACGGAACGGGCTCTCTCTCTCACTCTCTTTTTCATGGTCCTTCGAGCCGGATCACTGGAAGCAGTTGGGCCACGTCGAGCAAGCCACGTCGAGCAAGTCGCATCAAGAGGCCACGTCGAGCCAGCCAACTGAGGGAAAGACCATAGTACCATCTGGTACGAGCTACGCGGGTCGGGAATACGTATAACGGTGACAACAAGACCCAAAAGCGTAGCACGCCGGTCGGAAGCCAGCCGTGGCCAAGACTAGCGGTGTGGTATATTCGGACGTATATCACCTATCCCACAAGCGGGATAGAAACAGTCCGGCTGTCCCGAAGTGGAGCCGTATTGGCATTGCAGACACCACTTGCGGTCTAGTTCCCCCCTATTTCGCTCTTGGGTGGCGTACACCGGTAGGACGTCACCCCGTAGGAAGTAGGTAGGGCGTAGGGATAGGGCCCGGTAGGAACGTGACCGACCCACTGACTGGACGATTAGTAGGGACATCCGTGACGTACGCACGACCGACTCACTGACAGACGGTAGGCAGGAAGAAAGAAGACGTCCGAAGAAAGAAGCCACGATGAAGCCCACCGCTACGAGAGGGAGCCACGGCGGCGACGACGGAGGACTGAGGTTGCGATCGGGCAGGACCACAACGCCGACTGAGGGTGCGCTGAGGACCCACGAGGAAGAAGAAGAACAGGAAGTCTCTACGAGGGAAAGTTCGAGCGTTGCGACATCGAAAGCATCATCGGGCACGGAGACTAACACATGGTTGGCGGGGTTATCCGCCGCTGGCGGCACGAGCAGTGGCACGAATCGCACCGGGGATGAGGACACCACGCTAACTGAGGGCGAGCAACACAACGTTACGGTTATGGAAAACGTCACTAGGGACGACTCCCGAGCGGGCACTGCGGACAGCGAGCAGAGAGCGAGGACACTCCAAGCGAAGATAAGATTCATGGAAGCCAAAAGACTTGAAGCCGAGAGGGAGCTACAGTTAGCTCAGACCGAGTACGAGTTGGCTATACAACATACTCGCTCAGAAACGACATTCAGCGTCGACGCGCGGTGCAGCGCTACGGCAGCGACCAACAGGGGCGGGCGCTGCGCGGGGAGGAGAGAGATAGAAGATATGCCATACGGGCATCGCCGTAACGAAGCTCAAGCGGATAGCAGCGTGAACGAACTTACTCACGCGTTATCGAACGCGCTGAAGTATTTGAAGATGGAAACGGAATCAGAAAGCAGAGCGCCGCCGCCTAAATACCTACTTGATCTGCCGATGTTTGATGGGGAAATAAGCGAGTGGATAGCATTCAAAACTGTCTTTGATGATACCCGGCGCCTATTCAGTGAGACGCAGAACGTAGCCCGACTACGAAAATCACTAAATCACTCAAAGGCGTCGCGCGCGAATCAGTTAAAGCATTGCTATACTCGGGTTCACATACGGCAGAAATAATGGAATCATTGGAACGAAGGTTTGGGCGGCCCGAGATATTAATTATGAACGAGATGGATATTATAAAGAAGATGCCGCGTTTGCAAGAGGATGGAAGAAATATCGCCTCGTTTGCAAATAAGGTTGCAAATTGCGTAGCTTCTGTTAAGGCGCTGGGGAAACCGCAGTATTTGTACTCACCGGAGCTCACCAGCCGCATTGCCGAGAAGCTCAATCTCATATTGAAGTTCAAGTGGAGCGAGTATTCGAACAGAAATCCAGACGAACCAGAACTAGAAAAGATGAGCGAGTTTTTGAACGAAATGACGGAGCAATGCGGCGCGATGGCAGCTTACGAGACGCGGAAAGAAGAAAAGAAAGAGAAAAAAGATTTGCGCCTTGGAAGGAAACGACGACCTGTACATTCGACACGATTATATGAAAGCGAAGATTCGGAATCGTGCGAGTCGAGTGACGAAGATAGCGAACGAGAAGAGTTGACTAGAATGATTGCAGCGATAAACAAGCCGGCTAAGAAGTTCAAGAGGGAACCAAGACCGTCCACACCGCAGCAAGTTACGAAGACTACTTGCCCCTTATGCAGCAACACGCACGGCCTACGAGACTGCGAAAAGTTCCGCGGGTTCTCATACGATGAAAAATGGAACAAAGCAAGAGAACTACGCGTGTGTTTTCGGTGTTTGAGCACGACGCACCGCCGTTTCAACTGCAGAGCTAAACCGTGCGGGAAAGGCGGGTGTAGAATGGGCCACCATGAACTTCTGCACAAAGAAGAGGAAACGAGGGCCACGGTCTCTTCGACAGTTAACGCTGTTGTCGGCGAACACACTACGTACCTGAAAATAGTGCCGATCGAACTATACGGCTCGCGAGGCAAGGTGGAAACGTTCGCTCTGTTGGACGAGGGGTCCACCCTCACGCTGATAGAAGAAGAGACAGCATTAGCCGTAGCACCTAGAGGAAAAGCAGAGCCGCTCAGCATAGAGGGAATCGGCGGAAAGCGCACCGACTTCAAGCAATCATTCAAGCTAACATTAAAAGTAAAAGGTCGATTCGAAAGGAAGCTAGAAAGCATGACGGCCTACACCATAGGGCCATTGAACCTTACGACGCAGGCAGTGCCACGGGGACTAGTGGCAAAGTGCGCTTACCTGAAGGATATCGAGGAGCAGCTGACTTATGAACGCGTCCGCCCTACTGTACTAATAGGACAAGACAACTGGCATTTGATCACTACACGCGAAATAAAGGAGGGAGACATCGATCAACCTGTCGCGTCGTACACTTCGTTGGGATGGGTGCTACATGGGCGCGAGAAGAACTGCGGAAGAGGACGCGCCATCATCAACCACCTAACGAGAGAGAAGGGCAGTGATCCACTGGACGCTATGATCAAGGAACACTTCAGCATAGAGAACCTTGGTGTAGAACCAAAGAAACCATCGAACGACATCAATCAGCGCGCACTCAACGTTCTAGAAAGCACAACGAAGCAGCTGTCTAATGGACGATATGAAACCGGTCTTATCTGGCGAACGGACGAAGAAATCATGCCAGAAAACAGACAACACGCAGAACGCAGACTGTACTCAATCGAACGGAAGCTAGAGAGAAATGACGATATGAAAGAAGAGTACAGTACACGAAAATCTGTTGATAAAGGAATACGCTGAGGAATCTACGAACGCGCCTGTCTCGCAAAGAACATGGTATTTACCTCACTTCGCTGTCCACCATCCGCAAAAGGGAAAGATGCGACTGGTATTCGACGCTGCAGCAAGAGTAGGAGGCCGCAGCTTGAACGACGCATTACTGCCAGGACCCGACTTGTTGCAGAGCCTATTCGGGGTACTAGCGAGATTCAGAGAAGGAAAAGTGGCGGTTATTGCGGACATCAAGGAGATGTTTCTTCAAGTGAAGATAAGAGAGGAAGACCGAGACAGCCTGCGATTTCTATGGCGAGCTAACAAGAACGAACCCGTCAAGGAATACAGAATGACGTCCTTGATTTTCGGCGCAGCATCCTCACTGTGCACGGCGATCTATGTGAAGAATAAGAACGCCGAGAACTTCAGAGATGTGTATCCCGAGACAGCGGCCGCAGTAGAACGACAATTCTACATGGATGACTACTTGCAAGCGTTTGAAAATGCCGAAGCAGCAAGCAAAGCCGTAAATGAGATGATACGCATCCACGAGAACGCCAAATTCGAGCTTAGAGGATGGGCTAGTAACGATCCCCATGCACTGAAAGGCGTAGAAGAAACAAGCGCGTCGTCAAGTACAGCCATACTGGCCGACAAGGAAGAACGAACATTAGGTCTCATATGGAAGATAAAGGCCGACACGCTTAGCTTCGCGCTAAATCTACGTAACACACCAAAGGAGGTCTTAGAGGGACAACGACCTCCCACCAAGCGGGAGGTCACGAGCGCGGTCATGTCAGTCTTCGACCCGCTGGGGCTCGCATCACCTATCACGATACAAGGCAAGAAACTTATACAGAACATTTGGCGAAGCGGCATAGACTGGGACACACAAGTGACAGAAGAATTAAAGGAAGAATGGAACAAATGGCTGAAGGACCTAGGAAAACTGGAAGGCCTAGAGATACCAAGGAGCATCACCCCGAGCCCACACAGGGGGGAGGTGCATGTCTTCGTTGATGCAAGCGAACAAGCGTACGCGTGCGCCGCGTACTGGCTGGACGAGAAGACAAAAGAAGTATCGTTGATCGCAGCGAAGGCCAAGGTGACGCCATTGAAGCCCGTATCCATTCCTAGACTGGAATTGCAGGCAGCGGTCTTAGGCTGCAGATTAGCTGCTTCCGTCAAGAAGGAGTTGAACAGCGAAACGACGACCACTGTATATTGGACGGACAGCAAGACAGTACTGGCATGGATAAAGTCAGATCCGCGACGGTTCAAGCCATTCGTTGCGCACAGGCTGGCCGAAATTGAAGAAAGTTCAACACCCCTGCAGTGGAGATGGATTCCAACCAAATTGAACGTAGCAGACGACGCTACAAGAAGTTCGCCAGCAGAGTTTTCGACAGCCCACCGATGGTTCACCGGACCGCCTTTCTTACAGTTGCCACCGAGTGAGTGGCCACAGGAAAAGCCCAAGGAAAAAGCCATCGTCGACGACTCAGAGCTGAGACGCCCGAGTGTTCACACAACGATCGCCACCGAACACAAACGCGATCCGTTGCCCGCGGTTGATAGGTTTAGCAATTGGGGTAGGTACGTTAGAGCCACTGCCCGTGTTATCCAGTGCGTGGAAATCCTACGCCGTAGATACCGACCCGACGAAACTGCTAAAAGCGGAGAATTGTATCCACTAACCGTAAATTACCTACAAGCCGCTGAAAACCTGATTATACAGAAAGCGCAAAGAGCAGACTTTGCAGACGAGATAGCCCGAATAAAATCGAAGCAACAACTACCGAAGTCTTCTCCACTACGAAAGCTATGCGTCGAACTAGATGAACATGGTCTATTGCGTGTGACTGGCCGTCTAGACCTCTACACAAATCTAGACGAGACTAAGAAGCGTCCCGCCATCCTCAATGCGAGAAACGCAATCACAAGATTGTTGATTCAGCACACGCACGAGGCATTCATGCATGGGAATCACGACACCGTCATCAATGAGCTGCGACAGAAGTACTTCATACTCGGTCTACGAAGTGCCGTTAGAAAACTGATCTACAACTGTCAGTGGTGTAAGTTGCGCAAACTAAAACCTACAAAGCCACAAGAAGGCGCGCTACCACCAGAAAGAATGAACAGCGAATCTCCTCCTTTTAACTGCTCTGCTATCGACTACTTCGGCCCAATGACAGTCACAATCGGCCGACGTACGGAGAAGAGATGGGGAGCCTTGATAACTTGCCTTACCACCCGCGCCATACACATTGAACTCGCCGCTAGCTTGACGCCATCATCCGCTATTATGGCATTACGACGCTTCATGGCACGACGAGGAACACCGAGCGTAATCTACTCTGACAACGGAACCAACTTCGTAAAGGCGAACAAAGAACTAATGGCCGCAGCAGACGAAGTTAAAGATTACGCGACAGCGCGAGGAATCGTATGGAAGTTCATACCACCAGGAGCACCACACATGGGAGGTGCGTGGGAACGCATGATAAGAACTGTAAAAGCATCACTATCTGCAGTTCTAAAAGAGCGAGCGCCCAGAGAAGAAACTCTTCACACATTACTACTGGAAGTCGAACACATCGTTAACTCACGACCGTTAACACCAGTCCAGCCAGACCTGAATAAAGAAGCGTTAACGCCAAACCACTTTCTCATCGGACGTTCTTGTGGTGTTACACCAACAGGCCACTTTAACGCCCGAGACGCAGATGGTCATACATGGAAAGCGGCTCAACACTTAGCCGATCAATTCTGGCGAAGATGGACCAAAGAATACCTACCACTCTTACTACCAAGACGACCATCCGAGTCACAGCACCACCGTGAGCCAAAGATCGGGGATATAGTACTTATTTCCGATGGCACAACGCCCAGAGGACTGTGGCAACGAGGCGAAGTAATAAACGTCAACCCAGGTTCAGACTCGAAAATACGAGTGGTGGAAGTGCGGACTAGAACCGGCATCCTGCGAAGACCAACATCGCGCTTGATCATCCTGACCTGACCTGGCCCGATCGCAACCTCCTCTTCAGCAACACTGCAAGATCGCCTTCGACTTTATGGTGTTGGCACACAGGGGGGAGACTGTCGGCGATCGACGACTTTTTAGATTTAAGTTCCTTAGCGATTAGATAGACATTAGATAGGTAATTAGTAGATAGGTACCTTAGTTGTAAGAATACGTTTGTTTAGATTTAAGTCACATTTTTATTAAATAATTTAATCACCTTGTGTCTTATTTACTTAGGCTTAAGAGTCAGTATTCAATAATAATTTTACATTATTTAGTTTTAGGATGATTTCACTTACCTTTCATTTGTTTTCATAGCCAGTACGATGCATATTATGTTATTTACTTTGTAAGCGATTGTAAACTAGATAGAATACCTCTTGCACCACAATTACTAGTGTATAAAATCTGCAGAACAGATTTTCTATGTAGAATTTTATCTCGTAAACCACATTAGAAACACGTCACGGATTAGGATAAAACTGGTAAAACCACATAGATCAGCCTAAAATCTGTCGAAATACAACACATAGCACTCTATAGAATGGTGACATTGAGCCAAAATTAGCTAACAAAATCTTATGTTTCCGAAAGCGATAACTTTCGATTGGCTCAACCGATTTTGATGAAACTTGCACAGCAGGTAGTTTTTACTAATATCTAACCATTTTTATTCTCACTAATAAGATTTATTAATATTCTTCAGAGTTATTTCGATAGAAAAGTTCAGTCTATTTTCCTCAGTAAATCTGTACAAAATCCTATAAGAAACTTATTAGAATGCTAGAAACTTATTAGAATGTCACTTATTCCAATGAGAAAACATTAATTTAATATAAATTAATGCGTAAGAACGAGCGGCGATAAGAATTCACCGGAGGAGAGGCAGCGTGAGCGACGAGGCGACGAGACTACTACGGCGGATCGACGTGACATCGAACTGAACGGGCGCTCGACTGGCCCTATACCTATAATACAGTCCACGTTTCTAATTCTTGTTTCTACGGACGTAAAGGAGAGGGATTGAGAACTGAACTGAAGACGGGACGGGCTCTCTCTCACTCTCTTTTTCAAATAGGTATGTACAACAAGCATAAAATAAGGCTTTTACATCTTCAGCTCCATATATGTTTTTAACCTTTTTGTATTAAATAATAAAATATTTTTTATTATTTGATGATAAATCCGCCGGTCACTTAATGTACAATTTAATTTAGTTATCTATTATGATAAAAGATAAATCTCTTTATGGTTATTGTTGTCACTGTTTGGGTAACAAACCTTACATATAGGCTGTAATTTAATTATTACCTTACCTGTAATTTTTGTCCAATTCCTCCATCTGCGCCAAAATCTTTGACGATAGAACGTGTTACTGCAAATTCTTCATCATTGAGATGTGGCCTAACTGTTGCCAAATATTTCGACAATGTGTCATTAAGTTTTGGAACTGGGAGCCTCGGCAATGTTTGGAGTTTAGCGTCTGGTTTACTTGTTGCTGTGGAACTATACCTGACGTGGAGAGACGATGCATACGTATCAAACACGAATGCCTTATTGCCACACTGCGAATGAAAGACTGCGTCAAGAAAGGCTCGGACTTATTTCTGATTAAAAGGTATACAAGTATCAATTCTTTATTATACTTACTTAATGCCGGGCTCTCTGAGTGCACGATTTCGATTTGACCTATTGCACTGCGCAAACGTAGTTGAGGAAAAGTAAATCACGCTAATGAAAAAAGTAATAAACATCTAATTAAGACCATTTTGACGGCCGACGTTACTCAATACGTCACAAACATATTCAGTGATAAAAATTTTGGTATATTTTTTACTATCCAAAACATGGTTTTTTTGATTCAGTAAAGATGAAAAATAAAATGTCCCATGGCCCTAGCGTAATGAATTCTTTTACGTTTTAAGTACTAACCACTAGAGAGTAAACATACTTTATAACGCCTGTTTTAGGGGTACAGTACGGTCCGAGAGCCCAGCTTTAAGTAATAATTACTTATGTTAAAGAAACTTACCAGCGTTTGCAAGGCTACGCCAGCTCTTCGTATCATGTTGTATCTGAAATGACAATTCATAGTTACTTCGAGTCAGTTTGGCATTACCATACTGTACGCTCATAAGAAAACCTGTCTACATTTGCTTTTGAGCACACCCCTTCCCACCCAGGCCTAGCATGCACCAAAATAATTCTTTTTCAATTTTTTAATATGCTCGCATAACTATGCAAAAGTTATATAGAAAGAGTAACAGTATGAAATTGTGTTAACGCTGCTTTGAATTATTTTGTGTTGTAACTTCTGACATCAACCCTTGGTATGTCCCCACTGCAGGGACATGGCAACGTCTCTTCTTGATGTTGCTTAATTCAAATTATTGATTACAATTACTCAGTTCAACTAGGCCACGAGCGCTTCTGAGCTTACACATCTAGATTAAGAAACATGTAAATAAAAACTAATGTAACAATAACTGTAACATCAGTGTTTTATTTTCTCACTAAAGATTGTTAACAGTAAATATGAAAAACACGACTACTCCCCACAACACTCCCAAAAAACAGTCTAAAATAGGCTATGGGAAAAGGAAAACCTTTACCAGAGACCCCTCAAGCCATACTCGAAGAGTGCCCCAGTAGAACAGTGCCACTGTATACAACACTGTTAATTTTAACTTTAGCCTTTTCGATAAGGCTCTTTATGGAGGATTTTTAGAAATGAACACCAAGCTGTTTCTGATGCCATAACATAGGTTTTAGAAGCCCCACTTACTTCAGGATGACATGCCATAGGTTACCTAGAATCGACAAAAAGCGGTTTAATTTACAGTTCTGATACTTTTATCATTGATATTGATATGGTCATTGTTTGCTTCTGAAGATACCCAACCGGTTAGGTGGTTGTGCCACGCATTTGACTCTCACCCGTAACAACTATCTATTTAGGTAATATACAAAGAGGGGTGAGGTGTTAGCTGAAAAGTAATTCTAGAGCTAAATTGTAAAAAAATCTACGACTTACATGTTCAACGAATTGAAGCCCAAAATGAACTCTGAACTCAGCGGATTACGGAGTTATATACTCTTTGAGTCTCTTTGGAACCGACCGCCACCGCCACACACACACCACAACCACAGACTAATAAACATAGTAAATATTAATATAATAAAGTTAGAACTTAAGTTTCGTACATGGTCCTGTAAAATAAAAATATTTAAAAAAAAAAAAATAATAAACAATAGCGCAAATCCCAATAACGCACACCTCGATAACCAAGGGGTAGCAGTAACTTCGCAGAAACCTTCGACAGTAATGCTGTCCTGCTTTCGCTAACCAACCTTCCGTAAGAAAAAAAGAGATGGCACTACGTTTGTCAATGCACCGATTTCAAGGTGCGTACAGCCCTTACTGTCAAACGCTACCGACTAGGGATAAGCCTAACTCTCCATCGATATCGATAGAAACGTTGAAAAAATGAAGACACCTTGGATTAAATCCATATAAGTGCAGTAGGCACAAAAACCCTACTTCGTGCGAGATTTTTTGGGACTACTTTATTTGGTCGGATTCGCGCTGTGATCGTTATCATCGCATTACGCAACGGGTATATTGTCTCTGAAGGGATGTGCCTTCTTCCATAGGAAATCGATTTTTAGTTAATCGATTGCTTAGCAAGAAAAATCGATTAATATAAAGTCGATTTTTCTTATTACTTTTTATTTAATTTCAAAATATATTTGTTTATCATGTTTTCATTAATTAAAACTAAGCAACAGAAATTATAAACACAAAAAAAAAATGATAGAATAATAAACATTGATTTTTTTTTTCAATTAGCCGTTTCTGTGTATCACTGCTGGGCACCGGTAGCATATCTTACGAGGCTCGTACAGAGTTGGTTGTGCTTGAAAAGGGCAGCGTAAATGCTCAGAGGTACTTGGAACAGGTCTTAGAATCCCATGTTATCCCTTTTGCACAATTTATTGGAGAAGACTTTTTTTAATGCTCGTTCGAACATCGCTAGAGTACCTTGATGCCGTCGGTCTAGCACGACCACCATGGCTAGCATACCTAAACCCTATAGAACTCGTTTGGGACAATCTTAAAAGGCGAGTGCGAAAAGGGTTGCGGTGGTCTAGGAGAGGGATAACAGACCGCAGTCAGATATTCAAGACCTGGATGGTGTTCCAAACCGACTGGAGGGGGTCAAAAGAACCAGGGGAGTAAACACTCGTTATTAAAATTAATGTTTTCAACGTCGACAAAAAGTTCAGGATTGTTTTTAGTCACGTTTGTTGTGTTTATTAATAGGTCATTTCGAACGTTTTTCATTATCAAAAAAAATATTGAAACGCAAATTAATTTTTTTTTATCATCTGAAATTATCCATTCTATATTATTGCCAAGAAAAAAAATCATTCGCATAATGAATATTTCATGTTACAATTAGAATCCATAAGACGAGACATCAATTTGACCGTTCATTTCGCACAAGAGTTGAAAACAGTCAAAAGAATCTATTGATAATCGATTATTTTGTAATATTAATATCATCTATTGTAATTAATTAATACATTGCCTGTTCATATTGCACTTCTTGATATATTTTGAATAATATTTAACGCAATGCTTACATATAAAAAAATAATAATACCTCAACCAATAAGAACGCCGTATCTACCTACCTGTAATCGGGATGTACATAAAAATGATATAGTATGTAAGTAAAATTATAATATAATGTGTAATGTACTATCTTGTTGGTGGATCTAATAAAATAAAATAAATATTAAAATCACGTACAGTGGAGTTCACATCAACCTATACACTTTAGTTGCAAAGTCGCCCGTAACGTAACGGAATAGAGTGCATGGGTGTATAGGTTGATGTGAACTCCACTGTACCTATAACAATCTTTACTTTTAAAAAAATCGATGTTAATCGATTATTTATTCACAACTCAATTCGTTAATTCGTCGTTGATTCGTACTTTCGTAGTTCGTAGAGTCCATTGGTGTTTACGTGTATACAGTACGGTTAATTCTTAAATTGAGCGATATTGAGTTAGTTAAAATTGTAAGTTTCGCTCTCGTGATCTATCTCATCATGGAGAACAATTTTGTGAAAGCAGACAGCGGAAACCTGCCTACAGTAGATGCCATTATGATTGGCGTTTTCTTTAAAAATAACTCCGATTTTTATGCTGCCGAGCTTCGTAATGTGAAAACAGCCCTGTAAGTACATTACCAATTTACTTAGTAACCTACTTTAACCCTGTATAAGTAAATTAATAGCACCTAAGTCAAAATTATATATTGTAGGTTAGACCTAACTTGTATAAAAATTTAATGTTTATAATACCTAGTTTATTTTCCTTTGCAGGTCTGCAAGAGAATCTTACGGAGACGACGCAGTTGGATACGTGCAACTCTGTCGTGAATCAGGCATTTGCACTGTCAAATGCAAGATCTGCCCTGAACATAAAGTGAGAGCAACTTCATACAGGGTGACTTTGGTGGTGGATGAGTCAAAAGGCGAAATTGTGAGCTGTCAGTGTCTGGACTGTGCAGCTTCTTCCGGGGGTTGCAAACATGCAGTAGCCTTTTTAATGTGGACCCATAGAAGAAGCGAAGAACCTTCCTGCACTGAGGTTGAATGTTATTGGAGGAAATCGGCACTCTCCAAAGTTGGAACTACAAAAAAATATGTCACTGTGGACGAATTATGTAATGCGAAAACCCCAGACC
The DNA here is from genome assembly GCA_934045075.1 of Yponomeuta sedellus. Lineage (NCBI taxonomy): Eukaryota > Metazoa > Arthropoda > Insecta > Lepidoptera > Yponomeutidae > Yponomeuta > Yponomeuta sedellus. Next base: position 14,572,989 of record OW203725.1, on the reverse strand, counting down.
AGAATCAAAGTACTGATCTTTTTAAGGAGTACCTTCAAGAGGCAAAAAGGAGGAAACTCTCTCATTGTGAAATATTAAGGTATCAAAAAGATTTTTATCACAGTGACGTCCGGAAGTTTTCCCTTCATCATTTTCTACTTCAAGAGTGTGATGGTGAAGATGATGTAAATAAATTTGTTCATTTATTAGGTCAAAAACTTGACGACAGTGCTATCTCTTTAATAGAGAGCTCTACCAAAAATCAAAACAAAAGTCCCTTGTGGTATGAATTACGATATGCTCGTATTACAGCATCTAAAGTGTTTGAAGTCAGTCGCTGCCAGACAAAAGACGGGTCATTAATAGCTGCACTCATGGGTGCCAAAACACCAGACACTACTGGCATGAAAAGGGGTAGAAAATTAGAATCATCAGTTTTAAAGACTGTGCAGAACAAACTTAAAAAAAAAATCAAGCCCTGTGGACTGTTCCTATCAAATAAGTACCCCATGATTGCAGCTACTCCAGATGGAATTTGTTCTGATGCCGTCGTTGAAGTTAAGTGTCCAACCAGCGACAAAACAAAATCTTATTATATTCGTGATGGAATAATAACAGAAAAGTATTATGCTCAAGTGCAGTTGCAAATGTATGTGACAAATTTGAAGAAGGGGTATTTCTGTGTTGCACATCCAGATTTTGAAGTGTCAAAAAAAGTAATTATATTAGTAATAGAATTTGATGATCAATATGTTACCAATTTATTAAAAACAGTTTCATCTTTCTGGAAAGCGAATGTTTACCCTCTATTGATTCGTAGTATTTCTTGAAGACTTTAGAGGTAGGTAGGTAGGTACCTCTAATATATTATATTTTGTATAAGGGTTTTTAATTAAAACTTATTTCCAATTTTCATTATTGCTTTATTCAATACATCACATTCCTAAATTATAAGGATTATTTACAGTTGTTCGTTTGAAGAAATGTTACTCTCTAAGGTACTTGCCAATGGAACTAATATAGATAGTCCAATAACAGTTATACTTAACATTCTCCAGTTATATAATCAATCACTGCTGGTTGATAAAATCTAAATTCTTTTGCTTATTTATACATTTTACCTGCTATACATTAGTCTAAAATGATCATGTCGTCCATCGGCAAGAAAGGTGTCACAACACAGCTTTTATCGATTTCGAGTTTTGAATGCAAAAAAAACCGCGATCGCGAAATTTACCGGCTGAAAAATTGTCATAATTTTAGTGCATCAATCGACGGGTAGATGGCGTACAATACCCTTTTTCACAGAGCCATTTTGGGCCGCTTTACGGCGCTAGTAGTGTCACATCTGACTTGATACAAGGAGGACGTGCACAGTGTGTGTTGAAAAGTGTCACAACCTGTTTAATGACTGTACTACGGTGAGTAATTACAATAGTTTGAATTCGCTACTACTAAAAAATTGTCACATTATATGATATGATGGTATTGTTGCTGTAATTTTTAATTAAGGTGAGATCAAAAAGTGCTACAAAACAGTCATGTCATATGATGTGACGGTATTCTTGTATTTTTCGAGCCTTAATCTTGGCATGATAAAAAAATATTGTAGCTTCCCACATTGTGTCAGTTTTTTGGCCTGAAAGTTTATAAATTCTTCATTAATTTGCGAGTATTAGAGAAGCTTTTTTAGTTAGTTCTCTTTTTCTGAGGTATTGTTTGATATTTTATTTATAATTTACCCTAATTAAAGCTATTCATGAACATTTGAACTTTTCTATATTTGGTGTTTTATTTTATAGGCAAAATGAAGCGCAATAGAAATCAGTTGTTGCTGAACCTAGCATTATCAAAAGATGAGGACGATTTTATTGAAAAATATAAGGAGAATGATTCTAATTTCAATAATTTTAATAAATATGGTAAGAATCAGACAATATTTGAGCCTTCAGTGACTAGTGACATCTAGTAGTCAAATCCAACGTGAATCGGCGATCTGTCGATTGAGAGCTCTCCTGTTCCTTCCCTACTGAGCCACAGCCGCGTTTTTTTTTTTTCTTTTCTGTACTTGTGGTTATAGACTTTGCTTTAACATTTTATTTCTACTTTTAGAGTCCGAGTCAAAAAAACTCAAATTACGGCCAGTAAGTAGTTGTAAGTTACGAAATGATACCAAAGATCCAAGTGATGAACCATCAGGTCACCTCAATGATGTTGAGCCAGAAAATGAACATGAAATTAATATTGGTAATACAATAAGTATATTATTGATGTATTTAATAACTCTCTAATTAATTTGTACCTTTACCTACCTACCTTTCTTTACCTACCTTAAGTACCTACGTTGTTTTCATGCATTATGTTTTTTATTAAACTTAACCTTTCTTACTTTTATCTTTAGCAATTCCAGATCAATCTGCACCAATTCTTCAGTGGGAGCGACAGACCACTAGCCACGATGATGGTCACCCCAAAGATGTTGAACCAGAAAGCGTGTTTGATAATAATAATGGTAAATTAACAAGTACACTGGTTACATTTAAGTAGATACCTATAGTATTTAATGTTATTGTTACCTATGTACCTGTTTGATTTATGTTTTAAAAGTTTATAAAAAAAATAATATATTGTGGGTTTTATGTACAGATATTTTATGAAGTATTTCATTTATTGCTTATAGCTGAAGCCACTCAAGCCAATCAATCCACATCAACCTCTCAGTGGGAGCGACAGTCCGCGAGCGATGATTTTGATCACCCCAAAGATATTGAGCCAGATAGTGTATTTGATAACAATAATGGTAAGTAAACAAGAACACTTTAGTACTTTATTTTATTGTCATTTATGTATCTATTTATTTTATATTTTAAAAATTTATAAAGATTTTAATATATTGGTTTATTGTAAGTTTTATATAAATGTTTAATTGAACTTTTTCTTTTTTGCCTGTAGCTGAAAAAAATCCATGCCAATCAGCACCAAATCCTCAGTTGGATAAATCGGCCGCAAGTGATGATGATTTTGTCGAGGATAGTGATGACAGCGTAAAAGATCCTGATTACGTTAAATGTCGCCCTGTTGCTAAAAAACTATTACGTTGGGAAAGCACAAAAATGATACCAATATCTCGTAGAGGGTCGTCCCCGAGTATACTACTTACGCAACAAGAAATATTTCCAGCCGTAGAGCCAGGTGAAAACTTTTCAAACAACCAAAATAATGTTGTATCCCCTACGAGTTCCAGTAGTTCAAGCTCATCTTCTAGTGATTCTAGTTCAAGTTCTAGTTCGAGATCATCTTCTTCTAGTTCGAGCTCATCGACTTCAACAATTTCACCAGCAAATGATCCGTCACCTTCAGTTGCCAGTGCAGAACATGGAACCTGCAGTCAAGAACCTCCAACAGAGAGTTCCAACGTCGACAATCAATCGTTACCGGCAAAAAAAGGAAAAAAACGAACATCTAGAAAAGAAGAGTGGCTGAGCAATAAAGCCAAGAAAGACAGAAATTTAGGTCTCCCATACATTTCTAGAGCAAAATCTCACAAACAAATACCTGCTAGGTCTATGAAGCCCCCCTGCAATATTAATAGGTGCAAACTAAAATGCACCGAAAAAATAACTTACCTTGAAAGACAGGAAAAATTCAAGGCATACTGGCAGCTAGGGGATATTGAGACACAAAGACATTTTATTCATAAAAATATGAAATCCGTCAATCCAAACATCCGATTCACTGGAAAAGCAAAACCACGACGACTTAACTCTGCTTTTTATTTTACTGTAAATGGAGTACCTATAAGAGTTTGCAAACATTTCTTCAGAGCAACTTTGGGGATCAATGACCGCGTGATCCGCACAGTAATAGAAAAAAACGATAACAGTTTCCTACAAAAAGATCGACGAGGGCAACATGGCCATCATAAAAAATTGATGATAATTTAAAACAAGGTGTCAGAGATCACATTAACTCTATACCAAGGATGGAGAGCCATTACCTGAGGAAAAATACTTCACGTGAATACATAGATGGCGGAAAATCTCTTGCTGAATTGTACCGAGACTACCAAGCGCTATGCAAAACCCGAAAAGAAAAATACGTCAATGAGACGATGTATTCTAGGATCTTCAATTCTGAGTTTAACATTAGTTTCTTTACACCAAAAAAAGACCAATGTGAACTGTGTTCCAGTTATGAACTGGCAGTAGATAAAGCCAAGGAGGATCTGAAGGAAAAATATTTAAAACATTTGGAAGAAAAAGAAGAATCAAGAAAAGAAAAGAAACGAGATAAAGAAAACGTAAGTAGCAACTGCATTGTAGCGGTATATGATCTACAAGCAGTTCTACAACTTCCCAGAGGCAACACATCGGTGTTCTACTACAAGTCCAAATTAAACAATTTAAATCTCACAGTTGCGGAATTGGGCACTGACACGACATAATGCTACTTTTGGCACGAAGGGGAAGCCAATCGTGGAGCCGATGAAATTGGATCCTGTATATTACGGTACATTGAAAAAAAAATGGAGTTGTATGATGATTCTGGAGTAGACTTTATATTCTATTCGGATAATTGTTGTGGCCAAAATAAAAATCGTTTCATCGTAACGCTATATGCGTATTGTCTGAATAAATATTCCAAAATTAAAAGCATCACCCATAAATACCTCATAACTGGCCATACCCAAAATGAAGGCGATGCAGTGCATTCCACCATTGAAAAACAGATTGAAAGAAGATTGAAGTCTGGAAGCATTTATGTGCCCTATCAATACATTGAAGTGATAAAGTCAGCAAAGAAAAAAGGGAAACCCTATAATGTGAACGAGATGAGCACATCTGACTTTGTCTCATTAAAATCATTAGCAGATAATATGGGTATAACAACTAAACAGTTAAAAATATCCGAAATCAAAATATTTAAGTTGGTTCAGGGTGAACCCACCAAACTATATTACAAAAAGTCGTTTTTAGAAGAAGACTTTGTTGAAACTGTGTTTTCACGGAAAAAGCAGTTAACCCAAATTAATTTAAAACCAGCATACAGATGCAAGCCTAAAATAAAAAAAAAATAAGCTTGACGATTTGCTGGGTCTGATTAGAACAAGTCATATACCACGTTTCTATGAGCCATTTTACCAATCGCTCAACCGCTAATTACAAAGGCTTAATACTTGACATTTGCAACTTAATAATTTGAAACTTGTACTGGTACAAGAACAAAAATACCAACGTTTGATAGTTCCATACTTAAGATTTTGATATTTTTATTTGATTAAGTTTTGATTTTTGTTTCTAAGATTTCTATCTACCTATTGTTTTATACAAAGTACCTCAGTATTAAAAGTAAAAAGTTCCTATTTTTATGTAGGTCTAGAACTTACGTAGTATAATTTTGACTCTTTTACGTAGTAAGAACAGAATATACCTCTTTAAAAATATTTTTTAAGTAAAGGCAGATTTATTTTTATAAGTATATAGTTACATAATGTTGACTATGACAAAGAAATTACTTTTAGACAGTTGTTTTTATATTTACTAGATTTTTATGCGTCTTTAAAAGATCTCCTAAACCTAACATTCTCATTTTTGTTATTTTTTTTTTGTTTCTAATGTTAATAGCGAGTTATAAATGCTAACTTTAACATAAAATTTGCTTATAAAACTCGTTTTTTTTTCAATAACAATAAAAAATATGATTGTAAAAAGCTGTATTATTTTATCGCAAAATGAAAAATCACTCTAAAAAAGTGACACTTTATAGGAACTTTTTAAAAAAACAAAATTTATAAAATTAATTTAGTAGCTTTTAAACATTTTTTCAATCTGACTCGTAACATGAATAATTTTTCCAGCCAACACAGTATTCACCGAATGTTTTTGTCAATATTACATAAAGTTATTGCGATAGTAATTTCTAAAAATATTAAAAATGTGATTTCCCAAAAGTTGCATTTTTTGTATTATGACACCTTTCTTGCCGATGGACGATGTGTTAAAAACAACACTTTAAACAACTTTCTCTGATCCCAGGGACGGCACATCTCACTATTTTATAAGAGAATCCTGTAAGTTAATAAGTGCACATGCTATCACAATTATATTATTTAACAGTCTTAGGAAATTTTTATTAATTACGGAGTGTTGTTTTAGCATATGGAATTCCCTAATTCGCCGTATTACGCGTTCAATATGAATTCTTAAGCTAGCAATAATTTTGGTTTGCCTTACTTCAGATTTAGTTAACTTGGATCCTGAAGCAACACTAGGTGGCCTTAACAATTTTATTCCTCTAGCATCCAATACCTGTTCTACATGCTTAAATCCTCGATCAGCTAAAACAAAATTACCCGGTTTTAGGCTATCTAAAAAGTCGCAATTTTGTAATATAGTGACATCACTGGCTCTGCCACCAAAACCAGGTGAAATATAATTGACCAAACCATTAGGGGTGCATGATATTAAATATTTTACTGTATTACCTTTTTTATATTCTGACCAAGTTAGTGCTTGAAAAAGTGCTTTAGTTGGCTTTTGTATGTCAATTTCCAAACAATCTATTATACAACTCACCTTGTAATAATTATGTCGAAATGATATAGGTAATGTTTTTTTTATTGAAATGTTATCCACGTTCACTAGAAATGGACGTAATACATTAGCAATTAGTGGAACATTCTTCAAGAACAATTTACTGCCGTATGATAGTGATAAGCCAAAGTTATCTTCAAGTTCAGCAAAAGTACTGCCCAACCTAATTTTTTTTAAGCACAGCAAGATGTGTTCATGTGGTATTTGAGTGTGCTTATGGATTAGATGGATTATATAATAAGATTCTTTGGAGATTCCAATATACATCATAGGCTTTCTGACAATAAGGCGCATAGTATGCTGCAAGCATTGCATTTTATCTATGTCTTCATTTGTGTCTGCAATATTCGCACCAGAATCAGAAACCTTAGAGGAAGAAGTAACTGTATATGACGATGATATTTGTTGCTTTGGGGCTGTATACACAGAGATATCACTGTCCGATCTCTGCTCATCAATAAAAGCAATCCTCTTGTTAATTTTTATGACTCCACTTGGAGACGGCTTTACATGACACCGACATGGATTGATCTTGAAAGGTGATGTGTAGCTAGATGTAGTAGAGCATTTCTTTGGAGAAACCATAGCATCTTTGGTTAAAATCTTTGTCTGCACTGCCTTGCTTCGAAACTTCACTTTTTGTATTAATTTAAATTGAACTGATTTTTCTGCAGTCGCAATAGGTTCTGTGGATGTACTTTTATTCCATGTTTGCTCTGACTCTGAAAAAGGAAAATACATAACTACATTGAGCAGAATTTTTTTTTTCATAGAGTAAGAAAATAACCACTTGATCACCTGATGGCAACAACAATCAACAATGAAATAATGGCATCATAACATTGCAAATGCGTTGCCAACCTCGAGTATTAATGAATTGCGTAATGGCATTGAAATTAACAAATAAAAACTATTGCAACCACCATAACAGTGAGCCGATCGGTCCACCCAAAATTCTACAGGTTAAAACAGGATGACTTAACGCTATTGATCAGTGTTAAAATTATTGTAAGAATTGAATTATAAAATATTAACTGAATATTTAGTATTACTTCCATATTTCAAGTCACCATACCTGATGCTAAGGGGGCTTTGCTTATAGCTTCTTCTTTTTTAGTGTTTTTTACAGTTGCAGTGGCCTTTGGTGGAATGTTTTCACATTCTTGGATAACCTGCAGTCTTTGCCGTTTGGCAATTGCCGGTCGAGAAGTACTGACATCACTAAATCTTTTCCTGCAATCTTTCTGCCAAGGAAATTTGGAAGGCAAAGCTCCATCTACCATTTTAATTCTATGGCTAAATCCCATTTTATACTGATAGTAGTTTGCCATGTCTTGCTCCATCTGTAATATAATATATTATAAGTTATTTTAAAACCATTTAATAATACATTCATGGTAAAGTTGTTTTCACAACTGTTGGAGGGAGCCGAGTTATAACTTAAATTGATAAATTTATTAGGCACGTAATATTCGACTCAAGGGCTGCTAAGCTGTGTATCCGCCAGAGCCGTGCGAGCATGCGACTGTTTGTGATAAAAGGTATTGAATTATAACCTCAAACATATTCGTAAAAAAAGAACACCTAAGGTATATTTCATAATTACGTCTTTACAAAAATGTGTACTTACATCGAAGTGGTCCTCACAAAAGTAAACTACTGAATTAGCAGCTATATTATCTCTGCCAGCAAGCTGCAGCCACTTTTTCCGCGTTTCGTCGTGTTTTGGAACAGACACAAATAGTTTTTCCGGTGTCTCTATACACGTATTTGTACACTTTGGCACTACACACCACCTGTAGCTCATTTTTGCAGGTAAACGAACACAAACTGCATAAAGAAAGCGATCCAAGAAAGAATCCGAGAGCTGACTTGACGTTTGTTTATTTACATTTACGTGACATTTACTGCCAGTGCCATGTGTGAATTGAATTGTCAAATTGTGACGTCACTAATTCCTGTGCGACGCCATATTGCCAAAGAGAGCGTTTTGGCGGCGTATTTTAAAAGTGAATTTTTGTTTGCTTTTCTATGAATAAATACGGGAAAGATTTTAGAATTATCACTTTCTGAAGGCTCATTTAACACTGACGAACATCTGAGATGGTTTTCAGAAACTTGTCAAATAGCCTATACTCCGTCTCAGATTTCTTCCTGAAGGCCCATGTTTCAGTTCAATTCTTGTTTATGGCACCCTCTAGGATTCTGCCAGTGTCAAGTTTGTGGAGATGGCACTTTTTTTTTCCACTAGTCGCGCACCTCGCAAATTGCAGTAGATAAGTTGAGGAACTTATAGTAACCAAAAATTATTAAACATAATAAAAATTATTAAACATAATAAAATAGTACATAAATATTATGAAACGACTAAATAATATATATAAGAAGACAGTTTTGGGCAGTCGAAGAAGATATGATCCAGTGACCCTTCGTCCACACCGCACTCACAGAGAGAATTATCCCTCACCCGTATTTTCGCTAGAAATACAGGGGTACAAACGTGACCTAAACGAAGGCGACAAATCGTGGACGTTACTTACTTTTTTGTCCGCGCCACGGAATGAGAAAAACCAAGGTTTCGAAGGGATATTAGACTGTATACTGCCATATTGCGAACATTTCATTCTCTGAGAAGAATTCCAATCACCTTCCCAGGAATCTTTAAGATCATTTTTAGCTTTCGGAAGAAAATCATACGGGAAGTTAATAAAATGAGTTTCAGAGCCAGATTCAACAGCATTTTTAGCACATGAATCAACAAATTCATTTCCTTGGATCCCAGAGTGACCCGGAATCCAAGCAAGTACAATATCGATGTTATCGTTCTTGCTAGCAAAAAGTGACTGTCTAATTTTGATTATTATCGGATATTTGGTTTTAGATTTAAATGGATTGGCAACTATAGCTTGCAGACAAATTAAAAATTCTGAAAAAATTATGGCCTTCTGAAGAATATTTTTATGAGCCTGGATAAATAGAATGGCTTCTAGAATTGCCACAGCTTCACCCGTGAAGACAGAGGAAGCTGGAGGGCATTTGTAACTTAAAATTACACTAAACCTGGGCACCCAGACAGCTGCCCCAACACACCCATCATCAGTCAGTTTGGAAGCGTCGCAGAATACTGGGATCCACCCCATCCAATTCACCGCCATCTTTTCTTTAAATATACTGTCGGCTTGTGGACAGTTTTTACCAATATCAAATGAAAGAAGAATATCCGGAGTATAGATGAGAGCATCATAATCTGCAGAAAAAAGAGGGAGAATTTCAGATTGAAAGATAGGAGCTTGAAGATCGGAAAATTTGTGGTGACTTTTGACCACACAAGGAAGTTCCTTGTGTGTCCAATAGTTAGAGGATGAAGAAATACGTGATAGTGATGAAATAAATTTTAGAAGAGGGTGGTCTAAAAACTGAACAACATTACAATAAAATCGATCTGCTAGATATTGACGGCGAAGGGCTAGGGGATGATCCGAGCATTCTACCTGTAAGGCTTTTGTTGGAGATGACTTCATGGCGCCAACTACAACTCGTAAACATTTATACTGGACTTTATTTAATCTTTCCAGCGCAAGTTTACTGCAAGGTTCCAGCAAAAATAATCCGTAGTCAAAATGACTACGAATAATCGCATTGTAAATTAATTTTAGGCAGTAGGGGTGAGCCCCCCACCACACACCTGCCAAGCACCGAAGAGTGTTCAGGCCCTTTTCACACTTTTTAATTACATAATTAATGTGAGGAATTCCCGTCATTCTTGAATCCAAAATCATTCCCAGGAACTTGACCTCCTTTTCAACAGGGATAGGTTCACCATTGATCGAAATGTTGATATTGGGAACATTTCTTTTCCTCGAGAAAGCAACGACATTGCTTTTATTTACTGAAAGTGAAAGACCATGGCTGAGAAGCCAGTCGTCAAGGTACAGCATCGCCGTGTTGAGATGGTTTGATGCTTCTTTAAAATCTTTAGAAGTAAAATATAAAGCTATATCGTCAGCATACTGTAAAATTTTGCAAAATGATGTCACAGATTCCTCAAGGTCATATGTATATATACTATAAAGTATCGGACTTAATACTGAACCGTGAGGAAGACCCTTCCAGACCAATCTGGGCGGTAAATATGAGTCAGAATTTCTAATAAGAATAGTTCTGGACATCAAAAGATTACACATGAAGTTAATCAACCTCACTGGGATGTTCAGCCAAAATAGTTTTTGTCTAAGAACAGGAAGAAGAACATTATCATAAGCACCTGTGACATCAAGGAATACCCCTATGACGGACTGGTTCTTAGAAAAAGATAAGCGGATCTCTGAAATTAGTATGCTAAGACTGTGCATTGTACTAGAACCTTTTCGAAAGCCATATTGTGAGCTAGCCAAGAGACCTCTCTTTTCAACCAACCATTCGAGTCTATTTTTGATTAGGTGTTCCATGACTTTTGCTAGTGTAGAAGAAAGGGCAATAGGACGGTAACTGGAAGGGTCATTAGGACATTTACCTGGTTTTAATATAGGAACCACAATTTGTGTCTTCCATGACTCTGGGGGAGTCCCAAGTATAAAACAGTTATTGACTATATCCAAATAATATTGCTTAGTAGCATCACTGGCATGTTTCAGAAGCGAATACGGGATACCGTCTACTCCAGGAGATGAATCGACAAGCGGGTCTAGAGCAAGGGAGAGCTCTGCTAGGGAAAACTCCTCATCCAACCTATGTCGAGTTGTAGACGGATAAGGAGGGAAAAAGCAATCTCTCGCTGGAGCTGTCGGAGGAGCCAATCTCATAGCAAAGCCTTCGATCCAGCCAGTAGTATCGTTGGATGTTATGTCAAAGTTAGTCAGAGACCCGCGGAACCGTCTTATACCCCTCCAGACTAATGCTGCTGGAGTTCTAGGAGAGAGATTCTCACAAAAAGTAACCCACCCCTTTTTTTCTTTTCCGATAAAAGTCTTTTTGTCTCAGCAGCAATTTTTTGGTAATTGAGAAAGTTTTGGTCGTTCATAGCCCCATTATATAGTTTCTCTGCTTCTTTTCTTTTCTTAACTGCTGCAGAGCACTAGGCCCATGTTTCAGAATAGAATCTGTAACGACGTCCATATTGACGTTATGTTTCTTCTTCCCATTTAGTAAAAATACAGATCGAGCTAAGACCTTGTATTAAAAAGTTGCCAAACCTTTATACTCTATGTTTATCTTGCAATGAAATTTGAAAAGGAAAATACATTGCTAATATTGACTAGAAAAATCCATCTTCGACCGCAATCTGTCGCTAAAAGTTGCCAGCAAAACGTATTTAATTACACAATGTTATATTATTATTGCAAGTAATCATTCAGTAATTCGATGGATACAGTAATTTGATGTGTCAAGTGATGAATTCTGATATTTAAATACGTTTCGTTGACAGATTTTAGACAACAGGTATAAGGGTTGATGACGTTGTAGGAGGCCTATGCCGTAAGGGGTGCGATGCCAGATTACCTTCCCGTGTGCCCTTCCGCTTCCGTTCCTACTGATTCATCTTGAACCAGTGGGAAGGGTAAGTGGCAAGGGCCTGTGCACCCTGGGCGCTGGTCAGTAACTTCTCTTTATGGGATCTTGCTGGTCAGCGGCGAAAAATCTGGCGGGAGGGGTCGCGTGGGCCCTGTTTCACTTTGTGGAGCGGGACCCAGGCGACCAACCGAATGAAGGACCGACTGGGGGGGCGCCGCTGCGCGGAAGCGCGCGCGCCTCGTACCAGTCGGACCAGAGTGGCCGCCGGGACGCGGAGGGTCGAGGGACCCTCCGCCTCCATCACGGCGGGCCGGAAGGCGCCCTTGGGTGTTCCGAGGGTACCTTCTGGCACGGAGGGGGCCCGCGCGGTCGCTCACCGCCTTCTCTGCTTTCAGAGAAGTGCTGGTGGGCGACGTGACGGGCCTCACGTGTGGGGCGTGTGGGGACCGGGGCGCTTGGGCCCCCACGCGCCTCAACGAGGAGGTGCGCCGCCCTCCCCGTCTCATCGACCGGGTTGCGATGGGATGGAGGGGGCGGCGCGTTGGGGCGTATGGGGGCCAAGATCATACGCACTTGGCCCCTATGCGCTCCAACCGTCCTCGAGCACCGACGGGGCAGAAGCGCCGCCGAAGGAGTGCCCGAAAGGGCGCCCGCAGACGGGGTCACGGAAGTGTGCGCAAGCGTCCCCGTGGCCCCGTCCTTTGCGGTGCGGAGGAACACCCCAGGAGTTTTAGTCGGTATACCGCCCTTCAGGGCGGGGAGTCCGACATAACCACTGTGCTCCCCCGAGCCGGTGGTACCCGTAATTGGGGTTTCTCCTGGGTGAAAAAAAAAAAAAGGCCTATGCCGTAAGGCACGCCGAACTTAGAGATTTAATGTGATTAGTGTACTGAAACTCTTTGTAGAAAGGAAACTGTAAAAAATTCGGAATAAAAGGCTTTATTATTATTATAGGGGTTGATGACCACATCAACAAAGGAATTTTCGAACGCAAGACTAGGTAGTGTGAGACGAGCAACCGACGACGCGAGCTCCGTCTCTGCTCATCATGATTAAGCTCTGCAAATCGGTGCGAAACCTGGTCGGACTTTTCCGATATAACAACACCCGTAAGTAGATCCGGACTAAAAGTCTACACTATAAGGATCATCGACTACGTCAGGCTGCAGTAAATTTGATTAAGAAGAATATGACCATGGCATTAGCAGATAACAGACATTTTCGCTCACTTCCCATGTTCAGTACTGACCTGAAAACAAACAGAAACTTTTAATAAAGGCTTACCTACAAAAGAGAGCTGCTTAAATAATAACGTAGTCCACTTTTAAACACTTTCGTTTTAGATCTCTTTATTAAAGGTATTTGGGTTACAAGCTACGTATATTATTGACTGATCCTGATAAGTAATTACATACATTGAAGTAAGGTACAATTTGCATCTATATAGTCAGATATTTTTTGCAATAAGGTGATCACCACATAATTTATTAATTAAGAAACTAACAGCTTTGACGTCCATTCATTTCAAATTTTGTTTTTACCTTTCAACCTTTCTTTATCTATGATTTACACTGTTGGAGAGTATATTAAATCATGTTTTATCAAAATAAGTAACAACAATTTAAAAAGCAACACTTTTTTTATACAAAATAGTTTATTTACAATTATTCGTCAACGTCAACATAATACTCCGTCTCGGATTTCGCTGAAGACCTATCTTCAGAAAAAATCCGTGACGACGTATTATATTGACGTTACGTTTCTTCTTCATATTAAGTAAAAATACAAATCGAGTGAAGACCTTGTATTATAAGTATCTTGCAATGAAACTTGAAAAGGAAAATACTATTGCTAATATTGATTAGGTAAATCCATCTTCGACCGCAATCTGTCGCTAAAAGTTGCCAGCAAAACGTATTTAATTATCACAATAATATATTGCAAGTAATAATTCAGTAATTCGATGGATGCAGTCATTTGATGTGTCATGTAATGAATTCTGATATTTAAATACGTTTCGTGGACAGATTTTAGACAATAGATAGGGGTGGTCATCAACGAAGAAATTTTCGAATGGATGACTATAAATTTCATGAAGTACTTCAATCTGCAGTAAATTTGATCAAGAAAGAAGAATATGACCGTGGCATTGGCAGATAACAGATATTTTTGCTAACTTCCCATGTTCAGTACTGACCTGAAAACAAAAAAAAACTTTTTAATACAGTTGCTCAAAAAGTGGCGTATTACAGGGACGTATAGCGTGCGGGATGTGGGCTATTACTCACTCGTGCTTTTTTTACCTTTCCCGCACTCGTGCCTTTTCTTTCCCAACAGTCAAAATAATGTCTATTAAAAAGAAAAACCAACCATGAAGTTTTTACAAAAAAAATTATAGAAGTATTTATGAGCTACTAATTTGTTTCAATATCAGATTTAATGATTTGATTGAATGAGTTAAGTTCGGTTTCATTTCATTTTATCTCATCAAATTTCATTTTCATTTCATATCAATACAAAAATTCTATTGAAGACTTGGCTGTATGGGCATAGTTCCCTTTGCCTACTAGAATGGGTGAAGAAAAAAAATCTCTGCTTATATTTTTTTACGGTTGGCGCCATTTTCCAAATAATTTTTCTTTATTAAATTGCTTATTTTTTCGCAACTGTATTAAAAATAGTCGTTCAGTACACGTGCGGAACCGTCATTGCAACTTGTTCCGACTGTCAACCCTCGCATTCGGCTGCGCCTCGGCTTGGGTAGACATTTGTCAGAACTCTTTGCAATGACAGCCTTTCCGCACTTGTAATGAAATATACTATTTAATAAAGACGCACCTACAAAAGAGAGCTGCTTAAATAATAAAATATTCCTTTTTTAAACACTTTCGTTTTAGATCTCTATTTAGGTTACAAGCTACATTTATTATTGACTGATCCTGATAAGTAATTACATACTTTGAAGTAAGGTACATTTTGCATTTTGTACAATTTGCACAATTGTTGTCAGATATTTTTTGCAATAAGGTGATCACCACATAATTTATTAATTGTGAAACTAACAGCTTTGAGGTTCATTCATTTAAAATTTTTATACTTTTCAACCTTTCTTTATCCATCTATCTATGATTTACACTGTTGGAGAGATGGTTTTTCGCCAGAAAGTCTATGGTAGTTTGTATTGTCGTTGGGTGAGATTCAAATTCAGGACAAACGTAAAACAGCTGATGGAGTTTGGAAAACAAATTCCTTACAAGTAGAAGTCTTAATGTAAGCAACATCGTGATGTGGGAATTACGGGCCTGTTTTTTTTATATTATGAATAAAATTCTAATCACACTATTTATTTATTACGATTTAGAAATACTGAAATAAAGATAAACTGTTAAATTAATTAAATGGATGAAAGCACCACCCCGATACTGTGGTGCCTGGCACACTGTATGGATGTAGTAGTCTTTACTAAAGAAGTATGGTACAAGAAAAAAAATTGTAAACTTTCGTAGTTATTCTCGTTATGCTTGAAAACAAAATGAACTCCTGGGAGCATCTTATTTTATAAAAACATGTGATAAGTGTAAATAAAAAGGTAGCGATAACTATTCTGTAACAAATGTTTAACTTTCTTACCATTACTTACATTTTTACTAGTCTTAAGTGGGCACCACATCTTCCTTCAGGCGTGTTCGCAATAAGTTTCTTCGTCCAAATCACTCGGGTCTACAGGTGCTATTATTTCTTCGATAGCTCCTTGAGCGCAGTTTACAGTCGTTTTTGTCCATTTTCTCATTTCTGCGTTTGTGGGTGTTTTTAGTTCCATATATCAATTTGGGAAAACTTGAACAAGAAGAAACAATGGATTATGTACTAAGAAGGTGTGATGAACAAGTATTGACTATACTACTACTGAGGCGAATTTTCATCGACTATGCTTTTGTCATCACTAGTACAACCTAGAAATGGATTGGTTTATTTTCCTAATTTTAGGGCGTAGAAGAGTTCTAGAAGCAACAATTACGGTAATTTTGGTTGGTGGGTAAAGTTGGGGGCGGCGGTAAAACGCACCGTTTCCGAGTTAAGAACGAAAAACGAAAAATCACTCGTAAATTTTATAAGTGTCTGGAAGCAGTAGCCATGTAGCCTTGGGGGTTGAAATTTTTTTACTTTATTTTTGGCCGGGAATGGGTCAGGGAGGTCTTAGGGAGCAAAAAAGGTCCCGTGACTCGGTGCCGTAAAACGCACCGTTTCCGAGCTACGAACGAAAAATCACTCGTAAATTTTATAAGTGTCGGGAAGCAGTAGGTAGCCATGTAGCCTTGGGGGTTGAAATTTTTTTACTTTATTTTTGGCCTGACGTTCAATCGTATTGGTGTGCACCTTTACGCGGACCCTGTTTGTGCCGGGAATTGGCGTCCCCAAAGCAGGATCGACAGGGATTGATACCCTCCCGGCTACAAATTGTTGGCTGTGGTTAACGCTCGAATGCCCACGCATGCCCAGTCGTTGGTGCACACCTATATATGACCGGTGTTGGTCCGACATAATATAAGTGTTAGGCTTGACATTCGCCGCTATAATTCGGTCTAAGGTGGGGCGGCTTTTGTCGGGAATTATTTCCACGTGGACCTTTTTTGTCTTCAGACTTATCACCCCAAACGCCCATGTTTGATCTGCCAATACCCGGCCCCTATTATATTTACGGGTAAAAAGATGAGTCTCATCTACTTCGACTACGTCGTCATCCCCACCCAATTGCTCCCGGTCGTGGGCCTCAGCCACCTCGCACACCTCCCTAAAGAAATGATAAATTTGGATAGCAGTTTTTCTGGTAACCCTGGAATTGATCGCCGCTTTAGTCACTGAGCGCTCATCAAAAAAGTGAAGCAACAGCTGCATTGTTTGCAGAAAAGAAATGTTACTGCGCTCAAAAAATGTTCCCTCCAAAGGAGACTTGATGATGCCGCAGCCAGCTCTGCGGCATCGGAACCTAAAATTTAATTTGTAGTTTCCATGCGCCTCCCGCTGCATGGGCCGCCCGCAGTTGGGACAATTTGCCCTTCTCGGGAATAGTAACCATTCCCGTGCAGCATTTACCGCCGCTTCTTCATTAAAAATGGAGACCAACCCAGCTGTCACAGTAAAATTCCTTTGCAACCGTAGATAGAGTAGAACTATAGATCAAGGCACAGTGTAACCGATTTTACGTCGGTGAATATTATTTCTTTGTGTGCGTGTATGTTGCCACAGTAAAAGTGAATTGCCATAATGTGGGGCAAAATATTTCAGTCGTTCATAGGCCATGAATAAAAATGCAGATTTAGTTTTGAATTTTATTAATCATACAACATGTCTGACAATTGTTTGTAAAAAGTAGCAAACGTTTTATAAACAATTGTCATTTTGTATAATTAAAAATACGTTTTATTTTACACGTTATAATTTTACAAGTTAAGGCGCTTAGGGACGCTATCTAGGACCACCAATGGAATACAATCATAAACTGTTTTATTAATAAGTTTTTTTCATATAAAAATTCACCACATAAAAATTCTTTCGAAGGGTACCTCAGACCACCAAAATGTACATTTTGTCGAAGGTAGAGAGCATATTCGAGCATTTTGATGTAGGTGACCAGTTCTCTCTTCTAAATGCTAGCACCAATTTTTCCAGACAAGGACTATTTTGAAGAAATCTGGAATAGAAACATTGCTAATATTAATAAATATTGTAATACATTAAAATATAATAAGTAATAACTTTAGTATTGCTTATTATTCGCGATACTCATTGAACGGGTCGATTAGATCCTTATTAGGGAAATGAGGTAATTACGTTTTACCTAATAAACAATCGCGGCTAGACGGTATTGTACGAGATTCATTGATACAAATTCAAATTTGAATTCTATACTGAATTCAAGGGCACAGTGCTTGCGGCAGAATGCACAAAAAGACCGAAAGGGTTCTTGCGATAAATTCGAGTTGACACATTTTCTGCTGAGTAGAATGAATCTTGACTTGACACTGGGGGCAAACAAAAAAAGTAGTTACACTTTTGCTGTTTACTCTATCTCTTTCTCACACATGATCGCTACGAAGTTTGTTTCATTTAAAACTTGTATGTGTGCGCTGTGGCTTGCTCTATAGTTTTACTCCCTCTACGTTTGCAACAATAAATAAAAACAATTTTACAACCGAAGCAACAGAAATAAGTAGGCGCATTCGTATAAAATGTGAATATTTTGCGGTGTAAAATTGATTGCTAAGGTAGTCTCGGGCTTTACGCCTCAGAGAGCCGCGGCCGCTAGCGGGCTCTAAGACAAAAATCACGCACATGAAGTTTCACAATAATATTCGGAAGAATGTACTACAGAGAATACCGTACTACATGGACGGGCACCGCCCACTTAGTGATGTGCCGTTCGTAAGGAATGACCATAGACTATAAAAACCGTTCGAAATAAATAATGTAATAATGTATCATTGGAGTAAGCTTACTTTATAAAACCGCCAAAGATAAGAAAAAAAGGTCAGGTCGGTTTTGAGACAAGGCCGGTCCCACCTTCGAAGGTCTGATGATGATCAGCTCTAGTTCGAGGGGATCTTGGTGCAGAAGCGTACCACGCTTCTTGGATTTGGACTCAGGTCGGTTTTGAGACAAGGCCGGTCCCACCTTCGAAGGTCTAATGATGATCAGTTCATCAAATTTTCGACGAGTGATTTTTTGTTTTTCGTTTGTAACTCGGAAACGGTGCGTTTTACGGCACCGAGTTACGGGACCTTTTTTGCTCCCTAAGACCTCCCTGACCCATTCCCGGCCAAAAATAAAGTAAAAAATGTCAACCCCCAAGGCTACATGGCTACTGCTTCCCGACACATAAAATTTACGAGTGATTTTTCGTTTTTCGTTCGTAACTCGGAAACGGTGCGTTTTACGGCACCGAGTCACGGGACCTTTTTTGCTCCCTAAGATCGCCCCTACACAATGCAAGAACAAAAAATATAAAAAAATAAAAAAAAAAATTGCAAAAAATTTTGTCCTAAAAAATTTTTTAAAGGATTTTTTTCTTTCCTTTTTTGCGTCCAATAGGGCTTCTATAGTGCCCCCATGCATACACCCACCAACCGTCTAATCATGCCAAATATATAGTCGAATAACTCCACAATAAACAATGTTATAAAAAAAAGTCAAAGAACAAAAACGTATTATTTTAACGTGTTAAACCGATTGCAAAAAAATCAAATTTGCAAAATGTTTCTAAGTCCTCGGCCCATAGCGCCCCCAAGGCTACACCCCAACCGACGAAAACTGTTAATTTCAAATTTTCATAAATACAACTTCCTTCTTAGGACGGTTAGGATCGAACTGTTTGTTTCGCAGTCACATCGTATTCGCTCATTTGGCAGAATATTGACGCAAATGTCCTTTTTCCAATTTTACAGGAGAGACTACTTATTTAAAGTTTTTTTTTGTTTGTTATGAGCTTGTAGGATATTAGTGGAAGTTACCCATATTAAATACATCTCAAATTAAAAGAAAAAATATGAACCTTTTTTTTGTTTTATTTCTTCCGTAATTCCAATTTAAAAAGGGGGGTACCTACATTTGCGTCATTATGTTACCAGGGTCGAGCGTATTTTCTTTTGTGAATTCCTTCTAAAAACTGTGACCTTATGACGAAATAAAAAAAAAATATTACAGAAACGTAATCAGTCTTTATTGAGTAATAATTTTTCAAGGTTTTAGTCTTTTAGACATTTCAAAATAAAAAAAAAAAAAATTGCGCTCAGTTTTACTTAAAACTAGAAAATAACTAATCTTAAATTCTTATAAAACGAAAAAAAAAAAACTTCTTAAATAATTATGAAAAAATTGTAGCGGCTACTCACCTGACTCTAATACAAATCACGTCATACGAATGAAGAGAGCCCTAAGGAGCCTACAGTTACCTTTTCCCCCAATAGTCTTGCTATGATGTATAACTAAGGCTCTTATGAACCGGAATATAGAAAGGTTGTGTGTGCGAGACACAACTGGTAACTGGCAACTGGTTTTAGTGGACTGTAAATATTGATTGTAGGAGCTGGCGGAGGTTTCTTGTAGTAGAGAATAATAAGCTGGCACTATTAAACTTGAACGGCGGCTTTATTTAGGTCACACAATAGCACAAATAATTAAAGACACCAAATTACTGTTCTTCAAATTAGATTCACGCAACGTAGCGCAGCAGAGACGAGAGAGAGATAGATATAACAAAAAAACCTGCAGATGGCAGCACTGTATTGGCTACGTTCCAATATTAATTTGTTTGCTTCTAATAAGGTATTCATAAATATCCGTTTGTAAATTCGTAACTTAACTATTATTATTTTGTTTTCAGAATGCTTCGTTATTTTCAAACCACTACTATTAGTGGCGATAAAAAACTATCACTACCATCACTTCTATTGGGTCAAGTAATTCAGAAATGTCATAATTTTCAGCTTCAGCTGCTCAGCCGCGCAGAAAATTTGCACACATAATCACAATCATGACAAATAATACTTTAAAACTTATTTCTAAATAATTATTAATAACTCCAAAACACGGCTCAAACGGAGATATACCAAGCAATTTGAGAGTGTTGTAATAAAATCGTTTTGTAAATATGAGGTTACGAGATAACTTTACAATAAAATCTTAAAGATCTTTAACTTAATGCTAAAAAATAAACTACAAAAATGTATCTACAAAAGGAACAATTAAGTCTAGTTTTTTGCTACTTCAGAAGATTTTTAAGTAGATTTGTATTTTAAAAACCTATTTAGAGGCTAAAAATTCCACCCATGCCGGGATTCGAACCCGCGACCTCTGGCTATCCGTGCCAGCGCTCTATCCAGCTGAGCTAATGGGCGACTGGGCGGAGATTTGTATTATTTAGGGCTGATTTTTCAATAGTCAGATAACTTTTATCTGAGGAATAAAAATGGCGGTTTGACATAATTTTCATACATAAGCTGTCAAACTGCCATTTTTATTCCTCAGATAAAAGTTATCTGACTATTGAAAAATCAGCCCTTAAAAGAATAGCGTCATAGAAACTAGAGTAAAATCTCGGAATGATATTTTTTTGATAACTTCTTTAAATCATTTTACTTGTTTTGTGAAATTTCAATTTTAGAATAGTATGCTGTAGTTAGTATTAAGTCTTTTATCTCCTTCTAAGTCGTATTTCGTTGTGATTTCCCAAACCTTCATACCAAAAGTAACAAACAATTTGTTGGTTTTTTATATTAGTCACCTGAAACAATGTTTGATTAAAATTATTACAACAGTTATTATTCGCAAAAATTGTGTCAATGAGTACCTTAAAATCTTATTTAGCTAAAGTCACAATGACAATTAAGCCATTATTATACCAAATAAGTAAAAAATAAGTTGTCATAATTACCTTTACACCAATGTAACACTAACATACAATTATTGCATTCCACGGGCCTCTCCGCGCAACTGACAAATGAGACGTTGTTTCATTCAGAAGTGTTAGAACTTTGTCAAAATGCCACAACGACAGTGGCGCCGTCACGCGATAAAAAACAAAACTACATTACTGTCATTTTTTTCCCAAGTGTAAACAGTTATTTCGGGTGTTTTGGCATACACAAATTGGCAAAAAATTACATTTGCGTCATTATTCTGCCAAATGAGCGGTGTTAATTGAAATCGATTTAAAAATCAAACTGGCCAGCACGATTTGACGCGCTTGCGTGCCATAAAATCGTGAAGAGTAAAAAAGTCAGTCGACTAGCTAGGCGCGAAAGTAATTTTTTTTCGTGGTTTAGAGTTCTTTCTCAAAAGTTTTGAAAAATGTCAAGTGCGGTACGGTACGGTACTGGTACGGATAGCCAGAGGTTGCGGGTTCGAATCCCGGCATGGGTGAAATTTTTAGCCTCTAAATAGGTTTTTAAAAATGTCAAGTGACGAAGACATGGATCTAACCCTGCTTTCTTGTTTTTTTACTTACCTCACAATCGATATGTAAAGCAGTGTTTACCTCGGGTGTAAGCATCAATTGCATACTCTGGCTAATTAGCGCCCTCGCTGCGTTCGGGCGCCAAAAACCTCATATGCGATTGATGTCATACAGCCCATGGTTAACAATCTACTATTACATATCTCTTGCTCTGTAAGTAGTTACTTACTTCCCTGAATGCCGGGGTGTATGGATATCATTACAGCATAGGTTTCAAAACATACCATGTAATGTTAACAATAACATTACAGCATAGGTTTTGGAATTTGAAAAAAGAACTGTCATACTCATACTGCAAGAATATTTTTTAAAAGTTAATATTTTTTTTCTCGGTATCGATTATTTACTCGAATAGGAATCGAGACAATTTATATTAGAATTATTTATGAAGATTTTATTTTAAATATCGAACTATTTATTTCGCAGTCATCATCGTATGTTAATTGAAATCGATTTAAAAAGTCAGTAGACTAGAGGCGCGAAATTAATTTTTTTTCGGGTTTTGGAGTTCTTTCTCAAAAGTTTTGAAAAATGTCAAATCAAAAAAAGTCAACCTGCTTTCTTGTTTTTTTTACTTCCCTCACAATCGATATGTAAAGCAGAGTGTTTACCTCGGGTGTAAGCATCAATTGCATACTCGGGCTAATTAGCGCCCTCGCTGCGCTCGGGCGCCAAAAACCTCATATGCAATTGATGTCATACAGCCCTTGGTTAACAATGTACTATTTATGCTAAGATTTGAATAAAAATTGGTTTTTATTTTCCTCATATTCGAAATGAAAAGTAGTGTTTAACACGGGTAAAGACCATAGACGGCCTTGCAGCGCTCGGGCGCAGCAATACCTCGGGAATGGATTCTTTAGACCCTCGGTTAACAATCTACTGTTACGATTCACGGACTTTTGTCCCTTGGGGACAAAAGTCCCTCGTCTGCACAGGCCTTTGTGATGTATTTTGACATTACTGATTTTGTATTTTTTACAATTTCGCTTAAATACTTATGGATATTTTAGTGTGGAGTTAAATACACCCTTTTTTATCTTTGATATAACATTGTAGTCACCTTTTGTACGATCGACTACAATACAAAATAAAGAAAAGAAAGTTAAGATTTAGAAGTCCCACATTTATTCATGATTTGTCACATTGATTTTTTTTATTATAATACAATCATCATACAGCACAGATTAGTTTTTGCATGTAATAAATATTTTTATCACATTCAGTGTTTGACTTAATACTTATACCTAGAATACAAAGAGATGAACTACGTATCACTCTTAAAAATCTACATTAAAACGTATAAATGAAAATTATAAATTATGTGCAATTCATATTGTCTACTTGAGTACAACGGCAGATGTAATACATACTTGTATTTCAAATGTTAACTTCACTTGAATTTACCAATTAGCCAAAGTCCAGAAACAAATTTAATATCATAAAGGATTTAATTGTTATCAAAATATTTTTAAGTCTCGTCAAAAACGACCCGTTAATCAATAAATGTCAAACCCATTCAAACGATTTTTTTTGGGTATTTGAAGACAGATCTAATTGTTTCATATCTAATTGCGCTGTAGAGTCCATAAAATCCAACTTCATACATTTCTTCATTCATTGTGTTAATTTATTCGCATTTTATTTAATAAATAAATATTGTTTTAGATAATGATTATCGCACCTGCGAGAGATCTTTTGATCAAAAAGAAATTAAAAACAGTTAACAAGTTTTACGTAGATACATTCATTACGCAACATTTGTATTTTGTAACATGTGCAGTCTTAAGTTTATATTTCATTCATTACAGACATTAATTATGATACTTATATCTACAATAATAAGAATAGATATTACCTGCTACTAAAATAGCAGAACATTTGCGAAAAAATAGGCTGAGACACGCAGAGGCAACTGAGATTGAGAATTTCTAGTACATAGACTGGTATGCGAAGCTAAGCTAAGGGCATTTATATAGGTAGTTGCTAATAGAGTTGAGGACGACTCGCCCTATTTCATTTCAGAGCAGCAGGCTGATCGTACATCATACCATGATGGCGTCAGATTACCATTGTACACATACCCGGTACGGTACGTAGCCGTTTCGACTCATATCCTAGCCAAGCTATGTAACTTTAACGTCATTGCTCTCTCCCATCCAGTACCAGGATAGACAAGTTACAAATAAACGGGTCATTAAGTGTTTCAAGAACTCCATATCTATTAATTTAAAATCGATGTAACCTTTTACCAAGTGTATTGTCAAGTGGTAGCATAGGTATAGGCCATATAATTTTCAGGCATACATTGCCATTTCCGATTGAGTAAAATATTTTTTTTCTTTGAGTTTAGCAACAAATAATAGTGATAAAATATTTGAGCAGAAAAAGAAAATTTCAGTACAGCGAAATAATTCCAAATAAAAAAAAATTGTGTGTGCGTGGCCGATCTTCAACGCAATTTTTAATTCAACGGTTTGTTTTTAAACATGCTAGTCATTCAACGACGTCGTCCGACCATAGGGCCGCTGGCCTGTCCACTGACCGTCAGCCTGTTCTCGGCCGTCTCTGTAAATGCCCTGGTCCATCTATAATCTTCCCACCTCGCAAGGTGTCTCGATAAATGGTCCCAACAATTTGGACGATAGTCAGTCAGACTGTCGTGGAGTCGTCAGTGGATCCGTGGATGCGGCTGGCAAGGGATCGTGAGAGATGGCTTTTGTTGGAAAAGGCCTATACCCAGCTGTGGGCTGATAATAATGATGAGAGTCGGTAAAAAATAGAAACTTCTAACTTTTTATTTGTAATTTGGGATTTGTAACCTTTGTGTTGTTATTAATATTTTCACGTATTCGTTGTTGTCACGCTATTAAGTGCTCATTCTTTCATATAGTTTTTTACAGTGATGTGACAAGTTTTTGGTCAGTAATAAAAGAAATCTGATAAAACCAGAAAAACCGTATATTGTGGACCTGCTAGGGTGGTACATAATAAACGGTTATAATAATTTCTGACACACGTAATCCATTATTTATTATTCAAGGATATGGAGAAAGGAATGACGCCATACGTCAGTCACGTTAACTCAAGTAAGTATATCAGTCGTGATAATAACTCCTAACAATAGTAGAACTTAATATCTTTAAAATTCTGCCGAGTCTCTAACCAATATTACCTAATAAGTAAAATTAAATTAAAATGTCACTTAAAACAGATACACATAATAATTATACTCTCAGTAATTTAAGACGATAGACAGTACTTACTACCTTATTTAACAAATTTTTTTTCTGCCTTGCTAACTTTTGAAGCTGCCAGTGAAAGAAAACGTACAACTGTTGTTCGATAAATCAGTATGCAAGATTTGAGAGCCTAACTTTATCTAATAAAACATTTTTATACTAAGGTCTAAAATCAGATAAAATCGAATGAGCCTAATATTTGAATTAAAAAAAATTGCGTAATTATTTAACCGATAGGAAATGTTGTTTGTTGGAACATTGAACTTCTCTAAGATATTCTCCAATTTTGGATTTGATTTTCAGATATTCAGTAAGCGTTAGACGTAAAATTCGCCGCAATCCTATGTATGCCAACCTACACTTCATGGCTACTTACGCCGTTAAGATGCAAATGCACGCGTAATAAGACAGTGGTAATTATACTTATAACATATTTAACTATTCGTGATGGATGAATGTGATGCTGAATCAGTGGATTGTCTACTGGCACTGGACCGCAACTCGCGCCGCGGGCCTGCGCTGGCGCCTTCTTCGGAAGACTTGCGCCCTTTCTTCTTATTCCCCTTCCTACCACTCTCATTCGAGGCAATGTCTTCGCCAGGTAAATGTTCATCGGTGAGATCGCATTCTTTGTCTGTTTTGTTTGTGGAGCTTTCGCCACCACTTTCGAATTTTTCAGAACTATGTTGAATTTCTGTTTCCAGCTCATGGGAATTTATTAACTTGGGCATTGATTGTAATTTATCTTCCTTGTCAGAGAGAGACTCTAAAGACTTTCTATTAGTTTCAAAGTCAGAAGGTTTAACCCCAGTCTTAATTACTGTTGATGGTGCTATCAAGTCTTCTAGGTCCATTTCACCTGTATGTGTAGGTGCATTCGTTTTATTACTTTGATCAGAATATACTTCTTCCTTCATTTTCTTGCTTGCATTTCTGTCGTGTTGCATTAGTGTTAAGTTTTCAGGTTGATTGACTATTTCGTCATGAGTCCTCTTATGACCTGGAATCACCGTGGCGCTGTCATCTGCCATCAACGCCTTGGCAACATATTCTGACGAAGTTTTACTCATCTTTTCAAACAAGTCCTTGTTATCACTTTCTTTTGCCTTTTTGCCTTCAGCTGCACTGACAAGACTGGCACTAAGGGCTCCAGATGCCATTTGTTCTAGTAACATTTTGCTTATGTCAATATCTTTTTTATCTCCCTTCAGCAGCTTTTCTTGGACTGCAGCAAATTCAGGAGGAATTTGTGACCTCAAAGAATCATAATGTAATTTCTTTTTGTCCACCTTAGACAGATCTGTAGCTTCGTGCCCCTCGTGACCATGTTTTTGTTTTTCGGCTTTAAGTAAAGCGTCGTAATTATGTTTTGAAAGAGATTCTAAGAGGTATGTATCTGGAGGTAAGAATATTTGTGGTAACTGGCTACTTGACTGTTGCGTAGATGATTTTTGGTGACGAGAATGGGTCGAGCTAGTGACAACAGTAGAAGGCTTTGGTGTCGATGACTTAACGCCTCCGCGCGCGGAGGTGTGGCTCGAGCTGTGCATCGTAGCTGTGCTGGATGTGCTGCTCAGCAGACCCAGTGTGTCGTACGCGGAGGACATCCCCGAGTGCATACCAAAAGGGTTCATGCCTCCTAAGCCAAGTTGAGGGTACAACATATTAGGGTTTGGAAATACGAACGGGAATTGTGAGTTACTACTAGCCTTCGAGCCGGAACTGCCCGCACCGTCAGATTTCCTGGATTTATTTTTGCTGTCAACAGAGCTCCCGGCAGCTCCGAGGGCACTCATGTCCAACGAGGATAGTCCCGGCAGTCCCAAGCCGGCCAAATTGGCAAATAAGTTTCCACCAAGTAAGTTTGGCATGCTATTGAATGAGCTCAGCAACGGATTGTTCTTGGGATCGAAACTACCTAAACTCGATAATAATTTCGGGTCAAAAGTGTTCAGAAGTTTGGGATCAAACCCAGTTAAGCTCGAAAGAGTCGAAGCTAGAGTCTTTGGATCAAATGCGCTCAAGCTGGCTAAAAGAGCAGGGTTAAGACCAGCCAAGTTCTGGCTCAATAGTGGATTAGACGTTAGTACGTTTGACGCCGCGTCCAGAGAAGGAGGTCTACCCTTCTTTCTCTCTCCTGTGGAGCTACTAGACTGCATAGGGGAATGTCGAGAGCTGCGTACATCTTGAGGCAATTTAACGTGTTCTTTTATGCCTTCAGTCCATTTGGGATCGATGTCATACATAGGATTTTCGGCGATCCACTGAGCGAGATGTTTGAGTTGCGGCGCCTTGTTTCCGACGAGGCGTTTGCCTGAGACGCGATGGACGACCGGCACATGTTCATCGGGCGACAAGCGCGGCGCGCTCACTCGCCGCCGCGCGTCTACTGAGGCTTGCTCAGCCAGCCATTTGTTCACCTTTGCTTCATGAGAAAACGATTTCACGTGAGTAGCACTAGCCTTCTGCCCCTTACTCAAACTGGATTGTTCCAGAGATTGTTGCAAAAATGACGACAACTCCTTGGATGTAGATTGCGGAGATGGGACATTTGTAACAGTAACCGAGAATGGTTTTTGACTATGTTGAGTTGATGTACTCGGTGGTCCGACAGGAGTGACGCTAACATTCGGCAATACCGAAGCGGACTTACGCGAGGACTCTGCTGGTAGACTACTTGAAGGTGAGCTTTGACCTTTGGCTGCAGATAGTCCCAAAACTATTTCATCCAACTTCTTTCTTTTCTTCTCCTTCCCGACAACTGGCTCTGGAGCAGGCTGTGAAAATATACATAGGTTGTTATATTGCTTAATCCACAATTTGGTTCGCTTGGGACTCCAATAAAATGTATATTGTTTTAATCACCCTTACAGTCTGCAGGAGTTTACAAGATTGACTGTAGTTAGTAGTTGGAAGCTTCTACATTGGCCAAACGCAGCAATCTATAGCGGAAAGGGTCAAAGAGCACATTGCTGCAGTCAAGAACCTGTACCTGTCTAGGTAAAGAAATCCGCAATAGCTGAGCATTTATGGACGCTGGAACGAACCACTGGATCGAGCTACATCGACCGAAAGTTCTCTCAACCGATCGACAGTATTACTGAAGAATCGTTCGGGAAGCAATTGAAAATAAAAAACACGAGAATTTCAACAGAGAGGATGGTTTCAAGCTTTTAAGTACGGGGAATCCAGTGCTAAGTAAATACAAGTCACGCGCCTTATCTGTCCGTTGGCGTAGTGAGTGTTTTGTGTCGGCCAGCTGCGAAAAATTAATAATGACTACCTACAATAATTGACTGTACTCGCCACTTCAGTCTACCCGAGACCACGGCAACTGTAACGCTGCCGAAACGTCGGGAAATAAGGTAATTACGTTTTACCTAATAAATAATCGCGATTAGACCCGTTTAATAAATACGAGTAACTATACATTTACTCATCATGTAACTTCATATAAACTTAAAATATCATCGGGCAAGTCTATCTTTTCAAAAGTGTGCAGTGTTAATAAGCACACCCTTCTCTGCCCATAAAAGGTGATCAAACGAACATGACAAAGTATAATTTGAACAAGCTCTGAATAAGGTTAATGCACAAGTGATGCAAATATCGCTCCGGTACCGTAAGGTCACGGTTGTCGAAGCAAATTGAGGTATCAATGTGGCTTTACGTATTAAACAATACAGTCGAGACACCTACCACATTTTTCCTCTTCATAAGCCTGCTGAGGGACTCGTCTAGCCTACTCTTGGCAGGCGTGACCGCCGAGGCGCCGGCGCCGGCGTCGGTAACGGGCGCGGGCGTGCGGCGGCCGAGCGAGAAGTCCTGTGCCTCGCTGAGGTCGAGCGGGGCGGACAGGTCGACGGGCGCAGGCGCGGCGGGCGGCGGCGGCGGCGGGGCGGGCGAGGGCCTCTGGTGCGCGGGCGGCGGCGCGGGCGTGGAGCGCCGCGAGCCGGAGTCGCTCGACGCGTCGTCCCGCTCCCAGCCGCTGGTCGCTTTCGGCTCGCTCCCGGAGGCGCGCTCGCGGGGCGACGTGTGCGCGGCTCGCGGCGACGACAGCAGGGCGTGGAGCTTGGCGCGCTCCGTCTCTACGTCGATCGCGATGTGCCGCTTTTGGCTTTGTTTGCGATCTTCTCTCGTTTCTGCTTGCAGTATTCTTTCGCCCGGCTTGTGTAAGTTAGTAGAAGTTGGCCATTCACATTTCTGAACGGCATGAGCTATGTGGTGTAGTCTAGTCTCTAGCGCCCGTTCTGAGAACCAGTGATTAGCCGGCAACGATTCTTCATTTCTACCAAGTTTCGCCAGCGTTTCTAATTCTGACAATGCATCAGTATCCTCTAATTCTCGGTCACATGTATTGGAATTACGTTTGCTTCGTCGAAGAGACATTTTTGGTTCGTATGTTGCATCATCTTTGTTATCCTCTTCTTCGTCTGACGAAACTTGTTGAGATTCAGTTTTCTTCGTGGTTTTTGAAACTGAGTACCATTTATTGGCGCAGTCAGTAAATGGCAATTTTGGGTCGCAGAATAATTTATTGTATGTATCTCCCAATCCATGCCTGCAAAAACAAAGTTGAATGTATGGTAAAAACATTATAGGAATCTCAAAGGAGTTGAGAAGGAGAGAAGGCCGGTGCCCTACAGAGGGGCGTAGGCTACATTCAAATAATCATCACTGTAAACCATGTGAACTACTTCAACATAATTGTTGCCGACCGGCCAATCAACCTTTTTTAAGTATTTTAATTTTTGATAGCGTTTTATATTATTAAAAATAAACTTTATAAATATTTTTTATATTACTTATTACAATGTCAAACAAATTGTAAAACAAGCAAAAGACAGTTTAAAAGTTTCCTACAAGTTATTCGCGTTTTCTCAATTTTTACGTGCATTCGTTTCAATAATGGAAATCACAATAAAAATTATGTTTCCGACGTTAATAATGCTACATCGCTGCACTGTGAAAAAAAGTGTTAGACTGCAACAATGATATGAGCATTCATAATACAATTTCACTGACAACATAATTTCTGTCCTTGCTGAGCAGCTGACCGATAGTGAACTAGTACAAGGTGTACTTGATTGAAGAAAATTCACTAGGTAAATCACTCTTTCCTCAACAATGAAGCGTTAGGCTCAATTCACACTGGCGCAGAGTTGAAAATTCGCCCTGTGTTGACGCGCGAATCTGCGCACATCGATACGCGAATCGGCGCGCCCGGACAGAGCGGAGGACTCAGTTCAGACACTTTTCAATAGGCGTGAATAGTGCCGGCTGACGCGCTTCTGCGCGCGCAGACGCGCGAACTCGAGCGACCCTTGTACGCGAAGACGCGCGCAATCGCGCGTCGCTTAGCGTTTTCAAGTTTTCGCAACACAAATTCGTACCCTATTAATAGAGAAATAGAGATTAATTTAGAACAATTGAACATGTGATGAAAATTCAGCCTTAGGCGAGTATAACGTAGGATGTGTGAAACTCACTTGCATACGCCGACGACCAGCAGATGGTCATGTCGCGCGGGCTGCCACCAGGGCGGGGCGTCGGCCGCGCGCTCGCACAGCGCCAGGCGCGCCTCCAGCGCCGGGTGCGGCGCCACCTCCTCGCGCAGAACACGCAGCAGGTCGATCCTGACAAAACCATGTATTTTATTAACAAAACTCCCAAGTTCCGTAAACGATACATATTTTAAGTCCAGCGAAGGTAGCTACG
Organism: Yponomeuta sedellus; assembly: GCA_934045075.1. Taxonomy (NCBI): domain Eukaryota; kingdom Metazoa; phylum Arthropoda; class Insecta; order Lepidoptera; family Yponomeutidae; genus Yponomeuta; species Yponomeuta sedellus. The sequence continues at coordinate 14,541,934 of OW203725.1, read as the reverse complement.
ACGCGAGTCGCACGTTTTAATGGAAAAATCGCGACTTTCCAGTATATGTTAAACCGACTTTTACCGCCACAAAACGTGTGAACCGCGCCTCCGTGATACCTACGCTGGTCAATATAAAATATAACGTCGAATAGATTGAGTATAACGTATAAGATGCTAAACAAAACAAAATTACGTTTGCATGCAGTCAACCTCAGAACCCTTAACATCTACCTTAAATATGGATGTCTGCTCAAAAGCGGTACACATGGCCAGCAAAGCCAATCCGTTTTCATTTTGATAGAAAGACCACAACGAAAATCTCATGTTAACTTTGTAATCCACAGATCATTTTGTATTATGATTGTCTTACCATGAATCCTAAATTTGATCCAGGAGTTCGAGGATTTAAAAATTATGAACCCATCTTTCATGGATGTGGAAGTCCGAAGGAGTAAAATCACCTCACATAATTAATGAGTTTCACCCCAATATTAAAATTATAAAGCTTATGAATGATTTTATACATAAAAAAAATACCTTTCCAATGTTGCTATAGCTCTCTCTTCGCCAATTGGTTCAGCCTTTAAGTCTGCTCTTGTTGGCAGTTCAGCTTCTCCAACTGAAAGACCACATTGGCGCTTGCACATAGCCATGAACGCCTTGAGATAGTCAGTAAGAGCATCGTCACTCTTGGAGTCCAGTCGAGCCAGCGCCCTGAAGCGGCCCCAGCGTAGACTTTTAGTCGTCGGGTCAAATTCTACTCCATAGGATGCGACAGTTCGACGGAAGGCCTCTTCGTCAGCACGCGTCCACCTCCACTGTGAGGCTTCATCCCGAGCGAACTGGTCTAGTCTGTCACGACGCTCCATCTACATAAAATAAAAAAATATATATAGTGCACACAGTGCGTTAATAAGCAACCGAAAAAATGAGAGTCTGACTCGGGCACCGAGAGTTGCTCACCGCTCACTGCAGAGCAGAAACTCCCAGATTTTTATAGCAACCCCATTCCTGAACAATACATCGAAACTATAGATTTTCTATTTATTGTGAAGCAAAATCCTTTTTGTGTTCGTATAGATAGGACTAATTTTCAGTCGGTACCTTTGGCAGGAGTCAGAATCAAACTTTGATTGCCACTAATCAAATTTTATTATTTGTTATTATGTTATAGGGAATAATCACACTATGTTATTTTTACGCATGTACAAATTATGGTAATGAATGTCGCTGATATCCAAATATATTTTCTTCTTTTCTTTGGAATCATCGTTGTGACTTTTCGGCGGAACTCCGGGAGCCTTTCTAATAAGTGAACGAGTGGCTGCCACTCCAATCCGATGAAAAATTAACTTAATAGTACACCCGTATTATATAAATAAATTTCTTATACCTATATAACCTAAGGGTTCACAGGTTCATAAACACGGAAAAGATGAAACCAACCTTGGCCTTTTGTTGCATTTTAAGCTCTTCTCGTTTGTAGTTCCTTTGATAAGCTGTTATAAGTCGACGGAGGCGCGTGTTGAGGTCCTGCATGGACGGCCATTGATGTCCACTACTGCTCTCTTGGGTGTTGTCGTCGTCGGGGCGCGGTGACGGCGCTGGGGACGTCGCTCCCGCACCACTCGAAACTTCATCGGTACAATCTTCATCACCGACGGTTGCACCTCGAACTTTTCTTTCTTCGCTCCTATGAAACATTTAGATTAAAGTTAAATACCTGCAAGCCATTTAAACATCAACACACAATCGTTTACATGTTAGGGTCATGACATCTGATGAAGTTTTTATGATGACAGGTGATTACTTACTTAATATCTGTGCACTCTGCGTCGTCCGGTGGTCCTAGCTTGTCCACATAGCACAGTTGAGGATCCGAGCGCATGGCGAGATAGTTCTCATAACCATGCACATAGGTACCCACTAACAGCGACACGTCACACTCAGTGTCCCACCACAGACGAGGCGGCGCGCTGTCCACACCGCGAGGCACACGCATACCCAAAGCACTGCATAAAACGAAGTTATTTCATTAATTTTAAGCAAGCGTATCTATTTACATAGATTCACAAGACTTCCAAATCCACTCACAACATAATACACACCAGAGATGAATGTTTACTAGAGATGAAAGATGGAGGTTACTCCAATGACATGATGAATTCATGGAACATATACATTTCTGTTATTTATTAGTTTACACCAAGCCATATGAAATTATGGTAGTAATGGAATGTAGAAGGTATTTAATATTGTAGATAAATGATCACCTGGCATGTACTCCATTTTCGATTTGACTGGCGTAGTCCCCTATGACTTCATGTTTGATGTAATACATCATACGCACTCGAAGCAATACCCTGAAAAAAAATTGTAATAAGTAAATATAATTCAAATCATATTATACATGATAGTGAAGATATGAGTGGATAAATAATTATGAATGATTTTCATTCTTCATCAGTTCAAAACAGTCATGTGTGTGAAGTTTTTTTTTGGAGAAGGTACTAACGAAACATGACTCACAGGACTGTTTTCAACTCAGAGGTCTGATTTTTTTATGAGGTACATATAATTATTCTTTGCGTAACATAGTTTTTCTTTTAAAGAACGCATATTTTTATATTAATGTTTGCATTATTAGAGTTTATGCGTGACATAGTTTTCCATGGGCTGTCTGTTGACTGCGACCGCTATCAAGCAAGGTTATTGACTTGTATCTTGTATCATTTTTGAATAAATTGAATTGAATGTGGCCTGGCCTTCCTGCGATGCAGGAAGAGACCCGTGCCCCAGCAGTGGGGACATACAAGGGTTGATATGGATCGATCGAAAGCACACTTTATTCTACACAAAAAAAGAAATTACAGAGATACAGTAGTTTTTTAATGTTTTAAAATTTTTGTACATTAAAACTCTTTATAGTACAAACCAGAAAAAAAAATTGTTGGAGACATGGGCTGGCCCTTTAATTCCAATTTTATTTATTATATATTTGATCCATATGATTGACCTTCTCGATTGATGCCATTACAACACATGGCGTAATTATTAAGGATTTTAGCCAGTATCACTGTAGTGTAGTATCACTGATTTTATATAACAAAGGAATCTTTCCTTCTGAGTAAAATTTGCTATCTCCAGTATTTAAGAGTGCTTTCCCTCCATTTCATCCTGTATATTATCGATGAATTCCACGCGGGAACAGCTAGTTTAAAAAAACATATACGAATATGGCATGTTTCAAATAGAACTTACTTATTGGCGTGCCTAAACAAGTGCTTCTTATAGCTACTCTCCAAATAAGCCTCACAATCATATTTTTCTGCGGAACTCCAGTGATGCGGATCTTCCCACTTCTGTGTGTCACTCAACTTCGGGATGTCTTTGGGTCTATTCTTTTTCTTTGCGTTTCTTCCTCTGGGAACTGGATTATGGAGGCCACTATGGTTTCTTGAAATCGTAACCTCGCCATTTTCACATGGTTCTATCAGATCCCAAATAAAGTTTCGTATTTTTTCGTCGCCTTTATAATGCCGTAAGCAATAGAGGACCTGGTGAAACATTTCATTTTATATTATTAAGATAGCATTTGATACAAAACAATGTTTCAATAAACTTAATTATCAGTAAATGAGAAATGTTTGAACTCATAGAAAGTAGGAACTTTCTCGGTATTAGCATGGCAAGTCATCATTTGGTAAAATTTGTTGGTGATTAGTTTTCAAGAAATAGGGTGTATTTTCAATCATCATCAATATTTATACAGGGTGATCATTTAAAACTGGTAAGGACCTGAACCTTTGGACTACGAGATACATACGTTCTTACGAAATTACCCTTGGGGTTTTCGTAGACTGTTACTGTTTACTTAAGTCAACTGGCACCTGTTATCAGTAGATGAAAGACTTTTTATAAAGAAGAAACGGTGGATATACTAGTCGCACTTTTGGAACACTTTCGAACTTTCGCTCTTCTTTGGCAGGAAATGCCATTTTTCATAACGAATTATATAGAATACATTTTTAATGGTAATAATAATTGTGAATTTTAAAAACCTATTTAGAGGCTGAAAATTCCGCCCATGCAGGGATTCGAACCCGCGACCTCTGGCTATCCGTGCCAGCGCTCTTTCCAACTGAGCTAATGGGCGACTCACCGGCATCAGTGAAATTTCGAACCTCTTTACAATATTCTCTGTATTACGTACAGTTTACGTATAGTTTAGCCTCTAAATGTTTTAAAAATTGTCCTTAGCACGGGTTAGTGCATAAAAAAAAATTGTGAAGATAGAATAATGGTGAATATATATAGTGCCAATCGATACCACTGCTGATAAGGGACCAACAGAGATCAGTTAGACTACTAGAAAAATAAGAAATCGAATAAAGGTCTTCCTTGTAAATTTTTTATCTTATTATCTAAGCAGCAGAAAAACGTAAAAATATTTCTTTAAAAATAAATGTGAATATCGTGAATATCAAGAGAAAATATAAGTAACTTTAAAACTGATGGTAGCCAACACAATGTTAATCACAACACACTTATATTATAAAGTGTACATCTTTGTTACTTCTTCACGTCTAAACGGCTGGAGCGATTTTAATAAAATTTGGTTTCTACAATAAGATCCTTGAAGACATAATAAGCTTGCCAGATATGCGTTTAAAAAAATGTGCGACACACACCTTGTGCCAAAAGGCCCAAAATGGGTGTAATCTTTATAACATTAAAGATTATTTAATTGACAAACACATCTGAAATTAAAGCCAGTTTGCAATGTTTTAGAATCATATGACTATGTTATTTAAGTATCAAAAGATTCTGAAGAAACTTTAGATGACAAAGATGTCTGAAATTTAAGACAGTCAATTGCATGAGTTCTAGGTTTTGGAATAATATTGTTACGTGCTAGGGTTCTGGATTTGGATGTAAAACACCAATGACAGCTTCTTAGATTTATTCACGCAGGGTCTGGTCTGCAGGTCTTCACGACACGAAGTCCACACGTAGATTCCAATCGCAGGTCCAATCGAAGTCCAATAGTATCGCTGAGGTCGTAGGTTATCGCTCGTATCGCAGGTATGTTCGCTCGAAGTTCACTCTTCGCTATTCCAAACGGAACTGACAGCGCGCCGCGGCGACCGCTATTTATATCCGCCGGCAAGGGTTCTAGAACATTCAAGTACGTACCTACACTCGGTGAACGCGGCAACGACTCTAGAACAAAGTCCTTGTCAAAGAGATTTGAACCTTATACTAGTGGACATACGAGTCACTATTGCTTGCAGCGTTTTATTGTTTACTAAAACGCAGCATGCGGCGACTATTCGATAGGCTTCCAGAAGGCTCTATTCTAGATGGTTCGGGATAGGACCGCGACACTGCTCCCCTCTTAGAGATGCTCGGTGATAAGAAGCTAAGCGGTCGATGTGAACCACTTTTTGTGCACCTCTTGGCTGCCGTTGAATTCGGTACGTCACGTCATTTAACCGAGTTACCACTTTGTACGGTCCCTCCCGTCTTTCTGCAATTTCGGAGATTTTCCTTTTCGTCGAGTTACATTGTGAAGCCAGACCAGTGCTCCTTCTTCGAAGCCGCTTGTATTTGCTCGGCGGTCATACCTAGTCTTCATCTTTTCACTCGACTCCAATCCGTTTTCCCGTACTATGGCATGAATCTCTCGCATTTTCTCACGTAACTCGGAAATGTAGTCGTGTAGAGAACGTGAGTCGTCAAGAGGACCTCCAGTCAGCAGATCTACTCGTATTCTCAGTTCACGGCCAAAATTTACACGCGCCGGGGTTACCTTCGTGCTTTCATGTTCTGCAGTTCGGTAGGCCAGAAGAAATGGCGGTATGTATTTGTCCCAGTCTCTCTGGTGCCTGTCAACGACTTTTACTAAATGTCTCTCAAGTGTTTGGTTAAATCTTTCTACCATGCCGTCAGATTGAGGATGATATGGGGTGGTCCTATTCTTATGCATTCCCAATATTTTACAGATTTCTTGAAATACTTGAGACTCAAAGTTCCTGCCTTGGTCGGAGTGTATTTCCAAGGGCACACCAAACCGGCAAACTACTTCCTCAAACAACTTGGAGGCAACAGTCGTGGCTTCTTGATTGGGTATGGCGAATACCTCTGGCCATTTAGTGAAGTAATCCATAACTACCATGAAATACTTATTTCCTGATTCCGTTACTGGGAACGGTCCAGCCACATCAACTGCAATGCGTTCCCATGGCGCACCAACGTTATAAAGTTGCAGATTTCCTCGGCTTCTAGTTGGTGGGCCTTTCACCGCGGCGCAAGTAGCACACTTGCGGCACCAATCTTGCACATCTTCACGACAATTGAGCCAGTAAAACCTTTCTCGAATCTTTGTTAAAGTCCTTTTTACGCCCAAATGTCCACCTGATACACCGTCATGTACTTCACGAAGGACATCTTGTACCTTATCTCTTGGGACAACTATCTGAAGATGGAACTCTCTGCCGTTAGGTTTCTCCCATTTGCGGTAAAGTATTCCGTTTTGAAGAATAAAACTGTCCCATTGAGCCCAGTATGCCTTGGTGACAGCACTAGTAGGAGCGACTTCGCACCATCTTGGCTTATCCTCGCCCCGTTTCTTCCATGCGACAATGAGCCGTACATCTTAGTCATCTTCCTGTGCTTCTTTCATCGCCTCATCTTCCCAAGATCTCGATGGACTCATTCTTGTCAATCTCAATGGCAGTTCCTTTGTCTCTTGTTTGGCACAGTGCTTGCAGTCTTCCAGACACGGCCTTCTTGACAGTGCGTCAGCATTTCCATGCGCCACTTGTGAGATTCTGGTTATCTGGGCTTTCTCCGCTCCAGCCAGTACTCGCCTCGGAATCCTAGCTTCGTTTCCCTGATTCACAGTGGAGGCCGGAACGTCATGCTTCTTTACGAACTCTTCAAAACGCTGCTCCATTTTGTTGAGGCGCGCACCCAGTCTGTCATCTGTTTTGGTCGGTTGCCTCTCCTTCATAGGATACGTGAACTGCAGATGCCCTCTTTCTCCACACTTGTAACACATGGGCCTGGAGTTCCTCTTGGGCGGTGTCTTGATCTCTTTGACCTCCTCCTTAACTTCTCCAAGTTTATACCCCTGCCGGATATCATGACGCACAGCTTCAACTTCCAGGGCGTGTGCCAGAGCTTCTTTTAATGAAGAATGGTGGCGAAGCTTTACTGCAGCCCTAATTTCAAGATCCCTGATCCCGTCGACGAAGGCTTGTAAAATGTTCGTGTCCACCATCTTACTATCAGCAGAAGGGTACGCCTTTCGAACCAGCTTCTCAATTTCCAACGCCCATTGTTGAAGTCCTTCACCCAGGCGCTGAGTCCGGTCGCGTAGCTGGGCACGAAAAACGTGTTCCAGGTGTCGTTCCCCGTATCTAGCCTCAAGTGCCTCCAGCAAGTCTTTGAACTCGCTGCCTGAGGTGGGCAGTGCCTCCAGGACAGATAAAGCCGAACCTCTGAGCGCGACGGTGAGGGCTGTCAGGCTCTGTTCGTCCGTCCACCCGTTTGAAGCAGCGACAGTCTGGAACTGCTGTCGGTAGGCGACCCAAGATGTAGTACCATCGTACGGAGGCACCTTCACTTTAGGCCCCTGGCCGACAACTCCGCTCGACGTAACTCCAGCAGCTTTTATACGCCGAACTTCCTGCTCTAGACCAGTGAGGCCGTTTTTCAGACTTTGTAGGTCCTTCTCTAATTTGGTAACCCGTTCGGTCACTACCTCTACATGTTCATGTAGCTAAGCGACCGTATCACTGAACTTTGTAACGGCAGAAAGGATCACCTGTTGATCTGCCTTCTGTTCTTCTCGCAGGCCTCTCTGTTCTTCTTGCAGGCACTGCATCTGCTTGCTCTGTTCTTCTCGCTGGCCTCTCTGTTCTTCTCGCTGGCCTCTCTGTTCTTCTCGCATGCCCTTCAACATTGCCATCAGGCACGACACATCCAAAACCTCCATTGTACGTGACAGAGGTTTAATGTCTTCGGTGGGCGTGGCCAGGCGGGCGTGGCTACGAGGCGGAGCCTGTTGGTCGGTTGGTGAAACCTGGTGGTCAAGGCCGGTGGGCGGAGCCTGGTGCACGGGGGCGGTGGGCGTGGCCGGTAGGTGGAGCCGCTGGGCAGGTATGCTGTGTCTCCACTACGCGCGTGGCCTGGTGGGCGGGGCCAGGGGGCGTGGCTTGGTCGGTGGGCGTGGCCTGGTGGGCGGGGCCAGGGGGCGTGTCCCTATGGCCAGTGGGCGTGGCCTGAGGGGCAGTGGGCGTGGCCTCCGCAGCACTTCTGGACCTGGTCCTCACTCCAGAAGTATCCTCTCTCGGAGTCAGTGGCATCTCCAAATCCCCAATTCTGACACCAAATGTTACGGGCTAGGGTTCTGGATTTGGATGTAAAACACCAATGACAGCTTCTTAGATTTATTCACGCAGGGTCTGGTCTGCAGGTCTTCACGACACGAAGTCCACACGTAGATTCCAATCGCAGGTCCAATCGAAGTCCAATAGTATCGCTGAGGTCGTAGGTTATCGCTCGTATCGCAGGTATGTTCGCTCGAAGTTCACTCTTCGCTATTCCAAACGGAACTGACAGCGCGCCGCGGCGACCGCTATTTATATCCGCCGGCAAGGGTTCTAGAACATTCAAGTACGTACCTACACTCGGTGCACGCGGCAACGACTCTAGAACAAAGTCCTTGTCAAAGAGATTTGAACCTTATACTAGTGGACATACGAGTCACTATTGCTTGCAGCGTTTTATTGTTTACTAAAACGCAGCATGCGGCGACTATTCGATAGGCTTCCAGAAGGCTCTATTCTAGATGGTTTGGGATAGGACCGCGACAATATGACACAGTTCATGAGGTATCAACGTAGTTTGGTATGTGGTCCATTTTTTCTCCAAAATTATCTAAATTTAGAAATTGACACCAAGTTTAACGTTAACATTCATCTGATCAAGTATACGACTTGTCTGGTCGTATATTTTCACATTATAAATCTATAAAAAAAGTATTCCAAACGTCTTACAATTATGCGCGCGCAGTCTTCAATTACAGGTAACGTCCACCCTTTACGAAATTGATTTTTGTCAATTATTTCTTCCCATCGTGCCCACCTACAAAATAGGATAAAGCAGTATATTAATGTTAAATAAGGCATTTTAGAGCTGTAAAAATAGGCGTCTGATTTATTAAAATGAACAAGAAAAAAATTAATTAAGAACAAAAGTATTTTCCACATTATTATTACAGAAATCATCTTATGTTGGTTTTATCACCAAAACATTGTTATGTAATAATATATCTAGACATACCCAAATGTGAGAAGTCCTCTTTCAATTTTGAAACATTCAGATCTGGTCCATGATCCATAAACCACTTCATCATCCACAGGAACACCTTCATGTCTTGGAATGTAATCATCACTGGCATATTTCCGTCCCTTTTTACCAAACTTGTCCCTTTTCCTTTTGCTTCTCAAACTAATGCCTGCAAATTGAAATACCTACTGAAATTTCTGTAAGCCTTACATAATTCTGTAAGCCTTACATAAATTATTTAAGTATATAGTAGAACAATTCAGGCACATACCATCTTCATCTTCTTCAGAGTCCGGTGTCACTTCCATATCAGACATTTCCATCGGCCCATCGTCATGTCCATATCTCTTTATGACATTTCTTTTCCTAGGTTCTGTTACTATTAAGTCTTCATCTTCCTTTTTTTCGGTGGTATCAATTTCAGCTTTTTTGGCCCATTTGTTCCAAAAGTCTGGATCTCTAATGTCAATATCGGATCTTTGATTGGCCGCTGCGAAACTAGCCTTCGAGAACGTTGATCCTTTTTCAGATTCCATTTGGATAACTTGGGTTCTTCTAGCTAAAATCATCTCAATATCTTCTTCACAGAACTTATCGCCCGCATTGTCTTCATCCATTACAGCCCCATAAGCTCCTTTTTTTAGTAGATCCTCGATTTCTTTTTTTGATAATTGTTTTAAATTTGTTTCTTTGCCTTGCGTTGTATTCATGCTTTGTAGAATAGCTTTATCTAGACCAAGTTTTAAAGAGGCTTTATCGAACATTTCTCTCTCGTATGAATTGCGACATATAAGTCTGTAGATTTTGACCATTTTTTGTTGACCAATGCGATGACAACGAGCTTGTGCTTGCAAATCATTTTGTGGATTCCAATCACTGTCATATATTATAACTGTGTCAGCCGCAGTTAAATTAATACCTAACCCACCAGCTTTAGTGCACAAAAGAAACACGAATCTGTCAGAGTCTGGCTTTGAAAACCTGTCTATAGCTTCTTGTCGCAGATTTCCTCTTATTCGGCCATCGATTCTTTCAAATGGATACTTCCTAAATAGCAGATAGTCCTCCAAAATATCCAGACATCTCACCATTTGGCTAAATATCAGAACCCGGTGGCCACCTGCCTTCAGTTTTGGCAAAAGTTTATCTACCAGCACCATTTTACCTGATGACTGAATAAGTGCTTTATAATAAGCTTCTTTATCTTCTCCGTATGTTTGTTTGTAATCAAATTGTATCTGATCTTCAGCTCCATTTAATAAGTATGGATGTATGCAACATTTGCGAAGTTCCATCATGGTGTTCATAAGATTTGGTATGTTTGCAGCCGAAGTGGTACCTTTTGTTAGAAAACTGAAGTTCCTCTCTAGTATGGCTCTGTAATATTTCTTCTGTATGTTTGTTAGCTCAACCTCTATAATAGTCTCTTCTTTTGGAGCTAACGATTTTTCAACATCTTCTTTAAGTCTTCTCAACATCATAGGTTTCAGAAGTGCTTGTAACTTAAGAACTTCAGACTCTGATTTCAATTGACCAAAGTCATTTAGAAAAGCCTCATTGCTTGCGAACTGAGAAGGTTCTAAAAAGTTCAGTAAAGAGAACAATTCATTTACATTGTTCTGTAGTGGTGTTCCCGATAGTAAAACTCTATGTTCCAGGTGAAGTTGTCGAAGTCCTTCCAGCAACTTACAATTGCGGTTCTTGAGCCGGTGAGCCTCATCAATAACACATACTCGCCAGTTAAAAGATTTAAGTTCCTGAAAGTCTGTTACTATCATTTCAAATGTAGTAATTAATACATTGAATTTAGTAATCTCTTTGATAGGTTCACCAGACTGATTTTTGTAATGGAACTCATATTCTTGAATCATGCTTTTACTTTGCTGTGAGCCATGATATACTATAACGTTCATTTCCGTCCAACCTTCAAATTCTCTTTGCCAATTCGGTATTGTTGATAAAGGGGCTATAATAAGAAAAGGACCTCTTATTCCATATTCCCAAACAGAATTGACAAAAGTCAAACTTTGAATAGTTTTTCCGAGACCCATTTCATCAGCAAGGATACAATTTCGATTATTATGCCAAGAAAATAACAACCAATTTAAACCCTCTAGTTGATATGGCCTTAATGTGTTGCCTCCCTTATACAAAGGCGATTCATTCAGTTGTTCCCAGTGGTCAGATGAAGGTCTTTTCTTATATTTCCACTTATCTTTAGGTGGCAATTCCACAAATTTTTTAAACTGTAGTATTTTTTCAACATCAATATCTTCCTCCAATTCCCACGTACTGTCTTCATACTGTAAACTTTTCCATTTAACTAAATAATGTTTGATGACAGAATCATTTGCAGGATCAATATTTTCGGATACATCTAATATCCTCTCGACCTCAATATAGTCAGGATTGAAAGGTTCATCATCTAAAAGCTCGAATATATTCAGTTGTTGTGCCTGTTTTTGCTTAAAACGTTTTATTTTGGAAAATATACGTTTATCGCCTTTGTACAGTTCCTCCTCCGTCTTCCATTCACAGTGCAAATAAGAGAAGTTTCTATATTTGACGTAGTACTCTTCGACATCAACCATAACCTTTTTGTTTTCGTCTGTTGATTGGGTAGATAATTCAACCTTGGTGTCACTTTGGGCATTTTCCGAGGATTCATTTTTTTCATTTTGGTTTTCTTTCATATTTTCATTGTCATTCGAAGCTACATTAGTACTTGGCTTATTTTCTTCAGACCCAGAGTCTTTTATGGCGGTATCCGTCACATTTGTATTGAATTGATCATTAACAGCAATGGTTTCCTGTACATCTTCCATTGAAACATGATCAATATTATGCTCACTTTTTGGTACTTCCTCCTTTGATACTTTCTCGTCTGTACTAACCATTTCGATTATTTCAGGGTTAGTTTTCACGTCATCGAGATTTGTTTTTACGTCCTCAGGAACCAGAATAGGTTCATTTTTCTTTTCTCTTTTACCCATCCTACACGATAATACAAATTGGACTATCATAGAATCTTCTTCTGCTGTGTTGACATACATGTAGTTAGGTTTCGGCGTGGCGTCTGCTTTATTACATTCCTTGTCTTCGATGCGATTTTCTACTGACTTAGGTTCTTTCTCACGCTTTTGTGCTGATGCCACAGCAAATTCATCGTCAGACAATCGTAACAAAACGTCATCTGTATATTTTTTACGCTGTGTATGTCTGGCAGAGCGCCGCTTCAAGCTATCGTCGCCTTCGGCAGGGGGAGAAGGAGGCGGAGTAGACACCATATCGTCTGGTTCCCCATCTGAGTCAGGTACAAGTCCACCCCGCTTTCTCCTTCTTCCGAGAGGAACTTTTTTTAGAGTCACTTTCTTAGAGCTCGCGCTAAGTGATGAACGTTTTTTGGTCTTTCTCTTACAAGATTGATTTAGAGAATCATTATCATCATCAATTTCAGCCAGTTCGCGTTTGGCCTCTGCTTCTTCAAGCAAATCTTTAATAGCTATTTTGGAGACGGGAATATCATCAAAGTCTGTTACAGTATTATCATGATTTGGATCCAATATAACATGTGTGTTGTTGGCGGATTCTAAGCCAGATATATCATTAGAAGATTTTATTTCTTGATCACCTCTATCTTGAATATCATAATTTGTAGTTGTATCGGCTTGAATTTCAGTGCCGTCTTTTTTTGTATTTCTTTTCCTCTTAGGAGCATTAGGATCTTTAGGTTCCCTTTTTTTACGCTCTTTTACAGGTTTTTCGCTGTTTTCACCAACTTCCTTTGGGACTTTAGGAGTGCGAGGTTTACGCTCCTTGCCTTTTTTTGTCAACCTTTGTTTCTTTGGCGTATCTGTGCCACAATCTTCCAGTGACATAATACTGCTATCAAGATTAGTTGTGTCTTCACTTAATTCAACATCCAGCTCAGAGTTATTTTGTATGCCCGTGCCAGCAGTTACGCAGTCTTCAGATACCGGCAATTGATCAAGGGGTGGTACTGCTGTAGGCAGGCCTGGCTTTTCTTTCTTAGCCCTGGGTTTTCTAGGTCGGGCAGGACCTTTACCACGCCCACGACCAGTAGTACTTGTCACTTGAGGACTCTCAACCATTTTCAAACCGTAGCCAGTGTTTTGTAATACGCAATTAGGACCACCACTGCATTTGTCATTTGTTTCGTGTTGTTGCAATAATGCTAGTCTTTCTTGTAAACACCTCACTTTTTCCTGGTTCTCGGCAGAAGGTGGAAGACAATATATTTCTTGTATTTGTTGTTGTAATTTCGATCGCTCTTGGTGATGTAAAGATGGAGGATACATTCCTGGCATTGGATTGTGCGGCAATGTATTTGGCCCAAGAACCATCATATTTGGGTTGATATTATGCTGCATAGTAGGTATCATGCTAGCTTGACTTTGTAAATTTGGTGGCATATTATTTGGATGTGTATTTGCGACTGCTAAAGGAATTGCCATACCAGGAACATTTGTCATGTTTTGAGGTGTACTTGGTGGTAAACTACACGGAACATTTGTTATGTTTTGTTGCATATTACTTTGATGGGTTGGCATATTAGGAACCCCAGAAGGTATAGGAGCTTGCACATTACTTCCAACATTCGTCAGAGGTAGATTTGGAGGATTCAGCATATTGACTGACGTAATAGGCGGTCCAGCTGTTTGCATGGATGGTACACCTTGACTTGTCATAGGATGGGCAGTATTTTGTAAACTAGGAAGTATTTGTGTAGTTGTTGACTGCATATTCGATGGCAAGTTTGATGTACTGCTCTGTGTCAGCATGCCATTAGCTGAAGTGTTGTTTTGAATACTGTATGGTTGACTTCGGTTTCCGTTAGCACCAGGTTGATTTTGAGGCCCAGTTTCATGGCTTTGGATTGTGCGCGGCACATTGTTTGATCCAAGAATTTGTTGTTGTAGTCCACTTTGCGATTGAATATTATTGGCGCTGGTATTTGTACTACCTGTTGCAGTAACAGATATCATAGGTGTTTGGCTCGTCATCTTATCCTTGTGAAGTTCATTAACATTTTCAGACAAATATTTTTCGTCTTTCACATTCATCTCACCAATTATTTTATCATGTACTTTAGATTCTTCTATTCGGTTATCTTTTTTATCACTTTCAGGTAAGTTCAACTTAACATGAGACTCAGGATAATCGACAGTAGGATGATTGGAACTTTTCGATAAAGTTGTGTCTGACGCTGAAGTAACAGACGAGTTATCTTTCATTGTTTGACCTACGTTTGCCGGCAAAATAAATTGATGGGTATTAACCTCAACTTCCTCGCCGTGTGTTTTTTCAAGTTTTTCCGTATTTTGCTCAACACTATTAGGCGCTTTTCGATTTGTATCAGTAGTTAGAGTTGTAAGAATAGGGGATTCACTGGGCTTTCCCATCGGATCGGCACTTTCAATCTGTACTACATTACTTAAAGGTGTTGGTACTTTATTTTGATTCCACTGTCCCATTGCCGGAGATGGGTTTCGTTGAAATGGATACTCAGATCCAGCAGGCAGTACCATTTGTTCCAGGGCTTGTAAGGTATTTTGTGATGCAAATGCGCTGGTAGGCGCCGGAGGACCTGTTGAAACGGGCGGTTGAGTCGGGTTCCTGGAGCCATGTGGGGACGCGTTAGGCCCTTTCACAGGCGATATCACCGGTCGCGGTGATGACTGTGGCGGAGCTTGTTGTCTTGGAGACATCTGGGCTCTAGGCGATACTTGAGGTGATATTTGGTGGAAAGGGGGACGGTACTGTGGACTCCCAGTTTCCAAACCGGTGGGTTTAGGAGCATTATACTGACTTGCAACATTAACATCAAGTGGATGCTGTACTTGATGTGGTTGATAGTTCATAGAGACTGTGTGGTGCGGCGCAGCATAAGGCATTTGTGTCGAGGCTACAGAAGAGGCCGCGGGCGGCTGGCGCGTACCGTGGTGCAACTGAGGCGCACCAGCATGATGAAGATGGATGTTTGGATGTCCTTGTAATGCTGACGATAGGCCACCCTGATGACCCCCCATGTTTTGGTGTGGTTGGTGTTGCGGAATGGCACCATGTGTTTGTTGACTATGCGGAATACCATATTGATGAGAATTCACTTCCATCTGCTGGTGATAGGAGGGATGTTGATTGATTCTCGACGAAGCTGGCGGGTGCATTTGTGTGTAACTAGGATAGTTCTGGAAATAGACACAATAGTTTGCTTACTCAACTGTTGAGTGCCAGTCAAAGAATTTTCTTTTATAAGATATATTGTAAACAAATTCGGGATACAATTTAAAAAAATAACCTATTTTAAAATACGGGCCTTAGAGCTAGTTCAGACATGGCGGATTCCGCGCGGTTCTAAACGCCTGTGTTCAGTCAGGCGCGGAGAGCGCTGTCATCCGCATGGGGTGACAGTCCAATCATGGAAGTCGAAGAAGCAATAATGTGTGTATATGTTGCTCCTACCCGCTCTGCTCCGTTTCTAATAATTTTATAGGAATATTCTGTCAATTGGATGTCCCACAAAGCAGGTCTCCGCGCGACCACGGCTTCCGCGCAGCGACTGAACGCGCTCTAGGTACGTCAAGTAAATAGATCCGAGCGGCGACCGCGCGAATTGATTTTCAAGCGGTTGAGTGGCGGTAGCCGCGCGGATTTACAATCCGCGCGGACAGGTATGAACGAATTAATAGGTGCTAATGTAAATAAGATCCGCCCGGTCTAACCGCGCGATTTGCAACCGCACGGATTCCGCCATGTGTGAACTAGCGCTTAATTAACATTAAGCTTCGGCCCGTCACCTCGAGAAATTTCACTCTCTATGAAAATTGACAGTTTAAACTAAGAGTAGGGAATAAAATTATCTGCTGTTTTAGATATTTCAAACTTAGCATTATCATTTCAGTGCAACTTCATCGGCTTAAAATTAATAAACTTGAAAACTATTCTATATTATATTCTTTATATCACTATTGTTGTTGACTAATTTACATTGTATTGGATGGGTGCCATATTTTAATGAATCCACGATTTAATAAAAAAAATCATTTTATATTCTTAGTGTGCATAAACTTACTTGTTGTTGGCCATACACAGGTTGGCTTGGAGGTTGAGGAAAATGCGGCTGTCTCGGCAAGTAACCACCATTTTGCGATTGAATCGCAGCAATACCAGGTCCCTAAAATTAACATGAAGTATGTTAACATAAACATTTTTGTAAAATAATGTTACTTTACAGAACACCAACCCGGACTTGACCCCCGTGGTGGAGTATGGCCTAACCTTCCAGCAATGCAGGAAGACCCATGCCCCAGCGGTGGTGACATACAGGGTTGCAATCGAATCGAACAGAACATCAGATTAGAAATACCATTATTACCTGTTGAGGCGGATACTGGTGCATTTTTTGTTGATGATCATAAGAATGCCTATAAGCAGGCGTTATTGGCGAGTATCTATTAGGTCCTGGAGCCCCGGTCCAGACTCCCATGTCTCCAATACCTAGAAGAGCAACTTATTTATACAGAAGCAATGATATAACATCATATAAAGACCACGGACAGGGAAATACAGGCGGCATAAGGGGCGCCTAAGTAGAAAATCATCATAGTACATGGACATGTTATAAAAATAGTTACAGCAGATTTTAAGATTTTTGATGTTTAATATTATTATTAGTTAAATACAAAGACAGCTTTTAGCTGATGCGTGTTTAACACTTCCGTTTACTTTATAAAAAAACGTATTATAAAACTAGTTATGATTTTTGTTCATTTGGTGGCGTTAGTTACGGGTTGTTCCACTAATCCCCATTGAAAATCGTATCTTAGTATTGGCAATGGGGATTTGTGGACATAAAGTTCATAAATACTCATTGGTATAAAGAACAACACATTATTATGAATCAAAGTTTTTTTTTCTAATACTAATAGGTACCTACATTACACAATCACGATTTATAATAATAATAAATATAAATAATAATGACTCTAGCCCTACTCTAAGAAAAATAAGCGCTTAATATTTCGCAAACGGATCGTTCAATCAAAAAATGGTTTTCCTACACTCAGTATTTTTCAACAATCCAACAAATACGCCACACTATGATAAATGCGTGATTTTTTTTTCCACTAAATTAGGTGTCCCCTCCACCAAATTTATTTATACAATTACTTTAAGAGCTTTTAAAGAAATACAATTTCTTAAATTGGGTGCTGCGGACTGACAGACAGACGGACGGACATTACGAAATTATACGGGTTTCTTGTTGACTACGGAACCCTATAAGGGTGTCAGATTGGTTTTAATAGACTACCTGTGTGGTCAATCCCGTACATGGGATCTGGGGCAGGGTGGTAACCCGGGTAGTGCGTCGGATGTCCGTGGTGCGAGGGGTGCAGCGCGGCGTGCGGCGGCTGCGGCGGGCGCGGCCTTGGCCCGTAAGCTGCATATTCGTGGTAGTCTCCAGCGGCGGGGCCACCGCCGCCCGTCGGTACTGGCTGAGTATTGCTTGCTATACCACTACTGCCACCACCGCCAAAAGAGGTCAGTTTTTGTAAAGAACTTTCTTGGCCTACACTTCCTTGATTATATGGCTGCCTGTAACTGTAAAAAGAAAACATTATTTAAACCGCCAGATAAATTAAATTTTTACTTCAACTTGGTACTGTGTTTATACATACCCACTGTCTGTGGCATCTTTGTTGTCCCCTGTTACACCAGCTGCTGCATTACTAGGAAAGCCATCTGTTCCACCAAGATCGGTGAGACTCTCCAACATACCGCTTCCATCATCACCAAATAAGTTGTATGAGTCCATCACTCTCTTAAGAGTGAATTAGTTCATATTCGTCTTCAAAAGTTTGGTCGAAATTTGATGTGCCCATGATTATCTAAAACATTTTAGATAGATATAATGTTTTAACAACTGGATGTTTTTGGTGCATACATAATATAACGTATCACATTATAAAGTAATTCGTAAAAGTTAAAAAGTAATGTCCACTACATTACTTTTACGATTACAAGAATATTGGACAATATCTAATATTCAAAATGATCAATTTTTTATGTTAAAAAACACTGAAGTAATTCTTATGTGATCTCATGTATTTCATGAGAATTAGAGAACATTTCTATATTATTCACACTTCAAATTCTATTTCTTCTTCAGGCTATATTAGTCCACTGCTGGACATAGACCTCCCCTAATAAGCGCCATAGCGCAAGATTGTGCCATCATTGGGGGGTAATGCCCATAATCCCCACGCTGGGGATGCGGGTTGGGGATCGCAAGGGACACAAACCGGGGGGTGGGCAGCAGCGCCTCCTGCAGTACACTTCCTAGTCTAATTTAGATGAATTATGTTTTTCCTTGACTAATTATTTTCAGTGTCTGATTTTAATTAGAAAAACTACCCGTTATCTTATAAACCCATGACTTCTCCGTGTTTCTAAACTAATAAATGCTATCATCGGCCCTGTCATGCAACAGCGTAAAACCCAGCACTTTAAGCATGATAATATCGAGTCTACGTAACGTACTGATCATGCTTAAAGTGCTGGGATTATTGAATTAAAAAGGTGCGCGTCTTGCTATACATCATAGTGCGAGAACGAGATGCTCGATTAAATTTCATCGTCACGCTGACTTCATAATCTGTGCTTCATCCTGTCATCCGTCAAAATAACGGCATTGCGTTTGTTTGTAGTATTTTTGTGAGACGCCCTTTTATTAAAGTTTTATGTAATTTTATTAAATCTAACAATATAAAACTGTAGATACATATTATTACGTTTCATAATATTTATGTACAATTTTATTATATTTAATTATTTTTGGTTAATATAAGTTCCTGAACTATCTACTGTACTGCAATTTGCGAAGTGCGCGACTAGTGAAAAAAAGTGCCTTCTCCACAAACCTGACATTGGCAGAATCCTGGATGGGGCAAAAAAAAAAGAATTGAATTTCAGTAAAATGCAGCTTCTCTTCACAAGCGGACTTCACTCGAGTTTTGCGGAGTGTCCACACGTCATGTTTTGTCATAGAATAAAACAAGAAATATTCGATATAGTTGACGACAGGTCGACATGGCAATCGGGGCATGAGGTGAGCCGAGGGGAGGGGTCGCCCCGCACACCCGCACAGTCCCCGCGTCGTCTTAGTCTGAGTGTCGCACGAGTCCGTATCGACCGCGTTTATCGATTATAATCTCGCTCACATAATTTATTACTATTGTGTTTTAAAAATGGCTACGGTTGCATTTTCGTCCCATGTTCACGCAAAAAAACCAATAATTCACTCTCAAGCTCGAGAACTAGAAAAGTGTAACATTGAACGGAAAAATAATTGTTACAAATTTTCTGTCAATCAGACATTAGACAGGGCTGTGTTTTATACAGGTCTATCGAAAAGAACTATGTCTAGGATAAAATCAGAATTAAAATCATTGGGAGCAGAGGAAAAGTTGAAATCACCCAAAAAACGTAAGAAGACAGGTCTAAAATTTTGTGTTGATGATTTTGATCGTACAGTGATTCACAACACCATAACAGAATTTTATTAACAAAAGAAGATCGTTCCGACATGTCCTAAGTTACACGTTGCTTTACGTGAAAAAATACCTTTTCCTTGGAGTATTCGTACATTACAACGGCTGTAAAAGAAAATGGGATACAGATGGCGTCAATGTCAAAATAAACGATCTATTTTAATTGAAAAGCCAGATATAGTTTTCAAACGGTATCAATACTGAAAAAAAATTAGAGAATTCCGACAACAAAATAGAAATATTTTTTATTTAGATGAAACATATTGGCCTTTTTTTTGCATCTACTTAATGAGATGATTTATACAGCGTCCAGTGGTATCTTCACTCACACTAGATAGGCGAAGGGACCACTCCGACGCTGTAGTGCCTGGGACATGGTTTTATAGATGGTGTAGGCTTGCCCAGCACCTATACCATCCTGACAGCTTAGTCGGCCTAGCCCACAGGAAAGACTAGTCAATACGTGCGGAGCCAACCAAGCCGCGGGTTTCCTCACGTAGTTTCCTTCACCATTAGCGTTATTAGATGAAACATGGGTGGATAATAAATTAACTTTCAAAAAGTGTTGGCAAATGATTGGAACAAAAGGAATTCTCACAGATACTAGTTCTGGAACTAGACTTATAGTTGTTAACGCAGGAGGGAAAAACTGATTTATACCTGGAGCTTCTTTAATTTTTAAGGCCGGTACTACGACTGGCGACTATCATGGTCAAATGAATGGCGAGAATTTTGAAAAATGGGGAACGGAAAACTTTTGCCGTCTCTTCCTGAACGCAGTGTCGTGGTAATGGATAACGCACCTTACCATAGTGTCCAGCTCAACAAACCCCCAACAAAAAGTTCTCTAAAATCAGTTATGATAAATTGGCTGGAAGACATTAAAATAATACGTGAAAAAACTAAAGTTCATAAACGCTGGAAACGTTTTAAGAATCCAAGAGACTACCTTGAATTTTCCATGTTGCGGAAAAGACAACATAACGTAGAATAGAATGCTACAATAATTATATCAATAATATCGAAAACAAAATTAGGGAAAGTAGTATACATTTTTGGTCCTATATAAAATCCAGGCGTGGCATATCTAACTATCCAAAATTTGTAACATACTTGGGTAACAAGTATACAGAAGGTGAGGATATCTGCAACGCATTTAATGGCTTCTTTAAAAGCGTCTTTATTCCTCCTGCTCATGAATATCCGGAGATGACATTTCCAGCAGCTTCACATGATTCTATGTCACATGCTCATAAACTATATCTAACGAACGATGATGTTTTAAAATGTATACAACTTCTAGACGTCAATAAGGGAGCCGGTTGCGACGGTATACCTCCGTCATTTATCGTCCGTACTGCGCCAGCTTTGACTGTCCCTCTTGGAATAATTTACAATAGATCTCTGAGCGATGGTACATTTCCGGATATCTGAAAGGAGGCATTTATCACTCCGATACACAAAAAAAGGGTCCAAAGTTATGGTTGAAAATTATAGGCCAATATCAAAACTAAATATATTCAGCAAAATTTTCGAAAAACTTGTGTATGAAGTTGTATATCAAACAGTTAAGCATGGCATACCATTAGAACAGCACGGTTTTTTGCGAGGTCGTTCAACGGTCAGCAACTTAGCAGTATTTTTAAACTCCCTGCACGGTTCTATGGACAAAAATAGACAGATCGATGTGATCTACACAGATTTCGAAAAGGCGTTCGACAGTGTAGATCACATCATCCTGATTAAAAAGTTGCAGCACCTCGGAATTCATGGAGATTTGCTACGCTAAATTAAATCCTACCTAACAAACCGCTCTCAGGCTGTAGCTCTTGGCGGCTACAAGTCTGACTTTGTAACGATTTCATCTGGAGTTCCACAAGATCTCATTTGGGACCACTTCTCTATAACGCGTATTTATTTGATATTTACACATGTTTGCAATATTCCAATTACTTAATGTATGCAGATGATACCATGATATTTATTGAGATTCGTACATTAGATGATTGTCATAAACTACAATCTGACTTAAATTGCCTCTCAAGTTATTACGAGCTAAATAGAATTAAAGTCAACACCTCTAAATGTCAAGTCATAACCTTTACGCGCAAAAACAAACCGTTGGACTTCACTTATTCAATCCAAAATACAAAAGTAATAAATAGGACTAATATGGTACGAGATCTTGGTGTCTATCTGGATAGTAAGTTAACTATGAGTCAGCATATTGACGTCATAACAGATAAAGCTTTTAAAAACTTAGGTTTCGTTATAAGAGCCAGCAAACCTTTTAAAAATGTGAATTGTATAAAAAATATATACAACGCTTACGTACGGAGTACGCTTGAGTATGCAAGCTGTATTTGGTTTCCACAATATATAACTGAAATTCACAAAATAGAACGAATCCAACGTAAATTCATAAGTTACTTAAACTATAAAACTGGTAAATGGTTTGACACTCACGAAAAGAGTTGCGAACATCATAGACTGTCTCCCCTACAAGACCGACGCATCGTAATAGACATGACGGTACTGTACAGTATTCTTCGTGGATCCCTAGACTGTCCGAGTCTTCTGAGTGAGCTTGGACTGCACGTGACGTCACGGCGGACCAGGCACACTCGCCTTCTGCATGTGCCCTTCCGCAGGACCAATTATACGAAAAATTCTATTCTGGTTAGGTTATGTAACACGTACAATAAACAATTTAGTGAGGTAGATCCTTTCATATATTCAAAACAAACGTTCAAAAACAACATAATCGAACAAATGAAAAACCAATAACTCTCTCTCTCTCACACACACACACACACCCTCACCACACGCATTCACACACCACACACACGCACTCACGCCACACAATGAGACTATTTTCTTTTTTTTAATCGTTAATTTGGATCACTTGGGTCCAAATTAACGATTAAACACAATGTTAAAGCCATTTTTCTGTAACTTTTCCTTTGTGGTAACGATGTAAAACACGTTAAAACTTAAAATACTCTGCCCCAAGATAAGAAAAATTTATAAGTAATTCCGTGGAAATCTGTAACTGGCCATGTTATTTATCGTAAATGTTAAGTTTTTTTGTTACTGATTTCGCTGTAGATTTCCCTGTCATTAAATAA
Organism: Yponomeuta sedellus; assembly: GCA_934045075.1. Classification (NCBI taxonomy): domain Eukaryota; kingdom Metazoa; phylum Arthropoda; class Insecta; order Lepidoptera; family Yponomeutidae; genus Yponomeuta; species Yponomeuta sedellus. Next base: position 14,518,896 of record OW203725.1, on the reverse strand, counting down.
ATAAATAAAAAAAGACAATAATATATCGTGCGATAGATCAATGAGAAAGCCAGATTTATTTAAAATTATAGAACATAAACCAGTTGATATCAATTATAAAATTGACCATATAATTAAAGGACATGGTCATGATATTATTAGAGTACCTCCATATATGTGCGATTTAAATCCTATTGAATTAGCCTGGGCCGCCGTTAAACGCTTCGTCAGGGAGCACAACATAAAGAGCGATTTGTGTTTGACAAAGCTTAAAGAGATAACAACGAATGCAATTTTGTCAGTCACGGCAGAAGACTGGAGCAATTTCGAAAAACATGTCCAGAACCTTGAAAATGAATATTGGGAAAAAGACATGGGAATGGAAAATGAAATAGAAGATTTTATTATAAAAGTCGGAGATACCAGTGACGAAGATTCTTTAAGTTTTTGTAGCGATCCGTTAGATGATTCAGATGAATAAATATTAACTTAAATGAAAACGTGGTATTATTTTATTCACATTTTGTTACATACATAATAAAAATATATCGATATTGAAAACGTCACGTCACTAGAGAATTGCCATGTCGACCTGTCGTCAACTGTAGGTACCTATCCTACTATATCGAATTGTGGCACAACTTTTTTTTCTAATTGTCGTAGTCACTTGGGCATTTTCCTTTATTTTACACTAGTAATTTGTATTGAGTACATACAAACATTAGGCGTGACGACAGTATCAAATAATCAAATATTTAACGATATTAGGGGAAAGAACATATTAAAAGGATTTAAAACACTGATTTAGTTTAAAAAAAATGAGATTGTCAATATTTTTATAAATAAAAGATTATACCTACTGCTTTCAGCCATTTCGCACCAATAACACCGCGTGACATCACGCTTAGGTACTCTATTGTTTACTTTCTTTGGCTGCGTGTTTGACAACACATTTGACGTTCGATGTTTGTTTACCTAGGCATGACATCAGATTCGACGCCATGACATATACATAATTAAGGTTTAACCTTCGTTAAACCTTAATTATGTATGTACTAGTTATTACTATAATATGAGAAAAAATATACTTTATTGAATTTCTATAATCCGCTATTTGACACGTATCAAATTTGACGCCGTAAATGAATATTTCCTATAGTTTTTAACGTAAGAAACCGAAATAATTAGTCAGGTTATAAGTACTGTCGCACAGTAAAAACTTTTTTTTTAGAATGCTGGCCACAAAAAAGTTTATGAAATTCGAATTTCGAATTGTTCATGAAAATAAAAAGGTGTACTTTTTAGAATTTTACTCATTTTTAAATATGGAGTGGACGCTTAAAGAAGACCTTGTTGCAGTTATTGCGTTGCATCGTCGCGGTTACGCGCCAATTCAAATTTTTGACATACTGAAAAATTTGAATATAACCAAAAGATTCGTTTATCGTACCATCAAACGACTCTACTGTAGGTGACAGGTCAAGAAGTGGTCGCCCTCGCTCTGTTAGGACTCCAGTAGTGATAAAAGCTGTGAAGGCGCGAATACAAAGAAATCCCAAACGTAAGCAGTAACTGTTGGCCCTTCAGATGGGGTTAAGCAGAACCTCGGTGAAAAGAGTGTTAAATGAAGACTTAGGGCTTCGGGCATATCAAAAAAAAACAGGACATCGTTTGAACGCTCGTTTAATGGACCTGAGACTGAAGAAATGGCGTGATTTGTTGAAGCGGTACGCGGGAAAAAAATATCGTGAAATTATTTATTCGGACGAAAAATTTTTTACCGTAGAAGAGCTACAACAACAAAATGGTAAGGTGTATGCACACAGTAGTGAAGAAGCGAGCAACCGTATTCCGCGTGTCCAACGAGGTCATTTTCCATCCTCACCCATGGTATGGTTGGAAGTTTCTTATTGGGGCTTAACTAAGGTAAATTTTTGTGAGAAAGGTGTAAAAACGAATGCAGTAGTGTATCAAAATACAGTCCTGACGAACCTTGTAGCACCTGTTTCTCATACAATGTTCAATAACAGGCACTGGGTATTCCAGCAAGATTCAGCGCCAGCTCATACAGCGAAGAGCACACAAGACTGGATGGCGGCGCGTGAAATCGACTTCATCCGGCACGAAGACTGGCCCTCCTTCAGTCCAGATTTGAGTCCGTTAGATTATAAGTTATGGCAACACTTGGAGGAAACGGCCTGCTCAAAGCCTCATCCTAATATGGAGTCACTTAAGGCATCCTTGATTAAGGCAGCCGCCGATATTGACATGGACCTCGTTCGTGCTGCGATAGACGATTGGCCGCGCAGATTGAAGTCCTGTATTCAAAATCGTGGAGGTCATTTTGAATAAACTTTATTGTCATAACAAGCTATGTTTTGTTAAGTTCATTTTGGTATATCAATGATTACATAATGAATAAACTTGTCTTAATTATTTCATATTAAACATGTGACAGAATTTATGACCTGACTAATTATATTTTGCTAAGTAACTATGCAGGATGGCTGCAAAATTTGCAAAGTAAAAAAAAAATTTCCTCGTTTAATTCGTAACGGCGAAAACGCTATCCGCCATCTTGAAACAATCTAAAGTATGTAAACAAACATTTTTCAGCCAGAGCCAGTGGACATTGATTATTATAGGACTTACATCAAAGTGATCTTCACATTAATACACCCGAGTTTCAATTGATAAAGGGTCTCTTTTGGCAAGTTTGAGCCAACTTTTTCGAATGTTAATTTCACTGGGTACACGAATCCACAACTTCCCGGGGGTATTTATTGACGTGTTTTTTCTATCTCGAATAATGCAATGATGATAATTGGTATATTTTGGATGTAAATTCGATGAAATCATGGTTGCGTCCTTGTTGTTTCACTATGCTCAGAGATCACTTACAGAAAATTGAATGTCAAACTTTGTTTACAATTTTTTGGACTTCAAACCATAGACAAAAACGGCTGACCGCGTTTTTGGCTGTTTAGGAAAGTAAAGTTTTAAAAAGGAAAATAAAAGTATATTAACATATTTTTTGGTCTAATGAAAGAGTTATTTACCGTTTAAGACTTACTTGAATAGAGAGTCAAATAGCGGATTGCAGAATAGCAAATTTATACGAGGGGGGATCAAAAATTAGTAAGAACAAAATACTCATTGGTAAGAAAAAAAAAATACTGGCAGGCATAGCTCAGATACATAATGTAATATTGATAAAGAAAAAATCTTCGTTTCCTTTTGTTTTTTTCTGAATGTTATCATTTGTTTGCTTTGTGTCGGACGCTTGAAAATGGAGAAAAACGAAGCGCAAGCCGTTATTAAATACCTCTGTTTAAAAAGTAACAAGAGATTCATTGCGATTTGGAGGCAATATTAGGAGGGTCTGCTCCACCGTATTCCACTGTCGCAAGGTGGGCTTCTCAATTTCGAGTTGAGAGAACGAGCACAGAAGACGAGCATCGTTGCGTCTCACCCAAGAAAATGTAAGCCGAGAAAATTGTATTGAGCGATAGAAGAATTACCATCCGATACTTCATTCAAGAAACGGGCATTTATGAAAGTATTGCATCCTTACCCACAATATTGACTCACTTACGTCAAATCAATAAAATAAAAAAATACGAAAAACGGCTGCCTCATGATTTGACTGTTCTGCAGAAAGAAACGCGTATCCATATTTCTTGTCTAAATTGAATAACAAAAACAATTGAAAGTCGATATTCAAATGTTTCACATTTTTTAAAAAAAGAACATAGAAACCATTTGAAAAAAGTTTCATTCGAAAACCTCAAACCATGAAGATTCTATGTCAATTCAAAGAACCTATTGCAATAAAACGGCAATTTCATACTTTAACCCCTAATATAATAAACGAGTGAAATCCGTATTAAAAAAGTTATAATTATGTCTAGTACTCGTGTTAACCTTAGAAAATACTATATTCCATCCATATTTAAACTATCATTGAATATGAGAAAAGTCTCCGCAAGATGGGTACCGAAATTGTTAACCGACTTGACGTTAGGAAGATATTGTTGGACAAGTTTCAAGAACATTCTGAAAACTTTTTGTCTCGTTTCGTAACAATGGACGAAACATGGGTCCATCATTTTGATCCAGAGACAAAACAGCAATCTTAGCAATCGAAACGACCATCATCACCGACCCCGAAGAAGTTTCGTGTCGTGGCATTGGCTATCAAGGTTATGGATATTATTGATTGATTACCTGGAGCGTGGAACCACTATTAAAGGCAAATATTATGCAGCTTTAATTAGGTTGAGGAATGCCATCAAAGAGAAAAGGAGAGGGAAACTTCGTTCCCTAAACCATAAGACAACACACAACACCAAGTCGTTCCAGAGTTTATTTTATATATATATGTTGTTATATATATATATATATATATAAAGCTACAATGCGATATACTCACTGATCTAACATAATACGTTTTCTCGGAAATGGCACGAGTTGGACGAAAATGATGTATGACAAAGTTGTAGGGAATGTACGATAAACAGCCATCCTATGGAGCCGATTTTTGAATTTCGAACGCGGTCCACTACGCGAAGGTGCTAACTCTGTCGTTTACCGGCCGATTTGGATGAAATTTTGATAGAATGTTATAGTGATCCGATTGAAAAAAAAAAATTTTGGTTGTTCGAAATTCAAAATGGCGGCGCAGATATAGCCGACCCAAAAATCGACCTTTGCGCAAAAAAGTCGGCAGCCAACTGGGCATATGCTGGAGATATGCCATAAGCGGCATCGCTTTGCCAAAGGACCCAGGTATATGAGAAAAATCCGACTTCTTGGAATTTCAAGATGGCGGCCGAGATATTGATGATTGAAAATGACAAATTTTTGTATGGAGATTTAGTACTAAAATTGACTTTTCAACAGAGAAATGGGACAAACTTGCGAGGCCGGAGGCCGAGCTCCGCGAAGCGGGCACAAAAAGTTCTGCCGCGGCGAGGCCGAAGGCCGAGCTCCGTTTAGGCCGAGGCCGAAGGCCGAGACCATTCAGGTTACGGCGCACAAGTACCAGCGCAAAAGCAAAAAGGGACAAACTTGCGAGGCCGGAGGCCGAGCTCCGCGAAGCGGGCACAAAAAGTTCTGCCGCGGCGAGGCCAAAGGCCGAGCTCCGTTTAGGCCGAGACCGAAGGCCGAGACCATTCAGGTTACGGCGCACAAGTACCAGCGCAAGAGCAAAAAGGGACAAACTTGCGAGGCCGAAGGCCGAGCTCCGCGGAGCGGGCACGAGGAACCCCGCCGCGGCGAGGCCGAAGGCCGAGATCCGTCCAGGCCGAGGCCGAAGGCCGAGACCATACATGTTCCCATGCAACAATTCACTACAATAAGTGTCTAGCGGGGCCCTAGGCCGAGCGCCGCGGAGAGCGCAGCTCGGAGCGGCTGGGGGTTCTCGCGCGTAAGCGCGCAGGGGGCTCGCCCCCTAGTTATTATTTATAAAGATATCCAACGTTACACTGGCGCAATTCACGTTATACTTGGTCAAAGATATTAAACAATCATCATTTGATCACAAAACATGATTTTCCAGGAGAATGTACAGGCTACTAGAAGTCCTAGATACATGTTTATATACAAATGCATTACATATACTAAAAACCGTTCTAAATGATGTTTACAAATAAGATACATACATAACCTCACGCCTGTACCCCTCTGGGGTAGGCAGAGATCAGGGACTGCCACTAGCCACGATCCTGACAGATCACCTTCGCTTCATCAACGTTGCATGCACGCACGCCAGTTCCGGGTACTTTTATCTTCTCCTTTGCTATTACATCCCCTATTTGGTCGATGTATGTCCGCCTGGGACGTTCCTTACCAGCCCTTCCACTCACATTAGCAATGTATATTTGTTTCGTCAAACTTTCTTCCTTCATCCTCTCCACATGTCCAAACCAACGCAACATTCCTTTTTAAATTCTAGTCACTACATCCTCTTTCAGTCCACAACCTTCTCTAATCAGACTATTTCGTATTCTGTCATTCAAAGTAACACTACACATACTTCTCAAGGACCTCATTTCTATTGCATTAATTCGACTTACTTGCTTCTTTTGCCACACCCAACTTCTTTTGCCACGATTTTTTTTTACATAATGGAGAGAATCCTTGTATTAAACCAACCAGCCAAATGCGTGCGGGGCCACGCGCAGTAAAGGGTTGCGTAGACAGACCTTCACTATACTACCACCTTCATCAACGTAATTTTCAATGGATTTTGGACGAAGTTGTCCTTTTTATAAGTTGCCGCCTATTACTCGTTACCTATAATGCCTAATTAGATGCTAATACCCTGAATTTTATCACAATTTTTGTACATTCACCCATTTAGCCAGGAAAAGCGGCGGATCGCCCTACTCAAACATGTTAATATATATATAATAAACGCTTATTGAAAAAAAAACTTTTATTTTTAACTTTTCATAGGAGTCATTAATATGTAAAAACCAAATTCCAGCTTTCTAGTACTAATTGCCTCTGAGCTAGGCCGCAGACCGACGGACAGAAAAATACTTTGAATCTTAACTTTAACACAATTAAATTTTCCTTTCACATTTTTTTTTTCAATTTAATTAAAGTTAAACGATATTTGATCTATTATTCAGCGAAAATTAATAAAAACCTTAAGACAGAATTGTCTTAAGGTTTTTTTTTTTTCAGGGTTGGTTAACCCTGACAAATCGAACCGGACAATTCGACACGGAAAATACGAACGCAGACAACTCGACCCAGACAATTCGACCCGGACAACACGACCTTGTGACAGACAATGCAACTCCGACAACTCGACCCGGACAATTCGACACCGACAACTCTACCAGGACAATTCGATACCGACAACCCTACCCGGACATTTTAACTCCGACAACTCGACCCGGACAATTCGATACCGACAACTCTACCCGGACAAGTCGACCAAGGACAACTCGACCAAGGACAACTCGACCAAGGACAACTCGACCAAGGACAACTCGACCAAGGACAACTCGACCAAGGACAACTCGACCAAGGACAACTCGACTCGAACAACTCGACCTGGACAAATCCGGACAATAGGCGTCACGACAATATTAGACAATAGATTGTACTTTCGCCTAATATTGCTAATATTAGGTGAGAGTACATCTTAAAAGGATAATATAAAATACTGTTTTTTAAGTTTTATTAAAAAAATGAGATAATCAATTTTTTCAGTCGTGCACCACTACTGAAACGGCAATCACACCGTGTGACGTCACGCTTGAGTAATATTGGTAAACTTCACCTGTGCTTTGTTTGACGTTTGATGTTTCTTTACCTCGGCGTGAGGATTTAAAATAATTTTAGAAAAATGGCGTTAGGCTTTATTAAACATTACTGAAATATAGGTTTTTTTGTAAATAATATATGTAGCCTCACTTTATGGAATAGGATTTACAAATCTTTCTTCAATCCTATTCAACCCTGATAAATAGAGGAATAACTCTTTGGAGGATATATATCATTGGACATTGGTTTAAAAATTTGATTTTGTTAAGTAATTTTTTGCAGTTTGCTGTTTTTTTACTTCCCAAATAAAGAAGGCCTTGGAGAGCAGTAAAAACATACTTAAAGTGAGTTGTAATCAAAGATATATAGATATTGGTCTATGGCTCAAATCAAAACAACTCAAATGAAAAGGTGCATGCTCATGAAACTTTTGTTAACGACTATGTATGTATGTTTATATTTTAGAGTTGATTTTTGTTTAATCAAAGCTTTTATGTTTTTAGTTAAATTTCCTGATTTTTAAGAAGATTTCAGGTTAATGAATTGATTTTTTTAATTTTATATACCTAAAAATGTAGTTTTTTTTTATATATCTTTTAAAACAAATGGCCACAGCATACATAAACTGATAAAATGATAATATTGCTGCCATACAAAATGGATAATTATATCATAAATATCAGCCCTCGTCATGGATTAAAATAGACTGCTATCACTGTAAGCGCAAAGCTTAGTTGGGGTGTCCTCCCTCTAATAATAGGTACTACTTTATACTCTAACCTCCACAACAGTCTCTCCTGTAATAAATCAACACAAGTATGTTTTATTTTAGGTTTATAAAAGAACCATTCAAAAAAACTTTTGCTCAATAATTAAAGCATGCTTCAAAGAGAATCAATGCATTTATTGTAACAACTGTGTGAAAGCAACCATAGTAAAATACCCTGTTTGTGATCAGCAGCAGGTACAGATAATTTATTGATAATTTGTGAGCATATTCTTGACATTGCCAATCCACAGTAGCATGAATGGTAATTAAGCCCCTACTCTCTCTTCCCGAAAGAAGGCCTATGCAATGCAGTGGGACTCATATAAGCTAAAAAGAATCAAAATTTCTTTGAGCTGCTGTTAATATTAATATAATGGGTTCTTTAGGACTCTTGTCCATGCAATATCTTCTATATAATTGTGTCACAGGCCAGTTCTTTAGGGTTTGATCACCGTGACATCCATCTTCTCTCTTAATAAATTCATGGCACAAGGAAAATCTTTTACATATTTAAAGTAAATGTTCATCACTATTATATTTAAATGTTAAGACTCTTGTCCAAACAGCAACTCTTGTCCAAACATCAACTCTTGTCCAAACAGCAACTCTGGTCCAAACAGCACCTTCTCAACATACTCCTGGCACAGGCCAGTTCTTTATGCCTGGATCACATTGTCATCCATCTCCTCATTTTAGAGTAATATTACCCAGTATATTTTGTTCTTGAAGATGCGTAGACAGTGCAAACCGTGATATTTCTTGATTTCTTCATAGATCCACAGATGACTATGCTTTACCACTAAGGGGAAAAGCTATACGCTTATGATAGTGCATAGAACATACAGCGATACAACTTCTCCCTCAAAGTGATAGAGCTTTGATGCAGTAGTGGCAGGAACGTACCTAGTAGATAGGTATGTACCTAGCCAAAAGTACGACGCTGGGCATCTATCATGCGACAGAAAAAAAACATCCAAAATACATATTTCACGCGATAATCGTGTAGGCCCAAATAACTCAGCCGCTGTTTTACAATCAAAATGTATTCTAAGAAAAGAGACAGGCACTCACCAAATCGTCGCACAACAAGGCCGATCACAAAATGGACACCATTCTCGGAAAGTAGGTAGTGCGGACAGCCGATTACAAATAATCGAAAGTCTCACACTAAATTGACTGTTAAAATATTTGTTACAGAAACGTAGACAATCAAAAGTTAATGAGATTTTAAAGCTCGCAGATGCAAGTAATTTCTCGCCACTAATAACAATCAAGCAACGCCATCACTGCTCCGTCCATTTTGTTTCTTTCTTCTTTATTCACTCACTCACTCACCACTGTTCACCACTCACTTCACAGCGGCAGTGTTGCCAACAAAATATTTTATGCTATGTTCACATGCACGCCGTGCAGCCCGGCGCGCGCCGGCGGGCTGCCTTGCCTGGCGGGCTGCGCGGCATGCAGCCCAGCCAGTCCCAGGCCGGCGAAAATTCAAGCTGTTCACTTCACACCAGTGTTACCAGATGCACCGCATTTAAGCTTTTCTGATAGTGGATCCGCTTTCCGCTTTTTACTAACGCGGATCCGCTTTTTTCGAAATTGTTCTTTATGTTCATTCAACTTTCAACAAGTCGGTTTCCGTTTGGTGCAATAATCTGTCATGCATATAGACAGTGCCCTGTGCGTTTATACGAGCGTGCGTGTAGTCTATGCAGTAGGCCACATATTATAGTGGTACTCTAGTCCATTCACAACAGCAAAGCAAGAGGCGCGCGCTAAATTTTGACTTGGTTATCTGTGCATATTCAGTCTTATTTATAAATAATTATCCTAGCATGAACATGAATAAACATATAAAACCTATAAACGGACAAAGAACAATCGGTATTGTATAATATTATATCATCATCATCATCAACCCGGTAAATCCCACTGCTGGGTGTAGAGGCCTACGCCCAGCAGTGGGATTTACCAGGCTGATCATTTATATAAAGGCCAATATTATATAATGATAAAAAAATTAAAAACAATGATAAAAAATCCACTTATTTTGCTGAAAATCCGCTTTTTTAAAGTACAGGTACCGCATTTTCAGGTTTCGTATCTGGCAAAACTGCTTCACACGCACGCCGGACGCCGGTGTTTTTTTTTTTTTTTTTTTAAATAAGATTTTGGCCTGGATGCAAGTCCTTTGGGCCATGTCTTTGTTTTAACTTTCACTTTCTTGTTTTATGCACTACACTTTATATATTTATATATTCTGCACTGTATTTTTTATATAGTTAAATATTGGCACGAAACACTTTTCATTTTGCAATAGGTCGATGAGGCGGCGGGAAGAGTTAATGTTAATCTGTACTAGATCACCGATTTCACTTGCAAGCACTAGTCTTTGCATTGAAAATTGACGACACGAAAAAATAATATGGTCGATGTTAGGATTTTCATCACTGTTGCAGTATGGACAAGTTCTGTAGTTACTTATTTTGAGTCTTGCGAGGTGTGCAGGTGTTTTATGGTGGCCAAATCGTAGTCTGTTAATCGTACATATAAAATCCCGGCTTGCACATTTATATTCCCTCTTGGAGTACCATGGCTTCAGTGGTAAGTCTTGTTGGACGCTTCCATACCATTTGCCCTTCTCTTCTTGATCTTTACTCCATGTCTCTTTCCAAAGTTGTATTATCTCACCTCTCATCAAACCATAGTAATCAGTTAATGGAACATTTATTACATATTTCAAATCTAATGCATTAGTCCCTTCATATGCAGTCTTATCAGCTATCTCATTTCCCGAGATGCCTCTATGGGATGGAATCCACATAAAAGCTATCTCTATGCCGCTAGCAAATAATTTGTATATACAATCTTTTATTAGGTACAATAAATAATTAGTTTTAAAGCAAAGTTTAAGGCTTTGTAAACCTTTTATAAGACTCATGCCCGGTTTCTGAGGTCCACTTAAACCTAGTTTATCTATTCCATAACGCTATTGATTCAATAACTTGACATTTTACGTTTCTGAACACCTATGCAAAAGATAAACTTGGTTTAAACTTCGTTCAACTTAACCGCCCGGATTTGGTCGTTTATCGAATCCATAACTTTATTTGACGTTTTAAGTGACATTAGACAGTTTAGGTTATTTTACATAAATTGTGTTTCTCTTGTGAAAAACAACCAGTCTTATTATTTTTATCTTGTTGCACATATTTCTGTACCGAGAAACTTGAGGTCCCGAAGAAATCCGTTTGAAATGTTCTCGGATGAGGAATTCCAAGCAAGATATCGTTTCAATAAGGATACTGTCCTGTCTTGTACATTCCAGCCTAAAATAGTAAGATTAATATTAAAGTACTTACATACAATAAATATGATTATAAACCATTCTTACTATGGAGTCAGCTAAACTCTGCAACTACCTAGGTATTTGATTTAAAAAAAAGCTTTTTGCGTGGGTGCTCCTAGTACACCCACCTAATTACAGAAAACTTTATTAAATTTTTCAACGTATGTACTTGAGTATAAAATTTACTTAGGTTTTATGTTTCAAAGTAGGTATGTTCTTTTACTCTTTCATTTAATATTTTATAAGGTAAGTAGGTAGGTACTTAACTTATAAAATATGAAATGAGAGAGTAAAAGAAAACCTACATACTTTGTCGTCACTTAAGTTTCTTCGAGCCTTCTTCTTCAGCGTGTCATAAAACGCATGCAATTGTTTCTCACTTCTAAGGGCCACTTCCACAGGCGGCATTATATTTATTAGTGAGTGCAGCCCAAGCTTTTTTCTTGCCTTCTACTGTCGTTCCATCAGATCGAAACAAACTTTTTAGCTATTTCGATAAGCAATAACTTTTTTCGTTGCGTAAAGTTCTTGCTCCGTTTTCCGGCATCCTTTGTAGGTTCCATTAGAACAATAGATAGGTACATCAAGAAAGAAAAATAGATTAACATACAGTTATGTAAAGTTTGGACAAGTAAGAACTGATAAACAAAATTGCCGCACAAAACTAACATCTGACTTTTTTTCTTGACAGTGGTAAAGATAAATTATTGGTTTAGGTTATGAAAAAAATTTCTCATCTTTTAAAAAAAAATCTTACTGTAAGTTGATTTCAAACAATTATTTTAATTATTTTATGTATGCAAAACCTGAATCTGCAGTAGAATACAGATGAAATGCGTATGTTAAGAGTAGGCTTCAAAATAGTTCCATCTAGTGGCGGAATGGTGAACTACTTATCGGTTCGATAACTATACGACCGTCCTCCGTGTACTCAGAAACGCATTGACAGTTAACTGACGTTTATTGAACTGATAACTTTATTGATTCTATAGCTAACGAACCATTCACTGTGAACCTCAGAAACCGGGCATCAATGAATCAGTTAGGACCAAATATTTCTGACATTTATTTAGGTGGTGGATCAATTTTATAGCCTCTAAAACTGCATAAGCCTCCGCTGTGTATATTGAACATTGGTTATCCAAAACAAAACTTTGAGCAAATTTTGTCTGAGGATCATAAACGGCTGATCTTACATGGTCATCACTTTTGGAGCCATCAGTGTACAAAGTATAAAATTGTGAATTCTCATCTAAAAACAATAACATATCAGCATTTGAATTAATTGTGTTATTTTCAATTACTGTGATGGGATGAGTTATGCTATTAAAAGAATGTAAATAACATGGCCATTTATTATTAATTTTAATATTTGTGCATTTTCCTTTAACTTCCAGATAAATGCGGAAAATCTCAGGAGATGTAAGTACTTTTCAAAATGTCAACTGCATCAGCCAATGGTCCCGTAACTGTTACCAGGTTAGGAACTATCCTTTCAATAACATGACTCTTATTTGATGAGAGCAACTTAATACAATATCTTTCTGCCAATATGATTCTTCTCAAAACAAGGGGCATAATGTTAGTCTCAACCTCCATGGCCCTTATGGGTGTTGAGCACATTCCTCCAGAAATTATGCGCAAAGCCTTGTTCTGAACTATATCTAATCTATGTACATAAGGGCTATTCAAATAAGCTAAACTACTATAATCAAAATGACTTCTAACAATGGCTTTATATAATATAGACAAAATGTTGGGGTCTGCACCCCAAGATACACCTGCTAGGCATCTTAAAATGTTCAAGCCTTTCAAAGCATTTTTACAAATGTATTTTATGTGTTCTTCAAAATTTAATTTTTCATCGATAATTACACCCAAAAATTTGTGTTGCGATACTCTCTGTATAACTTCATTACTATATATAAATATCATCAAGCTGCTTTTAGAGGCATTAATTTTGAGATGCAATGTATCATTATAATAATTGTTTAATTGTTCTAAAGCTATATTAATATTATCTATTGCTATTGATAAATTAGAATGAGAGCTGTATATTGCTAAATCGTCAGCAAATTGCAAGATATTTACATTTGTGGTATCAACATATTTACATATTTCACAAGTGTATAAATGTTATATATTAAAGGCGAGAGTGTAGCACCCTGCATTGTGCCTTTAGATGCTAACTCGGGTCCATGAAAAATATTATTATATTTTACAAAGATTGTCCTATCAGTTAAGAATTTATATATCCATTTTGATACTTGTCCAGGAATATCCAGACTACCAGTCAAGATCTTAACTAGTATGCCTGGGTCAATACTATCAAAAGCACCTTGTACATCTAAAAACACACACACTGTATGTAACTGAGCATTTTTTGCTCTTTTCAGGTCAGAAATAAGTGAAATGAAGCTGTCTGCACAACTACGTCCTCTACGGAAACCAAATTGAAAATTTGGAATGACAAGATTTGACTCAGCATACCAATCGAGACGATTTTTCAACATATTTTCAAAAATCTTACCAAGACAAGATGAAAGTGAAATTGGGCGGTATGAGCTTGCAAGATCGGGTGGTTTATCAAGTTTTAGTAATGGAATCACACATTGGATTTTCCATGAGTCTGGAATAATTTTTTGTTGCCAAAGATTATTAAGAATTTCGAGAAATATGGCTTGTATCGATTCATCTAAATTTTTAATCACAAGATATGGGAAATCATCAAGACCTGGAGTCGTATTTCGTCTAGATTGTAGACTCAATGTGAATTCAGTCCATGAAAAGGGTTCTAGTAAAAACTTTGATTTAGGATTCTCATTATTAAGGTCAAAATAATTATGGAATGTATTAGATTCTACCAAGTTATTACTGTCTGAAAGTTTGGACAGAAAAGGTTGAACAAACTCGTCTTTATATGATCTGTTGCTAGACCTGACACCTTTAAACATTTTAATAAGATTCCATATTTTACTAATTGGAGTAGTTCTATTAAAAGTTTCACATAGTTCACCCCACCTATTCTTTTTTTGATCTTTTATTGTTCGTTTTTTAAGTGCATCTAACCGTTTATAATTAATATAATTCTCTATGGTAGGGTCTTGCTTGTACAATTTCAAAGCATTATATGATTCTACAACACTTTTTTGACATGTACTGTTCCACCAGGGCGCGGGGCTTTTACTGCGGAAGCTATTTGGTCTGACAAATCGTGGTACTACCATCTGTTTGAGGTTATCAAGTCGAGACCAAAAGTCATTATAAGATACCATTGGATCGTCATCTTCCAGTGACATATTGGAGAAAATTGATTTCGAAAGTTCATGAAACTTATTCCAATCAGCTTTATTATATAAGAATTTATCAACAGGTGGATTGACTTGGTATCTATCTATACTAAGGATAATGTTGGTAATAGTTGGGTAATGGTAACTCCCCATAGCATCATCATGCACCGACCAGTTGCAAAGTGGCGCGAGATTAGCACTAACAAATGTAACATCAATTGCTGATGGATTACGCGTAGGATAGTTAACGTTGGTGAAGTTTCCGTCATTTAAAATACATAAATTACAATCATCTATAACATTATACAAGTCTTGACCTCGACCTTTCGTGGATAAACATCCAAAAGAAATATGATGTGCGTTAAAATCACCGCTAACAAAAATCGGCTTAGGGAGATCTTGTATTATTTTACCAAGTCTATTAATTCTTATATGACCACTTGTAGGGGGACAGTATACACAGAGAATAGTTAAGTTACCTATTGCTGAGGAAACAGACACGGCGATTGTTTGGATGTCCTCATAAAAGTTAGTGTCTAAAATATTACATTTTAAATAAGGTTTTATTAGTATTGCTACACCGTTGTGACTGTTAGTTGAATTTTTGTTATAAATATTATAGCCTGAAATCCGAAAAGTATGATGGTCTTTTAACCAAGTCTCATTTAATAAGCATATATCAATAGCTTCATTTTGTAAAAAGTTCATAAGTAGTTCTTTTTTATTATTAACACTCTGAATATTATACTGTGCAATACGTAATTGTGGTTGCGATGTTGTGTTACAATCCATTATATTGTCAGATTTTTAAATAAAAGGTCTTTTATTGACGTCCTAGTAATAGGTTCGTCATCAGTTTTGTTTCCTAGCTGAACTAATGTAGCTACGAGAGCTTTTATTACCTCTTCATTTTCTACAATAATTTGTTTAATGCTTGAGGTAGTGGAGGGGGCCATAGCCACATCCTCAGGCAGAGACTTTGTATTATTTGCATTGTCTGCGGTTTTAGAAGGCTTCAATTTATTTACAGTATTTACTGACTTTACTGCATTATTATTTACAAATTGTTTATTTACAAATTGCGACCTGTCTGGTAAAGGAGGGAAATCTGTTTCAAGATTTGTGCCGCTCACAACACTTGCATAGTTACTTAATTGATTTCTTTTTTTCCAATATTTTCCTCATTTTAACTGGACAAGCCCTTGAAACAGCCAAATGAGGTCCGTGACAATTAACACAACGGAGCTCATTGGGCCGGTCACAATCTCTATAATTGTGCTCGCCACCACAGCAACTACACATCTGTTTCCCATTGCAAACTTTTGCCGAGTGATTAAATTTAAAGCATCGAAAGCACTGCTGCAGAGGAGGGACGTAATCGAATACACGATACGAGAATAAATCGTACTGGACACTATCCGGGAGGGAGTTTGACAAAAAAGTGATACTGACAGTTTGTATGGGGACACGTTCTTGACCGTTTTTCCTTGTGAAGCGACGAATGGCAACAATGTCGTATTTAGAAGTAAGTTTCGTATACAATTCTTTGGTCGAAATGTTGGTTGGAACAAAACGGATGACGCCAACGCGCTCTATCTGTGCTGCCGGGATGTAAGCTTTGAGCTTGTATTTGTCCAGGAAGGAGTTATTGTTTAGGAAGTTGTTTGCGGTGTTGTGTTGTTTAAAAACAACCGCAATTTTGTTCGCGTTAATACGGCGAATGGCCACGACACCTTTAACATCTGTAGCAAAGATGTGGTTCAAGTAGATAGGGCTTTTGTTGCCCAAACGTTCTTTCTCGGTGCTCTCGACAAACACTTTAAATTCACTAATTGTTGAGTTCTCTGGATATTGTCTTTTATAATTGGGTTTAAGAAATGGCTTAGTATACAAAGTTGAGTCACTTTCCTCACCACTACCGCCGCCAACATCGACTGAAGTCTCTTTGCGTTTTTTAGGAGTTTTATGGGGATTATCCCCATGACCTTCATTCCCCTCCATACTGGAGGGGAAAACTCACTATTTACACACTATTTATATGCTATTTTAAGCAGTAAAATATATAAAAACTGAAAATCAAAGTTTTGAAAAGACCGCCAAGTTGAAGTTCCCGCCAAGATCTCCAACGCCGGTGTCAGTCAGTGCCAGTGTTGCCAACCCGTACGATAATTATGGGGGCGTACGATAATTTAGCCATCGGTACGATGTACGATAACAATTATCTAAATTCAGTTAAACGTACGATAATTTTATACATTGAATAAATAAGCGTCAATGCGTAAAAAGTACGCAAGTACGTTTGTGTTAAGGAAAAATTAAACGCTATTAATTTGCAAATTTTGCAGTTATCCTGCATACTTACTTAGCAAATATTCATTTATCGTGTCAAATTTGATACGAGCGGATTGTTTTGATCGATGCAGTAATTTTAGTTGTCATATGTGATGAATTCTTTTATTTAGCATACCTCAAGTGTAAAATTGATAATATTATTAATACATATTTTTGTACTTTTACTTTTTTTTATTTTTAATGCACTAACCCGTGCTAAGGAACAAATTTAAAAAAACCTATTTAGAGGCTAAAAATTTCACCCTTGCCGGGATTCGAACCCGCAACCTCTGGCTATCCGTACCAGCGCTCTACCAATTGAGCCAATGGGCATTAAAAATAAAAAAAAGTAAAATCATGTGGGTACAGTGATATCGTTCCGATGTTAAACCTAACTGCAAAGTAGGTAGTCGGGGCTGTAAGTAATGCAATTTGCTTAAGTCAGATGTCGCTGCCTGTACGTAATACAGAGAATATTGTAAAGAGGTTCGAAATTTCACTGATGCCGTGAGTCGCCCATTGGCTCAATTGGTAGAGCGCTGGTACGGATAGCCAGAGGTTGCGGGTTCGAATCCCGGCATGGGTGAAATTTTTAGCCTCTAAATAGGTTTTTATTTTTGTACTTTCATTTATTCTCATTATTAACTTGGCTGCGTTCGGTTTGGTCATCGGGTGTCGTATGCTTAAAACTAAAAGCAAGATATAGTTTGGCAAAAAAATCTATGAATTTAAAAACAAACAAACTGTATGGAGAAAAGTCACTTTTTGCGACTTTAGTATGGATATCTAGACTTTTTAGCCGTACCATAATACCTACAAAAATTAAAAGCGCACAAAAGAAATGGTACTTATATTAGGCAATTGCCCGAAAAATTGCTGATCATACTGAACGCAGCCCTTGGTTCTAAGCTCGCAACACAAAATTCCCTTTAGTATGGCTGTACGATAATTTTGCCGTCAAAACGATAATTTTGACATGGAAACCCAATAATTTGAACTTTTTTAGTTGGCAACACTGGTCAGTGCCAGCATCTCAGAATAAGGACTAAAACATAGAAGGAGCGCTATAAAACGAACACCTGACACATGTCTGTCTCGTTAGTTTGAAACGTCGCCAACCACGGGTTAGACAGAAAAAATATAGTAGTGTGATGTTTTATTATTCAAAACGTACCACCCTCAATTGTCAGGTTGGTTACCTTTGGTTACCATTATGCTACCGAATTAGAGATGTTTAGAAAATCACAGCTTCTCTAAGGCTGCCAAGTACCTTCAATTTGGCAGTATGTTAGACAACAGACGTTGGAGTGCGTCGTCTCCAAAAACCTTGTGTTTTTTGGGTTGTTTTAAGACAATCTTTATTTTATTTAAGGTTGCCTGGAAGAAATTGCTACCAGCAATAAGGCCGCCAATTGTATGTACCTCTTCTTTTGTAACTGAGTGCTTAGTGCGAGTTTGACAGATCCATTCGAATAACTTTACTACCGCGTTAATCGAGCATTGAGTAGTGAGTATGAGTAAGTTAACCGTGCGAACTGGCAAAACGCTGTCACAGTACAAATCGCACTCGCGTTTATTCGTGTTTTGGCTGGTAAACGTGTTCACTTCTCAACGTACACCATTACAACTCGCACTCAGCAATTTTAATTTCCATACTTGTCGCTAGGTGGCGCTTCCTCGATGCCATAGAAATATGAGTTTACGTTAACGCGATCGAGTAGTTAAAAAACTCGCACTAAGCCCTCTGTTGTCTCTGTAATTATTTTCTGGTGTGTACAATAAAGAATATTCTTATCTTATCTTATCTTAAAAAACCATTTACAATCAACCACATTGCATTTAATTGGTGGCTTTACCAAAATCCAGGTTTTATTTTTCTTTAATGAATCCAGCTCCTCCTGAATTGCATTTCTCCATTTAGCACTATCATTCCTAGACAAAGCTTCTTCAACAGTACTTGGATCATCTCTTGATTCCGTTGCTTGGTAAAGAATGAAGTCCTGAAAATCTTTTGGTTTGCGGTTGCGTAACGGATATCGCCGACCACTATCTTGTTCATTGTCTTCTTCAGCAGATAAGTACTCTTCACCCTCGTGGTTATTGTCTGCTGGTATACACAAACTCTCATTTTCATTCACTTCATCTCTTGTCAATGGCTGCTGACTTTCTTCTTGTAAAGGAATGTTAGCTTGCTCAGTATCGACTCTTCGATGATGTGTTTCTTCGTTTGCTGAAACCTCTTGGTTTGTTCCTTCATGATTTGGTACATTGAGAACTTCTAAAGGAGCAATAGTGTCCGTTGGCCCTGAAAACGGTTCGTCAAATTTCCTCAAATGTTCTGTACTGCCGTAAAATTTTTCATTCTCGAAAAATACGATGTCTCTCGCTTTGTAGTATTGTCCGGTTTTGGGATCTACCAGTCGATAAGCCTTCAAATTATCGCAGTATCCTGTATGCACAAGTTCTCTCCTTTTTGCATCCCATTTCTTTCTCTTTTGATTCGGAATATGCATGAAAGCCTTGCATCCGAAAGTTTTGATCATGCTCAGATCACACTTTCTTCCAGTCCAAGCTTCCTCCGGTGTCTTGTTTTTGACAGCTATCGTTGGCGATCGGTTTTTCAAGAAGACTGCATGGTGAACAGCTTCAGCCCAGAACTTCTTCTCAAGTCCTGCTTCTTGAATCATGCATAGAGCTTTTTCACAAATAGTACGATTAGCACGCTCTGCTACTCCGTTTTGCTCTGGAGTGTACTCCACCGAAAGTTGATGTTGAATTCCGTTCTGGCTTTAGTATTCATCCATCTGCTTATTGACAAATTCTTTTCCATTGTCGGTCCTAATCATCTTCACAATCTTGCCCGTTTGATTCTCTGCTAACGCCTTAAACTATTTGAATTTTCCAAAAACTTCCCCTTTTTGTTTCAGAAAATAAACGAAAGTTTTCCGCGTACAATCGTCAATAAACGTCAAAAAATATTTACAACCTCTAAAAAACTCATTTTCCATCGGTCCGCAAACATCCGAATGCACCAATTCTAATGGCTCTTTGGCTCTAGTACCACCTTTCTTTGGAAAAGGTTGCTTGGTTTGCTTTCCCATGACACAAGCTACGCAATCGATTTTATTGCTAGAGTTAGGAAAACTTACCCCAGTTGCGAGTTTATCTCTAAGGAGGAGGAGGTTGCGCATACCAAGATGTCCCATCCGCTGATGCCATAGTATCGCCTCTCGACTGACAGTAGTGCTTAGTGCCGTATTCTGTAAACATTGTTTAAGTTTATATACGCCTTTCTCTTTTACACCTTTTACTGCTGCCTTTCCTCTCACCTCACATTCTCCTTTCTTATAAACCTCACATCCTTTATCAGTAAATACAGAAACGAAACCTCTATCCGCTATAGCACTTACACTCATCAAGTTTGTATGCAACTCTGTAACATACATCACATTACTCACGGTCAACCCCAGCGACTTACATTCAACCTTACCTTTTCCCTCACCATTACGAGTGCGACTTTAAATAAAAGTTGTTTTATTTAGATGTGGATTTATTCCGTGAAAATTTCGTAAGCAAGAGTTGACATCAGTGGAATAGAAAAAGTACACCTTTCATTCTATTCAAACATCCTTCATCCTATCATGTTAGGAAAACCTTTTTATTGATTATGTCAGCTGTCACTTCTTGGAAAGACAACGAAATAGACTAATCGATATTAAACAGCCAAATTCTATATTTTTCCGTAATCCCGCTTACTTTAACATGGTAGCAGAGTAATAAAGTACGAGAGCGGAATTAGCTAAAAGTTCTTAGTAAAAGTTCTTGTACGGACCCTGATCACGATGGAGAGAGTAATCACGGAAGCATCCAAGGTACAAATAGAGCATCTTAATGGAAAGAACTATAAGCATTGGAAATACAGAGTAGAAACAGTATGTAGGGCAATTCCCGGTGCGATAGAGCTAATCGAAGGGAAGGCAGTAAAGCCCGCTGAGCAAACTGGAACGGCTGATGTTGCCACCAAGGCAAAATATGATAAGGAAATACGAGATTTCCAAAGTATCGATAGTGCTGTCTTAACATTGATGACAACGAACATGACGGATGAAACACTCGACCAAGATATGCGTTATAGAAGTGCTAAAGAGGTTTGGGATGAGCTTGAACGTCTCTATAGTGGAAGTAATGAAGACAAAAGTTACGAACTGTGCCTCGAATTCTTCAAGTATAAAAAGGACCATGATCATGACATAAGGAGGCATATATCTGCGTTAAAGAACATTTGGCATGACTTAAATGGCCAACTCGAGACAAATCTACCTGAGATACTGCTGATTTGTAAGATACTTTGCACTTTACCGCAAGATTATTTTGCTTTCAAGTCTAGTTGGCTCTTGATTACAAAAAAGGATAGGACAATAGAGAATCTTACCTCCCAACTAAGCGGCTATGAGAAAGCCTTAACTAGCAAAACTGAGGATGAACATAGCGAAGTGTTAGTCGTGAAGACAGAAAAGAAAAAGAGACAAGAAGTGTTTAAATGCAACTACTGTGGTGAAGTTGGACACAGAGTACGCAAATGCCGAAAATGGATAAACGATGGACGCCCACCAAAGCAGACAGGTGAGGTTCAGAAGACCAATGTTAATCTTTCTGTGTTAGCTATAGATGACGGATTGCCAATGGACAAAGTTAACTGGTATGTTGACAACGGTGCGACTAGCCACGTAACGAACAGAGGCGAATTCTTTGAAAGCTTTAAGCACTTTAACGGTTCACATACAGTAACTGCGGCTAATGGTCAAACCATCGAAGCCATTGGAATGGGCAACATACGTGCTGAAGCCAACCTCAACGGACGAGTTGAACACATACAGTTAAAAGATGTTTGGTACGTTCCAAGTATTAAGAAAAACTTATTCTCAGTTCTCTCTGCTCACGATATTTCATCCAAGAGTACGTTCGAGTCAGAGCCTACCCGATGTGTATTGAAAGTAGATGGGCAGATCAAAATTGTTGGGACGAGAGAGATTAGAGGCGGACTTTTCAAGCTGGAGCTTAAAGGTGTAGCGCCAATAAATCTAGAAGTCAATCAATTAATCACTAATCCACTACAAGTCTACCATGAAAGGCTAGTTCATCAAAATAAAAGACATGTCAAACAAGTCGTTGAACAAGAGTTGGGATTAAAAGTGGAGAATAGGCAAATTGCGAAGGCTGTGTGTACGGAAAAGCTCATAAGCAGAAATTCGGTACAAGGGTTAGAGCAACTCAACCAGGAGAACTAATTCATACTGATATTTGCGGACCGTTTCCGTATTCTATCTCAAAGCTTCGATACTTCATCCTTTTCAAAGACGACTACACACGCTGTCGACACGTTTACTTTCTACGCCAAAAGTCTGAAGCAGCTTCAAAGCTTAAGCATTTCCTTGCCGAAGCTAAGGTTGCGGGACATGTTGTCAAAGAAGTACTGAGCGACAATGGTGGTGAGTTTGTCAGCGATGAATTTCGGAAGATCTTACAAGAGCATGGCATAACGCAACGATTGACGATGCCTCACACACCCGAACAAGCTGGATGCGTAGAAAGGGAAAATCGCACGGTAGTTGAAGCAGCGCGAGCCGTCATGCATGCACATGAAAAAATACCGGATGGTTTGTGGGCAGAGATAGTGATTGCTACTGTCTACGTACTAAATCGCACAGGGCCGTCTAGCATGCAAGGCAAATCACCATACGAGTTGTGGTATGGAAAGAAGCCAGCGATTAAACATCTTCGGATCTTAGGCTGCACATGCTATGCGCACATCCCCAAAGTGAATCGCAAAAAACTAGCTAAGAAAGCTCAAAAAGGGATCCTCATTGGTTATGATGGAGACGAAGGCTACAGAATCTGGAATAAAGAAAATCTTAAACTCATAAGGTCAAGAGACGTAACGTTCGAAGAAATCGCGTTATTGGGGAAACCTAAGGAGAATGAGACAAAACCAGAAGAGTCAACACCAGTGATGAAGAAAGAGGTACATTTCAAGATACCGAATCTTCAGAAATACATCGATATGCACGATGAGCGGAAGATCGTTGTTGATATGGAGGACGAGCATGTAGCTGATCATAGACAGGATGAAAGTCTTGAAGTTAAGGAACGACATGAACCTGAGGAGATCAGAGAACAAACTTCACAATCGACGACACATTATGAGGCCTATGAAGATAATGATCGTTTAAATGATGAACAAACAATGGACCCAGATCAGTCAATGTTTGAGTCAATCCACTCAGAAGAAGAGGATGAGGAAATCGAAAGAGAAGAACCTGATGCACCTTCCTTGTCTGTAGAGGACATAGAAAGAGAAGGTGAAAGAACTCTGCGAAACAGAGCAAACATCAAGCCTCCAAGTAGATTCCAAGACTACATCATGGCGATAGAAGGTAATGAAGTCATGTTCGAACCAAAAACTTTTAAAGAGGCTATGTCTTGTAAAGATAGTCAAAAATGGAAGAATGCTATTGATAGCGAAATAAGTTCGCTGAAAGATAATAGGACTTGGGAGTTAGTCGAATTGCCCAAAGGCCGGAAAGCTATCCCCTGCAAATGGATTTTCAAGATAAAGACAAATCCAGATGGTACAATCGATAAGTACAAGGCTCGGTTGGTCATTAAAGGATATTCGCAGAGAAAGGATATAGACTTTCATGAGACATTTAGTCCAGTAGCTAGAAGCAGCACTGTAAAGGCAGTATAGAGCGTTGCTGCTAAAGATAAGCTGAAGCTAACACAATACGATGTCTCCACAGCATTTTTGTATGGCACATTAGATGAAGAAATTTATATGAAGCCACCTGATGGTCACACTACAAATCCTAAGCTTGTCTTTAGATTAAAGAAGAGCCTATATGGGCTAAAACAAGCACCACTTTGTTGGAATAGATGTATATCAGACTACATAGCGCAAATCGGTTTTAAGCAGAGTGAATCTGATCCTTGTCTGTTTGTAAGGAAACGAGGGAAAGAAAAGGTTATTCTTGCATTATACGTCGACGATGGTCTGATTGCTTCGACAAGTGAGAAAGAAGCAATAAATTTCTTGGAAGAAATGAGAGTGCGTTTCAAGATAACAGTGAAACCTGCTAGTTACTTCCTCGGGATGGAGATAAAGAGGTTCCCCGATGGCTCAATATTACTACATCAGAAAGCGTATGCAGTTCGTGTATTGGAGAGGTTCGGCATGGATAAATGCACAGCATTAAATACGCCAATTCTGAAGGCGAATGATGTCGCAGATGATGGAGAACCTACATCGTCATTCCCATACCGTCAAGCAGTTGGTGCGTTAGCATACTTGATGACAGGCACTAGGCCAGACATAGCCTTTGCAGTCAGTGTTGCGTCTCGCAACTTAGAAAATCCAACGAAGCAGAACTTATGTAATGTTATAAGTTACTGATTCGTGATATTTTTCCTTATTAGGTTTTGTTTACTTTTCTTTTTTTTTTTAGTTTTTTTTAGTGTTTTAGTAACTCAAACTTTTCTTGAAAAAAAAAAAAAAGCGCGGGAACCTTGGATGAGTAAAGGCGGCGAAATTTGAACAATTTTCAATAAATTGATAACTTTTATATTTCTCTGTAAATACAAAGTGAATTGTACATATAGTTGGTAGACAAGTTTGTACATATTGTAATTAGAAGATGGGGGCGGGAAAGAAGCGGAAAAAAACTGATCCCCCTGACGAGCGATCATCACCAGCTATGGACACTTCGGACTCGGATGATGACTCCTCCAGGAAGTACAATGTTTTTAAGGTTCCAGGGTACTCTAGGAGGTATCCTGAAAACAGTAAAAAATCGGAATACATAGTGTTCGTGTCACACGAAAATGAAAAACCGTTTTCCGACAAAGACAGGCTAGCTCTCTCCCATGCCATACGCAAATTCTGCGTCACTGGCATTCTACATCTGAAGTCAGTAAATAAATTCAAGATTGGCATTACGTTCGATTTGTCAAACAACGCAAATGTGTTTATGCAGAATAAAAAATTACTCGACGAACTAGACCTGAAGGCCACTATACCGGCTAGCGACACTGAAGCGACTGGGGTTCTTACCTCAGTCCCTACTGACCTTTCCAACAAACAAATCTTCTCGTTGATTGGCAGCTCTCGAAATGTAATTCAAGTGAGACGTTTCATGCGTCGGGTGCGGAGTGACGACGGCGACGTGTCACATCTTCCCACTCAGACAGTCGCGGTAACTTTTGCATCCACTGAATTGCCTCAGTACGTCTATCTCGATTCTTGGAGACACGAGGTAAGCGCTTATATACCACCAGTAAAGCAATGTCTTCAGTGCATGAAGTTTGGCCACATTGCCAAATACTGCCGAAATTCGGTTGTGTGCTCGATCTGCACAGAAAATCACCATTTTAAAACATGTAAAGAGGATCCTAAAAACGCGAAATGCTGCAACTGCGGAGGCAATCACATAGCTATCTCTAACACATGTCCACAAAAAAAATTGAAAATAGAGGAAAACAAAATTAAGTCAAGGGCCGTCACATACTCAGATTTATTCAGTGAAAACTCCTTCCCCCAATTAACAAAATCGAACATCGAAACACAAATTCAAAATTTAACGAAATCAGATTTTTTCATGAACATACTCATTCAAGCAATTACAAAAATAGTTACAAATCAGAAAAACACCCCAATCAACTCTACATCAATAAAAGAAATCTTAGCACAAACTGTAAGAAATACCACTTCTTCTAACAATGGATCAACTTAATATTATGCAGTGGAACTCCCAGAGTATTATTAGCAATAAATTTCTATTAACACAATTTCTTTATGAAAACGATATACATGTAGCAATAATATCAGAGACTTGGCTAACTCCTATTAAAGATTTTAACATAAAAGGATATCGAATAGAAAGAAACGATATTGGTAATAAACATAATGGTGTAGCAATTTTAATACATAATAGTTTAAATTATAAAAAAATTAATACATATTCGGACAACTCCTTACAAAACATTTGTGTAAGGATATCTGTAAATAATAAAGAAATGAGTATTGTAAGTTTTTACTGTCCTACAAACTGTGTCCCATCTTTTGATAAACTTAAATTTCAGTCAATAATAGAGTCAATACCCGAACCCATGTTATTTGCAGGTGATTTTAATGCACACCATACTTTGTGGGGGTGCCATTCTATTAATCCTAGAGGAAGAGATATTTTGGAAATTATTGATGAAAAAAATTTGGTTGTTTTGAATTCCGGCGAGGTTACTACTGTGGGCTCCTTGACATGGCGTCCCAATGCTTTGGATTTAACACTGGCTTCCCCATCACTGGCTCTGTCTTGCGATTGGTCTGTACATAATGATCCTCTTGGCAGCTACCATCTTCCTGTAATTATTAAGGTTTTTGTAAATAATAGTATTAATGATGATGGTCTTGTAAACAGCAATGGTGCTAATCCTTTGCCCATCTATCCTAACTTTAAAATGATCAATTGGACATTATATGAACAATATGTAGACACACAACTGTCTGATTTTCAGGTTGAAAATTACACTCCGTTGACAGCATATAACAGTTTTTGTAACATATTGCATAATGTAGTTAATGACTCTCTTACAAATCGTAATTCTGTTTCTTCTTCTTTTGGTGCTATCAACTCTCGTCGTAGACTGATACGCAAGAAGCTCTCTCTTCCTTGGTGGAATAAAAAATGTTCAGAAGCTGTAGAAAATTCCAAACTTGCCTATATTAACTTTAAAAATAATCCTTCAGATCAATCTTACATTGAATTTAAAAAATTACAAGCACATAAAAAACTTTTGTTAAAAATGGAAAGATCTAATAGCTGGATTGAACTGTGTAGCTCCTTCAATCGATGTACACCTCTGTCAATAATCTGGAATTGTATGCGTAAATTCAACAAAACTTACTCTTTTAATAATGACAATGATAGTTGGATACAAGATTTTTTGCAAAAGTATACACCCGACCATGTAAATAATAAACCAAAATTTTCCCCGGACAATGAAACAAATCCTGCAAATAATTTTATGATAAAATCTTTCTCAATTGAAGAATTAATATCAGCTATTCTCTCGAGAAAAGATGGCGCATTTGGTCTGGATGGTATTCCTTATATAATGTTAAAAAGGCTTAGTAAAAATAGCTTACAGATTTTGCTTGAAATATTAAATAACCTATGGTTGAGCAACGAGATTCCCCACTCATGGAAGTCCGATTGTTTAGTGCCCATATTAAAGCCAGATAAGCCTCGATCAAATCCAGATTCCTACCGTCCTATTGCTTTGACATCTTGCATAGGCAAAGTTTTTGAACAACTGATAAAACAAAGGTTGGAATTTTATGTAGAACAAAATAGTATTTTACCTTCTAATCAATTTGGCTTTCGAAGAGGAACATCAGCTCGTGAAAGCATCTGTCAGCTGCAGCTTGACATACAAAATAGTTTAAATAAAAAATATTATTTGATGTCGGTGTTTTTTGATGTGTCTGGAGCATTTAATAGTGTCAATGTCGACATTCTTTGTGTTGAGTTACTTTCCATCGGGATCCCAAATAAAATTGTTAATTGGATTCATAATTTTCTTACTGAGAGGGAAGTCTATGTAAAATATAATGGTAATCTTTATGGTCCACGATTCGCTTCTGTTGGTGTTTGTCAAGGCGGAATACTTTCTCCATTAATTTTCCTCTTATATATCCGCCGTTTAAATCTCATTTTGGGTTCTGAAGTCAAAAATCTTCAATTTGCTGACGACTTGGTTGTTTATGCATCTGGAAAAAAATTAAAAAACATCAGTGAAATTCTTAACAAATCTTTAAAAGGGTTGTCTACATACTTCACCTATCTGAATCTTGATATAAATGCATTAAAATCTAAAGTGGTTGTATTTGGTAAAGCTAGTAATAATATTCCTTCTGTATTCTACAACAAAGTCCCCATTCCTGTTTCTCAAGAGGCTAAGTTTTTAGGTATTATCTTTACTCACAATATGTCTTGGAAAAAATATGTTGAATTGCTAAGTTTAAGAGCCAATAAGGCCCATAATATTTTGAAATCTTTGTGCAGGATTTCGTGGGGAGCAGATCCGAAAATATTGTTACTTCTGTACAAATCATTGGTTCGTAGTCATTTTGAATATGGTTTTCTTTGTTTTGGTGGTGACAGTAGATTGGTGAATGCCTTGGATAAAATTCAAAATAAAAACTTGAGACTCATCACAGGATTATTTAAAAGTACTCCTATAAATCTAATGCAGGTGGAGTGCAAACTCCCTCCATTAGCTATTAAATTTACTTATCTGAAAGAAAGATTTTTATTAAAATTATATAGTAAGAGAAATAATTACTTATTGCTGAGCTTGATGAATTCTCCTCCAAATTCTCTTTATATCCTTCAGGGCTTTGCTCAGTACATTAATTTTCTGGAAACATTACAGATTTATAAATCCCCTCTCCTTCCTTGTTATCAGGGAAATTTTCTTAGTAAATTTCCTGCAATAAATATATTAATTGATCACAATCTATGCACCAAACAAGATGTGTACAACAAACTTTCAGAGTTCACTGATGATTGTAGATTCCTCTATACTGATGGGTCCAAAACTGATAATGCTGTCTCGTTTGCTTTCTTTGATGGCTTTTTTAATTTAGGCACTGGTCATAAAATAAATTCAAACATTAGTATATTCACAGCAGAAGCCGTGGCTATACTAGCAGCCCTAAAAAATATCAATAATAAAAGTGATGGATGTTATAAATATGTAATTGTCAGTGATAGTATGAGTGTTCTGGAAAATCTCAAAAATAATAGATTCAAAGCTAATACAAATTATTTAATTTCTTTAATCAAGCAGGAGTGGTTAGATTTGTTTCTTATTCATAACATAGATGTTTCATTTGTGTGGGTTCCTTCACATGTTGGTGTAGCAGGAAATGAAAGGGCTGATTTTTTGGCTAGAGCAATTACAAATAATGCAGATACTATTCCAGACTCCAGCTATAATCTTAATGTTTCTGTTCCCTGGACAGATGTAATCTCTCTTCTAAAGAAAAGATCTATAGATATCTGGAAAAGACACTGGAACTACACAGTTCAAGCTGAAAATAAAGGCTTATGGTATGCTTCATTCAATGTTCCCATTGGTAGCATGCCCTGGTTTTGTAAAAACAATACTTACATTCATAGGAAATATTACACTACTATTTCAAGGCTTCGTTTTGATCATTGTAATCTAAACTATCATCTGTTCCGGTTAAAAATGGTTCAGAGTCCGTTCTGTGACCATTGCAGCTCCCAAACTGAGCAATCCTTACATCATCTATTCTTCGAATGCCCATCCTTTGGCATCCAGCGCCTTGTGCTAATGGATGAGCTGATTGAAATCTATAGCAGTCCAGTGTCAGTGCCGCGCTCCATTCAGGCTCTTCTTGTAAATACTTCCACATTTTTGTCTTTGTTCAGATTCATAATTAACACTGTAGGACAGATTTAGTTTTTCTTGTATATTGATTTTGTTTAATACTCGAATACGACTTTTAGCCGTGTAAAATATTTTCTAAATGGACTTGTACATAATATTTAGAATTTGTAAGGTTATGTAATATTTTTGGTTTGTTTGTTTTGACGTTTCGATTTCGACCAAAAAAGAAGAGAGTATGTGTTGCCTTAATTGACTTAAAATCACGGATTGACTAATTCGACGGACACGACGTAAAATTACACGGATTTTACTAAAATTGGATTGGACATTTTATATAATGAAAACTGAAGACGATAATATATTACTGAAGACTTTAACCTCCCAAAAATTCATAATGAAGAACAGAAACCAAAGACGTGGCAGCATGAAAAATATATTACTGAAGACTTTAACTTCCCAAAAATTCATAATGAAGAATAGAAACCAAAGACATGGCAGCATGAAAAATATATTATACTGAAGACTAACCTCCCAAAAACTCATAATGAAGAACAAAAACCAAAGACGTGGCAGCATGGTCTAAGACCTTAGCCGGTTCCTTGTGGGACGAACTATAAAAAAAAAAAAAATCAAACTTTTCTTTATTTAGGTACTTACAAATTTGGATGTCAAATACCGCAGTGATACCAGTTTTTTTTCCGGAGCAATTCTCGAAAAGTGGAGAAATATTTATTTGTTGCATTTATTAGTGTTTTTATATGGAGTTATGGAAATACGCAAGCGTAACCCTTATAAAATAACATATCTTTATTATCTTTATATATCTAATTGTATGAAATTTGCCGCCTCATTTCTGTACAAGCCGTGCTGTGTGTGGACATCTAACAACGTTGTGCATGAGCCGTCTATTTCTTTTTATAGTGCCAATGGCTATACAACAAACATAAAAAAACAAGAGATAACCTACAATAATTATTGACAGCTGTGTTACGAGTCCGTACCTGTACCGCTTGCAATATAACAAAGGCAGATTCCCAATATAATATGAATCATCAGAAGGATTGCCAAATCTAGATGCTGAGCAAGCAATCACTCAATGTGAGGTCTTCGCGAGCAGCCCCGACGCCTTTGCCGCACCACCGCTGGTAGCGCGAGGACATCCCTGATCATCGTGATCAATAGAATAACTTAGTATTTAATTTAATACAATAATTTATTGTAATTCAATCGAGAATTAATTAAATCAACATCGAGTTGAACTTTGTCTTGTTTTTTAAAAATCCTCTCCGACGGCCAAGTCCATATTTGGCGCAGCCGGTAGGATAGTGAAGTCAGTGTGTGAATCGCGAATCGCCGTGAAAACTCGCATCCTGATAGTCGTTTTGCCGACGAGTTCGCTATCCAGGATCTACGAGGACCCAGGCTGTTGGAAGGACCCAGGACGTCACCCAAACTTCGGTGATCAACGGCGATCCAGAGATGCTGCTTATGTGAGTGATAGATTGATAGTTCTTCGTCTCAACGAGTACTCATCATCAATTACATTGAAGTACGCATTTCCTCTTGGTTGCCAGTCCTTTTTCCCTTAGATAAGATTAATTAAGTAGCTTTAACGCCATATCGTATGGTGAAATTGGAGATTTTTTTTTCTCTTTATGTCTGTAATTTAAATTATATAAAAAATATATTTTATTACCTTTGATTTGATTAGATAATTGTCAAAATTTTCTTCCCAAGGAAAGGAAAGGGTATATCACCCTATGATAGACGAGAAATTCGTAAAGTGTTAAGGGATTCCCGACGTAACATAGATCTCTTAGAACCTATTTCTGAAATTGAAAAAGGCTTAACAATGACGCAGTCAAACCAACCAGAGAATGGGGCAGTGCCATTTGTAGACAACACCGATAAAATCTATAAAGCTTTGAGACTTGTTTTCTGAATTTGATGGGAATAGTAATGTTCTGGTTCGATTCCTGAACATTTGTGACCAACTTATCGTCAATTACAATTGCTTAACACCCGGGCACGAGTTGAATAATTCCTCTTTGCTTAACGGGATATTAAATAAGATAACCGGGCCTGCCGCCCGAACGCTTGCGACCAATGGAATTCCAAGTGATTGGAACGGAATAAGAAACGCATTAATTAACACGTTCTCCGACCATCGTGACGAATCAGCGCTATACACCGATCTGTCCTTGATCACCCAAGGCCAGGACACACCCCACGTATTTTATGAAAAAGTACAGAACTTATTAAGTGTGATCATGACGTACGTTGAGCTCCACGAAACTATTTCAACTACTGTGGAAGCTAAACGCGCTTTTATAAGAAATTGGCTTTGCAAACTTACACTCGCAGCCTACGTGAGCCACTAGGATCACGCATTAGATGCATGAAGCCGTCCTCTTTAGAACAGGCGTTAGAATTTGCACAGGAAGAACTCAACGTAATGTACCTTCAAAGTAGGAGCCAAACGCAAGCTATTAAAAGTTTTCAGCCTGCACAGTTCAGTCAGCCTTTACAAAAACCATCTCAATTTAGCCCACCCTCACCAGCTAATTTCAGAATGCCCAACCAACCTAATCAGGGCCCACCACCTCCACAATTCCCAGCGAATTATGCAAGAACCTTTAATCCCGCAATGAACAATTATGCATCACATGTTCAAGCGCAAGGTCCTTCGAGGACGCAACAAGTGATGAAGGCATTACCTCGATCTAACATGTCGACCGGTTTCAAAATACCACCCCGGCAATATCCATCTCAACAAAGATTCCCTCAGCCCATGAGTGGCGTGAGTCACCCTGTAGCTAGAACTTTAGCCCCACAGAGACAGCTCCATATGAACGAAACATACTCTGAAGTGCCCTGCGAGTATGAACACGAGTACCCAGCTGAATCAGGCTTTGACTATCAATGCTCTTTTGACGAGTACGCGCCCGAAACACAAACGCGGAAAGTACTCCCTCCAACTATGTAGACTTAGAGCAAAATTTTTGTCAACGTACGAATGCGAATGCACCCGTATAGAACTAAATGTGCAACACAAATGACAGCTACCTTACATACAGATAGCTAACCCACCCCTGAAACTTTTGATTGATACAGGCGCTAACCAATCATTTATAAGCCCTGAAGCTGTAGAAGCTTTTTATCAAAACTTTCCACTGGACTATGACCCATTTATTGTGACTAACATCCATGCAACCACTAAAAACGATTTTTCTATCACTATTCCATGTTTTGAGGAACTTAACGACGAAACTCCGATCAAAATGTTCGTCTATCGCCTCCACGAATTTTTCGACGGTCTTATCGGATGTGACTTAATTGAACAGTGGCAGTCAAAAATCGACCTTACGTCCCGAGCATTCATTACGCAATTTGCTTCGAACCCAATTCACATGCATGAATCACGAAACAATACAAACTTATTTGAGGCAGTCATACCGGCACACTC
Source organism: Yponomeuta sedellus (assembly GCA_934045075.1). Classification (NCBI taxonomy): domain Eukaryota; kingdom Metazoa; phylum Arthropoda; class Insecta; order Lepidoptera; family Yponomeutidae; genus Yponomeuta; species Yponomeuta sedellus. The sequence continues at coordinate 14,485,960 of OW203725.1, read as the reverse complement.
CACTCAACTAATAAGAGTGCCTACAACTGTCCCAGAAGGAGAAATTTCCATAGAACAAATCACAGTTTGTGACTGTAACATCTCGGATTGTCTATCCACAGCCACAAGTGGCAAAGCGTTTGTCGAAGTAACCAATCCGACGAGTAGTGACGCGATTTTTTCCCTTTCGGAACCTTTAAGCGCACATGTATTTAGCGAACGGACTTTACCGACGGACGAGACTACAGACCGAACACGAGACGTCTTATCGCGGTTACGCTTAGATCATTTAAATGAAGAAGAGAAGGCTAATTTAATTGCGCTCTGCAAACAGTATGCCGACGTTTTCTATTTAGAAGACGAAGTGCTGACTTTTACCAACTAGATAAAGCATAAAATTAAAACTACGGATGAAAATCCCGTACACTCCATGACATACAGATACCCTTTTGTCTATAGAAACGAAGTAAAAACGCAGATTCAAAAAATGCTTGAACAAGGTATCATTCGACCATCTTCTTCCGCTTGGAGTGCCCCAATCTGCATTGTTCCCAAAAAAGCGGACGCATCCGGAAAAGTTAAATGGAGATTGGTAGTTGACTTCCAAAACCTTAACGAGAAAACAATTAACGATAGATACCCTATCCCCAATATAACGGACATTCTCGACAAACTAGGCAAGTGCCAATATTTTACGAAATTGGACTTGGCTAGCGGCTTTTATCAGGTCGAAATGGACCCAGACGATATTCACAAAACAGGATTTAGCGTTTCAGATGGTATAGGCCATTTTGAATTTTTGCGAATGCTCATGGTTCTCAAAAATTCTCCGTCAACCTTTCAAAGGGTCATGGATAACGTCCTTAGAGGCCTACAGAACGTTATTTGCATTGTCTATCTTGATGACATCCTAGTTTTTTCGACATCTTTACAGGAGCACATGGTGAACCTGCAAAAAATTTGTTCGAAAGCAAATCGAGGAGTTTGTGCTTTTGTGTAGAATTGATTTTTTGTTTCGACATTTTCGAACAAAAACAAACCAAAGTGTTATTATTAACATCTATGACAGTGTTTTGTTAGTTTTGCAACTAAAGGCAAAGATTTTTCATGTAAACAGCCAATAAAACGAAATATTTTACGTTCCGTTTCCGTTACAGTAGTTTCCGGTTCTTGTAATTTCTGCGTGGAACGGATAAAATACAATACTTCAAATGGTACTGGCAACACTTCAGGCGAACGATTCAAAAATACGGAAAAACAAGATCGTGCGACTTAGAAGACGAGTGTGACTTATGTCGCATTCGACGATACAATTTCATACGAGTAATTCAAAAATAGATCTCCTGAGCGTTAGCGAGGGAATCAAAAGAGCACGAGGTGAAAAATCTTTGCACTCGAGTGCAACACGTAACTTTTCATTCCACCTCAGCGAGGAAATGACTAAATGCAAAAAAAAAACGTTTACAATCACAAGATAGATAGGTACACTTTTATTTCAGTTTAGGTATTAATTACTACATTATGTAAAAACCTATTTAGAGGCTAAAAATTTCACCCATGCCGGGATTCGAACCCGCAACCTCTGGCTATCCGTACCAGCGCTCTACCAATTGAGCCAATGGGCGACTCACGGCATCAGTGAAATTTCGAACCTCTTTACAATATTCTCTGTATTACGTACAGGCAGCGACATCTGACATACATTATGACAGGTAAGTATTACAGAATAATCTTTAAATTATAACAAAATAATACTAAGGTATAATTAAGAAAATTTTAAAGTAACGTTGCTACAGTTATTTAAATTGAGTGTAATATTTTTTTAATTCACAAAATTAGTGCACACGATGATCTAAATTCAATTTACTTTATCCTCTAGAGAATAAAAACGGCTTTTCCACTCAGATATTGAAGATTAAAAATACTCTTTCCGAGATGTAAAAATATATTAGCCGAGAAAAATATATTAGCTTTTAGTCGCACAAATTCAATGCACCATTCTTTATTATCTGTACATGTTAAGTAGATTAAGAAATTTGTATGGGCTTTCCCAAATTATTAATCTAGATATTAGGTATTACTACGATATTATTAAAATAGGATCATACTTTATAGATAAGAAAATAGTAATCGCATTTAAGTTCCCTATTGCAACACCCGCTACATATGAATTGTATAAACTTTGCCCAGTACCAAATAGTATTGGCCATGTGATCCTGCCCCCTTTTCCCTTTTTGTCAACCAATCCACAGGAATTTGCGTACATAGCGGCAGAATGCCCGAAGGTTGACTCTACCTATATCTGCGAACAAACGACAGGTCATCAAATCCGGAACCACCGTGACTGCGTGCATACACCTACAGGAGATAGATGAAACGTGTAGTACCACGCCTATCTCTCTGACAAAGGAGGCTCTGATAGAGCTTGATAGCCGACACTATGTACTATCATTTCCGACTAAAACCAATGTTTCATTCACATGTGGATCAGACCGTTATCAATACTTTGAAGGAAGTTACTTTGTGACTATACCCCGCACCTGCAAAATTGCGACACCTGAATTCACATTCATCAACCTGGTTGACAAAATTAAAGGCCAAGCTGTCGAAATCATCACTTTGCCACACTTGGGCTCGGACTCCGAGAAGTTGACTCATAAAAGTACATTCAACCTGAGTACAATTGATTTGAATAAACTACACGACATTCAGCAACAAATCACAATGGAAGTTCCAGCGAAAATTGCGTCAATCGACACTTCAAATATCTGCCACACTACTCTTCCAGTATACAGACTCCTATTACTATGCGGAACTGCAGCCATCCTCTACTACTTACGACAAACCAAACGTCGAAATTTAAAGATTAATGATAAATAAAACAGACTCAACATCTCAAACAGAGTTTCCATCGATGGCCGACAGAAAAACCGCAACATTTTCATTAGATATTGGAAAATTAGTTGCTCGTCTAGGAGGGGAGATGTTACGAGTCCGTACCTGCACCGGTTGCAATATAACAAAGGCAGATTCCCAATATACTGAATCATCAGAAGGATTGCCAAATCTAGACGCTGAGCAAGCAAACACTCAATGTGAGGTCTCCGCGAGCAGCCCCGACGCCTTTGCCGCACCACCGCTGGTAGCGCGAGGACATCCCTGATCATCGTGATCAATAGAATAACTTAGTATTTAATTTAATACAATAATTTATTGTAATTCAATCGAGAATTAATTAAATCAACATCGAGTTAAACTTTGTCTTGTTTTTTAAAAATCCTCTCCGACGGCCAAGTCCATATTTGCTGACATCCAGCTGATATTAGTTAAGTTGTCAAACACCCGCCACCGTTGTAGGTGGCAGTGATATTACTTAAATATTTTGTATCCTAAACTTTCCACTTATTCGTCACATGTGATAATGTGAGTAAATTGAGCGCGTGAGTTAGTTGGTGACGCTGTTTCACGTTAATTTGTAAATGTAATTAGTTTCTCTTTCTAATTCTTGTTTCTTATTCGTTTTTATCAATGTTTTAAAAATTGAAGAAAAAATAAGAGGCAGTTTTATAGGTATCTGCTACAAAAACACTAAATTTGTCGATTCCAAAACTCCCAAATTTCTTTTATACAAAACTTCACTGCATATTAGCACCTTAAAATAAGTAAATATAGTTACACCCGATTTGATTCTATAGTAACAAACTAAAAAAAAGTGCTGTCAATGCTAGCTAACATCTCAACTTTATGCAAATATGTATCCGATTATCCGATCTCTAGTCATAACCAATCCCTCAATCGAGGCCCCACTTCCTTCATAAAAGCCTTTTAAGTCACTCAGTAATGTATGATAAAAGTGAAACCTTCACTAGATTAGGTAAGTTTACTTTTCTGATAACATGATAAGGCGTTTCGGAGCAAATCATAACTTTTTTTATAGAACGTTTTTATCTAAAATTGAACATGAGAAATCTTAACAACTGTGATAACTATTTTTCAAACTTACAGTTCAGAACATTTATGATCAATAGATTAGAACTTTAATGGATTTCCGTTAAACCGGCTGTTTTTGGCGGAAAGTGATTGAAGTCTTTGGTTGTTGATTGTAGTTTCTAGACTGTATGTTTAAAAAATAGTTGTCACAGTTGTTAAGATTTTTCATGTTCACTTTTAAAATAAAACGTATTATAACACAACTTATGACTTTTTTCCATTGGTGACGCTCTGACGCTAGTTAGCACCCAGGAGCTCTATTTTTGAATCACTCGTCTCGCGTCGAACGCTCGATTTCTACTGATTTTCGTTCGACATACGAAATTTCGTATTTTTGAATCACTCGACTGCAACGAATGGTCCTTACCACTCGTCTCGTATGTCGATCGATAGATTAATTGTCAAAATTTGTGTTAATTTCAAATCGAGGAGTTTGTGCTTTTGTGCCGAATTGATTTTTTGTTTTGACATTTTCGAACAAAAACAAAACAAAGTGTTATTATTTACGATCTATCTATGACAGTGTTTTGTTTGTTTTGCAACTAAAGGCAAAGATTTTTCATTTAAACAGCCAATAAAACGAAATATTTTACGTTCCGTTTCCGTTACGGTATTTTCCGGTTTTTGTAATTTCTGCGTAGAACGGATAAAATACAATACTTCAAATTGTACTGGCAACACTTCAGGCGAACGATTCAAAAATATGGAAAAACGAGATCATGCGACTTAGAAGACGAGTGTGACTTATGTCGCATTCGACGATACAATTTCATACGAGTGATTCAAAAATAGAGCTCCTGCTCTATTTTTGAGTCACTCGTCTCGCGTCGAGCGCTCGATTTCTACTGATGTTCGTTCGACATACGAAATTCCGTATTTTTGAATCACTCGACTGCAACGAATGGTCCCCAAAGAGTCCCTACCACTCGTCTCGTATGTCGATCGATAGATTAATTGTCAAAATTTGTGTTAATTTCAAATCGAGGAGGTTGTGCTTTTGTGCCGAATTGATTTTTTGTTTTGACATTTTCAAACAAAAACAAACCAAAGTGTTATTATTTACGATATATGACTAGTGTTTTGTTTGTTTTGCAACTGAAGGCAAAGATTTTTCATCTAAACAGCCAATACAACGAAATATTTTACGTTCCGTTTCCGTTACGGTAGTTTCCGGTTTTTGTAATTTCTGCGTGGAACGGATAAAATACAATACTTCAAATTGTACTGGCAACACTTCAGGCGAACGATTCAAAAATACGAAAAAACGAGATCATGCGACTTAGAAGACGAATGTGACGTAAGTCGCATTCGACGATACAAATTCATACGAGTGATTCAAAAATAGAGCTCCTGATCTTTTGATTTGAAAAAGTGGGCAAAGTGTCTGTCTGAATTAGTCTGGCAACACCGACGGCGGCCATCTTGAGCGTAAACAGATGTGAGATTTAGTAAATTTACATTAATTTACACGGTGCCAGCGTGTGAAGGTCCCATGTGTAGCGCAGCGCGCGCGACAAACAACTGTCATTTCAATTTTCATCTATCTATTCTGTGATCTTTAAGGCTTGCACGCATTGGTTCGTTTGCAATTGCAATGCTTTCTTCAATTTAGTAGCTTTTAAGAGTTTTCGTGAAGTAAACGATTTTCGTCTCACAAATAAAATTTATAAAAAGACCCATTGTCAGCTGACATCCCTCTAGAAACGCCACCGGCTTACTCATGGGAGTTATGGTGAAGCTTGTCGATCAAGTAGTTCGTAGCTATAAAGTAGCTAAAGTGTTTCGAGAAAATACTGACAAAATAAACAGCATAGATTTCTCGCCGAGTGGTGAAACCTTAATATCATGCAGTGAAGATGACCAAATCGTCATTTACGACTGTGAAAAAGGAACACAGATGATAACGGTGAATAGTAAAAAGTATGGTGTAGACTTAATACATTTTACCCATGCCAAAAATACGGCTATTCACAGTTCTACTAAAGTTGATGACACTATAAGGTATCTGTCTCTTCATGATAACAAATACATACGATACTTTCCTGGACATACAAAAAAAGTGGTAACCTTATGCCTATCACCTGTTGAGGATACATTTTTATCTGGATCATTGGACAAAACTCTTCGGCTTTGGGATCTACGGTCTCCAAACTGCCAAGGATTAATGAATTTGTCAGGACGTCCTGTGGCAGCATACGATCCTGAGGGACTCATATTTGCTGCTGGGGTCAATTCTGAGAGCATCAAGCTATATGATTTAAGATCATATGATAAAGGTCCTTTTGTTACATTTAAGCTGAATCAAGAAAAGGAATGTGACTGGACAGGACTTAAATTCTCTCGGGATGGTAAAACAATGTTAATAAGCACCAATGGATCAATAATTCGATTGGTGGACGCATATCATGGGACTCCCCTTCAAACATTCACTGGTCACCTGAACAACAAAGGAATACCGATAGAAGCATCATTCAGTCCTGATTCCCAGTATATATTCAGTGGATCCACAGATGGAAGAGTGCATGTGTGGAATGCAGATACAGGATATAAAGTATGTGTCTTGAATGGAGACCATCCCGCCCCTATTCAGTGTGTCCAGTTCAACCCCAAATTTATGATGCTGGCATCTGCATGTACGAATATGGCATTTTGGCTCCCAACGATAGATGATGTATAAGTGTTCTTTCTTTATTTCAGTAAGTGCATCAAAGAGAGTGACAATTTGAGACAATTCAATGAAATAAAATTATACACATTCAGTTAAGTAATATTCAGTGCTGTACAGATTTGACATAAGCTACAAATATTCTTGCTTGTACACTAGAAAACAGTAATTACAGAAATATTAGTACAGAATGACAATTAACAGGTACATGTTTTTATTTTTAAAAACACAATTCATTAAAATACTTGATAATGTGATAATAATAGACTGGTGGTGAGTGTACAAGGAAAAGAAGTAACACAGATTATATAAACTGCCTCCACGGAGTGCTTTAGGGCAAACCTGTGCTATAAATAAAGCTGATACACTCAATGATAATTTATTGTATAACTAATGGAAAACATAGAATAGAGGATTAGTTTATTGTCAGAAGGCTGAAGTATGTAGTGTGTTTGACTTCTGTTATAAAGCCAAGTACTGCACATGCAAAAATTTCTTTAATTTAGTATAAAGGTAAAATAAAGATAAGTTAAGAAAACAAAACACATGATTTGCTGACCCATTAACAAGAACTTATTGTTTAAAAAGTCTAAAAACTTCATTGATAATGCAACTTAGAAAAAAAAATTAACTAGCTATTGCCACTGAACATTAGGAATCTAGTTCCTAATGTGCGATGGTATGCCATTACGTCGTCTCAAGCCTCATACTGCTCACTGAATATAAGATGCGGGGCAAATTAAAGCAAAATCTCCCTACATCTTTTACTTATTTTCTATTTTAATGTGCATTATCAACAAAACTGTCTTAGTGTTTGTTTATTACTTCCAATTTGCTTTAAATATTACTGTCTTATTTATAAAAAAACATTTCACAAAACATAATATGGACATGTGAAACCCCTCCATTTCCGTCGCCGTTTTCGCAACTGTGGTTGCAAATGAAGAATTTTTAATCTTTCTTCAGAACCAGTTGCGATACAATGGAACATGTTCGGTTACCACAACTTCATTGCGAACAAATAAGTACATAGTTAAGTTAATTACGGGCAGTTGCAATTAAAAAAAAGCGGACAGTTGCAAATAAAAATTCTTCTTTTTGTAACTATAGGTACTTACGAACCATGGTTGCGAAAACGGCTGGAGTGAATTTTGTAGTTTGAGTAGGTATGTGGAAGAATTCAATGAAACAGTCTTTAAGGTAGCTAGCGCCACAGATGGAAAAAATTATAATCTCCATTTATAATGTGTCTTTGGAAAAAGTAAACATCATAAATCTTAATTAATATACCTAGTAGCTCTTTTTAGAACCTACTGACAAGGTAAAGAGATTTAAGAACTGGGACTTTGAAGCGGTTTTGCCAAAAACGGCAGTTTTAACGATAATTGATTAATTAAGTTCTACATTCTTATTCTAGGTTCTAGAATGTAGAGTCGCCCATTAGCTCAGTTCGAAACAGGGATGTTAGATGCCAACTTTTGAATTATGGCACCAGACGCTCAAAATTATGGTATTTTTGAAAAAAATAAGGTACGGTTAGGAAAACTCTTACGGATTTAATAAATTAGGTATAGGTCCCATTGATTAAAGTATTAAAATTTCTTCGAATTTTTATAAATTCTTCAAACAAACACTCTACTCGCTTTTTTCTTTTTAGTCTGTGCTATTCGCTACTTCTGACGAAGTTCAACTTTTTGAAGATTCACCTGTGAAGTTCACTTACAATCCACAGACTACAAAAACTATCACAGATAGATATGAACGTTCTTATCAAGTTACTGAACGAAATAAATGAATGATTTTTTAGTGTTGCTAGATATCGGTATATAAAAAAACTCGTCAACAGCATAAGCGAAAGATGAAAATATGTGATGCAAAAGTGCTTATGATAAAAAAAAAATACAATATTATGGTACATTCGCGTACCATAATGGCTGTATCATGGTACATGGTACGAACTGAATTATGGTACATGTACCATAATTATGACACGTATAACATCCCTGGTTCGAAAGAGAGCTGGCACGGATAGCCAGAGGTCGCGTTTTTGAATCCCGGCATGGGTGGAATTTTTAGCCTCTAATTAGGTTTTTAGAAAGAGGTTTGCAATTTGCAATGGTTTCACTTCAGACTGGCTAGTATGATAGGATGAAGGATGTTTGAATAGAATGAAAGGTGAAGTGTTTCTATACAACTGATGTCACTCTTGCTTACGAAAGTTTCACGGAATAAATCCACTTTTAAATAAAACAACTATAATTTAAAAGCGCCCTCGTAATAAAAGTAATGGTAAGTACAAGTTATGTTGAAATCTTTCAAAACTGCGAAAATCTGCCACTTTTCTAAATAATCTGCCAAAATGGCAGAAATCTGCCACAAATGGTCACACTGGAATGACTCTTCATTACGATGATTCTTTGTGCCAGAAAGGGACAACTCGTACACTCGAAATTTTACAATCGTACTAGGTTGCATATAGAAAAGAAAGTCATCGTTATGTAGGGGGTCATAGACAAAAGTAGAAATAACATAACATTTACATACTGGCACATACATTGCTTCTGGCCCCACACTAGGATACCCTGTGTCGTGGGAACCAGAAACAACGACATCACAAACATGTAAACATCCAAGACCTGGGGTTTTTTTTTTGTTCCCAGCCGGGATTCGAACCCGGGACCTCTTGCATGGTAGGCAGACGCGCTACCGCTACGCCACAGAGGTCGTCCATAATCCATAAGGATGGGACATTCAACACGAAAACGTCGATATTATTTAATCCTTAACTAAACATTCTGTAAATATAGCAGTCCATATTAATATTATATGGTATTAGCTGGCGCCGCAAACGTTGGTGTGCCATATCTATTAACCCTACGATAAATTCTCAGCTCTCCGAATTCTTGTTCTCACTTACCTATATATTGCAAATACACAAACTCATCAAAATCGGTGAACCCATTAAGAAAGCATAATGGACATAAGCATAAGCATTAACTAAAGCATAGAAGGAGCGTTATAAAATGAACACCTGACACATCGTTAGTTCGAAACGTCGCCAACCACGTGTTAGACAGAGAAAAATATAGTAGTGTGATGCAGTGGTCGGAGTAGGTATATTGAATTAAGGTCACTGACATCAAACGTATATGTTAATATGGATACGCCTCCGAGTTTCCGGATTATTATGATAAAAATACCGAAACATCGAAATTATTACATGAAACTAGTTAAAAATGTATCAATACTCTCAACGCTATGCTGCTAGTGGCGTAGATGACCAGAATTTAATGGTAAAAAATGACTGGTGTGTAAAAACCTTGTTGTAGTAAAAGTGTTGGAGTAAAAGCCTAAGCATGTATAAAATGATATAATAATAATATTCATTTCAACACACGACATCCGGCAAACAGGGTCTTTTGTCCTCTTATCTCTATGCTCAACGCATCTGACCAATTAGAATCAAGTATCCAGGATGACTCATTGACTGTTTGTTCGAAAACAATGCGCTCGCACCGACATCCAGACCAAGTGGCTCACTCACTTATTTCGGTTCGTGGAGTGCGCTTATTTTATGTGTTGTGAATATCTTGACTTGACCCTGGCTTGTTTACTGTCTTCTGAAATCTACTTAAAACGACGAATTTGGCTTATAACTATGGACATCGATTTATTACTCTTGGATTGGGCCCATTTGAAGTTGTTTTTGTACGGGTAAGTTTTAATTATTTTCACTATTTAAGAAGGTTTTAGAACTTGGAAACAGTTAAAAAAATCACTTTATAGCAATCATCACAGCGCATGAGAGTCCGGTACGCACACCGCAGGGCTATCACCGCTTCAGTTAAAAAAAAACACTTTATATGAAACAGAATTTCATTATCGACTTTACAGTTGTGTATGTATATATTGTAAATTTAAATCATTGTTTTAGGTGAGATATAAATAAATATGGCAAAGGTCAAGGCTGAAACAGTGCAAAAGTGGTTATTGCACTATCCTGAGCTACTTTACGATAACGCTAGTGGCACTATATACTGTACAAAGTGTGAAAGTCATTTGAAAGCTGTGAATAGAGGCAACATTACCAAACACATTGAAGGCGCTGTACATCAAGGAAAATTTAAGAGACCGCAAGAGGAATTTTACTTCGACCTCATTAAGTTCCTGAATCTATGCAATATTCCTTGGTCGCAAATGAAAAATCCAGCGTTCAAAGAGTTTTTTCAGAAACATATGTGCAGTACTTGTTGTTGCGTTTGTACCAATCATAAAGTGGTTGACGAATCACAGTTACGAAAAGTTTATTTGGAGAAGTTTTATAGGAATAAAATCAATTCGATTTATGAAATTAATAAAAATGAGAAACTATGGATATCGCTGGATGAGACAACAGACATTTTTGGTCGATACATAGTCAATTTCCTAATAAAACCATTGCATCCTAGTAATAGTGCAGGCCGGCCTTATTTGATTGCTTGTAAAATGCCAACAGCAGTAAATGGACAAACAATAACACAATTTGTACTGCAATGTCTAGAAAATTTATGGCAAAACACTTTTGAAGCGAAAGTTGACAATATTTTAATGCTTTGCACTGACAGTGTAGCGTACATGCTATCTGCAGGGCGAAATTTAAAACATTACTTACCTGAAATGAAGCATGTGACATGTTTGGCGCACGCTCTTCATCGTGTAATTGAGCAGATAAGGTCAGAATACAACGATGTTGATATTCTTATATCAAATGTTAAAAAAGTATTTTTAAAGGCTCCTAGTAGGGTAAACATTTTAAAAGAAAAATATCCTGACTTACCGTTGCCTCCGCAACCAGTCATTACCAGATGGGGTACTTGGTTACAGGCAGCATCTTACTACGCTCAACATTTAGATAAAATAAAAGAAGTTTTATCCTGCTTGAGCAGTTCTGATGCTATAGCCATACGAAACGCAAAAAACATTTTGGAAAAACAAAATTTAGAAAATGATTTAAAATATATTGAAGAAAATTACTCTATTATACTACTAGCCCTAAAAGAGTTACAAAAACAAAATTTATCTCTAGCTGATTCACTTTTAGTATTTGATCAAGTAAGGGCTACGCTTAACGAGTGCAATAATGAGAATATAAAAAATAAAATAGAATCAGTTATGGAACGAAATCCAGATTTAGATACAATTAGAGAATACAGCGAGAGTATTGAAAAAAGCGTAGCAAATAATCAGAAACTTTATTTCAAATTCGCTCCATTGACATCTACAGATGTTGAACGATCATTTTCCACTTACAAATGGATCTTAGATGTTAAAAGAAATAGCTTAAAATTAGAAAATATTGAAAAAATTATAGTTATTTATTTTAATTGTATAGAGACAGAAAATCAAAATGTAGAACTTGTAACCGATGAGGATTAAAAATAATTATTTTTAATAAAACTGTAATAATTATTATTTGTATTAACAATAAACAATTTTGTTTGCTTACATATGGTTTTTTATTTTATTACTCTATTTACCAAAGTTTTGGAAACTCCGGTACATTCCGGAAGAAAGACATGTCCATGTTATGATATCATGACGCAAGTATCTAAAGTCAATATACCTACTCCGACCACTGGGATGTTATATTATTCAAAACGTACCACCCTCAATTGTCAAGTTGGTTACCTTTGGTTACCATTATGCTACCGAATTAGAGATGTTTAGAAAATCACAGCTTGTAGTAGGCTGCCAAGTACCTTCAATTTGGCAGTGTGGTAGACAACAGATGTTGGAGTGCGTCGTCTGCAAAAACCTTGTGTTTTTTGGGTTGTTTTAAGACAATCTGAAGTGGATTTCAGTGGATCTTCGTAGTATGGAGTATACGTAATACATCGGAATGGCGTGTGTGATATTGGGATGTAAAACCCATTCGGGAGAAGAGAAAACAAAACCACCTTCATCAGCTTCCATCGGTAAGACTCAATTTTGTGTACTTTATAGTGGTTTTTTCCCTTGAATTATCACTATGACCTACTGGAATTGCAACATAGCTTTAATATCATTTGAGAATAGTGTTTTAAAGTTAATAAATCATGAGTATAATCAATTTAATCACAGTAACAAGTTTGTTGTTTATTTTAGGGCGATAGGGATGGGCGTATCCACTACCTCAGTGAAAAAGTTATCGATACTTATGTTATGGAGCTGCCCGTATTTGCATTGTACGTGTTAGTTGCTAAGATTTACCCAATATAGCTTCAGTCCTACTGCAAACGTTGTTTGATTGAGCCCTCCTTAGGATAGATCCTTATATGACGACCCTGCCAGGCGCCGCGCCTCGCGACGCGTCGTTCTTGTGACGGAGTGAGAGATCAAATTAAAAAAAAATCATGGACAAACTGTAATGTGTTGAAGAAAAATGGGGAAGCCACAATCAAAAGAAGAGATTGTGATAGCACAAAATGCTGCTGGGGGCTCTAACGCATCCTCTATAGAAGAAATCAAGATGCACCTGAGCACCACAAATAAAATTCTTGGTGCACTAATCTTCATGTTTCTGCTCGCCGGATGTTTATATCGTCGTGATAGGGAACGCAGAGACAATGGATCGGAGCAAGTTTAATGGTCTAAAAACAAGAAGAAAAACTCGAAAGTGAGAATTAAGTGCCTTGTAGAAATAAGAGTGCCAATCAGTGATAGAGTTATAAAATTAAAATCGTTTTTCGGTGCATCGGGACCGCGCGAATATGCTACGCGACGACATATTTGGAAGGCCGCGGCATTTCATTGCCTATATAGGTACACAGCTAAGTTAACATGGACTGAAGGTACAACAATAATCTAATTTTATTTTTAAGTCTTCTAGTACCCTAACTAGTAAGTAAATAAATATGTTTGGTAACATTTTGCCATGGCAAATAGGCTTAAAGATATTTTAGATGTGTTAAAGTCATTGAGAGAAAATCTTGTAAAACTCAATAAAAGTAGGAGAACGCCAGAGATTTTAAAACCAAGATATGATGAGGCTTCTCAAGTATACGCAGGGTATATTAAGTGTTCAGAATTAATAGATGATCAAATAAGTAAAAGTGAAATAAAACGGTCCGACGTAGTCGAGATCAAAGAAATTTGCGTTAGAATAAAAATACGATCTATACACAGATCCAGGAATTTTGTTCAGTGGAGACGGCTTCAGATCAAAGCCTAGAAATGGAGAAATTTGACTTAAAAACGGCAGTGGCCTTGTTGCCAGTCATAGACAGGTGCGATAAATCTGATTTACAGCTGATTTCAGCTATCGAAATGTATGCATCCTTATTGCAAAATGATGGTAAGCTGACGTTGATCAATTTCGTGCTGAAAACACGTCTTTCAGAAAGCGCGAAAATTAGGCTATCTCCCAGCTACGAGTCGGTTTCGAGTCTAGTAGAGGACATGAAAAAACATTTACTCGTGCAAAAGTCTTTCACAGCTATTCAGCAGAGGTTGCTTCGTGCGACACAAAACCAGAAAACCATAGAGAATTATGGAAAGGAAATTGAAAAATTTTTGTTGATTTGACTATTTCACAAGCCGAAGGAGATACAGCAAAATTCGAAATTTTAAAGCCCATAAACGAAAAGCAAGCTATAAAAAGATTCTCGGACGGGTTGCAAAATGGTCACCTTAGCACAATAATTTCAGCCAGAAATTACACGTCCTTAAAAGAAGCAATTCGTGGAGCGAAGGACGAGGAGATGTCAGGACCACCAGAAGGTCTGATAATGCGTTACGAACACGGTACTCGTAACAGACAGAATTACCCAGCTTTTCAGCGGGGTTTTCAGTTTCAGCGCGGACAGCAAAGGGAGTAGTTCCGCGGACGAGGCGGACAGCACATACATCGCGGGGGTCCAGCGAATCAGCAGTGGCGAGGACACCCTACCAATCGCGGACGTGGTCAAGGGTATTTTCCCAGGAGCTACAACCGAGGCGGAAGGGGTAAGTTCTTCCCTAGCAACAGTCGAGGTCATCAGGTACATTATGAAACATTATGAAAATGGGCCAGAGGTAGGTGAAAACGCCAACAACCAGTTTTTTCGTGCCTCATTCTAGCCTTTGTGCCTATGATAATTACAACAGTGTAGATTTGGACACCCACGAACAGAGATATAATTGGCTAGTTGATACAGGCGCGTCACTGTGCGCCATAAAGTACGAGAAATTGAGCCGCATTCCAATCCATTTTGGTAAGGTAAGAATAAATGAAGTGTGCGGAGAACTTTGTTCCGAAGGTTTTGTTTATCTAACCCTTACCTTTGAGGGAAAAGAATTTGTACACAAGTTTCACGTGTTTAAAAATTTGTGTTGTAGAAGTGATGGAATTATAGGACAAGACTTTATGAGAAAATACAAGGGCATCATAGACTATGAGTTAAATACTTTTTACTTAAAAACTGATACTGAAAGAATTTTCTTGCCGTTGCGAATGGGTAACATAGACTACAATAGTTACATTACAGTACCACCACGATCAGAATCTATACATTTCGTGTCAACTCACTTGAAGGAAGAAACCGTGATTTATCCAAGTCAACTGAGTGAAGGAGTATTTATGGCAGGACTTGTAGTGAGTCCAACAGATGGGAGAGTTCCTTTTAAAAATTTAAACACAAGGGACTGCGAAATCAAACTGAGTTATTTCACGTTTCAAGTATGTTCATTAGCAGAGTATGAATTGGTTAAATTTGAAAGAACAGAGAATAATGCAGAACGTGTGAAGATAATGTTTGCGGAACTAAATTTGAAAGAGTTGAATAATGAGGAACAATTGGAAATAGAAAAGATATGTGCGAAATTTTCAGATATTTTTCAACTTGATGGTGACAAATTAACTACCACAAATATTTTTGAACAAAAAATACAGCTAAAACCCAACAATGATCCGGTTTACACAAAACAATATCGATTACCTAAATTTCAAACAAACCAATAAAGAAACAGTTACAAAAAATGATAGAGAACGATGTGATAGAGGAAACAAAGAGCGCATGGTCAAGCCCTATTCTATTAGTACCTAAAAAGTCAGAATCCGGAAACAAAAAGTTCAGACTTGTGATAGATTATCGTAAATTAAATGAAAAAATTGTTGATGACCGATTCCCTTTACCAAACATTCTGGATATTTTGGATGCACTATCAGGTTCAGTTTATTTCACCCATTTAGATTTATTTTCAGGGTATTATCAGGTACAATTAGAAGAAGAAAGCAGAAAATGTACGGCATTTACTTTTGACAAGCAATATCAAATGAAACGTATGCCGATGGGGTTGAAAATAAGTCCCAGTGCTTTTTCTCGAGTTATGACAGTGGCGTTATCTGGCTTAAATTACGAAAAATGTTTAGTCTATTTGGACGACTTAATTGTATTTGGAAGAAATTTAACTATGCACAATAAAAAATTAATTGACGTATTTTACAGACTGAGGGAGGTAAATTTAAGACTTAATCCACAGAAATGTGAGTTTTTAAAGAAAGAGATTGCATACCTAGGGCATGTTGTAACATCAGATGGAGTCAGGCCAGATCCAGGGAGTCAAAGCACTCACCAATTACCCAGTACCCAAATCAATAGATGAAGTAAAACGTTTTGTGGCTTTCAGTAATTACTATCGGCGTTTCATTCCAAATTTTGGGGAAATAGTTATACCACTTAATAAATTATGTAAAAAATATGCGACGTTCATTTGGGATGACAATTGTCAAAATTCGTTCGAAACATTAAGAGAGTCGTTATCAACGCCACCGATTTTACAATTTCCAGATTTTTCACCTGAAAACGAATTTCAGTTGCATACTGATGCCTCAGGAACAGCCATAGGGTCAGTTTTAAGCAACAAAAACAAATTACCAATTGCTTATGCCAGTCGTGGACTTAATAAAGCTGAACTAAATTATCCAACAGTGGAGAAGGAATTATTAGCAATTGTTTGGTCAGTAAATTATTTCAGACACTATTTATTAGGAAAAAAGTTCAGAATATTCACAGATCATCGGCCTCTTGTTTATTTGTTTAACATGAACAATCCAAGTAGCAGACTTACGAAATTCAGATTAAAATTCGAAGAGTATGACTTTGAAATAGAGTATGTGAAAGGAAAAGATAATACAGCAGCAGACGCGTTATCACGAGTCGTAATAACATCAGATGAACTAAAAGGAAGGAATGAGCATGTGGTGAATGTCATGACAAGACGAAAGAAGAGAGAGGAAGAGGAAAGAGCAAAAGAACAGAATGTAAGGGATGCTAGCATAGCTACTGATGGATGTTGTGCGCAGCCGGACGTTGTGGAAATGTTTAGCAAACCGAAAAATTCCGTTGAATTGCTATTTACAACAAGTGAGAGAATGAAAAGAGTGAAAAGTGATGAGAAAAAATGCTTATTTTCATACGATCCAGAGAAGTGTATAATTTACACCTGCCCACAATCTCGATCATGTATGACGCGAGACGCCTACGTGAGGGAATTTGAGCAGTTCTGTGAAAGTAAAAACGTAAAAGAAATTTATGTAATGAAAAAAGTAGAGAATGATAAATATATAAAATGGCTAGCCAACGATGAAAGTAAAAATAATAATAAAAGTAAACGGTCTGGTCCGCGAATTTATATTATAAAAGAGAAGCAACGTATTACTTCAAATGAAGATAAATTAGTAGTGTTGAATGATTTTCATATATCACCTACAGCAGGTCATGCAGGAATACGTCGAATTATTAGTAATATACGTAAGTATTATACGTGGCCAACAATTGAACAAGACGTCAAGAAGTATGTTTCAAAATGTGCAAAGTGTACACAGAAACATTCGATACCGCACAAAGAACCAATGGTTGTCACAACTACGGCAACATCGGCATTTGATAAAATATATTTAGATATAGTGGGGCCCTTAGTTAAAGATTATTTTAATAAAGTATACATTTTAACTATACAATGCGAGCTAACAAAGTTTGTAGAAGCATATGCATTAGATAGTAAAGACACTACTACAGTGGCGAAGGCTTTTGTTGAGGGTTTTGTTCTTAGGTACGGTATCCCCAAGGAAATCGCAGCTGATCGAGGCACTGAATTTTTAAATTCAGTTTTGAAAGAAGTGTGTAAGTTATTGAATATATCGCAATTGACATCGACAGCTTACCATCATGAAACAATAGGATCTTTAGAAAATTCACATAAGACTTTAAACGCTTTCCTGAGAATTCAAACCAATAATGAGCTCAAGGTGTGGAGCACATGGGTGCCATGCTGGTGTTTTAGTTATAATACAACTGTGCATACGTCAA
Organism: Yponomeuta sedellus; assembly: GCA_934045075.1. Classification (NCBI taxonomy): domain Eukaryota; kingdom Metazoa; phylum Arthropoda; class Insecta; order Lepidoptera; family Yponomeutidae; genus Yponomeuta; species Yponomeuta sedellus. The sequence goes on along the minus strand of OW203725.1, from coordinate 14,468,020 downwards.
CAAAATTTACACCATACGAACTTGTATTTGGAAAAATATGTAATATTCCATCTAATTTAGTGAAACAGGCAGAACCACTATATGATTGTGAAAATTATCCTTTGTTAGTAAAGTACAGAATACAAAAAGCTCAGGAACAGGCTAGGCAAAATTTAATACAGTCAAAAATTGTGAGAACAGAAAACGCAAATCAGAAAAGTAAAAGTGTAACCTATAAACCACATGACTATATTTTAGTGAAAAATTAAATGGGAAATAAATTCCAAAATGTGTATAATGGACCGTATATGGTAGTGGAAGACATCTCGCCTAATGTAAAAATAATTAAAGATGGAAAGGTCGACATCGTACATAAGAATAGAACAAAGATGTTTATAAAATAACCAATTATGTTTTAATTTTAATACAGAACATTAGTTTAAGAAAAAAAAATAGGAAAAATTAATGTAAAAGAAAAAAAAAACAAAAATTGACATATGTAACCAATGTAATCAATGTAATCAGTTAGTCAATATGATAAGGCATAACACTAAGTTGATAATTATTTAAAAAAAAATGTAACTAAGTAATTTTTTTTTCCTTTGGGTGGGTGGTGTTATGGAGCTGCCCTTATTTGCATTAAACGTGTTAGTTGCTTAGATTGATCCAATATAGCTTCAGTTCTACTGCAAACGTTGTTTGAGTGAGTCCTCCTTAGGATAGATCGTTATACTTAGTAAAGAATTTTTTTTTATTTCTTGTATTTATTCCATTATATATGTTAATTAACTTTTAAAAGCTCGATTCAGTAACGTTCTATGAAGTTACCAATTCGATTGTTGATGATTATTGATTAATATTTTTCCTGTTTGAATCTATTCATTGCATTAATATATTTATAGATTCAATCATGTTTTAAAAAGAAACACTTTTTGATACAAAATAGTCAATTTACAATTATATTCGTCAACGTCAACTTAATACTCCATCTCAGATTTTTTCCTGAAGGCCTATGTTTCAGAATAGAATCCGTAACGACGTCCATATTGACGTTACTTTTCTTCTTCCCATTTAACAAAAATACAGATCGAGCTAATACCTTATATTAAAAAGTTACCAAAACATTATACTCTATGTTTATCTTGCAATGAAATTTGAAAAAGAAAAAACTATTGCTACTATTGATAAGGTAAATCCATCTTCGGCGATTATATTATTATTGCAAGTAATAATTCAGTAATTCGATGGATACAGTAATTTGATGTGTCAAGTGATGAATTCTGATATTTAAATACGTTTCGTTGACAGATTTTAGACAGGTATAGGGGTTGATGACCACATCAACGAAGGAATTTTCGAACGCAAGACTATAAGGATCATCAACTACGTCAGGCTGCAGTAAATTTGATCAAGAAAGAAGAATATGACATTTTTGCTCACTTCCCATGTTCAGAACTGACCTGAAAACAAACAGAAACTTTTAATAAAGGCGTACCTACAAAAGAGAGCTGCTTAAATAATAACATATTCCACTTTTAAACACTTTTGTTTTAGATCTATTTATAAAAGCTATTTGGGTTATAAGCTACGTCTTTTATTGACTGATCCTGATAAGTAATTGCATACTTTGAAGAAAGGTACAATTTGCATCTATATAGTCAGATATGTTTTGCAATAAGGTGATCACCACATAATTTATTAATTGTGAAACTAACAGCTTTGACATCCATTCATTTAACATTTTGTTTTTACCTTTCAATCTTTCTTTATCTATGATTTACACTGTTGGAGAGATGGTTTTTTGTGGCTAAGTCTATGGTAGTTTGTATTGTCGTTGGGTGAGATTTAAATTCAAGACAAACATAAAACAGCTGATGGGGTTTGGAAAACAAATTGTTTACACGTAGAAGTCTTAATATAAGCAACATCGTGATGTGGGAAATGCGGGCTTGTTTTTTTGATATTATCAATTCTCATATCACACTGTTTACTTATTACGATTTAGAAATACTGAAATAATGATAATCTGATAAATGAATTAAATGGATGAAGGCACCACTCGGATGCTGTGGTGCCTGGGACACTGTTTGGATGTAGTAGACTTTACTAAAGAAGTGTGGTAAAGGAAAAAAAATTGTATTTTATTGTGAACTTCCAAAGGTGAGTACCCTAAAACCTATGTTTTCTCGCGTAAAAGGACCAACGGATAAAATATCACTTTGTAAATAAACTTCGTAATGACTCATTAACCGAAATTACCGTAATTGTTGCTTGTAGAACCCTTCTACGCCCTAAAATTAGGAAAATAAACCAATCCATTTGTAGGTTGTACTAGTGATGGAATGCCAAAGCATGGTCGTCGATTAAAATGCGCCTCAGTAGTAGTATAGTCGATACTTGTTCATCACACCTTAGTACATAATCCATTGTTTCTTCTTATTCAAGTTTTCCCAAATTGATAAATGGAAGCAAAAGCACGCAAAGACGCAGAAATAACAAACAGGACAAAAACGACTGTAAACTGCGCTCAAGGCACTTTAGACCAGAGTGTTTTGGACGAAGAAACTTATTGCCGACACGCCAGAAGGAAGATGTGGTGCCCATCTTAGACCAGTAAAAATAGAAGTAGTGGTAAGAAAGTTAAACATTTGTTACAGAATATTTATCGCTACCTTTTCATATACACTTATCACATGTTTTTACAAAATAGGTTGCTCCCAGGAGTTAATTTTGTATTCGAGCATAACGAAAATAACTACAAAAGTTTACAAAATATTTTTTTTCCTTACCATACTTCTTTAGTAAAGTCTACTACATCTAAACAGTGTCCCGGGCTCCACAGCGTCCGAGTGGTGCCTTCATCCAATAAATTCATTTAACAGTTTATCTTTATTTCAGTATTTCTAAATCGTAATAAGTAAACAGTGTGATGTGAGAATTGATAATATCAAAAAAGCAGGCCCAAAATTTCCACATCACGATATTGCTTACATTAAGACTTCTACGTGTAAACAATTTGTTTTCCAAACCCCATCAGCTGTGTTATGTTTTGAATTTAAATCTCATCCAACGACAATACAAACTACCATAGACTTTCCCACAAAAAACCATCTCTCCAACAGTGTAAATTATAGATAGATTGTTAAAAAAAGGTTCAAAGGTAAAAACAAAATGTTAAATGAATTAACGTCAAAGCTGTTAGTTTCACAATTAATAAATTATGTGGTGATCACTTTATTGCAAAACATATCTGACTATAAAGATGCAAATTTTACCTTACTTCAAAGTATGTAATTACTTATCGGGATCAGTTAATAATGGATGTAGCTTGTAACCCAAATAGCTTTTATAAAGACTTTTAAAACGAAAGTGTTTATAAGTGGAATATGTTATTATTTAAGCAGCTCTCTTTTGTAGGTACGCCTTTATTAAATGTTTCTGTTTGTTTTCAGGTCAGTACTGAACATGGGAAGTGAGCAAAAATGTCTGTTATCTGCCAATGCCACGGTCATATTCTTCTTTCTTGATCAAATTTACTGCAGCCTGAAGTAGTTGAGGATACTTATAGTCATCCGTTCGAAAATTCCTTCGTTGATGTGGTCATCAACCCCAATACCTGTTGTCTAAAATCTTTCAACGAAACGTATTTAAATTATCAAAATTCATCACATGACACATCAAATTACTGCATCCATCGAATTACTGAATTATTACTTGCAATAATAATATAATATTGTGCCAATTGAATACGTTTTGCTGGCAACTTTTAGCATTAGATTGATGTCGAAGATGGATTTACCTAATCAATATTAGCACTATTGCTAATATTTTCCTTTTCAAATTTCGTTGCAAGATAAACATAGAGTTTTGATAACTTTTTTAATTAACTCGTAATGCAAGGTCTTAGCTCGGTCTGTATTTTTACTAAATGTGAAGAAGAAACGTAACATCAATATAATACGTTGTCACGGATTTTTTTCTGAAGCATATGCCTTTAGCAAGAAATCCGAGACAGAGTATTATGTTTACGTTGACGAACATAATTGTAAATAAACTATTTTGTATAAAAAAGGGTTGCTTTTTAAATTATTGTTACTTATTTTGATACAATGTAATTTATTTAATTAATTACATGATTTACCTAATTAAAGTCTTTATTTTCTCAACGTTTCTATCGATATCGATGGAGAGTTAGGCCCATCCCTAGTCGGTAGCGTTTGACAGTAGGGCCTGTATAATTATACGCACCTTGAAATCGGTGCATTGATAAACGTAGTGTCATCTCTTTTTTTCTTATGGAAAGTATGTTAGCGAAAGCGGGACAGCATTACTGTTCAAGGTTTCTGCTAAGTTACTGCTACCCCTTGATAAGGACTAAAGCATAGGAGCGTTATAAAACGAACACCTGACACATGTCTGTCTCGTTAGTTTGAAACGTCGCCAACCATGTGTTAGACAGAGAAAAATATTGTAGTGTGATGTTTTATTATTCAAAACGTACCCTCAATTGACATTTCATTTTTTTAGCATACGTATTTTATTGTATTAAAGGAAACAAGACACAAAATAAAACGACCCATATTTTTTTATTTTCTGAAACACGCACTTTTTCTTATATTATTTAAATTTTAAAGTTTAAAATATTTTTACCGGAAGTGACGAAACAACGAGGCTCACACTATGTTTTCTTTTGCCTAATATCCTAAAAAAACATAGTTACAAACAAATGTCATTTTAGTATTGCCAGGGCCATGTTAAAAAACAGTTTCTGTATTTTTATGTTTTGTATCTGCAAATATGTTTTTCTTTTATACAATTAAATCAGCATAATTCAATTCATCATCCCATATGATGTAGTTGTTCCTTTTTTTCTCGCCCAGGACGCCTAAAGCCAGCACCCAGGCTCGACCCGGGATGCCATCTGGTCCTGGAGCGGTGTTACGCACTGCTAGGCGTCTCACCGCTCGCTCCAGCTCCTCTTTTCCAACATCCAGGTCCTCCGTCCGCGGGGGTGTCAGCAGCGTTGGCGCGCACGGTACGCTCGGCGGGCTGTCTGCAGCTCGCGGGAAGAGGGTCGACCACCCTCGCCGCGAGGCCGGGCTCTAGAGTCTCGGTCAACGGAGGAGCCCACGGTCTGAGCTTGTCCATAACCATTTTGTATGGACGCCCCCATGGGTCTCCGTTGAGGCTGCCCACGAGTTCGCGGTAAGCCCACTCCTTGACGTTTGCGACAGCCGCTTGGAAAGCCTTTGTAGCTTCGCGAAACGCGTCGTACGCTGCCGTCCTCTCCTCGGAGGAAGCCTGGCGCCTCCTTCTCGCCCGCAGGTTAGCCCTTCTGGCGGTAAGGCACGTCGCACGCAAATCCGCCAATTCATCAGACCACCAGTAAGTAGCGGTGCGTTCCATCGGCCTGGAACGGGGCATCGCGGTGTCGCAGACCTGGGTCATCCTCTCCCGGAACGGTCAGCTGCTGTCTCATTTCATCAGCTAGTTTCACCTGGCTTGGCAGGGACTGAGACGACCGAGTGGCTGCTGGTGGCTGCGTCAGATCAATGTCGTCTTCCACCGACAGTGGAGGTCGCTTGCCTTTTGCCTTCTTGGCCCCGATACCGGAACTGTTGGCTGCAGTCCTCTTTCTCTTCCTCGCAGACCCCGTCAACATCTGCGAGGCCAGTGAGGAATCCGACTCGTAGTCGTTCTCAGGGAGCGCAAGTCTCTCTAGCTCGACGACTGGGTACGATGGGTGGGCGAAAAAGTCGGCAGCAGTCTGCCGTTTCTCCTTTTCTGCTCCCCCCTTCCGCCATCTTCCTTCTCCTTCTTATCACACTCTGACGTCACTACGTCCTCCGTCCCTCCGTCTTCCTGTTGCTTCTCGCCTTCTCGCCTACATGGGGGGCGCCGGCCGAAGCCGGTACCCCCCATATCTGGAGGGCGTTCCCCTATCCGCCCCATAAGTTTTAGAGGATAATTTAAGATAAGAGAAGCGCTCGTAGCCTAGGCGAACCGAGTGATTGGAATCAATCACTTGGTTAAGCAACATTAGGCGCGGTCAGGTACGGGATGGGTGAGCGTCCCATGACTACCGCTAGTGGCAATTTTTCCGAGCGCTTCCGTGCTTCGCAAGGCACGTTAAGCCGTTGGTGCCGGCTGTCATAATGGCAGTCGTTAAGCCATGTCAGAGGCCTTATGGGCGGCTTGATAACTCTGACAGTAAGGCCCGCCACTGTCTTACAATCCTCCACCAACCCGGACTTGGCCCCCGTGGTGGAGTATGGCCTAACCTTACGTTAAAGAATCGGAGTCCAGAGTAATAGTTCACAACACGACGAAACGTAAAAAAAAATTCAGGACACTTATAAGCACAAGACAGAGACATTTCCGAAGTAACCAACGATCAGGTCGAGACTGGGTTTTTCTGAAATTTCAATTATCCTCTCGTTATCAACCCCTGTATGTCCCCACTGCTGGGGCACGGGTCTCTTCCTGCATCGCAGGAAGGTTAGGCCATACTCCACCACGGGGGCCAAGTCCGGGTTGGTGGAGGATTGTAAGACAGTGGCGGGCCTTACTGTCAGAAGTTATCAAGCCGCCCATAAGGCTTCGGACATGGTTTAACGACTGCCATTAATATGACAGCCGGCACCAACGGCTTAACATGCCTTGCGAAGCACGGAAGCGCTCGGAAAAATGCCACTAGCGGTCGTCACGGGACGCTCACCCATCCCGTACCAGACCGCGCCTGTTGTTGCTTAACCAAGTGATTGATTCCAATCACTCGGTTCGCCTAGGCCACGAGCGCTTCAATATATGGACTATATATGGGCAATATATGGACCCTTATAATTATGATTATGTAAACTGGTCATATACAGGGTGACTCATTCAAATCGGTCAGTATGGGAAAGTCTGAAACTATAAGACATACGAAGATCTGTTCTGAGGAACCATGTCATCGATTTTAATAACAAGAAAAACTGCATTCATACATTTTAAAAAACATCTGTACTCCGTTCGGGGATCGAACCCGGTGGTTTTGAAATTTTGAAAAAAATTTAGGTATTAGGTAAGCGCCTAATACCTAAATTTTTTTGCTTAGTCAAACAATTCCAGTATATTCATAATATCGAGGCTTCTGCACAGAAGTGAAAACTTTTGAGTATAATATCTCGATTATAAGATAATCACTTGGTTTCACTGGACCACGAGCGCTGGCACTAATTTCACAATACTGGGCCGAAAATTTTATGAAAACATAGTTCATAACTTTTCGATTCTAACCCAATATTTTTAAGAATATGTTATGACTGGAAGGCATTTTTTTGTGATGGCACTATGAGAACATTTTTTTTAATTTAGTTTGGTACTACTGTTCTGCTTGATTAACCCACATTTACTTAATTGAAAGAGATGCTTGTTTAGCAATAATAACTTTTATTTCATGTTTTCGTCGGCATCACCTAGCCTTGCTAGGGATCGACTGACATCTCAACAAAAACGTAGCGATTCTCTTTCAAACATTTAAATTCATACTAGACGGCTGTGCCAGCCACTTACTATAAAGAGGAATCGATTAATCTGTCACACGAAAAAACACCCACTGTACCAATGAGCGGTTACGTGAAACTTGATATTATGGTCACCCTATCCGAACATTGTGTGAGAGGTTATATTTTTTTAAGTAACTCTCGTTACGATAGGTTTTTGTGGTGAAACGATATGTTAATCGAAGGAGCCTAAAATGTCAAAGAATTTGGTACATAAATCATATCCCGACTTGTTTTGCTTACTAGATATCGGCATATGAAAAAGCGTTTCGATTGCGCGGCCAGCGTCCTTAGGTTTTTCAGTAATTTTGTTTGTCTGATGAGAAAACGAGTGTTAATTCGAACCTCATCGGCTGTTACAAATCTGACTAATTTAGATAAGCCTGATTACGAAAAAAACAACCTGAAGAAATCGGAACCGGAGGATTGCGCGGCCATGGCGTTCAGGCGTCGATATCTTCTCAAGTAATGGTGATAGAATGAATTTTCTTTCTTCGACATTTGTTGACAAATTAAAACATGCATTGACAAAAAAACCAGGCCTGTAGACCCTGTAGATGTCGAGATCTGACATGGCCGCGCAGTTCTCCGCAAGCCGTTCGCGCGGCCATCTTCAAACCTCAATAACTTCTTTATTACTTTGATTACTGCTTTGACAAATTTTTGGTTTTCACCCGTAGATAGAGTAGAACTATAGATCAAGGCACAGTGTAACCGTTTTCACGTCGGTGAATATTATTTGTTTGGTGCGTGAATGTTGCCACAGTAAAAGTGAATTGCCATAATGAGGGATAAAATATTTCAGTCGTTCATAGGCCATGAATAAAAATGCAGATTTAGTTTTGAATTTTATTAATCATACATGTCTGACAATTGTTTGCAGAACGTAGCAAACGTTTTATAAACAATTGTCATTTTGTATAATTAAAAATACGTTTTATTTTACACGTTTAAATTTTACAAGTTAAGGCGCTTAGGGACGCTATCTAGGACCACCAATGGAATACAATCATAAACTCTTTTATTAATAAGTTTTTTTCATATAAAAATTCACCATATAAAAAATCTTTCGAAGGGTACCTCAGACCACCAAAATGTACATTTTGTCGAAATGTAGAGAGCATATTCGAGCATTTGATGTAGGTGACCAGTTCTGTCTTCTAAATGCTAGCAACCATTTTTCCAGAACAGAACTATTTTGAAGAAATCTGGAAAAGAAACATTGCTAATATTAATAAATATTGTAATTCATTAAAATATAATAAGTAATAACTTTAGTATTATTATTCGCGATACTCATACATAGCTGTTGTATATTGAACGGGTCGATTATTTATTAGGGAAATAAGGTAATTACGTTTTACCTAATAAACGATCGCGGCTAGACGGTATTGTACGAGATTCATTGATACAAATTCAAATTTGAATTCTATACTGAATTCAAGGGCACATTGCTTGCGGCAGAATGCACAAAAACACCGAAAGGGTTCTTGCGATAAATTCGAGTTGACACATTTTCTGCTGAGTGGAATGAATGCTGAAAAATTATATGGGCAACAAGTCACATAGGAAGGCGATGCAGCTATCTAACAAAGCATCAGGATATTATATTTGATAATTCAGTGCTGTAGCCGTAATGTTTCTGTCTCTATTGTTTTTATTATAGATTTCGATATCAACCCTTGTATGTCCATAACTCTGGAGCACGGGTCCTGCATCGCAGAAAGGTTAGGCCATACTCCACCGCAGGGGCCAAGCCCGGGTTATAGTTTTAGGTACATTTGATTTTTAATAACGATACATTAAGTATTAAAGATTCATAATATATTTTGATTACGTTTGTAACTAAATATCTGTACAAGGACAAGCCGTCGAAGTCTGGGACTTCGAGTTAAGTAATGATCACGCAGCGTTGCCAGATATACGATTTAAATCGTATTCATACGATGTTTTACATTTATGTTGCATATACTCGTACGATCAAGGGGCAGAAATCGTACGTAAACATACGACTTTTTTTATATTTTATTCAACCAAAGTACTAATACCAACATAGCACGTCACTATTTATTCTTTTACTTACTAAGTAGCACATTAGTTAGATTTACCCTTAAGGTAAATCTAACTAGTGTGCGACGTTACCGGTTACTCGTTTTTGTGACACAGATTATGAACGCTGCTTCAGTTCAGTCAATCTTATTAAAACAAAGATCCGAAATAGGCTGAGCAATAAAACTCTAAACGGCACACTTTTGGCAAAACAACATATTAAGCGCTATGGGTGTTGTGTGGATTTTTCTCAAACAAGAGCAATAATATTAACATTACAGTAAAACCCTTTACGGGGATAAATAAAAACCTAAAAATAGTGTGTTTATGTTTAATCGATTGTTTACTTTAAAGTAATAAAACAAAGGTTTTGAAAACGTTCTGTTTTTTTAGCAGCCTTCTTAGGGAATACTACTTTTTATTTTCCCATCGTACGGTCGCTTATAACGTCTGCCAACACGGTCAAGTAATGATCGGGATTTTCGACATAAACGGATGGCAACATTTTTTTACTCTTCGTTTTTTTAGGTTAGGAAAGAAAATTCTATTAAATTGCTTTTCTTACGGACTAGTTGCAAAGCTACTAGTTGAAACTTAACTAAAATACTCAACATAAGGCAACTTTGGGCTTAACAATAATTGAAACACAATAATTACTTACCTATCAAAGGAAACTTCCCCCAAAGCTCTTTCTTAACGATTTCTGCATACGAGTACACTACAATTCACCATACTTTCTCTATTTAGGTCACTTTTAATATATCATTTCACAAATACACGGTTGCTCTTCGAAACGGCTAGCGTAGCGTTAAATATGATAAAATTTTCAAAATCTTGTCGTTTGTTTGCCCCCAAAAACGTCAACTTGACACTGGGGGCAAACAAAAAAAGCAGTTACACTTTTGCTGTTTACTCTATCTCTTTCTCACCCATGGTCGCTACGAAGTTTGTTTCATTTAAAACTTGTATGTGTGCGCTGTGGCTTGCTCTATAGTTTTACTCCCTCTACGTTTTCACCATTTAGTTTTGACAAATTTCGAGAAAATCTTGACATACAATGTCAAGATTTGGTTATAATAAGCAGTAAGAAGTTATAGGTAATCACCTTTTGAAAACAGAACATGGCCGCGCAATCGAAACGGTAACGATAACCCGACTAAATTTGAAAACATTCAGAGTGCTGCCACTATTGTAAGTTACAATACCATCTAAATTTGGACTCTTACTCAGGGCATTAGGGTTACAACGTAGACGGAGAATAGATAGACGAGACATAACCATAGAAAAAAAAAGAAGAAAGAGATGACTCAATACGAGTCTTTTAAAGTGTAAGCGAGAAACAGTAATGATCTTCTGTCCCTTACGCGCGTATGCGATTTTTTTGTTTGACACAGTTCGAATCTGTGGCAGACAAACCTACGTCAAATCTGAGCTTGATCAAGTTTTACTTTAAATTTAGGCAGATATCGGTGTTTTTCTCCATAAAATTGTACTTTTCGTGTTCGGTGCAATTGGACGAAAGTGATATAATGGTAAATTGCAGCATTTTAGGCTGTGGAAGCCGCAGTGAGCGTAAAAACGCCAACATAACCTTTCATTTCGTAAGTGCTTTTAATTCTTTTCTAATCTCTGTTTTTATGATGTTCAAGACTACGGCAAGGTTTACAATGCATCTACTGCACTCAATTACCCCTAAATTAGATAAATATGTGCCGTGAAAACTAAATCGAAAATTTGAATATTTTGGTGTTACCCGTCTAAATTATGTAGGCGCTCATACGATAGATTGGTAATATAACTGCGACAATCTTAATTTAGACGGTTTATAATAATGTTAGTGTTACCAGACTTAATATAGGTACAAAAAATCCCTTAGTGTTGGCAAAAACAAGGAAGGCCAAATGTGAAAAAAAAACTCACGCCCGATATCCCCGAGGGTGTAGGCAGAGGAACCAACCACGAGTTATACCCTTGTTTTGACGAGGTCCCAAACGTACCATTGGCAAGTCTTTCCCCGTTATCCGGGCACTTTATGTTTATATTGTTCAAAATTATTTTACAGGTACCCAGCTGATCAGGCTCTACGGACCATCATGGGTTAAAGCCACGGGTCGTTTGGACTGACTGGCAACCGACAAAGTATACCCGTGTTTGTTACCGTAATTTCGAGAGTCGAGACCCATAGTTTTCGAAAAACAAAGAGTTCTACTTTTCTGACAGAAGGTTCCGTTCCGAAACTGTTTTTGCCGGTAAGGACTCCCTAAAATAATATAAGTTATAGGTACATTTTAGTGATGCAATATATTCGTACATTATTATGTTATAGTTTACCTCATAAATATATTTGCGAATAGACCATTCAATGCATTATTTGTAAGGGTGTAAATAATATTAGTTATGGGTATATTTTAGTTATTCAATATATTCGTACATTATTATGTTATGCTTTACCTCACAAATATATTCGTGAATATACCGTTCAATGTAAAATTACGTCTTTGTCCTGGGTCTATTATTTTTTCAATCACTCTACTTAATGTATAGTTAACTATAGTATACTTTGAAAGGTATTTTTTTTTAAAACGCCGTTTGTGTTCTTTCCAGGCTCTTCTTGAGGCTACATCATCGTATTCTCCATCACTTGCGGTTGCAAGTACTAGTACAAGAGCTACTGATATTCCTACGATGGACAGCCTGAAAAATCCTGATTTGGCTCCGTGTGACTTCTTTTTAATTCCCTAAAATTAAAAATCAGCTCAAAGGGATACAGTTGTCATCGCCGGAAGACGCGCTAGCAGCGTTTGGGAATGTAGAAGAGGTGTCTCCGGAGGACTGGAAAAAATGTTTTGAAAATTGTTTCAGACGCATGAAACTTGGTATAGAGGCTTTTGGAGAGTTCTTTGAAAAGATTTAATAAAAATATTTTTTTCATAGAAGTTAGTTTTTTAGTTTCTCAAATCTTTCTGAGTGTCCCACGTATAATTTTAATATTTTTTTTTACTTCTATTGAGGTATTGATTTATTTCTCGATTTTCTGTTTACAACTTGTAAATACGCAAAACATACTTTTGGGAATTATGGGTTATGCTAGCAACTCTTATGAAGTACCTACTTCTATCTCCATCTCAAAGGTATACGCGCAGGCCCAGTCTATTCTATTCTCTGTCTACGGGTTACAATTAGGGTTCTGACAATTAGGCCTGTACGGTGTACGTATGCTGTCACATGACGATCGTTTTGTGATGTAGTGGTAGTGTTAGCTACGGGTGGACTGTATAGGAAAACTAAAGAGAAACTAAGGAAAACGCTAATAATAGATTTAATGGAAAATGTAGGCAAGAAAATGGTATGAGACAGAGTGGTTGACAAGTGTGACAGTAAAAACATAGAATAATAAAAAGGAGGTGAAACTGTCCGCAACATGCTCCCCTTTTTTAGGAAAAAACACAACAATAACAACATACAAAACAAATTTATATATAAGAACACTCAAAGGACTGCTACGCGTCCACTGGCCCTCGTCGCTTCTCCCTCACTTCATCTTTATCTTCGACAGCTGGTCAGCCGGCGAGGCATTGAGGGTAGTCACATCGGCAAACCCCGCGCCTCCGCGGCGCTTGCCTGACTGTCCGGTGTCGCCACCGGATGTCACATTGCCAAATCCTGTGCCTCCGTGGCGCCTACTCAACTATCCGGTGTCGCCACCGGCTGTCACGGCGGCAAATCTTGCGCTTTCACAGCGCCAACCTCGCCGACGAGTAACACCACTGGTAGCTACTCGGGCATCTACGTTTTGCCTTTACTGCAATAATCTGCATAATTTAGCGGTGTGTCCATTTTTCAAACGTCTCTCTATTGACAACAGATGGCGCTGGCGGGGTATGCCGACGTGACCGCTAGTGGCGACACCGGACGGTCGGGCAAGCACCGCGAAGGCGCGGGGGATGCCGACGTGACCGCCAGTGGCGACACCGGACGGTCGGGCAAGCGGCGTGAAGGCGCGGGGGATGCCGACGTGACCGCCAGTGGCGACACCGGACGGTCGGGCAAGCACCGCGAAGGCGCGGGGGATGCCGACGTGACCGCCAGTGGCGACACTGGACGGTCGGGCAAGCGGCGCGAAGGCGCGGGGAATGCCGACGTGACCGCCAATGGCGACACCGGACGGTCGGGCAAGCGGCGCGAAGGCGCGGGGGATGCCGACGTGACCGCCAATGGCGACACCGGACAGTCGGGCAAGCGGCGCGAAGGCGCGGGGGATGCCGACGTGACCGCCAGTGGCGACACCGGACGGTCGGGCAAGCACCGCGAAGGCGCGAGGGCTAGTTGAAGCTTAGAAGTAGACAAAGATGCCGCCGGTGTGGCCGCCAGTGGCGACACCGGTCGGCCGAGTCGTGCGCCTTCTAAATTAGCGCAATTTACTGCTACTCTACTCCTAGCCTCACTACTGTCACATACACATTTTTCTGGTACTTGACGTAGTCGCCGCTGTTTTTTTTTGAACGCGGCCTCGACGACTAATGCAGCCGCCTCGTGCTCTTTTTGTTCTACAACGAACCGCAACTCGGCGAGGTACCGCTCCTGCTCACGCTGCTCTCGTTCAAGGTGATCCAAGCGCTCTTTTTCACGCCATTCGTGCTCTAGTCTCAAGCGCGCTTCCACGGCTGCCTTTCGAGCTCGTATGGCTGTAGCTTTAGACGTTCCAAGGACCAAATGTTAGCTACGGGTCCACCCGTATAGGAAAACTAAAGAGAAACTAAGGAAAACGCTAATAATAGATTTAATGGAAAATGTAGGCAAGAAAATGGTATGAGACCGTAGAGGGAGTATGAGACAGAGTGGTTGACAAATGTGACAGTAAAAACATAGAATAATAAAAAGGAGGTGAAACTGTCCGCAACAGGTAGTCTGTGGTTTTGTTTGACGTTTGCTTTAGTCACACACAGGGATGTTATACGTGTCATAATTATGGTACATGTACCATAATTCAGTCGTTCGTACCATGTACCATGATACATCCATTATGGTACGCGAAAGTACCATAATTTTGCCATTTTTCATCACAAGCACTTTTGCATCACATATTTTCATCTTTCGCTTTTGCTGTTGACGAGTTTTTTACCTACCGATATCTAACAACACAAAAAAATCATTCATTCATTTCGTTCAGTAAGTTGATGAGAACGTTCATATCTGTGATAGTTTTTGTAGTCTGTGGATTGTAAGTGAACTTCACAGGTGAACTTTGTAGCTGTATCAACAATTTTTCTTCAAAAAGTTGAACTTAGTCAGTAGCGAATAGCACAGATTGAAAAGAACTAAGCGAGTAGGGTGTTCGTTTGAAGAATTTATGAAAATTCGAAGAAATTTTAATACTTTAATTAATAGTACCTACTTACTTAATTTATTAAAGTTTTCCCACCCGTACCTTATTTTTTTCAAAAATACCATAATTTTGAGCGGTTGGTGCCATAATTCAAGAGTTGGTATCTAACATCCCTGGTCACACATCACAGTTATATGCTCTGTGATCACAGTCACACCACACAGCCGGTTTTTTTTTTTGGCGGGCTTTTGAAGAGGATAGGCGCGTTTTTTGTAAATTTTTCAAAAATATTTCTGAAAATTGTTAAAACTCGATAAACTTACGCTAAAAGTATTTAAAACATCGTCGTTAGGTTCGGCGAGATGAAAGATTGCCCGGGGGCAAAGCCCCCTGGGCTTTCCGAGGATGAACCTCCTCCCAAATTAAAGAGGGGGCGAACTGAGGACCATGGACGCGAACATCACGGCGAGCAGCAGCAGGATGATGGATTCAAGCCATATCTGAAACCAGGTTACAGGCGGCTGTACGCGGAAAATTTGGTGAGCGATGAATTCATTGTCTTTGTTGAATCCGAAAATGGCAAAATTGGTAATAAAAACCCTGACCAGCTAAACACGATCTTCAAAAATGACGTCAAGGGCGTGGTGGGCATCAAGCGCATCAATGCTAATAAAATTGGTGTGTGCTTTGGACAAGCTTCCAATGCGAACAACTTCCTGACGAATGACGAACTGCTGAAGAAACAGGGCTTTAGAGCCTATATTCCCGCGAGGTCTGTAGAGACTATTGGGGTCCTTCGCTTCGTTCCAACAAGTATCACGAATGAAGAACTGTTTAAGAAACTTGCAGCAGAATTTGAAATTGTAGGCGTAAGGCGCTTTACCCGCAAGGTCAACGGAGAAATTGTTCCGTACAGTTCAGTGTCTGTGACTTTCTTGTCACAGACACTACCGGAGTATGTATACCTAGATCTGTATAGATTTAAGGTCAATGAGTACAGAGCACCACTTCTGCAGTGCTTTAAGTGCTTCAGATTTAACCATGGAGCGAAGTTCTGTAAAGGACTGCAGAAGTGCTCTATCTGCTCTGGTGAGCACCACTTCACAAAATGCGACAAAGAGGATGAATTGAAATGTATCAACTGCCAAGGGCCTCACTTGGCAATTTCCAGAGACTGTCCAGTTAAAAAAAACAAGTTAGAAGAACATGTTAATAGGACTAACTATGCAAAAATTGCTGCTTCAGCCAAAAAACAAGACAATATTGTCAAAAACTACAACTCGAACTTCCCTCCACTGAAAGCCAAGCCTTCGCCAATGATTGCTAAGGCTCCCACAAAACCCATAGTAACAGAACCTCCACAACTTGTGATCTCAAATTCAAATTTAGTCAAAGAAATAGTCAAGAGCGACTTCATCTTAAATGGTTTGGTGGGAGCTTTGGTAACATTGGCGAATGGTAATTTGCCCAAAATCAATGCTTCCATTGTGCAGGAAGTGTTGATTAAATCACTACAGAATAATGGATAAATCATTTATTACAATAGTACAGTTTAATGTAGAAGGAGTTATTAACAAGAAGCCATTATTAATTTCATTTTTATTAAATAATGATGTAGACGTTTGTCTTTTAAATGAGACTTGGCTTAGGAACAATAGCACTTTTAATATTCCTAATTACAATATAATTCGACAAGACGGGAAAGATGGACGAGGAGGTGTAGCAATTTTAGTTAAATCCAATTTGAAATTCTCTACTGTCTCTGTTCCTTTTTACAATTTTATGCATTCTGCTGCAATAATCTTACAAACCAATGCTGGTAATTTATCAATTCTCTGTAGTTATATACCGCCTCCTAATGATAACCGTAGATTTCAGTGCAGAAGACTCAAACAGATTTTGAATATGTTACCGAAACCAATGCTTTTTTCGGGCGATCTCAACGCCCATCACGTCGCTTTTGGGTGTTTGAGGTCTAACTCTCGCGGTAATGAGATCTATAACACACTCGATGAGTATGATCTATGTATATTAAACACTGGTTTTCCTACCACTGTAGGTAGTCCTTCTAAAATGCCTTCTGCAATTGATATTTCTTCTGTCAGTCCTTCTGTTGCTCCTCTTTGCGAGTGGACGGTTCATGATGATGCGATGGGCAGCTATCATTTTCCAACAGTTATAACAATTCACACCACAATTCATAAATACGATATTGGTAATTCCGCTGATCGATATCTTTATAATAAAGCAGATTGGCAGGCTTATGCATCTGAAACAGAGAGAATATTAGGGCAATTTAATATAGACAGTAGTAACCCAGTCAAAACTTACAATGATTTTTGCGAAGAACTTAATCAGATTAAAGATGTCACTATTCCAAAGCTAAGGAAAACTAATAGCATTGTCATTAAAAAGCCTGTTCCTTGGTGGGACAATGAATGCTCAGATGCTGTTAATAAAAGTAAAGAAGCTCTAAATATGTATAGAAGTAATGGTAATATGTCGAGTTACATTGAATATAAAAAATTAAATGCTTTTAAAAAAAGATTATTAAAAGAAAAGAAGAAATACGGATGGACTAAATTAGTTGAATCTTTTAACAGGTATACACCTATAAGCACTATTTGGAATTACATCAAAAGATTCAAACGTGTAACATTACCCAAAATGCCCAAAAACGACGAATGGATTCCAGCCTTCATTGATAAATATGCTCCACCGTCTCCTCCTGAAAAAAACATAGACATAAACTCATTAAATGAAATCTTTAATAACACAGGGAATAGTAATTGTGCTCATCTTTCAGAACCATTTTCCTTTGCAGAATTCACATTTGCTATCAAATATAGAAAAGATACAACCCCAGGATTAGATGACATTCCTTACAAGCTTATTAGGAACATGCATGTTGATGCCCAAAAATCGTTATTGGAAATGTACAATGTATTGTGGATGACTCAGTCCATTCCTGAAGCTTGGAAAACACAATGCGTTATTCCTATATTGAAACCAGACAAGTCTAGTGATGACTTTAATTCATATAGACCAATTTCTTTATCCTCATGTGTAGGTAAATTGTTTGAGTTTATGCTTAAAACCAGATTAGACCATTACGTAGAGCAGAATAAAATCTTACCAGAGCAGCAATTCGGCTTCAGGAAGGGTCGTAGTGCTACAGAGAGCTTTACTTC
Organism: Yponomeuta sedellus; assembly: GCA_934045075.1. Taxonomy (NCBI): domain Eukaryota; kingdom Metazoa; phylum Arthropoda; class Insecta; order Lepidoptera; family Yponomeutidae; genus Yponomeuta; species Yponomeuta sedellus. Next base: position 14,449,931 of record OW203725.1, on the reverse strand, counting down.
ACTCATCTCTGACATCAGGAATTCCTTTCACAGCCAATCAGCCACCGTATGTGCATTTCTTGATGTACAGGGAGCTTTTGATAATGTTGATCCATCTGTATTGGCAGGAATTTTATCAGAGATTGGTATGCCAGGACATGTCTGTAAATGGATATTTCATTTTCTTTATGATAGGACTATGTATGTTAAATTTAACAACATACTACACGGACCAGGACAAGTTTTTAAAGGTACTATGCAAGGAGCAACCATATCCCCTTTATTGTACAATATTTATACATCTCAGATAAATAAATATCTGACCCAGACTGGAGTTCAATTCCTGCAGTATGCAGATGATTTGTTAATATACTCTGTACATAAGGATGTAAATATAGCTGTAAATAATTTAAATTTAGCCCTCTCTCAAGTGCATAATTATTATTTTAATAAGCTCAAATTGGTTATAAATCCATTAAAGAGTGGAGCTATGCTTTTCTCCAAAAGGCTTTCTCCTTGTAATAGTTTGGTAGAATACAATAATCTCCCTATACCTTGGTTGAAAGAAAAGAAGTTTCTTGGTATATTGCTGGATCATAGGCTAACATTTGAATCTCACATAAATTATATCATCAAAAACGCCTCCAAAGCCCTTAATATACTTCGGTCTCTGGCAGGAGTACATTGGGGGTCTGACCCAAAAATATTATCTATGTTATATAAGAGCATTATGCGCAGCCATTTCGATTATAGCTCAATTGCTTATATGGGGGCAAGCCTTGCTTTGCTGAAGAAATTAGAAGTTATTCAGAATAAAGCTTTGAGAATTATTACAGGGGCTATGTGCTCTACTCCAATTAATGCAATGCAATGTGAGGCTTGCATTCCCCCTTTACATCTTAGACGTCTACAGCTAGCTGAAAGGTTCTGTTTGAAAATGTTAACTAAAAATAATAGAGTTGTCTTAGATCACATTTTACCAATGCATGCCACTGAATTGGGCAATTCAGTGGCTCCTTATGCAAATTTTAATCAGATATTAAATGGTAACATACCAACCTTATTAAGAATAGTTTTACATTTGAATGATTTAACAAAAAATTTGCATCAGGATAATTTGTGGCCCCTCTATAGGATGGATCTCGATATTCTATTGAAAAATAATTTTGTACATAAACCATGCATTACGAACCAACAAGATTTACTTGCTTTCCTGGAAAATAATCATCTGTATTCCATCTATACTGATGGCTCTAAAACAGTTGATAGGGTAAACTCAGCATTTTTTGACCCTCAGTTAAAGAAAACTAAATGTTTTAAAATTGACACTAGATGTAGCATTTTTACCGCCGAAGCTTATGCTATCCATCAAGCTTTAATTTACGTTCAAAATATTGATACTTGTAATATAATTATATTTACTGACTCACTCAGTGTATTATTAGCTTTAGAAGGTAACTGCCTTCGTTATAATGTAAATTATCTCATCTATAATATAAAGAATTTGTTAAATAGTTTGTTAGTTAGTGGTAAGGTAGTTAAGTTAATGTGGGTACCTGCTCACCGGGGTATCACTGGAAATGAAGTCGTCGATCGAGCTGCAAATCTGGACCCTGACGAGGATCACTCTACAGACCTCAAATTGCCATTTACTGATCTCCATGTTCATCTGAATGAGAATCTGAAAGCAATATGGTGCAACTACTGGAATGAGATCAGTAAAGAGAAAGGAAGCTGGTATAGAGACATCCAAGGAAGCCCGCCCGCCCAACCTTGGTACCATCGGAAAAAAGACATAAACTGCCGGAAATACATAACCACCCTAAACAGAATGAGATTCGGCCACTGCCAAACCCAAGCTCACCTTTATAGACTCAGCCTAGCCCAAGATTCGAACTGCATTTACTGTGGAACTGAAAACGCCGACCTAAACCATCTCGTGCTCAACTGTCAAGAATTTAAATTGCACAGATTAATACTTATCACGGAACTTGACACAATCAGCTGCGAAACGGGTGTCCCTACACCAACTCTTCTTCCAAATCTACTTAGCAATCCTACCTTTTTCGCCCCCTTATATAAATTCATTATGAACAGTGGAATAAAAATTTAAAGTGACTGGAAAAACTGAACATTATAGTGAAGTGATACGGAAGTGATAAGTGCTCTTATCTGAAAACTAATACTATAAAAAACTAATACAATACTCAAGGCTCAAAAGGACACGGATCCAGGGCCGTAAAACCCTTTATTAAAAAAAAAAAAAACACCACACAGCCGTAGAGGGACACTACGGGGACTATCTACGGTCTCAGCTTTAGTTGTTCTTTCTGAGGACGTTTGCTTTGTGATTGTGATTTTCGCTGAAGGAAGACGCTTCAGTTCAGACCTCACCTCAATGTTATTCATTAGTCTGAGTTTCAGACCTTGGGTCATTTGATTGATCATTTCAGACGGTTCAACAATGTACTCTGTGGTGAGACGGTTCATGATGTAAATTCTGGTGTGTTTTACGCAATGAGATTATGTATCGAAACGTTCTTCTGTAGTAAAATATTATTCAGATAATATAATTTAACCAGTTTGTTAATATCGTGTCCACTATGAAAAAAACCAGTACAAGTACTCTAACCTCAAGTATCATGGACGCGTTTAGTTCCATTAACGAAAGACCCGTGGACGACATATCTCTGCAATTCTTTTATAAACCTCATACTATAACACTTCTCGCGGTCTCGATCGCCGCAGTCATCTATACGGCCTTTGTAAGGTTTGTATTCTTCTATTTTACAGCTTAGTTAGGAACAGTAAGACCTGAGGGCAAAGGCTGCTCGTAATCAAATTGGTGAGAAAAGCCAATTTGCTCACAACCCTACCTTTAGCTACACTTACAGTTGTCTCTTCCAGCCTTAAAAACTTGCCTTTACCACTAGTGACTAACTTTCCAAATCGACTAACAAGAATTATTTTGTTGTTTTTACGCTAATTACATATAATGTTTCTGTTTCAGAGATGAGTCCAGTACTGAAGACAACATATGGTCAGGAATATGCTGCGTGATATTTTTTTTTCTGATAGTATCAGTTCTGACATTCCCAAATGGCCCATTTACACGTCCTCATCCTGCAGTTTGGAGAATGGTGTTCGGAATGTCTGTTCTCTACTTACTCGCCCTTCTTTTTCTCTTGTTCCAAAGCTACAATTCAGTATATGAAATAATGTATTGGGTGGACCCCAACCTCCGAAACTTCCACATTGATATGGATAAAGTAAGTGACATTATTTAGCTTTGAATTTCTTCCAGGAAACCTTAGAGGTTTGCAGCAGTGGTAAAGAAACAGGTCTCTATTATGTGTACAAAATATCATTTGTACACATATTATATAGTGTCCACATGACCATTTTACAGATTATTCTCTTGGTGTTGTGCATAATTAAATGTAATAAATTAGAAGTAACTACTTAGAAAGTTTTATCTTACCTGTAGTAGTATTGAACTTATTGATGACTTATTGAATTAAGGAGCCTATCGGAAACTGAAGGCGTATTTCAACTAAATACAACAACAATTTGAATTACAACTGAGTGTATGAAACACTTAATTTTCAGCAATTTTTTAACACTTAATTTTTAGCAAATTGGCTAAAGTATGGTGTAGAAATTTGATCTGTGGTGGATTTACTAGCAAGCGAAGTAGGCTGGAGCCTAGGCTTTTTTATGTATTTTTTTGGGCAATAAATTTAGCACCAAATAAAAAAAAATGTTATACCTACTTACGTACATTTTATTAGGTATGCTCACGCAGTTAAATTAATGTGTAATATGCAATAATTCGTTCGGACAGTGAATCTTGGAAGGATTTATCCTAATCATTTAGATAGTTCTACTCAAAGAATTATAATAAAACGTGTTTTCTCATGTAGCACAAATAAGTCCCACTGCAGGGCACGGAACTTCTTTCAGAGAGGAGTTATCATTAACTGGATTGTTAACAGAAGGCAGGCGGTTAGCTATTTATAAAGGTTTAGTGGTATTACTACAGTATGTCATTGGAATCAACAAACGATGGAACATGACACAATGTTTTACAAGTGTGTTTTATGAAGATAACGATATTTGAGCCTTTGGTAGCATATAACCATGTTTAAAATAAGATATTCCTTACTACTTAGCTTGGGAAACTTATCTCTTGCTTTAGTTCTTCAGTCCCGTTAGAGGGCTTTGGTAAAATCAATCATTGTATAAAAACGCTACTAGTTCATACCCAAATAAGAAAATTTGTTCTAGTCCTTACTAATAAATAGCTTATCCTTACTAATAATACTAATAATAGCTTTTGTAATGTTACAGCAATAACTGCAAAACAATGTGCATTTAATTCTTCTTTGCAGGATAATTTTTTGGAGGTTCTGATATTGATTTAAAATATAGTGAAATTCACGTAGTGCATTATATTATGCACTACGTGAATTTCACTATATTTTAGCTTTTGAAAAATTATGATAACTATTTGATGTATTTAGGAATGGTGTATTAAAAAAAATATTGTAATATGCTGAAAACCTTGGCAGGTAAATTGGTAGGCAGCATGGTAAAGTTTTGACTATCATTTACAAATAATTAGCAGTGTCGAGCATAAATGACTTGCATGTTGTGTTGAGTGTAAAATCTATCTGGCAACAACACTTTGAATTCGTATTTTTTTCTTAATGTAGTAAATAAGTAATTTATTTATTTCCTGCTTACGGGGGTATTAAAACAAAAAATAAATACACAATCTACATTTTGGAGTACATTCAGGTCCACTTCTCACTCTTACTAGGTACAATATTGTTCTTAATTTGGCAATAAAAGAACAAATCTTAACAAAACCGACCAAGAGGCGACACGGGAAGGATAGTATTTTTTGATTTGGAAATAAAGGGGATGTCTAGCTGAGTTACCAGTGGGTTTTGGCACGGCGCGGCGGCACTTTGACAATTTTTGAGTGAAAAACGCGGAATTCTTTCGTCGAAAGTGGGACACAGTAGAAAAACGTAGGTATATAATTTTGAATATTGATTTTTATAGACCATAGATTTTTATACAAACCTTTATAGTACAGTTTTAAATTACAATTACATGACAGCAAATAGCAAAAATAGCCATTGTAAATGTTCATATTGTTACGGGCTAGGGTTCTGGATTTGGATATAAAACGCCAATGACAACTTCTTAGAATTTATTCACGCAGGGTCTGGACTGCAGGTCTTCACGACACGAAGTCCACACGTAGATTCCAATCGCAGGTTCAATCGAAGTCCAATAGTATCGCTGAGGTCGTAGGTTATCGTTTAGGGGCTCAATACTGAAAACCAATATCTGTCATTACTGTTGTTTTATGTTTATAATTGTTGTTTTTATTTTAATTTTTACGTATAATTGTTTCTATTGTTTTTACTTGTGTTCGTATTTAATTTCATTGTTATTAGTCCGTTTCGGTATGTTCGTTTTTTAGTATTGTGTTCGTAAATAAATATACTTCTTCTTCTTCTTCTTATCGCTCGTATCGCAGGTATGTTCGCTCGAAGTTCACTCTTCGCTATTCCAAACGAAACTGACAGCGCGTTTTTTTTTTATCCCTATAAAGGGCACCCTCCGGAGGACACGGGGGAGGGAGGTGGTGAATGCTCATGCATAACAGCACGGACCCGGCCGTGCTGCCAATGTGGGACTCACAAGAAGTGCGCCTACCCACTAAACACCACCTTGGGACTGGTTTTGGTCCTAAGGACCCCTAAACCCACATCGGGAGCGACCCCCCTCGAGGCCGAGGAGGGCGCACAGCGGAGCGTCCGCTTAGAAGAGTTTATATTACAAAACTGCTATGAAAGAGCAGTGTCCCCGCTAAGGGGGACACTGGCAGAGGAGGTGGCCGCGTCTGACTGGGACCGAACCTCTAAGAGGTGGTTCAGATCTGACGACAATTTATCGGGCGGGTCCGTTCCTGGGCCTGCGCACCAGGTAACGTGGGTCCGTCGTGGGCGGAGAGTAAGCCGCTGCTTCGCGGATCAGGGGGTTGGGATGTTCTTCAGCTGTGCTGAAGAACGTCTCTGAGAGGGACTTAATGAATTGCTGAATGGTTGGAATTTCCATGTCCCGATGTAGGTCTGCGTTCCTGACGCACCAGTGAGCGTTCACTGCCCTACGGATTAAAATGTTCTGAACCCTCTGCAGTCCGTACAGGGCTGAGGGGGACGCGTGAGCGAAGACGGGTGCCGCGTAAGTCACGGGACGAATGCAAACCTTATAGAGCGTTCGCTTGTTCCTAGCTGACATCCTACTTTGCCGCCCTATCATGGATGATAGGCGGCCTAGGTAAAAGCGGGCGGTCCGGGTCACCTTCCGGATGTGTGGGACGAAAGTCAGGTTCCGCGGCGGCCGCTATTTATATCCGCCGGCCAGGGTTCTAGAACATTCCCGTAACTACGTACCTACACTCGGTACATGCGGCAACGTCGCTCGAACAGTAACTCATTCAAAGAGTTTTGAACCTAATGATAGTAGACATACGAGTCATTGTTGCTTGCAGCGTTTATTGTTTACTAAAACGCAGCATGCGGCGATTATTCGATAGGCTTCTAGATGGTTCGGGATAGGACCGCGACAATATTTAAATAAAAATATGATATTTTACTTAACTAAGTACATCTTCTTCTTCTTCCGGTGCCATCTCCTATCGGAGGTCGGCTATCATTTTGGCTACACTGTCACGTCATGTAACTGCTCGCAGAAGTTCTATATTTCTGGTGTTGAACCACTCTGCTATGTTTTGGAGCCATGAAGTTTTTCTTCGGCCAGGTCTACGCTTTCCTTCAATTTTCCCTTCTAGAATAAGTAAGTATGTAATTAACTACATATATATTTTAATTTTTCTCTCCGTAACAACTATCCTCGTACTTCAAGCAGTATTGTAAAAAAAGAATTAGCGAAATCGGTCCAGCTGCTCTCGAGATTTGCGCTTACCAACACATTCAGCGATTCATTTTTATATTATAGATTGTCCTTAGCAGCGGGTTAGTGCAACAAAAAGAATATAATATTTTATATATTGTTAGGTAGTTAGTTGATACCGCTGCATAATTAATCGATTTAATCTCGCAAATCAGGGCGGGACAGGATCCCGCGACACATAAAAATTGAGACGTCTGGCAACGCTGATAACTACGTACCTACGTAGGTACACTTGTATATATTTAATAACGTAGTACAATTTGTTTTTGGACCATGTATAATTATAATATATTTTTCATTTCTTATACTCTGAAAGTAGTGTTGTTTTGATCTGATTATTGTTTAACACGGGTAAAAGAATCAATTCCTACTCGGATTATAGATGTCCTCGCTGCGCTCGGGCGTCTAAATACCTCGGGAATTGATTATTTCCATCCTCGTTAAACCTTCTAAGGCCCTATGTCCTCAAGTGATCACAAAAACAATCCGCTATTTTTTGACTCTCTTTTCAAGTAAGTCTTAAACGGCAAATAACTCTTCCATTAGACCAAAAAATATTTTAGTATATTTTTTGAGCACCTAAAAGCAACACAAAAATATATTTTAAAACTTTATTTTCCTAAACAGCCAAAAACGCGGTCAGCCATTTTTGTCTATGGTTTAAAGTCCAAAAAATTGTTATACAAAGTTTGACATTCAATTTTCTGTAAGTGATCTCTGAGCATAGTGAATAACAACAACGCAACCATGATTTCATCGAATTTACATCCAAAATATACCAATTATCATTATAGCATTGTTCGAGAATGAAAAAAACACCTCAATTTAGACCCCTGGGAAGTTGGGGATTTGTGTAGGTACCCAGTGAAATTAACATTCGAAAACTTAGCTCAAACTTGCCAAAAGAGACCCCTGTGAAGATCACTTTGATGTAAGTTCTATAATAATCAATATCCACTGGCTTTGCCTGAAAGATGTTTGTTTACATTAAATGGTTTCAAGATGGCGGATAGCGTTTTCGCCGTTACGAATTAAACGAGGAAAAATTTTTTTTACTTTGCATTTTCTGCCATCCTGCGTACTTACTTAGCAAAATCAATATATTTCGGTTTCTTACGTTAAACACTATAGGAAATATTTATTTATCGCGTCAAATTTGATACGTGTCAAATAGCGGATTGTTATTTTCAAGGTTGGGCCTTACGAGGATAACAATCTACTATTACCTTACCTACCTGTCCTCATGAATAAATCCTGGCTACGCCCTTAAACACAATCATGCTAATAGCGGGAAAAGCTGATGTAGCGATGAAGCTGGTGTAGAAGAGCACAAACTATAGTTGCAAATATATGATAGTGGCGATAGATAGGATATTTACACATGCGTGATAGTTAAGCCCGTACTCTCTTGTATGTCCCTGCAGTGGGACGTAAGTAGGCTACATAAAAAATAGTTTTGAACTAGTGCGTCGAAAATAGCGTAGGGGCAGCAAAATTTGATTATAATACTGGCGGCACACTGTGTAAGCCAAGCACTGACGATGTGAAAATAAAACCTTGGGTCGTACGTAATTTGATAAATAAAGATTGGAAAAAAATCAGTCTAAAGCAGGAATTGATACCTCGCAGAGTAATCAATAAAGACACGTGTTTTAATTTCACATGGCGTTGGAAATGCATTTCTAAGGATTTGTTTTACTTGTTTTCAGGAGTATGCTGTAAACTGCTCAGATATAAGTATAGGCAAAGTCTGGTCCCATGTAGATGTTTTTGCCTGGGGTCATTTTTTGGGATGGATGTTCAAAGCTATATTATTCAGACATGCTGGTTTACTCTGGGCTATATCTATTATGTGGGAGATAACTGAAATAGCATTTGCACACTTACTACCAAACTTTTTAGAATGCTGGTGGGATTCTATTGTTTTAGATGTGCTTGTCTGCAATGGTTTAGGAATTTGGTGTGGCCTTAAAATTTGTAAGGTTTTGGAAATGAGAGAATACAAATGGGTTAGCATTCGGTAAGTTGGGAATTTTGCTACTGACCTGCATGCTCTTTGTAACTCCAATAAAAAAAAATAAGATACTACATAATATATATTATGTATGACACTACAATATATTAATATGTACAGCGGCAGGGCATGCCTACTTCAATAAAAATCAAAGGTTTTAATTATTTCAGGGATATATCTTCTACAACAGGAAAAATAAAGAGAGCTATCTTACAATTCACACCAGTTCAATGGACTCCAGTCAGATGGCTTGACCCAACTTGCACTTATATGAGATTTTTTGCTCTTAGCCAGCTTGTGGTCTTCTGGCAGATATCAGAACTGAACACATTTTTTTTAAAACATATATTTGAAATGCCACCTTCTCATCCTCTTGTAATTGCAAGATTATTACTTGTTGGAGTAATTGTTGCCCCGTCCGTAAGGTTTGTGGAAATCTTTTAAATAATAGGTATTACAAATGTTTTTTAATAGGTAATAGTACCGCTAATTTAACACATAACCTACATCATAAAGTAAAATTTCTTCCAGGGGTCTTCCTTTAGTAATGTGAGGTAGCTAGCACCTCTACTCTCAATGCTAATATATCCATCGCTCGTTACAATCGAGTGATTTTTTTCATTCAGCCAAAAAATGCTTCCAGTTTTTGCACTCCTTGTGCAAAAACTGCAAGCTCTGCGGATCAGAGCAACCCCCATTCGAGCCGGGCAAAAAGTTATTATGCAGTTTTGAACCTGATACATTTTGATTTTACTATCTTTTTCGATCGTATTGTGTTAAATTTAAATTTAGAATACCGCATGACATGGAGCTACGCCTAACAAGTCGGGTATGCGTCTTGATGAAGGCAGTTGATATTTGAAGAAAAAAACATGTTTTATCAAAAGGTTTAATTTAATTATCAAATAAAAGTTTAATTTAAATACGCGTGTTGCCTCTCTGACAGCTCTCGTACGATTAGGCATAGAGTTTATCAACCGCTCTATGAAATTTTGAGGGATCATCTCCCATTTCTCTTCTATGGCAGTTTTCAACTCCTGCAACGTCTGGGCAACTGGCTGACAAGCCCTAACACGTGTTTTCAGCTCGTCCCACTTGTGCTCAATCGGGTTCATGTCTGGGCTTCTGGCTGCCCAGTCCATAACTGTGATGTTCCTATCCCGAAGATATTCCCTGACGATGCTGGCCGTATGGGCTCTTGCATTATCATTTATCATGCATAAAACGGAAATTTGCGTCCACATGTTCCACGTATGGCATCACGTGAGGTTCTAAGCACTGACGAATGTACCTTTCAGCATTTAATGTCGGCAGCCGTGGTCCCGTTACAACCTCAAGTTGAGTTTTGCCGCTCGCGGATATATCGCCCCAGAGCCAGACAGTCCATGAGCCACCGCCATAACCAACCCTCTCTGCGAAGCAGCATTGTGCAAAACGCTCCACCCTTACGTCGTCGGTAGACCTACTTCCTTCCATCATTGCCATGTAACGTAATTTTAGACTCATCATCAGAAAAGAGTACACTGCTCCAATGCTGCTGAGTCCAATTTAAATGAGTGCGCGCGAAATGCACAGATACTCCGTGGAAGTCGCGAAGTTGGTTTTGTATCTCAATGGAGGTAAGGTGACGATTTCTCAAGCTGGTCGTCACGATGAATCGATCCTGCCTTTCAGTTGTGACCCGAGATCATGGCCTTCCTTGGCGACGAATAAAGCCGCCAGTCTCTAGGTACCTCCAATAAACATGTCAGACCGCAGATCGACTTAAATTAAGTTGAGCACTCACATTTCTTTGGCTGTGTCCGGCCTGGATAAGAGCCACAGCTTGGGCGTCGACTTCAGGCGAAGTATCCATAGATTATTGATAGAACCTTACCGTAATGTTAAGAATTAGTAATGTTGCAAAACCAAAGAGAAAAATCACACTTTCAAGAATGAAATCTAATAAAACAATAAAATCAAGTTTTCTTAGTATTCGATTGTTTGATATCAACGAACAGGCTCCAAATTGTCTTTTTTATCTTTAAATTCTGTGTTCGAAATTCCAAAAAAAGACTATTGAATAAAATTGAATGTGCCTGGTTCAAAACTGCATAAAAACTATTTCCTCAACCTAATATAAATTTTTAGCTAGGACTAAACGATACTGAAAATGCATCGTGGGCCAATAGATGTGTCCAGAAGTGTAGGTATTATGTCATAAATAAAAAAAAATCTACTACCTCGTAATACAGAGCGGAGTGCACGCAATATAAAGGTTGACGTGCTGTCCTATAACTGTTTCTCAGATATTTTATTAGGGTGTATAAAGTATTTCCGTCACAGCCTTGTGCCGATGCCGTGCCGTAAATTCTTTATACTAGTTTGGAAAACCATGAAGGCGGCCTATGTCCTGCAGTGGGCGTCAAATGGCTGATGATGATGATAAAGATAAAGAATTTTAATTATGTGCCACATCTACTGCTTATATCTCCGCGTTTCGTAAAGCCATCATTTTGTCGTTATAATTTGACAACGCTCAATTTGGCGAATGTTTTGATATTTAAAAAATTAGGAAAATGCTTAAGGTATTAAGTCCTGCGTATTGTAATTTTGTTTAAGTGCAACAGAAGTATTAATAAATAAATAATTGAATAATGTAACAACTTTTTAATATAAAAAGTTGCGTCACTCATTTAACACATTTTAATATGTCATGTATTTAAATGACGATTTTAAAGATATTTTCTTTAAAATCTTCGTTTTTAAAACCTATGGCACGTAGGTTATGGTTACAACTTGGATAAAACAGCGTACAGTGGTCAGCACATCAACCTTCCTTAACATACATGTATTCTAATCAGTTACGCCAGGGCTTCCCTGCCTTATTTTGACTCTTACGCCTGTCGGAATGTCCTTATGCTCCTATCGTAACATAATGTGCAATTAGGACACTTAAATACAGAATAAAAAAGTTTTTATACAATCAAATTTTTATTATCTTAATATTTCCAAAAAATTACCTACAGTAATTTCGCCATGTAGAAGCGACATTTGGGTATTCATTACATTACCTACTAAAGTATCAATTACAAGATCCTCTCAACGCCGTTTTATCGGAATAACTTTTTCGGCTGTAGCTTTTCGAAGAACGTTCAGGATTACTACAATACCCATTTACAATGTTTATATACCCGTTTCATCGTAATTATATTAGTAATTAATAAGTGACAATATTCGTTTTACGTGACTGTCCTACCGGTAGGAGCATAAGGATATATTGTTCCTCGTACCAGTAGAAGAACTGAGTAGGAGCAAGGAAACATCCCCTTAAAGGCAGTTTTAAATATTTTCTATGTATATTTTTATAAATAAGACTTCGCCTAGTAGGTACTTAGGTTTGAAGAATACGTCAAACCACATCAAACCCATCCTACGGTACCTATACATGGTGTTGTTAAAGTCTATTATTTCTGCCAAAACAGTCCATATGCATTGAATGTTGAGATACTTATTATTTGTTTTAGACAATACTACATTTATGTGACTGACCCGAATTGCAAAAGAGTTGGTACCCAATGCTGGGTTTATGGCGCTATTATGGTTACCGAGTCTATGCTGTGCATAAAAAATGGAAAAGAACTATTTGGACAAGCACAAGTCTGCAATGTCATTATATGGCTAGTTATACAAATGCTTGTGTCCGTTTGCTGTGTTTATGGAGTAGTATTGTATGACAAATATTTTCAGGTAAGAAAATACATACCTATATTAACTTAAAACGTGACTGGTTTGTCAGTGATAAAGCTGTCTTTTAATTTCAGCCAAATAAGGAGGGATCTGCATTAGAGAGTCCAATAAAAGAAGACTAAAAAAGTAAAGCTGTCAGGACATTAAAGAAAGCTCTATACTTACTGCAAATGGTGGTTACCTATGGAGAGTCGAGCATTAGTCAAGAAATGCCAAAATTATAATTATGATGTCCACTTAGCTTCAACTTCACCGTTTAATCAACCCGGTTTGTCAATGAACGGAATTCGTAGCGGGCTCAGAGACCTGTGTCACGTTTAGTGACATATTGGGTTACTACAGCAAAATTGGGCCTCAGATCAACACAAGCAGCTGCCTTAGCATAGTTTAAAGAGTCCGAAACAGCGATCGTGGGTCGCGTCGATCAGTTAGGTACTTATAAAGCAAGGCCTCGGGAATAATGTCGCTGTGAATTACAGGGAACATGCCTCAAAATTTAATTGGATTGACATTCTATTCATACCATTACGAACATACAGAATAATATAATAGAACATAAACATACAGAATAATATAATAGAAAATTTTTTTTTAGTGCATCATAAAAACCGAATACTTACCTAATAATTTAAGTAGTTACTTAATCCAATCCAATAAGTGTTTGTACTTATTGTGAGTTCACAATAAGTACAAACACTTATTGGATTGGATTGGTATTGAATTCTGAACACTTTCTAAAAAGGTTAAACAAACCTTACTTTAAGATTATATTTTTTCAGCACTACCTGTGCTGAGGACAATTTTATAAAACCTATTAGAGGCTAAAAATTCCGCCCATGCCGGGATCTAACTCGACCTCTGGCTAACCGTACGAGCGCTCTCCCAACTGATATAATGGGCAAGTGCCGGTATCAGCGAAATTTCGAACCTCCTTACAATATTCTCTGTATTTTTTACAGGCGGCGACATCTGGCTGAAGTAATTTGCATCACTTGCAGCCCCGAGCACCTACTTTGCATAAATTAGGTTTTACATCGGAAGGATATCGCTGTTCCCACATGATTATATTCTTTTTGTTGCACTAACCCATGCTGAGAACAATTTAAAGAAAATATTAAAATTTTTATTGATGCCGACACTTGCCCATTAGCTCAGTTGGGAGAGCGCTGGTACGGTTAGCCAGAGGTCGCGGGTTCGAGTCCCGGCATGGGCGGAATTTTTAGCCTCTTATAGGTTTTAAAATTGTCCTCAGCATGGGTTAGTGCAACAAAAAGAACATAATCATGTGGGTACAGCGATATAATTCCGATGTAAAACATAACTGCAAAGTAGGTGCTTGGGGCTGCAAGTGATGCAAATTACTTCAGCCAGATGTCGCTGCCTGTAAATAAAACAGAGAATATTGTAAATAGGTTCGAAATTTCGTTGATGGCAGCACTTGCCCATTAGCTCAGGTGGGAGAGCGCTTGTATGGTTAGGCAGAGGTCGCGGTTTCGAGTCCCGGCGTGGGCGGAATTTTTAGATCCTAACAGGTTTTTAAAATTATATTAAGAGTTAACTCAAATTACGCTAACTCAAATAATTAGAAATGCTTGCAAAATTACAATTTGTGACTTCGATGTACCTAATGCCCGATTTTCGTGCGTTGTACACAAAGTGACTATTTTGACAGATTATGAAAAGTATTTCGAGTAAAATCTTAGTCATGATTATTGGTAGAACAAAATTGTTTTACATGTTGCCTTACCTTGCAGTATGTTAGCTTTTAGAATATACCTCAAGCTCTAGAGTAGGCATCGGTTTTCGCCGAAAGCACATGAGTGAAATACTAGGTACTTCCTGCTCTGTTTAAAACTTTTCTTCACTATTTTGAAAAGTTATGTAAAATTAAGTGTCATATATATGTATTAGTTCCGATATTTCTACTACACGAATATATCCAATAGTAGCGGAGGTATATTCTGCAAGCTGACAGACTGCACTTTGTTAACTTACAGCGACATTAGCGGCGCAGTCTCATTTAACGTAGCTGAATGCAAGGAAGCTTCCTGTTTTGATTTGATCTAAAAACGTCTGGTGGCCTGGCCTCCATTATTTTCTAGTCTAAAACTATCTACTAATTAACTTTAATATTAATATAGGTAAACCTCATACATCCTCAACAAAACGGCCAACATGTTAGACAAAGCCCACAGTGAAAAAGGATTGACACTAATAGCAATAAAATTTTCGGAACTCAGTAATTCTCGGTGGCAACGACCCACTTTTCATCTAATAAGGGGATACGACATTTATGAGTAATTCCTCGTTCACTAAATCAATGTATGTATCTACGGTATGTTAAAACATAATCGGCAATAAACTGTATACTTATACAGGTAACATGTTGGGA
Organism: Yponomeuta sedellus; assembly: GCA_934045075.1. Taxonomy (NCBI): domain Eukaryota; kingdom Metazoa; phylum Arthropoda; class Insecta; order Lepidoptera; family Yponomeutidae; genus Yponomeuta; species Yponomeuta sedellus. The sequence continues at coordinate 14,434,824 of OW203725.1, read as the reverse complement.
AGTGTATGTACCTACTGTCTTGTGAAAGCCCAAAAATTTAAGTGATAGTCTATCATTTTGTGTGTCACATTTTTTATTATGTGATCGTAATTGTGCCCTACACCATGTCCTACGTGATTACCACTTAGGTCGATTACCTACGTTAGCGTATTCACACGCAAAAGTGGCGAAAGAATGGCATAAAACGTCAAACGTCATCCTCGTTTGTTGCCCCGTCCATACAATAGTGGACCGGGTACCAAAGGTCGACGTTCGACGTTTCAATGGTGTATTATCGGTTATGCCATGGGCCAAGCATTGGTAAAACGTCCACACGACATCCTGACATCCCACACGTATCCCATTTTATTGGTCTATCTTGTTGGCCGACGTAAAGGGGGCTTTGTTAACATATATTATTATTATATTTAACACACGTTCTCTGTGCAGGTCTACTCTATTGCTCCCTGCTATTCGCCATGAATTAGAGGTGATATATTTTAATTCCCGATCTCCACTATGCTCACTACGACATAACTATGGCCTATTCTCACCAGCACCTATTGATATACAAATTAGCCTAACTTAATATTTCCTTACAATCAATCTCATTGGGCTCCAAAGCCTTCATACACCCGTGACAAAATGTAGTATTAATTTTAAATTACCACCTTTAATTCATTTAATTTAATAACTTTTACATTCGATCAACTTGTCATAAGTGAAGTAGGTAAGTACCTAATGTAAAAATATTTTCGCTATCAAAATCACTTAGTAATTATAAATATACCCAAACAAAACCTAAAAGCTTTGAACAGTTGAAATGTGGAGTATTTCTGTTGCCTGTAATATGTAATCGGTATTGATGTTGCTGTTAGTATCTACCTAATATAATGTGATTCTGTCAGTCCTATTTATTATAAACGTGTCTCATCACATCGAGTGAGCGCTCCATGATGTCGAACATCATATCGAACTTGATAGAAAATACAGGGTGATTTTTTGAGACGGGACATTAAGTGCAAGTATCTTAACCATTATAGTTACAGGAACATGTTTTTAAGAGACTATTCATAAACTTTTAGGGTATTCTGAAAAGCATTCAGAGTTTTTGGAAAAAATGTACAGTCGGCAAGAAAATGGTCACTTTATTATAAGAATCAAAAATATCTCCTAGTTTCCATGCGAAAATATAGAGGGCATAAGATACTTACAGTTTTTGTCAAGCTGGCCTCTTGGCTTACTTTAGGTAGAAGCAAAAGCGCCTACCTAAGTAGAAAATCATCATAATTGCATCGATAATCTTCTGCAACATTAGGAAAAATCATAATAAAATAAATCATTGTAATCATCATCATCCACCCAATTTGTCCCCAGGGACTGCTTGACCTGCCTTGCGAAGCACGATAGCGCTGGAAAAAATCCACTAGCGTTAGTCATAGACGGTCACCCAACTATGCACTGAACGCTCCCCATGTTCCCTATGTTAACCTTCGTGATCACATTCCTAAACATTCCTTTGTATCTACGTAATGAGATGATTAATTTATACAGCATCCAGTGGCAACAGGGACCACTCGGACGCTGCAGTGCCTAGGACATTAATTTTAAGAATGTGTAAGCTTGACGGACAAAAATAAATTACATCTAAATGATCTACGAAATAAATTGCTCAAAATGACCGACGTCTTCACGAATACATAAGTGCACTCGTTGTTTTTACTGATCTGGTAGCTGGCGATAATTTTTTTAATACTTAGATATAATTTCATATCCGTGTTAATGTAACTTTCAGCTCAGGAGCTGCCAGTATTCAGAAATACTGTTGTATTTCTTTTTGTACACTTAGTTTTTTAGGTTAAGAAGAAGAAGATTTAGATCGGGGCTGCGAAGTGGCCACTTAGTTTGAACCATGATTACTTGTCTGAACCTATGTGAGCTGAACCGCCTATTCAAACTGGAACGCGTAAAGCGGCTGTTGTGTGGCGGCGCGCCATATCGCGCTGAATATAAAACTTTTCGTAATTCTGACAGGAGCCATTCATCCAACATTCTCCACCATTTTGGACATTCTCTAACATTATGATTTTCATTCCCATCGCCGCTAGTTAGCACCCCAAAGCGCCTTTAACCATGTCTTTCAAGAATTGCGAAATTAAGAAATAAATGCCGATATGAACTTTATATAATTATTATATAGGATTATGTTTCATTATCACGTAAAACATTATCATTAAGCAAAGTAATGTATGAACCCCAAACAATTATTAGTAAATCTCCTGAAGGGCCAAACCTGGTGGGACCTTAGAGTATATTAGTATATACTCTAAGGGTGGGACCGTGGGACGAAGGACACTGAGACTTAAGACTAGTGCAATCTGCCCACTACATCGAGTTGCAGTGGTGCAGATTCCACTCAGATTTTAGTTTTTCACTTTGGCAAAGTGAATAACTTCGCACTAACTTCTTTTTGAACGAACCATTTTCTTCGAGATCCTTCAAAAGGTTTGTACAATTTAAAGACATTTTCTCAGAAAAAAACATACGAATGACCTGCAGTAACCCAAGAATTCGAATCTTGAATTTAACTTTTTTACTAACCTACTTTTTTCAGCCAGTCTCACTAAAACGGATCTACCGGTAACATAAAGTTTGGGTTTAGAAGTTTTGACTCTTTTATTGAAATGTATGGAAAAAGTTTATACCTAGCAAGTTTTGACATTTCTAGTACTCAAATCTAAAACTGTCCGGCAGACTTGATTCTTTAAAACAAGATAAGATTGGCAAAAAAAGTAACCATTTTAGTGCTGATTTTTTTTTCCAAAATTTGTGAATGCAGTTCAGAATATCATAAATAAAAATGATGTATAGTCTTCTGAGGACGTTTTCCTGTAATTATAACGGTCAAGGTGCCCTTATTGAGCTGTCTCAAAAATTCACCTAGTACATCAGCGCCCTGTTTCACAAAGCTATAACGAACAGGCATAAAATTACATTGTTTACAGGGTATAACAAAATACACCTACATATTATGTGGGATCTTCGAAAACATACGTACACTCACACGTATGTGTATTGCGTGTAGGTATTTTACATTATAAGGTTTCATTGGCAACTTGTGACGTCACAGCTTGTGCTTGTTTTTACTTTTTGTCAAGTTATATTACGGAGGAAGTAGGTACATAGTTGTTGTAGAGAAAAAAACTCGCAATTTTCCATGTTTTTACAGGGTAGTTTAGCTTTATAAAACTGGGTCCTGTCCACTCTCGATGTTAGGTACATTGCGTTGCGCCAAAGTTAAATGCTTGACTTAGTCCTAAGAAATAGTAATAATACTTAATATATTTTTATGACTCGCGATGCTCATACATAGTTATGACTAGTATGAGTATAGGTAGGTATTTAAAACTGGTCTTATACCCGACCACGCCAGCTGCGACGTTGCCGAAACGTCGGAAATCGAAAATCTAATACAATTTTTACTAGTATAATCGCGATTAGACCCGCTTTAATATATAACAAGCAATATATTGAATGAAATCTTAGAGCGCAGATCAAAGGCATCTTGTGTGGCTAAATTATTAAATAAATGCAATCGTAATTTGGCAAATTTAGCGACTCTCAGCGCTAAATTTGCCAAATTACGATTAACGGAGCTGAATGATTTGTATGATCGGCAGGCATTAGGTATGCTTCTGATATCGACATTTGACATCTTGACGATAATAAATCATTTCGACTGTATCTAAAACTGATTTAAGTCGCTTTCAACTATTATGTAAGACAAGTTCTGACATCTACTTTCAATTTAGATTGGAGTGACATTGTATATACAACTATAACTCAGAAAAATAAAACCGCAATAACATGGTTATCGGGGTTTTAAGGATCTATAAAATACTGTTAAACTGTCATTGACCAATGTGAAACCGTCAATTGAGGTTAACAATAATTTTATTTTGTTTCTTTTTGCGTGAAGAATCTGTCTTTTAACATTTTTAGGCCCTTTGGCGCCAACACTCCCTTAAGTGAAAGCTGCGTTTACACGTTCAGTCTGGCGTCAGTCAATTCCATCAGTCTGGTTAGACTGACGGCAAACTGATAATCTATTCAGTGGACTGATGGACCAGACTGGCGGATATTCGAATATTTTGATGCTTCATCAGTGACATCAATCCGAGCTAGATCAAGGTCACGGACTAAACTGACGCCAGACTCAACGCGTAAACTCCGTCTTAGATCCACATTGGATCCAAGGGGAACGATCGGTCGTTAATTCCTGTACTAATCATCCTTTGTTCCGGACCACCGATAGGTATTTATGAACATAATTTAAGAACCTAGTTAATTTAAAAATACGCAGTGCAGTTACCTCAAAATGTAATTAAGTCGTATTTTAACGTACTGGAAGTCCTTGTTTTGATAAGTAGGTAATTAGGTAGATTGGATTCGTAGTTTTTGTTGATTTGTTATAAGTAGGTACATAATTAAATTGTTTTAATTATACTGTGATGCGAATGTCATTATTACCTACCTTTCTTAATACTTAGTGAATACAGTCGTTAGTAGATCGACCTTTACATCCTTGAAAAGTAGCACAACGAAACGAGTGATGATGTCTGTCGACTGTAACTACATGGTAAGATGGTAACTACCTACCTCTGATAAGAAGCTAAGCATAAACCCCCGACTTCGTGAGGAAATAGGATAAGGGCATCAGCCTTCTCGGTCATCATCATCATCATCCAAGACATATGTGCTATGATCAAATTTTTCAACTCTTTATGCGTTACAAACTTTACATTTATAATTTTGTATGGGATCACTACCTACCTACAGTCGACAGCAGCAAGGTTGACCAACCTTAACATTTTTGTTGCAAAGTAGTCCTTAACGTAGTTGCTTAGAGTGCACGTATGTAAAGTAACACCATCCCTAGCGACTATTGCACGTGTAGATATGTGCAATAGTCGCTGGGGATGGTCTTCTAGGCGGGTTCATTAGTAGTAAGAATGAATAAGATGCAATTAACGTTTATCAAAAGCGTAGAGGGAGTAAAACTATAGAGCAAGCCACAGCGCACACATACAAGTTTTAAATGAAACAAACTTCGTAGCGACCATGGGTGAGAAAGAGATAGAGTAAACAGCAAAAGTGTAACTGCTTTTTTTGTTTGCCCCCAGTGTCAAGTTGACGTTTTTGGGGGCAAACAAACGACAAGATTTTGAAAATTTTATCATATTGAACGCTACGCTAGCCGTTTCGAAGACCAACCGTGTATTTGTGAAATGATATATTAAAAGTGACCTAAATAGAGAAAGTATGGTGAATTGTAGTGTACTCGTATGCAGAAATCGTTAAGAAAGAGCTTTGGGGGAAGTTTCCTTTGATAGGTAAGTAATTATTGTGTTTCAATTATTGTTAAGCCCAAAGTTGCCTTATGTTGAGTATTTTCGTTAAGTTTCAACTAGTAGCTTTGCAACTAGTCCGTAAGAAAAGCAATTTAATAGAATTTTCTTTCCTAACCTAAAAAAACGAAGAGTAAAAAAATGTTGCCATCCGTTTATGTCGAAAATCCCGATCATTACTTGACCGTGTTGGCAGACGTTATAAGCGACCGTACGATGGGAAAATAAAAAGTAGTATTCCCTAAGAAGGCTGCTAAAAAAACAGAACGTTTTCAAAACCTTTGTTTTATTACTTTAAAGTAAACAATCGATTAAACATAAACACACTATTTTTAGGTTTTTATTTATCCCCGTAAAGGGTTTTACTGTAATGTTAATATTATTGCTCTTGTTTGAGAAAAACCCACACAACACCTATAGCGCTTAATATGTTGTTTTGCCAAAAGTGTGCCGTTTAGAGTTTTATTGCTCAGCCTATTTCGGATCTTTGTTTTAATAAGATTGACTGAACTGAAGCAGCGTTCATAATCTGTGTCACAAAAACGAGTAACCGGTAACGTCGCACATCAGTTAGATTTACCTTAAGGGTTGCTACTTAGTAAGTAAAAGAATAAATAGTGACGTGCTATGTTGGTATTAGTACTTTGGTTGAATAAAATCTAAAAAAAGTCGTATGTTTACGTACGATTTCTGCCCCTTGATCGTAAGAGTATATGCAACATAAATGTAAAACATCGTATGAATACGATTTAAATCGTATATCTGGCAACGCTGCGTGATCATTACTTAACTCGAAGTCCCAGACTTCGACGGCTTGTCCTTGTACAGATATTAAGTTACAAACGTAATCAAAATATATTATGAATCTTTAATACTTAATGTATCGTTATTAAAAATCAAATGTACCTAAAACTATAACCCGGGCTTGGCCCCTGCGGTGGAGTATGGCCTAACCTTTCTGCGATGCAGGACCCGTGCTCCAGAGTTATGGACATACAAGGGTTGATATCGAAATCTATAATAAAAACAATAGATACAGAAACATTACGGCTACAGCACTGAAATATCAAATATAATATCCTGATGCTTTGTTAGATAGCTGCATCGCCTTCCTATGTGACTTGTTGCCCATATAATTTTTCAGCATTCATTCCACTCAGCAGAAAATGTGTCAACTCGAATTTATCGCAAGAACCCTTTCGGTGTTTTTGTGCATTCTGCCGCAAGCAATGTGCCCTTGAATTCAGTATAGAATTCAAATTTGAATTTTTATCAATGAATCTCGTACAATACCGTCTAGCCGCGATCGTTTATTAGGTAAAACGTAATTACCTTATTTCCCTAATAAATAATCGACCCGTTCAATATACAACAGCTATGTATGAGTATCGCGAATAATAATACTAAAGTTATTACTTATTATATTTTAATGTATTACAATATTTATTAATATTAGCAATGTTTCTTTTCCAGATTTCTTCAAAATAGTTCTGTTCTGGAAAAATGGGTGCTAGCATTTAGAAGAGAGAACTGGTCACCTACATCAAATACTCGAATATGCTCTCTTCATTTCGACAAAATGTACATTTTGGTGGTCTGAGGTACCCTTGGAAAGATTTTTTATATGGTGAATTTTTATATGAAAAAAACTTATTAATAAAACAGTTTATGATTGTATTCCATTGGTGGTCCTAGATAGCGTCCCTAAGCGCCTTAACTTGAAAAATTTAAACGTGTAAAATAAAACGTATTTTTAATTATACAAAATGACAATTGTTTATAAAACGTTTGCTACGTTCTGCAAACAATTGTCAGACATGTATGATTAATAAAATTCAAAACTAAATCTGCATTTTTATTCATGGCCTATGAACGACTGAAATATTTTATCCCTCATTATGGCAATTCACTTTTACTGTGGCAACATTCACGCACACAAACAAATAATATTCACCGACGTGAAAACGGTTACACTGTGCCTTGATCTATAGTTCTACTCTATCTACGATCAAAAGTGTTGAGCTCCGCGACAGCTGTCATCGAAATTGAGTCCATGAAGTTTTGAATTTTTTCACAGACTATTTGTACTGCGAATACTCCGTAGGGTAGCTCACTAGTCATTGGACAGTTAAGCGAAAATTAAAGAATCTAAATGTGTAACTCTTAAAATACACACAAATAGAAAATAACGCAAATATGTATGAGTAGCTGAATAACACATCTTTCTGATCTAAGTTATTTGAGCATGATAAAACTATGTATAATGTTTGAAAACGAAACTTCTTTAAAATAGTGGTAAAATACATAGTCATTGGACAGCAATCACGGTAATGGGACATCTATTTGATAGTTGTTGGACAGTGATTCTGATGATACTATCTTTTTAATTACGACGCTGAAGTTTTGTGATTTGTGAATAAAACTACAGGATAATAATATCGATTACATTTACTTGTACCTATCCTCTTTTTGCTGCAATACACTGAGTATGCAAAAAAATTACAGTGTCTTCACTGTTTTCTGTTAAAGACATGTTCGAGTCATCATCACTGTTTTTTTGGCCATAAATATCTTTGTCATCATCTACGTCTTCGTCATTTCCCTCTTCTTTATGACAAGAATGGCAAACAAATAAATCTGTACTTATGTCCTCAGGCAAAGGTACATGAATTTGATGTTTGTGTGGTACACTTTTCACACAAGTCTAAGTGACAGATGTCAAAATTGACATGTGATTGATTTCACAGATTTTTTGACAGATGTCAAACTTTAAATGGCAACATCTCGAAAACTATTGACTGAAGATCTGGAAGAGTACTTTCCTCATTTCAATCCAGAAACTAGTAATCTAGGATCAATAGTTTTCGAGATATGGCCATTTAAAGTTTGACAGATGTCATCGGAAATGAAGATCTTGAAAAGTACCTCATTTCAATCCAGAAACTAGTAGTCTAGGATCAATAGTTTTCGAGATATGGCCATTTAAAGTTTGACAGCTGTCATCGGAAATAAAGATCTTGAAGAGTACCTCATTTCAATCCAGAAACTAGTAGTCTAGGATCAATAGTTTTCGAGATATGGCCATTTAAAGTTTGACAGCTGTCATCGGAAATGAAGATCTTGAAAAGTACCTCATTTCAATCCAAAAACTAGGAGTCTAGGATCAATATATTTCGAGATGTTGCCATTTAAAGTTTGACAGCTGTCATCGGAAATAAAGATCTTGAAGAGTACCTCATTTCAAACCAGAAACTAGTAGTCTAGGATCAATAGTTTTCGAGATATGGCCATTTAAAGTTTGACAGCTGTCATCGGAAATGAAGATCTTGAAAAGTACCTAATTTCAATCCAAAAACTAGTAGTCTAGGATCAATATATTTCGAGATGTTGCCATTTAAAGTTTGACAGCTGTCATCGGAAATAAAGATCTGGAAGAGTACCTCATTTCAATCCAGAAACTAGTAGTCTAGGATCAATATATTTCGAGATGTTGCCATTTAAAGTTTGACAGCTGTCATCGGAAATAAAGATCTTGAAGAGTACCTCATTTCTATGGTTCCGTTCCACCCTACGCCCAGGGGTATGCACCATAGGGGTAGGTAGGTCCGGAGGAAAAATTCATAATTGTTCCGTTGGGAACTCTTATATAGGCTTAATATGGTTGATTTGAGTAGGTGATCCGATAGGAATAAAACAACGTACTAGTTCCGATCGGAACAACTAGTTGATCCATTTAGTTGGTCGGTACGGAATAAGGGCTATTTTAGCATTTCTCCATTGTGTAGGTACAAACTGAGTGGATAGAATTCTATTAGAAATGTTTAACAGTATTAATTTTCCATATGTAGGGAGATTTTTTATCATTGAAAAAGAGACACCAACTGTTCCTGGGGCTGTGTCCTTAGTTTTTATACAATTTTCTAGTTCATGAAGCGGGATGGGCGTCGATAAAATAGATTTCTCCGGTGTGATTTGAGGCATATCCCCCGATACATAGTCTGGCGTTAAGTCTTGGAGCATATTTAGGGTCTTTTCTTGGCCTACTCTATGTTTAGGAGTTTGATACCCCTTCAGCCATCTCATTCGTCGCCACATTTCGCTGGATGAAACTGTACTATCTATGGAGCTGCAGAAGTCTTGCCATGCTTTATTTTTTGCATTTCTAATTAATTTTTGGGCGTTAGTGATCTTTTGTTTTAATATAACTAAGTTATCTGGAGTTGGGTTTTTTCTCAAATTGGTCAAAGCTAACCTACGCTCAGCAACTGCACGTGCCAAATCCGGATTCCAGTACGGTTTTGGCTTAAACTTGTCCATACGTCGTGGATTATCGCAAATTTTTATTGTTGGAATAGAGTTGTCAGCCGCATTGCTTATTACACTCATAAATTGATCATAATCTGTTTGAATAGTCGTACTAGAATTAGTCGGTGTCATTTCAGCACACAAACCCTCCAAAAGGTCTCGGTATTTGGCCCAGTCGGCCTTTTAAAAGTTTCTCTTACCATTATAGCTATGGTCATGTAAGACCTCAGAGCTAATTTTAACTATGAGGTGGTCACTACCTACCCAAAGACTCATTAATGACTCTCCAACTGAATTTAACAGCTATGTCTGATGTGGCAATAGATACATCCGGCGCTGTTTGCTGAAGGATTCCACAGACTACTTTAACTCGTGTTGGAGATCCATCATTAAGAGTAACTAGGTTGTGGTCAGTTATGCTATCCAAGAGTGCAGTTCCTTTAGCTTCAGTTTTGCTAGACCAATTTGAGTGGTGGCAATTTAGATCTCCAATAAAAATACTTTTAGTCACGAAATGTTCAAAAATAGTATCCCAATCATCTTGCAGCATGCGTGCACTAGGTGGAGAATATGTACCAATAACATAGTCTAGAACCTCACAATTCAATATCCTTAAACACAATAAATCAACCCCAGGAAAAGCAGCATTTACCTGAGCAACTTCAGCTCTTACACTTTGATGCACCAAAACAGCTATGCCTCCGAAGGAATCCCATCTGTCTTTCCGATACACATTATATTCACTGATACTTAAATTACTATCCGGTTCTAACCAGGACTCGGTTACCACGGCAATATGCACTTTTTCTTGTATTAAAATTTGTCCCAACACTAATAGTTTCGGGCGTAGGCTTTGAGCGTTCCAGTGAACATGTTCAACACTGAATTATTAGGACTCTTTTTACCCATTTTGGAAAAAGATTGATGATAGTATCGGCCACTCGGATATCTTCTCAACTATAAATTTCAGAGCCCATTCCCATACTAATTTAGCACCAGCCACTATCTTATCAGAGAAAGTTGGGTATCTCTTAGAGCAAATAATATGTTTAATTTTCTGTAACAATTCTTTAATCGCTCCTTTCCGTTTTTTTGTGTCTCCTTCATTATCAGATTCGTGAGCCTCATGACCCTCGCTCTCCTCTTCCTGGTCCTCAGAGCTAGTGGCGGACTCTGTCTCAATAACACGTTTCTTCATACCATCTCTTCGGGCATTTACCACTCTTATCTTCTTCTCCTTCTGTCTAACTGGAACATCTGTTTTTGCCACCTCAGCATAATTATGTTGGCTGGAGGAGGGCTCAGGTGTTTCAACAACCGAATTCTGTGTGTTCCTCAGTTTAGGGAAATCCGTCGCCTTTGGTATAGATTGGTGCTGAGAGGTTGTTCCTGGTTGGTATGTCTTTGACGCCTGCTTGTATGTTACCGAGGACTCAGCCATGATCTCTCGTACCCTTCTCTCTTTGACATATGTAGGACATGTCTTCGCCATCGCTAAGTGCTTTCCGCCGCAGTTCACACATTGAAACTTTCGGGCCTCACAGTTGTTATGATACCCACCACATTTTGGGCACACTGTTCTATTAAATGGGCAGTTTGTTCGTATGTCCGTATCTCCAGCATTTTGAACATTGGGTTACGGGAAATATGTACCTTGACTCGAGAACCAAATACATAAATACTTTCGGGTACAGATGCGCCCTTGAATCCAATTCTCACCACCTCACTGTCTTCCCATTCAATGGAATCAAAGATCCTCCTTTTTAACCTCTTGACCGATTCTATGGGCACTTCTGGACTGTCCAAGTCCTGGAGTAGCTCATCCTCGGCGACGCTGATCTCTTCGTCCTTTACTGTTCCATAGCAAATGTGAACTTCTTGAGTTTATGACATTTCATGCCCATTTCTACTAACTTCTTGTTTTGCAAGATGCTCTCCATACTTTTCTCATCTTTGAATTGAATAATAGCTCTGTATGCATACATGTATCTTACTCTCATAACATAAATTATGTTCGACATTAACAGTCTTGCCATACCTATTTGTTTAGGCAAGGCTTCTTTGCAGGTTATGGTCACTTCAAAACTAGTTTCTTCTTCTTGTTTATTTTCACTTTTTGATTGTAATTTTTTCTTGGTACCTTTTCCTTTTACCTGTGTCCATCCCTCCTCCTCACTTTCCGTAGACCTGACTCTCTTCATAATACGACTTCCTCCTGCCTTCTCCATTAACTCTCTCTCCATCGAATATCGCTGTAATAAGTCCTCATCTAAATAGTCTTCACCTTACTCCAGAATAGTATCCATTGTCTCGTCACTTTGCGTCTCCATTACGTAGGCAATCGGATTGTAGGCATAGCCTCGACGCTCATTAGCACAAAAAATGAGGGTAAGTCGAAAACAGTACGCGGCGAGATAGGGAACTGCCTCCGCTGACGAACAACACTCGACTGAACACTGCTTCTATGCTTTAGTTATTGTGGTTGCATAACGGGTGTTTTGGTTTACAAATTGTATTCTGCGACGGCAAGTCATTCGCCGAAGCGTTCGAAACGGTATTAATCTCAGCTGTTTTCCATAGCCGTCCATATTTACATGGCACCGCGCTCGTTAGATCTGCAGTTTTCACGCCATCATTAGGAACTGGTTGTTTTTGGGGTGAGATGGGCATACAGCTTTTACTGCCCAGGCGCGACCGAGACGTAGCATTTTGTTTAGTTTCATCTAACCCTCTTTTATCAGAGTTATTTGTGTTTGAAAATTCAAATGGTAACAGTCCCATCGGACCGCTGTTCAGTTCAAAACTATCTTGCAAGCAATATGCGCCTCTTTTTGTATTCACATAAGGGTCATGCATGATTGTTCACCCGTGTCTCCTTGAGTTTTCAATTTCCGATTTTAATTGTTTTATTTGATCTCCGAACTCCGTCACGAGTTTTTCCTGCATCATAATTCTTAGGTCGTTTTGTATGACAAAAATATCTTTAAGAAGCCTTGTCACATCAACGTGATCGAAGGTGACAGGAGGCAGCTTTTTTAATACAGTTGCTCAAAAAGTGGCGTATTACAGGGACGTACCTATAGCGTATTAGCGTGCGGGATGTGGGCTATTTTTTTACCTTTCCCGCACTCGTTCGTTTTCTTTCCCAACTGTCAAAATAATGTCTATTAAAAAGAAAAACCAACCATGAAGTTTTCAATAATAAAATTCATAGAAATTTTATGACCTACTAATTTGTTTCAATATCAGATTTAATGATTTGATTGAATGAGTTAATTTAGGTTTCATTTCATCTCATTAAATTTCATTTTCATTTCATATCAATAAAAAAATTCTACTGAAGACTTGGCTGTGTGGGCATAGTTCCCTTTGCCTACTAGAATGGGTGAAGAAAAAAAATCTCTCCTTATATTTTTTTACGGTTGGCGCTATTTTCCAAATAATTTTTCTTTATTAAATTGCTTACATATTTTTTTCGCAACTGTATTAAAAATAGTCGTTCAGTACACGTGCGGAACCGTCATTGCAACTGGTTCCGACTGTCAATATTCTAGGTCTTTCGCCACGAAAATCGGCAAATCGTTTGGGTCAGACTCCTTTTTTTACACATATTATGTCATCCAGTTTCCGCTGATTCCGATTTTTAGACAAGGACTCAAATAGTATATTAATTTCATTACAAGTGCGGAAAGGCTGTTATTGCAAAGAGTTCCGACAAATGTCTACCCGAGCCGAGGCGCAGCCGAAAGCGAGGGTTGACAGTCGTAACAAGTTGCAATGACGGTTCCGCACGTGTACTGAACGACTATTTTTAATACAGTTGCGAAAAAAATATGTAAGCAATTTAATAAAGAAAAAATATTTGGAAAATGGCGGTAGGTAACCTATGTTTCGCGGTACCAAGCTGGAGTTGTTCCAATAGGAAAGAAAATAGTTGATCTGCCTTGTTCCTCTTTGACCAACTGAAATCGTTGTTCCGTGTGGCATAAAAATAGTTGATCAGATTTTAGTTGGTCCAAATAGTTGATCACAACGGAACAAGGGTAAAATAGTACCCATACCTAAACATAATAGTAACGATGTAAACAACCCTGACGCTAGGCCGCAGATTCTACTATTAGAAGATTGGCCGAGCGTGGCAAATGTATCAGGACCTCGCTTAGCGGCATTAAATTGATCACGGTTGTCGCGCTCGGGATGAGACAGGGTTAGAAATAAGAATCTGAGATACATACAATATTTACAAAATTTTATTTACAAAAAGAAAAGAAGTGGGTTGTGGGAAATACGTAGGTCCGTGCCCTACACAGTTGGTTGGTTTAGTTCACGCTGCCGATAGGTACTTCCCTAGGCTGGATGCGATGATGCGCCGTGTCGCCTCGATAGCGGCGTAGCAAGCCGGCGCCGATCCCTCCGGGAAGCACACCAGGGCTAGGCTTTAAGGAGGTAGAGGCGGCGGTCCGTAGCGGCAACTGGGCTTCTTTCGAAATGAGTCCGGAAGAAGCTAGTCCGGACTCCGAATTTTTTAAAGGGGACCTTGAACCCTGGAACCGATGTCCAGTATTAGAATAGGGCAATCACAATGCCCCTGTGCATCGCCACCCAAACCGGAAAGCACCAGAAAGGAGTTTGAAGGTGGCGGTACACTAAAATGGGCAGAACGGTGGATAGCGCACATGCAAAGCCTAAATATGAATAATATATACACATATAACAGAAATATAAAGGAACACACGTACAATTTATTAATAAATAGAAACAGACAATTAATTGTTCACACTCACCCAAAAGCGGGGGCAAAGGGTCGCAGACAAGAAAATATAAAATACTGATTAAAAAATGGCCGCTAGGGCGGTTGGAGACTGGCGGCGTAACAGAGCGCACACCCAACTCCTTCCGTGGTCAAATTTCAATGAGCTGCGAGAGCCGAGATGAGTGAGTGAAAAAGTATTGAATGAGTGATTGCCACAGATAATCACTCATTCAAAGAGAGCTGAAAATAGTGGCCAAGAACGAGTAAAAGAAGAAATAAAATGAAAATAATAATTTTATGAAACGAATAACGTGAAGTTGGAAAAAAAAATATTAATTTTAGTAGCGTATTTCCTTAAAAATAAATAACGCTACACGGTACATCGAAGAGTGTCTGGAACCTCATTTGGTAACGGATGCACATTTTAATGGCGAAGGTTTCATTTTTAAGCCAAGGCTCATACCGCTGGCACTGTAAATACCCGAGTGAAGTCAGTATTACGGTTATGGACTGACCAGCAAGAAGCCCGAATATGAATCCCATAAAACATCCTTTTGGTTAAGTTGAAGAGACGAGTAAAGTTAGAGAAGAGATTCCGATCAGGAGACGGTTGGCCAGACGAAGAGTGGGACAACATCCCACTACACAAGATTCTTACTATAATCCGTTCCATGAAGAACTGAATGAAAGCAGCCCGGAGAGGAAATAAAAGACACTTAATGAGATAGGTATAAATAAACGTATTGAATAATGTTTTTAAAAACCTATTTAGAGGCTAAAAATTTCACCCATGCCGGGATTCGAACCCGCAACCTCTGGCTATCCGTACCAGCGCTCTACCAATTGAGCCAATGGGCGACTCAAGGCATCAGTGAAATTTCGAACCTCTTTACAATATTCTCTGTATTACCTACAGGCAGCGACATCTAACTTAAGCAAATTGCATTACTTACAGCCCCGACTACCTACTTTGCAGTTAGGTTTTAACATCGGAACGATATCACTGTACCCACATGATTACACTATTTTTATTTTTAATGCACTAACCCGTGCTAAGGAACAAATTAAAAACCTATTTAGAGGCTAAAAACCTCCTTAGCACGGGTTAGTGCATTAAAAATAAAAATAGTGTAATAATGTTTTTGCTTTCGTCTTTATTTTTAACATTTTACAAATTCTTCTTAGAACCTAAAAAAATATAAATCTAACGAAACAAAAACCTAAAGAAAATAATATTCAACGATACCTTATATAATATCCGCAATCAACTAGCATTATTAATATTTTTTGTTTAATATAGGTACAATTAACCCATAAAAACTGATGGAAACCTAACTTTTAGAGGTGTTCCGATTTTTCTGATGAGAAGTTTTGTTATCACTGTTGTTAAGATTTATGATGTTCACTTTTTGACAAAAACGTATTACCTATACGTAAACGTATTCCTGCGATGCAGGAAGAGACCCGTGCCCCAGCAGTGGGGACATACAAGGGTTGATAACGTAACGTATTACCTATAAAACAACATACGATTATAATACCATTGGCGGCGTTAGTTAGCAACGCGTAGCGCTTTTAATATATTTCAATTAATATTTTTAATTAGGTTCCCAAATATTATTATAATTAAATATTCACTGTAGATAGATAGATAGAGAACAATTTATTGCACAACCAGAAAAAAGAAAAATACATCTGTGATTTTCAATGTAGCCGCCTTTGTGCCGAATAGCCGTGTAAGCTATTTGTCTACGGTGGTATGTAATTCTGGTAATTTTTTGCCTTTACTCTGACCCGGTCATTGACAAAAATTCAGTTCCAGTCGCTCCTTCATACAATAACCGGTGGGGTAAACCATGATGACACTGCCGGATGATGCGAACGCCAGACACTGTACAGAAGGTGAGACCTTTTTGGAACTTTTGGCATTTTCTGTCAGTACGTAGGTACTTACATAAGATTTTTTACGGATCTTGACTCTCTATGGGGCTAAGTAGCGAAACCAGCAAAAAATAATTTCAATGTAAGTAGCCGCATAGAAATTTGGAACATGGTTCAACACTTGTGTTTTACAACAGAAATGTGAGAATAGAACTATTTTTTATATAAATTGACTGCTGTAAATTGAATACTATTCTCCCGAGGGCTAAAAGGTATACCACATAGTGATTACTTTCTATGTGCTTATATACCCTCCAGAGGCAACTTCACACATACTTTCAGTTATTGTTATTGTTTTATTCTGTGTTCCAAATTAAAAATTAAAGCAATCCAAGCAAAGTGGCCAGTACATTAGAGGTATAAAACGATGAAAACTTTGAAAAAAAAACCTGTCTCAAAAACTAAACTTGTCTCAAAACTTATGAACACCCGGGGACCATATCGAAATTATTGCGTAACAGAAAATATATACTTACTACATACAGCGAATTAAAAAAAAGTAATAGAAGTAGATCTATATAACTACAGGGTATTGAGAAGATGGTTTGTAAGTTATATAGTTTCCCAACGATCTCACCTACCCATCATAGCCATAATATGACAGGCAATCCATCTGATTAACACCTGCATTTACCAATTACAGGTGTTTCAGATGGATTGCCTGTCATACACATATTGACTCAGGGTGATATTTCACTTATTTTTGATGACAATGACAAAGACGCTCCGTGTCCTCCATTTTCTTGAGTCTACGCAATAAATATTGGACACAGTTATTGGTAAATTGGAATGGGCTTACCTCAAAGAAATTTTATGAAATATTGAACTGCACAATTGGACAAAGATATTTGATAGGTTTAATATCACCCTTACCTACACATATTATTTAGTCAATTGATTGTATCATAGATCAATTAAATTTCCTGAGCAACAAGCACAAGGATAAAAGTTTTTCATGCTGTTCATGTGATTCCCAGAATTCACAAGGAAATTATTTTTCATATTCTTAAGTAAATTTAGAACTTTTGAAAACTCATTTTGACGAGACTCCTTAAGGAAATACGAGGCAAGTTCTTTGTCTTCAGCAATTTTAAGAATTATTTCATTTAATTCATGTAGTTGAGTTTTCATCTTCTCACACTCCGATTGAAATATTTTTATTTGGGTACTCCTTTCTTCGTCTCTCTGTTTTAGCAAACTGCGCTGTTGCTGATATAACGCTACATATTCGCATATGGTATCGGTTTCATTTTGGAGCTGAAGTATTATGTGCTCTAGTCGATGTTTTTCGTCGGACAAGTCCGCAACTTCATCCATAATTTTAAGGAATCTTTCTTGAAGTTGTAACATAGCGTTTTGCTTGGTATCAAAATTTTTCATATTATATTCCGATGTATGTGAACACAAATCGACTAAAGTTGATTGATAGTGGTTGATGTGATGTTCAGCGCTGAATTTCGTATCATTTTCGTCATCGTTCATGGGCAAATTGACATGACTTATATATGATGTTGCTTCGCCTTCACCTTCCTTTTCACCATCACTGTTCACCAGAGACGGATTTGCAAGCTCTTCTAATTTTCCTTCGACGTCACGGTAATTCGCTAGCAACCGAATCATTTCGTTATCTTTTGCCGTAAGTTTAATTTGCGTATCTTTAACCATTTCAACATATTCAGCCAATTTGACAGTAAGTTCTCTGTTCAAAAACTTTTCTGCTTCAAGTTTTTCGGTTAATTCGAGTTTATCTTTACTCTGAAAAAAGTAAGTAATTGAATATTAATAGTAACTAATTGACTATTAACTAATTTGTGACCCTTGCCTGGTTACCATAGCATCCTAGTTTGAGACCAGGTTAAGTGATTGTATTGTGTGGAAGTTATAATTATTATTATAGTAAAAACATTATTATCATTTTTATCAATTTGTTAGCCACAATGTGTTCTATTAGGGTGACATGACCAAACCCGTAAATAAAGATTAATTTTTTTTTATGATCATTTGTTTTTTTTTAACATTTACATACTGGCACATACATTGCTTCTGGCCCCACACTAGGATACCCTGTGTCGTGGGAACCAGAAACAACGACATCACAAACATGTAAACATCCAAGACCTGGGGTGTTTTTTTTTTGTTCCCAGCCGGGATTCGAACCCGGAACCTCTTGCATGGTAGGTAGACGCGCTACCGAGGTCGCCACAGAGGTCGTCATAGTATAAATTGAACTCGATTAAAAATTAATACATTACATTTTACTCTTCATGGTCCATCTCAGGCTGGCAGGCCCATACCAACATAGCGTCTTGGGGGATTACGCATAGTTAGGTCAATAAAGGATCGTTAGTGCCGGCGAACAACCAAGGTTCGATCGTTTGTGCCGCTATAGATTCGTCAAAAAATTTAGGCCGGCCGCCCACAATTTCAGCTACATGAGATTTCTGTCCTTGTATGGTTTTGGGGGCCCATTTCATATCAAAAGATGTACCGCGATGTGTGACAACATTCAAAGTAGTTTCATCGACATTGACTTAATACTTTTCAAGAAATCTTGAAGAACATGGGTCCAGCCAGCCTGTTATCGGGCTGGCCGGCCCTTTTTTATTTCCTCGATATTTGCCCAATTATTACGTTTTAGACTGCTGTTTTCGGACAAAAGTATCGTGCCACGATATGTGCCGGATATAAAACAGATTAGAACCTTCGAGACGCATGCGTTTACGATTTATTGTCAAAAAACCAAAAGGGCCAGCTGGAAAAAATCAGGCTGGCTGGCCCTCCATTTCTACCACTTTCAGGAGTTCTATGCATTTGGAATCAGTCTGATCGTATGTAGCGGTGATGGAGAATACGAATCGACGTCTGTGACGGCTCCTAATGCACGCAAACAAAAGTTATGAGCTATTCTTTTTTTTTTATACATTTGGTGTGACCATACGTTGGTTTTGTATAGGACTTGTGTCTATGATGGCTGCTTGTTAGGTCTGTTAAGTACATGCTGACGTTACTTAGTGACATGAATTAAATGATTTTAAATCTAAGTCATTAACCCATTATGTCTCCACCAAGGGGCACGGGTGGGAACATAATTGGTCGGGGGCAAAGTCCCGATTGTTCTAAATGTATTGAATTAAAAATTTAATTTTCTGTTCATACTCTTCTGCTGATTTTTTTTACTGTTAGGAACGAAACGGATGACAAAAATTCACTCCTACACAGCCAGACCTCATCAGTCGTGGAATTTCTCAATCATATTTATTATAGCATGTGGCAATGAAATGAAGAATGTGCCGAAGAGGAGCAATGAGTCTAAAGAAGATTTATTGGAGATGGTGTTTTGCTTGGCGAAGAGTATCGGAGGAACATAGATAAGTCCGACATTAAAGATATATATAGGGTTCGAGGAAAGAAAGATGGATCACAAAATACCCCTATAATAGTAGAAAACTCATCTACTTTCGTAAAAAGACATCAAACAAGGTTATGTGCCAAGAATCTGGGTCTACACACTGCTGGAGACACCCCGGTCTTCATCTCAGAACAGTTGACTCCGAAGGGATCCCGATTACATTTTTTGGCTAGAGATCTTGTCAAATCCAAGAAATTTAAATATTGTTGGACTGCCTATGGAAAAGTGTACATACGGAAAGAAGAGAATTCTCCATCAATTACCATCAAATCCGAAGCACAGGTTCAACATTTATCGTCTCAAGCATGACTACTACCGGTCCTTCATTTTTGGCGCATAATTGATTTTTCGAAGTATATTTTTACTATTAATTTTAAGGTTACACTATCCACACAATATCACATGAAAACCACACTTAATAAAACACAACAAACTATCGATTCTTATACACTCATACTATCACAAAATCTTGGTACATACTTACAATCACGCGGTTATATATGCTGGTACAACAATATTAAAACTAGGTCTAGTTTTACCCCTGCGGTGCCTGAAATAACTCTCTATGGATAGTTCACTAAACGCATTAAGCGAATTAGATGACTCAGAAATTTCTCAATCAATTCTATGTGATATTGAAGAAATCCCCAAATTTATTCAGACACAAAATAAAGATTTAAAAATTATTTCTCAAAACATCCGAAGTGTCTACAGCAACATAGATGACTTAAGCATCACTCTTGCGCAGCTTAATTTCGAACCTGACATTATAATACTTACCGAGTGCAGATTAAGCCCTAACAAGCCAATTCCCAGCATCACAAACTACATTTCTTTTGCAACAGCTGAACAACTAAATCAAAATGATGGAGTTGTAGCTTATATTAAGAGTAATATAGAAGCAAATATCAAGGAAATCAAATTAGATCAGGCATCTTGTTTGCAAATTGACGCATACAATTACACAGTTTTAGGTATCTACAGATCTCCATCAAATACATGTGCTGACAAATTCATCAGTTCTTTGGACGTACATTTGGATACAATAAATTCCTTTAAAAATATAACTCTCGTAGGGGACATAAACATAAACCTCAAACAAAGGGAAAATGAACCAAGCTATGAAAGAACCAACAGATACAATTACCTTAATATGCTAGCTTTCCACAGCATACTGCCAGGGCACAACTTACCTACTAGAGAATCCAGCTGTTTGGATCATTTTATGTTAAAATTAGATAAAACTAAGGTTGTGGCTAAGATTTGTGTTCTTAATACTACTGTTACTGACCACGCTATGATATTTCTATGTCTCTCAAACATCAAAAAAACTCACAAATGTGCGAAAACCAAAACAGTCACAGATTTCAAAAAAGCGCTTGATAGCCTCATGTTAAAACATCTGTCTGAACTACTATTTTGTGATAACCCAAATTGGGTGATAAATATCCTTATCCATCGAATAAATGAGTCTTTGCTTGAAAATACCACTACTATTAAAATACCTAAGGCTAAACGTATTATAAAGCCATGGATAAGTTTTGGCATTCTGAAATGCATAAAGAATAGAAATAATCTGCAAAAAGCACTAAAAAAAGATGCCTATAATGACATTCTGAAAATAACATATAAAAGATATCGAAATTTTTGCAATAATTTAATCAAAAAGTTAAAACGAAATTATGAAAAAAGGCAACTGGCATTATCTACTAATAACTCAAAAAATCTTTGGAATAGAATAAAACGTATAACACACTTAAATAAAACTAAAGAAGACAATTCTAGAATACTAAACATAAAAACCTGTCCAATGAAGCAGTAAACCACGTAAATAATTTCTTTGGCAGTGTGGGAAGGATACTGGCAGCAGATATAATGACAAGACATAATTTGAAAAACCCAGAATTGGTCAAACCACTCCATACTCACACTGGGACATCCTTTGTTCTTTTAGAAACCGAACCAGATGAGGTGAATGATATAATTGCTAATCTTAAACCTAACAGTGCATGTGGTTGGGATAATATCCCAACTACTTTCCTTAAGACTGCTAAAGGTGCGATTGTTCCAATTATCTGTCACTTGGCCAATCTGTGTTTCGAAAAGGGCGTCTTTCCATCTCCTATGAAAAAATCTATCATAACGCCTGTTTGGAAAAGTGGCGATAAGAATGAAGTCAATAATTATAGACCTATCTCCGTCTTACCATCGATCTCGAAGATCTTAGAAAAACTTATTAATAAGAGACTTTTAAATTATCTCGAAAAGTTTAATATACTGTCTGATGCGCAATTTGGATTTCGATGGGGTAAATCTACTGAAGACGCGATAACTTCTTTAAGTTCATTTATTGGATCAATTAGATAATAAAAATAAATGTCTTACAGTGTTCCTAGATTTAAAAAAAGCTTTTGAGACAGTTTCCGTTCCTCTTCTGCTACGAAAATTGGAAAACGTTGGTAGCAGAGGTACACCCTTGTCCCTTTTTAAAGACTATTTGCACAAGCGGCAACATCAAGTGAAAATTGGACAGTATTTGAGTGACGCCACAGAAATTGTCTACGGTGTGCCGCAAAAAGCGTCTTAGGCCCAAGTTTGTTCTTAGTATACATAAATGAGTTATGCAGTATTACCCTTGTAAAAGCCCGAGTATTCTCTTACGCAGATGACACCGCAATAGTCTTCACTGGCTTAACATGGGACGGTGTTCAGAAAAACGCAGAAATAGGGCTAGCAACCGTATCAAACTGGCTTAAAAATAATCTACTCACCCTAAACACCCTCAAAACGAACTATATATGTTTCACCATTTCCGCGAGAACACAACCGGATACAGGATTTAAAAATAAAATACACACATGTGATAACATAAACAACAAAAACTGCACCTGTCTGAGATTAATAAAGTGACAGAAACAAAATACTTAGGAATCATGATAGACGAAAACCTTTCATGGCACAAGCATATAGATTTAGTAATAGGCCGCTTATGGAAGATGATGTGGATTTTTAAAACACTAAGACACGTAGCTCCAAGAACGTTGCTTATTAAAATATATATTGCACTGGTGCAATCAATTACTATATACTGCATCTCAGTGTGGGGAGGAGCAAGTAAAACCAAATTCCTGGAAGTTGAAAGGGCACAACGTGCTTTGCTTAAGGTCATGTTTTTCCTACCACGTAGATTTCCAACAGATTCACTTTACGCTTTCTGTGATCTTCTAACGGTCAGAAAACTATATATTCTGCAAATCATTTTAAGGAAACATAAGAGTCTTGTCTTTGATCCTGACATATTAACTAAAAGAAGAAAAGATATAATAGTCGAAATAAATTCTGTTAAAACAAGCTTTGCCAGCCAACAATATTCATACATATCAAGCTATATATACAATAAAATTAATCGTAGCATATACATTTATAAAATGCACTCTTATGGTTGTAAAAAAGTATTAATAGATTGGCTAATGAAACTAGACTACAAAACAACGGAATTACTATTGCAACATTTAACCTAATACTAAATGAGATAAAAACTATATAGACATATTTTTATTTTTAAACTAAACCTGGTTCTAACCTAACGTACCTAAAAAAAAAAACCAATAATTTAAAACCAAATCGACATAACACACACGCGCGCACACTTACATACACACACACAAACACCACACTTACACACACACACACACATCTACAAACACACAATAAATGTATTATAGAACTTTACGTTATTAAAAATCTAAATGTATAGTTGTGGAAGAGCGGGATCTCCTGGCACAGGTGTTGTACACTTAAAAGGAGATCTCAACCTTGTAAATTCTGTTTGGAAAATGTTTTGTTTAAGAAATAAATTTATTTTATTATTTATTTTTTTATTATTAATGAAATAGCAAAATTATTTTTTCTAATTGCATGGCCTTAGAATTAAAATGTTAGCTAGTAGAACGTGCGAACATGAAGCACAGAGAAAAATATACTATTCATAGAATTTAAACTAAACTAAAGAGGATGTGGCGAGCACATGTCAAGTCTGCGCGCGCACTAACTCCAACATTCTGCATCGCGCAATCAAAGTGTTTCAATGACATACCATAAATACCATGTCCAACTAACAATAGTTGGACCGGCCGTCCCTAGGCCTACGATCAGCCTGGCGGGAAATTTCCCTTTATAGTGGAAGAGCACGATCACCCGCTCTTCCCTATAGTGAATAACGTAAGTGAAATGTAAAATAAAACAGCGGACCCAGGACTACTTGGTTTCGCTGGATTAGAAAGTTACCGTAAGATGCGTGTGTATTCGGTGTCGCCAGTTTCACATCTGAATCGTATATTTAGATGTGAACCTGGCAACACCGGGCTTGCAGTAGTACATACAGTAGAATTTCACATGACTGTTTGTCATCAAATTCCGAACACTTTTGGGTGTTAAAATGGCGCTTGGTACTTTCTATGTTAATAATCTGTAAACATAATTGACGTTGCACTTCATGCTTGAACTTTTTCTACCGTCTAACATTTTAATTCCAAGCCCATACATACCTATAGATAGTTACATAAGAACCTATACCGGCACAAACGATTTGTGAGATGAACGTCACTTTCGCGTTTCGTCACGTGAGACATATAACACCTTAGCAAGAAGCCACAAGAGATATAGGTGACTTTCGCTATTCGTCACATTATCACGTAATCACATAGCATTGCTCACAATATGTAATTCATACATTCGTATTAACCCAGATTCTTACAGTTTAGAATAAAACGCTAATTCGTTAATCCGCATTAATTTTCTAGTCGTAACGAAGAATTCAAAATTCGTCGTCTTACCACTGTTGGCATGAGTTGGTACCACCAGCAAGGGATTATAACTGACATACAAATCTAACTTCATCATATTTTTATTAAAATAACCTCCTTATTTTCCATCTTTGGATAACTTAACCAAATAATGCAGTACTGTCGTTTTATTCTCTACGTAATTATTTTATCATTGTATATTTTTTTGTATATTTTTTTTATATAATTCAAGCGCCTTCTCTTGGGAACTTGCTTCTCTATCTTAATTTTCTGATATATCTCCTCTTTCTTCAAAAGATCATTAAATAAATATACTTAGCGAAAGTTTTCTCCCAATAGCCACATTAAAACCTAAAATCGAGAGAATGGTATAAACGCCCGAACCTAATAATAACGCATCCCCAATACAATATTGAAATCGATCTCAGATTGTTTCCTATCTGAAGATCGATCTCCGATCCCCATCCCAATAACAAAAAAGACAGACGCAATCTTTTTTCGGGCATGGATTGCGCGGCAATACATTACTTATACTCGGAAAGTAGTGTTGTTTTGATCTGATTATTGGATTTTTCCTCCATAGGGAGGGAAAAACTCATACAAATTACTAGCCACCTAAGGGCCGGAATGAACTTTAAAAATAGAACTCTATCAGCTGTGAAGAGTTTTATGTAGTATAGTGCTACAAAGTTATCTGACCCGGTGGAGGTGTCAAATTTTGTATGGAAACGTCAAGTTTACTATGAGAAAAGTGACGCTGTCACCGGGTCAGAAAAAATAAAAACAAATGCTGCGGCCATGTGAGTTTCTAAACAGCCAGTGTGAACTTAGCGCAAACTTCTTTGAGCGGAATAAGCCGCAACAATTACGCGGTGAGTTCCATATTTAAAATTTAAAAAGTCGACAAAATTGGCGGGTACTAATCTGTTATAGCATCTGTGACGGAATTCAAAAAAATAGGTAATAATCTTTTATGCTAAGATTGAATATTAAAAATGAGATTTTGTTTTCCTCATATTCGAAATGAACACGGGGAAAAGAATCAATTCCTACTCGGACTATAGCCGCCCTCGCTGGGCTTGGGCGTCTAAATACCTCTGGAATTGATTCCTTCCACCCTAGGTTAACAATCTACTATTTCTTAAACATGCGCGGAAATATTATCATTACTTTTGAATAAAGAACACGCGAAGTACCTATCATATATTTACGTAGACTGAAAAACCAAAATCACTTCCCGGCGCACATTTTGAATTTGGAACGAAGAGCGCACCGGAAATGTTGTATAAAACGGTGTGCTGTTTGAATTTAGAACTCTTTCATCTGTCGTGCACATTGCGTTCTCGTG
This sequence comes from Yponomeuta sedellus, assembly GCA_934045075.1. Taxonomy (NCBI): domain Eukaryota; kingdom Metazoa; phylum Arthropoda; class Insecta; order Lepidoptera; family Yponomeutidae; genus Yponomeuta; species Yponomeuta sedellus. Next base: position 14,408,876 of record OW203725.1, on the reverse strand, counting down.
GCTGTATAGCCACAGATGCGTTTACCTTTCGGCACAAACTGTAAAATTAAAAAAAAAAATTGGCGGTAAAGCGGAGTTCGTTGTTATTTGGTTAATATTAAATTAAAATGAGTTCCGATGATTCTGAAATGAAAATGAAATGGACATTGACTGCACTCCACCAGATTTAAGATCGGAAGCTAAATTAGTGATGGATAACCTGCTTCCAGCGAAATCAAAAGAAAAACAATAACATTTTCGTTCAATAATGAAGAATGTTACTAGGTATGCCAAATCGCTTGAAATGCTTGTCTCAGTAAAGCCTGTATGTATACAAATACACTAGTTTTTTTGTAGTCAAAAATACCTACAGTGTATCCGTTCTTAAATGGCAAAACGAGTAAACAAACATGGCTGACCAATAAATTGTGACATTTCATAGTGTTGCTGAAATTACTGAATGAATGACGGATTTCATTATTGAATGAATGAAGTTTAAGTCATAAAATAATCTAAATAATTATGTAATATTAGTATCGCAATCCATCTGCTACACTGAACTCGACCCATATACCTACAAACTGGGACAAAAAAAAATAAAGAAAATTCCGCTAATAAATGTTGGCGGTAATGCTATCTACTCAATAAAGAGTTCTTAAGATCATTATGGGGAAAAGTAGAATCGAAAAACGTGTAGAACATTAAAGATGTTTGACCATTTAAAATGGGAGTTTGTGCTGCAAAAGATATTATTTTTAGTTTTTTTTTTTTACACTATTCTCTGTATTACGCACAGGCAGCGACATGTGGCTGAAGTAGATTGCATCACTTACAGCCCCGACTACCTACTTTGTAGTTAGGTTCTTTTTTTACATCGGAATGATATCGCTGTACCCACATGATTATACTATTTTTATTTTTAATGCACTAACCCGTGCTAAGGACAATTTTAAAAAACCTATTTAGAGGCTAAAAATTCCACCCATGCCGGGATTCGAACCCGCGACCTCTGGCTATCCGTGCCAGCGCTCTTTCCAACTGAGCTAATGGGCGACTCACCGGCATCAGTGAAATTTCAACCTCTTTACACTATTCTCAGTAATACGTACAGGCAGCGACATCTGGCTGTAGTAAAGTCTGGATGGAATTTTTAGTCTCTAAGTAGGTTGTTTTAAAATTGTCTTTACCACGGGTTAGTGCATTAAAAAAATTAAAATAGTATAATGACTTGGAGATATTTAGAAAATCTCATCTGGCAACCGTGGCTACAGCGTGAAAAAAACTTCTTGCTCGCTAGCTCGGCTGATCCACTGGCAGTTTTGTATACCGCTTTAAAACTGACAGAATTTCAAGCAAGCTCGAAGTATCAACGGTATAACCCACAGAGTAAAATTTGAAAAAAAAAATCGTCGTATTTTGGGGTGATGTAGTTGCGGTTTATACCGTTGGCTCGCAGAAAATAAAAACTGCGGTAAAGAAAACTGGTGGCTCGCTAATGAAACACCCACTTAACATGCAAGGTTTTAGTAAAAAAATCAATCAAACTTTAATTCTTTATTCAATACCCACCGCAATACCTACTCTATTTTGTTATTTTTATTATTCCGGTGCTATGTGCACTTCTTAAATAACATAACAGCGCAATTTCGTTCATTCGTTCTTTCATTCACCTCATACAACCGCATCCCAACACTCTTTATTCAATACCCACCGCAATACCTACTCTATTTTGTTATTTTTATTATTCCGGTGCTATGTGCACTTCTTAAATAACATAACAGCGCAATTTCGTTCATTCGTTCTTTCATTCACCTCATACAACCGCATCCCAACACTAAAAAAAATGACAAAATAATCAGTGTAGTTTTGCTAACCTGTGATCAGAAAATCAGTGTATTTAGAATTTCGGCAAAAAATCATAGTTTTAATCACAAATTCAGCCAGTTTTCGGTAAAATATGATGCCCCTGTGTCATAACTAGTGTCTACTACTAAATGTGGCAACCTACATCGAGTGATGCTTCCGGAATTCGTGTTTTGTGGTCGAGTGAGGTTTGTTTACTCGTTTTGCCATTTAAGAACGGATACACTATAGTAGTTTTGATTTTATAGGCATTCAAAGTTACGAAAAATATCGAGTACCGCAACGCGCCGCGCAACTGTGCGCGGCGCGTTGTGACGTCATGTCACGCAGGACGCGCCGCGCGGGCTCGGGCCGCGGCCCCGTTAGCAGTGCTGCAAACTCTGCTGCTATTTTCACATTCACATGCACGCCGTGCAGCCCCGGCGGGCTGCCTGGCGTCCTGCGCGGCATGCAGCCCGTCCCAGGCCGGCGAAAATTCAAGCTGTTCACACGCACGCCGTCGTGTCAGTCAGTGCCAGCATGGCGGGCAGCGAGGATCTCGGTGTTGTTGCTGCCATATCCTTTGGCTTAACTTATTTTATTGGAAAAAGAAACAAAATGATGAACGACGGAGAAAAAGACTGCAAAGAAGAAGGTGGTGGATGATAAAAGTTCACAGAAAAAAATGTTTTCTCCGATCGTGATTCAGTGGTATAAAATGCTTACAAAATTACCCATTTATAATAAATTATATAATATATATTTTCGTTTACAGGAAGTTCACACAACAAAAATTTGATGAGCTCTTGCATGAACCGTGTGGAGAGTTCGATAATTTCTGTCGAATGACCTTTACTTATTTTGAAATTTTGCTGAGTAAAATTTCACCGAAAATTTCTAAGCAAGACACAGATTTCAGAGAAGCTATTCCAGCAAAATCGTAGCGACTTTTTTAGCAACGTTGAAGATCCACTCGTCACGACTCACGAGAGCGCGAGAGAGACTGACTGCCCACGCGCCACAACACATGATTTCCTAGTAATTGGATTGGACATTTTTAAAAGTATTTAGGTATAATTTCGACGGCACGGGCGCGCGACTACGACTGCGGACTGAGTGAGCCAGGCTGAGCGTGTTGTGCGATGACGTCACAGCGTAACCGGCGGCCTGCGTCATACGGTTACAACTTGTTTTACTTCTAAATCGGAAACTAATTGACGTATCGAAGTAATTCTTTCACTAGTATTTTTTATTATCACTAGTATTGACAGAGAATATGAAGTGCTAATTATCAAAATTAGTTAACATTATTCATTGTCCTAACATGAGCAAAATCACTTTTAATATTAATTAAATTTATTTAGTAAAATGCCCTTTTTTATTTCCTTGCGTTTTTTAAGAAAAGCACTATATATGCCTCGGCCGAAATGGTAATTGCCTATTTCGCTGCCTTTGCAATAATGTACTATATAATATTAACTACCTTTTATTAAAAAACTGGAAACTGGTTTGGCATTCTGTCACGGTCAAAATGTTTTATTCCGACTATTTGAAAAGCGTAACTTGTTTGTCTGAACGGAACGTTACTGACATGTTGCGGCGGGATAGCGGTGTACAATGAAGGTCTGCCTTTATTTGTTTCATAGATTTGACTACTCTACCTGCTGATATTAGCATTGTTCCTAGAATGTAAAATGGTAGTGCTAGCAGTAGTTGATGCAAAGCTGACATTCCATGATTTCTGCAAATAATTAGGTTAACAATGGAATAAGTCGGTAACTAGTTGGGTAGGTTACCAAGGTACAATAAAATCGGGTATTTTTACCAAAAACAATCGTACCTTGTGGAGATTACACGCAATAATGGCGTTATTTCAGATTGTATGGAATCAGGCGTTACTTTGCCGAAATCCATAACAGCATTAAAATGTAAAAATTACTTTGCTGAATTCCGCCAAAAATCCCACAAGCACGATGCAGTTAGTTAATGCACCGCCCTCCCTCCCACTTTTTCAAGCAGAAGCAATATACGGACACACCACCACCGACACCAATACTTGTGTGAGAAAATACGCGACGCGTTACGCCTCTAACACGAGGCATCCTCAGGCTCACAAGTGCAAGTGAGCGTGAGCGGCGTTATTTCAGTTATCAATCTGTTGCAGACTTTGATAATTCGAATCTAAATGGAAAATCATCGAGATTTTGCATATAGTTCACCAGCCCGATTCTCCACGTAGGGCGTCGGGTTAGAACTTCGCCACCACTATCTACGACTATCGCGTCCAGATCACTATCGCTGTCACGCCGCTAATATTTTCCAAAAATATAAATATCCTAATCCTCGGATAGAATGCTCAAATCCGTCAAATGCGTGGGATTGCGATTGAGTCTTTTTAATCTGTGATTGCGATTGCTCAAACCGTAGAGGGAGTAAAACTATAGAGCAAGCCACAGCGCACACATACAAGTTTTAAATGAAACAAACTCCGTAGCGACCATGGATGAGAAAGAGATAGAGTAAACAGCAAAAGTGTAACTGCTTTTTTTGTTTGCCCCCAGTGTCAAGTTGACGTTTTTGGGGGCAAACAAACGACAAGATTTTGAAAATTTTATCATATTTAACGCTACGCTAGCCGTTTCGAAGAGCAACCGTGTATTTGTGAAATGATATATTAAAAGTGACCTAAATAGAGAAAGTATGGTGAATTGTAGTGTACTCGTATGCAGAAATCGTTAAGAAAGAGCTTTGGGGGAAGTTTCCTTTGATAGGTAAGTAATTATTGTGTTTCAATTATTGTTAAGCCCAAAGTTGAGTATTTTAGTTAAGTTTCAACTAGTAGCTTTGCAACTAGTCCGTAAGAAAAGCAATTTAATAGAATTTTCTTTCCTAACCTAAAAAAACGAAGAGTAAAAAAATGTTGCCATCCGTTTATGTCGAAAATCCCGATCATTACTTGACCGTATTGGCAGACGTTATAAGCGACCGTACGATGGGAAAATAAAAAGTAGTATTCCCTAAGAAGGCTGCTAAAAAAACAGAACGTTTTCTAAACCTTTGTTTTATTACTTTAAAGTAAACAATCGATTAAACATAAACACACTGTAACGGCTGAAAGGGTCAACCCTTTCATCCGTACAGTTTTCAGCAAAATATTTCCAAAATCAATACGAGTGCCGCCACCTGTTGTGATCTTAAAGGAAGTTTTCCTCTATAGGAAGGGATAGAGACGCAAGGAAGACCACCCATTATGGAGCAGTACAAGCATCTGCAGTTACAGAATAATGTACCTTAACACGTTCGTGCGAACAACGTCATATGACGTACCCATGTGTTGACGCACATGTTTTCTCCATACAAAAAATCATGACGTGTTACGACGTTGTGCTCACTTACATGGGCCTGTGATCTATGTGATAGCGCAGAATGGCAAATGACGTTCAACGTGTATTGACGTTGTTCGGTATTGCATAGGTTGCAGACCTTTTGAGGTGTGCACATCGTCAATAGACGGGTTTAAAGTAAAACACGACAAATAATCAAAATATTCGTATTTATTGTGTGCATAGCACAAAAAAACAACCACAGTATTAGACGCATCCAGCCATTTGCAATGACTTAATTTAGGATGTCATAATAATTATTACTAAGCATAATGAATAAGAAGATTATAAAAGGTATGAAAGTCTCGACGAATTAACAAAGTCATTCAGTAATCTTAAAGTAATCTCACGTTTTTCTGACTCTTATGTAATTTGTAACAAAAATATCATATATTTTTTTAATGACATGTAATGAAATAATGACAGAAAAATCAGTAGGTAAAATCTAAATTCAGTAGGTTCTAGCATTTTCATAAACCAGTCTTAGGTAGTCTTATCTTAGGTAATCTTAGAGATCAATAAAAACGTTCAACTTACTTATAGTAATTGAAATTGAAACATAATAAATTATCACGTCATAACACAAATCAACAAAAGTTAGGTGTACCTAAGAGTAAATAATCTTTTGAATCATTCTTATACTAGAACTATTTTAGCAAAAAAAATATCTCACACCATTGGCATGGCATTGTGCCAGCCTTCAAAGCATAGGGGACAAAGGCTTCTCAGTATAACCTTTGCAACGGAAACTGGTCTCTTTTCTCATCTTTTTGGATTCCCAGCAAATTTTGCACTTCAGGAAATTTGATTTCTTTTTTGATCCCTCTTTTCTGTAATTGTCCATCTATGAAAAAAAAACAGTATAATTTTAGCTTTGTTCTACTGAATAAGAGTATAGAATAAAAATAACAAATAAATTGTAGAACAAAAGTACTTACGTTTGATGATATATCAGTCCTAATAAAAATGTATATGACCGGCGCCGCCGCACGAACGAGCGTGCGCCCCGTAGGTTGGCACTGGATCACTGAAGTATTGGGAAGCGGAACAAAATAATCGTTGTATGACGTTGTGCGTGTGTGAGTACTTGATGTCTTTGTATGTGTGAGTGTTTTGTTTACTAAATAATATAATCTCTCAGAGACGCACTACGAATCTGGTGTCTTGCCAAAGTGAAGCACAATATTTGACCTACATATAAAATATATGGTGACTTCGTCGGCGTTCAACGTTGTGACGCTCTCACTCTTCAAAGTCCACCGAGCATAGACGTTGTGCGACTCTACGAAAGAAAAAAATAACCGTCAACTGACGGCGCTCGCCCGAAAGTGTTAAATATTCATTGATACACTCGAAGATCGTTTAAGTCATGCCAAACGTGTAACTTATACGCACACATTTGCAAGCAAGATTCGTCGAAAACATAAGTGTCAGCCCAAACTGAAAACCATAACGCCATATCACTTAGAAAAAAGTATTGTTTTTCTAGAGCAACTTCAACCTTAACCGTATGCCAATAAGGCGTAGTTACTAAATTTCACGCTAACATTTACATGTGGCCTGTGATGCCATTCGGAATATGTTCTAAGAAAGAAATAAGTGTAGGGGGGTCTCAGTATTAACGTAAATAAATATTGTATGGATGTTTATGAATTTTTATTATTTGTCGGCTAAGGCACAAAAGGGTTAGAATTACGTCGCCTTACAGGGACCTAACTTTTAAGAATTCATGGGTTTGTCCTCATATATCTCTCAGGTTTGGAACTCGTCTTTGTATGGAAAAATTGTATTTAGTGAGTAATTTCGCGAAACAAAACCGTCATAAAGTTTTACACAGGTTGTATGACAGTTTAGCATAGAGAGACCAGCAGATATTTTTGCAAATATATCCGTAAGATTTTCGAATGAAACGACGAGGAATGACGCCATCGTATTTTTCCAATGAGTAGAGTTATATTTTCAGTCACGAATCTACTATATTATAGAATTTCCTTTATTTGCCATACAAATCTTCGAAGCAGTGGGTCCAACGGGGAACACACCGTGTAGATGTAAACAATATTCTCTAATCTAAACTAGCCTCGAGATGTTTGACGAATATGGTTCGGATTCTGATTTCAAGTACTTGGGACCAAGATTTCGGGCAAGCAATAAAATTGATGATGAATGGTTTTGCGGGCGGGGGACGAGGTTCGGACGGAGGAGAGCTGGTAAATCAAGGAGATGGCATCGGGAGTGCAGTCGCAGCTTTCAGAGACAGAGGGAGTTCACCTGAACATTCGTCCGCGCGCGCAACCCTCTAAGACCTAGACCTAGCAGTCTAGACTTCTCGCGTCTACAAGTGATTTGTGAGGATAAGTCCTAAGTGAAGACTTCGCGAGTGCCTTAAGCTAGCCAGCACAGAATTCGTAAAGTGGAGAAAGAGTGCGTCGGTCCGTTTTCCGTGAAATAAAGGGTTTTCCGTCGAGGGGCGAATTTCCTCAGCCGAACAAACCGTTTTCCGAATTTCGCGACGCGTGTTTTATATAAATTTAATTTGTGTATTCTACTTTATATGTCTATTTATTTTATTATACATGTATAAAATGTTCTCCGCCAGTCTTAATTTCATTCTTCCAGTTCTATTTATAGATTTCCCACTAACTAGCGAGAGCAGAAGGCGCGGTGCTTCCCACAGGGGTTCTGCGTTTGTCTATTGATCTTAGCTAGGAACTAGGAACAATCAACAGGAGCAGAGCACAATGGACAAGACAAAATAATTTGTCTATAGGAGGAGGTTTTACTAACACTATGTTTTCTGAATGGAGCTGCGATCTCGGAGTTAATCTTCTATATTTATTATGACAAGCTGAGCTGCATTACTATGGATTACTTACATCATCGTGGATCTACGTCACTACAAGGATTTTCTACATCATCATGGATCTACATCACGACAAGGATTTTCTACATCATCATGGATCTACATCACTACAAGGATTTTCCACATCATCATGGATATTACAGGTTTCATCGGGAACGTTCTATCCGTTTTATCTTCACTTTAGCTAGGGTCGAATTGAGATTGTGTGATTTTAGGATTGTATGTCGTGTGTGTTCTAGTAGAGTTAAAGTAGTATCGTCACGGGTGTACAACTCGAGGTACATTTTGTGTCGATGATGTGACTATGGTTTTCACGGGTGTACGACTCGGCTTGATCGGCTAGCCTGAATCCCTGTCTTAAATGACGTGTGTAGGACGGTAGCCTGTTCCTTAGCCCGGAGGTCAAATGGGTAATACACTTGCAAAAACCGTAGGACATCTTGTTTTGTTTTTATTAAGAACCACGACAAAACATGGATGAATGATGTTTTCAGCGGATGTCGGGCGTTAAGTGAAGGTTTGAATGTGATAGGGTGATACGTTGCGTCCCGATGGATTTTGAAGGAGCGAGTTTCTTGTGGAAGCTCGTCGGGATGGGTGTAGCGTTGGAAGGGAGCCCATCGTCATCACGCTAGGGAAACAAAAGTTCTTCTAGATTTTCTTCTGAAAGTCTAGAACCCCTCCCATTTCCATTTATCCACAGGAAGGAGAACTGCTGTCTACAAACACCGTGAATTGTCCCTGTATTTCTATTATTTTGTAACGGCTTATTATTTGTATTTTATCATACTTTATATTATTTTATTTTACACGTTATTACCTATTTCGTGATTCGCGGGTGAAACTGGCTAAGCGCATGTGTCAAAAGTCTTCCTAGAAAAACAACGGGCATGCATCGGCATGCATAATAAAGTGTACAGAAGGATAGCAGTGCTCACTCTCTCGCTAGTCGCGGGCATTGAGGCTGATCGAGTCTCGATGCTGTTTTTTCCTGGGGCGTTTACGATTACTGACCGAAGCTAAGTTGCATGTTTTTCTTATTTTAAACTGATTATGTGTACGGTTAATTAATTCGCGGATTTTATTTAAACCTTGTCTTTGTTTGATTTTCTTTTGTTTCAATTCACAACACAACGTATGGGTCTCTTTTATTATTTTTCTAGACGATCACGACTATTTTCTTTGGCCAATTAATTTTCAGAAAATTTACAACCCTTCAGGTTATATTTTATATGTTTATATATTTTATTACGTGACGAGGTGGCGTCTCGCAAATAACTTTATTAAGAGGCCACACCCTGGTTCATTACAACACTAAACACATAAAAAGGTTTTACTGTAATGTTAATATTATTGCTCTTGTTTGAGAAAAATCCACACAACACCCATAGCGCTTAATATGTTGTTTTGCCAAAAGTGTGCCGTTTAGAGTTTCATTGCTCAGCCTATTTCGGATCTTTGTTTTAATAAGATTGACTGAACTGAAGCAGCGTTCATAATCTGTGTCACAAAAACGAGTAACCGGTAACGTCGCACATTAGTTAGATTTACCTTAAGGGTTGCTACTTAGTAAGTAAAATAATAAATAGTGACGTGCTATGTTGGTATTAGTACTTTGGTTGAATAAAATCTAAAAAAAGTCGTATGTTTACGTACGATTTCTGCCCCTTGATCGTACGAGTATATGCAACATAAATGTAAAACATCGTATGAATACGATTTAAATCGTATATCTGGCAACGCTGCGTGATCATTACTTAATTCGAAGTCCCAGACTTCGGCGGCTTGTCCTTGTACAGATATTAAGTTACAAACGTAATCAAAATATATTATGAATCGTTAATACTTAATGTATCGTTATTAAAAATCAAATGTACCTAAAACTATAACCCGGGCTTGGCCCCTGCGGTGGAGTATGGCCTAACCTTTCTGCGATGCAGGACCCGTGCTCCAGAGTTATGGACATACAAGGGTTGATATCGAAATCTATAATAAAAACAATAGAGACAGAAACATTACGGCTACAGCACTGAATTATCAAATATAATATCCTGATGCTTTGTTAGATAGCTGCATCGCCTTCCTATGTGACTTGTTGCCCATATAATTTTTCAGCATTCATTCCACTCAGCAGAAAATGTGTCAACTCGAATTTATCGCAAGAACCCTTTCGGTGTTTTTGTGCATTCTGCCGCAAGCAATGTGCCCTTGAATTCAGTATAGAATTCAAATTTGAATTTGTATCAATGAATCTCGTACAATACCGTCTAGCCGCGATCGTTTATTAGGTAAAACGTAATTACCTTATTTCCCTAATAAATAATCGACCCGTTCAATATACAACAGCTATGTATGAGTATCGCGAGTAATAATACTAAAGTTATTACTTATTATATTTTAATGTATTACAATATTTATTAATATTAGCAATGTTTCTTTTCCAGATTTCTTCAAAATAGTTCTGTTCTGGAAAAATGGGTGCTTGCATTTAGAAGAGAGAACTGGTCACCTACATCGAATGCTCGAATATGCTTTCTACATTTCGACAAAATGTACATTTTGGTGGTCTGAGGTACCCTTCGAAAGATTTTTTATATGGTGAATTTTTATATGAAAAAAACTTATTAATAAAACAGTTTATGATTGTATTCCATTGGTGGTCCTAGATAGCGTCCCTAAGCGCCTTAACTTGTAAAATTTAAACGTGTAAAATAAAACGTATTTTTAATTATACAAAATGACAATTGTTTATAAAACGTTTGCTACGTTCTGCAAACAATTGTCAGACATGTATGATTAATAAAATTCAAAACTAAATCTGCATTTTTATTCATGGCCTATGAACGACTGAAATATTTTATCCCTCATTATGGCAATTCACTTTTACTGTGGCAACATTCACGCACACAAACAAATAATATTCACCGACGTGAAAACGGTTACACTGTGCCTTGATCTATAGTTCTACTCTATCTACGGCTCAAACCGATCGGTGCAAATGTCAAAGTAAACGGATATTATGTAGGTAGCGTAGAGGGAACTCTATCTACGGTAGGTACGTAGAGGGAGTAAAACTATAGAGCAAGCCACAGCGCACACATACAAGTTTTAAATGAAACAAACTTCGTAGCGACCATGGGTGAGAAAGAGATAGAGTAAACAGCAAAAGTGTAACTGCTTTTTTTATTTGCCCCCAGTGTCAAGTTGACGTTTTTGGGGGCAAACAAACGACAAGATTTTGAAAATTTTATCATATTTAACGCTACGCTAGCCGTTTCGAAGAGCAACCGTGTATTTGTGAAATGATATATTAAAAGTGACCTAAATAGAGAAAGTATGGTGAATTGTAGTGTACTCGTATGCAGAAACCGTTAAGAAAGAGCTTTGGGGGAAGTTTCCTTTGATAGGTAAGTAATTATTGTGTTTCAATTATTGTTAAGCCCAAAGTTGCCTTATGTTGAGTATTTTAGTTAAGTTTCAACTAGTAGCTTTGCAACTAGTCCGTAAGAAAAGCAATTTAATAGAATTTTCTTTCCCAACCTAAAAAAACGAAGAGTAAAAAAATGTTGCCATCCGTTTATGTCGAAAATCCCGATCATTACTTGACCGTGTTGGCAGACGTTATAAGCGACCGTACGATGGGAAAATAAAAAGTAGTATTCCCTAAGAAGGCTGCTAAAAAAACAGAACGTTTTCAAAACCTTTGTTTTATTACTTTAAAGTAAACAATCGATTAAACATAAACACACTATTTTTAGGTTTGTATTTATCCCCGTAAAGGGTTTTACTGTAATGTTAATATTATTGCTCTTGTTTGAGAAAAATCCACACAACACCCATAGCGCTTAATATGTTGTTTTGCCAAAAGTGTGCCGTTTAGAGTTTCATTGCTCAGCCTATTTCGGATCTTTGTTTTAATAAGATTGACTGAACTGAAGCAGCGTTCATAATCTGTGTCACAAAAACGAGTAACCGGTAACGTCGCACATTAGTTAGATTTACCTTAAGGGTTGCTACTTAGTAAGTAAAATAATAAATAGTGACGTGCTATGTTGGTATTAGTACTTTGGTTGAATAAAATCTAAAAAGAGTCGTATGTTTACGTACGATTTCTGCCCCTTGATCGTACGAGTATATGCAACATAAATGTAAAACATCGTATGAATACGATTTAAATCGTATATCTGGCAACGCTGCGTGATCATTACTTAATTCGAAGTCCCAGACTTCGACGGCTTGTCCTTGTACAGATATTAAGTTACAAACGTAATCAAAATATATTATGAATCGTTAATACTTAATGTATCGTTATTAAAAATCAAATGTACCTAAAACTATAACCCGGGCTTGGCCCCTGCGGTGGAGTATGGCCTAACCTTTCTGCGATGCAGGACCCGTGCTCCAGAGTTATGGACATACAAGGGTTGATATCGAAATCTATAATAAAAACAATAGAGACAGAAACATTACGGCTACAGCACTGAATTATCAAATATAATATCCTGATGCTTTGTTAGATAGCTGCATCGCCTTCCTATGTGACTTGTTGCCCATATAATTTTTCAGCATTCATTCCACTCAGCAGAAAATGTGTCAACTCGAATTTATCGCAAGAACCCTTTCGGTGTTTTTGTGCATTCTGCCGCAAGCAATGTGCCCTTGAATTCAGTATAGAATTCAAATTTGAATTTGTATCAATGAATCTCGTACAATACCGTCTAGCCGCGATCGTTTATTAGGTAAAACGTAATTACCTTATTTCCCTAATAAATAATCGACCCGTTCAATATACAACAGCTATGTATGAGTATCGCGAGTAATAATACTAAGTTATTACTTATTATATTTTAATGTATTACCATATTTATTAATATTAGCAATGTTTCTTTTCCAGATTTCTTCAAAATAGTTCTGTTCTGGAAAAATGGGTGCTAGCATTTAGAAGAGAGAACTGGTCACCTACATCAAATGCTCGAATATGCTCTCTACATTTCGACAAAATGTACATTTTGTTGGTCTGAGGTACCCTTCGAAAGATATTTTATATGGTGAATATTTATATGAAAAAAACTTATTAATAAAACAGTTTATGATTGTATTCCATTGGTGGTCCTAGATAGCGTCCCTAAGCGCCTTAACTTGTAAAATTTAAACGTTTAAGATAAAACGTATTTTTAATTATACAAAATGACAATTGTTTATAAAACGTTTGCTACGTTCTGCAAACAATTGTCAGACATGTATGATTAATAAAATTCAAAACTAAATCTGCATTTTTATTCATGGCCTATGAACGACTGAAATATTTTATCCCTCATTATGGCATTTCACTTTTACTGTGGCAACATTCACGCACACAAACAAATAATATTCACCGACGTGAAAACGGTTACACTGTGCCTTGATCTATAGTTCTACTCTATCTACGGGTTGGTAGGTTATTGATACACGGAATCTGTCATGTAAGAACGAAGGACTTCCGTGATCCGACCTCCCGTCGATGGAATGTTTTCACAGAAAGTGATAATGTGACGAACACGGCTTCTCGCTAATGTGATCTATGTCTCATGTGACGAATCGCGAAAGTGACGTTCATCTTACAAATCCATCAAATCTTGGTTGTTCGCCAGCACTAACAATTCTTTATCGACCTAACTATGTATGTATGGGCCAGCTAGCCTGAGATACATTCCATTAGTTTAAGACCAAAAATTTCACTGGATTGCTGGAATGGAATTGTGTTACTATTTTATGAGTTAAATTTATACTACTTTATAAAAATTAATTTACGTAATTCAGGCATTGCGTGGGTGCGTCGTTTTTTTTACAATACCAACGTTTACCTAAAACTTTGCTTCAATATTCGTAGTTTTACCAGTGTATTTTTTTATTATGCAGAAGGTGCAAAAGGTACCTTTTTATTATGCATAATCGCCGGCTAAAGTGACCAACTCATAACTTTGATAAATTCATGTTGGCATTAACATACATTTATTAAGAAAAAAATACATAAATAACTCACTCCTAAATCTCTAAGGGGTAAGTAGAGATCAGGGTATGCCACTTGCCAATTCGTGACAATTCTCTCTCAATATGTGGATTCGAGAGTATATACAATTCTCAATTGAATTTTTCATGTAATTTTGAAACTTGTTATGGAGCAGATTTATAGACACTGAAGACATAATACTTACGTGACATTCGAATTAATACATTTATTTAAGTGGAATGTGTCTACTGTGGATAGCTTTCGGATCAAGTCTTGATCCGAAAGCTATGCACACTAGACGCCAAAACTAATTTCTTAATCCACACATTGTTGCTGGATAATCAATTGATTGTTTGGCTTACTCAAACAAATAAGTGTATCATAGTGCCATTATGCCATCACTTACGTCATTATGAAATAATGACACGGAGTGTAAGTGAAAGTTTTCGCTACGTACCTGGATTATAGACATGTGAAAAGTTTTAATATGAGGAACAATATACAAACCATTTTTACAAAAGATGCTTCAAGATCTTGTAAATCTGTCTTAAGCTTTTTGTTTTGCTCCGTAGCTCGCTGAGCGGCAATCTTGTCATTTTCTATATCAGCATTTAATTTAGAAATGCATAAGTCCGTTTCGGTTGCCTGAACTTCTTCTAATGCTTTTATTTTGTTTTCTGCTTCACTATATTTTAATTTCATATAATCGTATTCCATTTGAATATCCTGCACTTTTGCCTGAAAAACAATTAAAAAATTAAAACTGAAACAAACTTTAACTACTTTTGCCGCCGTCACCGTCACGTCACCGAGAACGAGATTATTTCGGGCCGAGTTTAATATGACGTGACGGCGATCGTTTGTCTACCGCGACCGATGGTTTAATTTGTTCCAACTGTTCCAAACATTCTTTACTTTCTATAACTTCTATTAGTAACTATTTTTATCGTTGTTGTTCTTAATCTTTCGATAGCAACGCACGACACTGTCTTTAATATTAATGTTTTTTGGTTACACTTGGGAAACACTGATGTCTGTAACACAGGTTATTACCTAGCACAGGCATCAGAGCAAATCAAATAAAATTATTGTAAGCTACATAAATTTTCTGTGAGTTCATTTTATTGATAAGCAGTTGCTTTAATGTTAATTTTATTGTAAAATTACGTGGTGTTGGGTACAAATAAATTTTTCATTTTCATTATTAATGAAGAAATATCGTATTTAAATTTTTTGGCCATTTTTATTACAATGATATATTATTATTATGATAATTGATGACAGACAAAATAATAACTGAGCTCTTGTACGGTGCGACGGCGCGGCGACGGCAGTGTGTGGACAAGTTCATACGTTTTTGTATTGCCGGCACATCGGCCCGTCAAAATCTCGGGCCACGTTCTAGCGGTCACGCCGATCTACTCGCAATTTCGGCGGCCGCAATGACGGCGCTCGGGTGACGGATGTGCGGTGGACACGCGGCTTAAGTAAATGTATGTACCGCTACTTCGGCGCCGTCATCTCGTTCTCGGTGACGTGACGGTGACGGCGGCGGTGGACAAACAGCCTAAATGTAAAAACCTATTTAGAGGCTAAAAACGTAATACAGAGAATAGTGTAAAGAGGTTCGAAATTTAACTGATGCCGGTGAGTCGCCCATTAGCTCAATTGGAAGAGCGCTGGCACGGATAGCCAGAGGTTGCGGGTTCGAATCCCGGCATGGGTGAAATTTTTAGCCATTAAATAGGTTTTTAAATTTGTCCTTAGCACGGGTTAGTGCATTAAAAATAAAAATAGTATACTTTAAATGTATTTCATTGAAGAGAAAGTATTTTATCACAACTTACTTGCAATTCTTTGTTTTGTTGCTCAAGTTCCTTCAAGTTTTCAGTGTTTGGCTCTGAAATATTAGCAGGCCAGCTGCGTAAGTTCTGTAATTGAATTTCCATGCTACCTATTTGATCAACAAGGCTATTTTCTCTTGTTGATAGTATTTGTATTTGGTTTGTAAGATCTTCATTTCTTGCACAAGCCAGTTTTAATTGTTCATTTAATTCGGAAACATAATGTTCATAGTGCGAATTTATCTGATCACGTTCCTTTTGGGAAAACTTAAGCTGTTGTTCCAGAATAGTAATTTTTTGGATATAGTCATTCTGATCTTTGGCAACATTATATGTATCATCATTTGTAAAGTTACCATTGGTCAACTGTTGCAAACGCAACTGGGTAGCTTCAAGATCATTTCGAAATTTAGCTAAATTACTGTGTAATGAAATGTTCTCAGTTTCCTTTGCAGCTAAAACAGTTTTTGTGAATTCAATCTGTTCCAACAGGTAATTTTTTTCTTCTACTAGTGCAGAAGTAACTTTTTTACATTCCTCATTTTCTTTTTCTTTAAATAATAACTGATCCGAATACATAATATGTTTGTCTCTTGCCGACCGTAGTTCATTTTCTAAGTAATCAATTTTACTTTTTTCTTTATTATTGATGGCTATAGCCATTTCATAATTGTTTTCCAACTGACATATTTTTTGTTTCAGGGCAGTTATTTCTGCATCAAGGTTAGTTTGGTGCGTAATTAATAATTCCGTTGCCTTTGCATCAGTGTTCGTGTGGGCGTTGGAAAACCCCTGTTTGCCATCAATCTTAATCTGATCATATGTGTCAATGTTTAGTACATTTTCCTCAACAAGTTTTATATCTTTGGTATCATCAATTAAAGATGAATGCACATTATTATTATCTTGGAACTTTACCTCCTCTTTCTGAAGTTTTTTGTCTTGATGATCTTTCAACTGAAATAGGAAAAGTTCATTACATTATAGGTAGTCAAAACTCGATGTGGTATATTGATAAAAAAATAGTACAATTCCACCAAACTGCGATCCCCAACCCGTATGCCCAGCGTGGGGATTATGGGTACTACCCCCCAATGATGGCACAACCTTGCACTATGGCGCTCATTAGGGGAGGGCTATGCCCAGCAGTGGACTAATATAGCCTGAAGAAGAAGAAGATCAAAAAATATAAGATTTTAACACAACGATTTCGGTAATTTTTGTGTGAAATGTTAGCAATCATGATCGTGATTGTTGTGGAAGAAATATTTATTGGGTTCAATTAAACGAACACGAACATCTTACATACTTCAGAAAAGTAGAAACGTTAATTTTACAGGTGTGACAAAAAACTATGTTTAATATTATGACATGTCAAAAATTAAACTAGGTCACCCTGTACTATGATTTTCGACGCCACCTTTAAGTTTAAGATTAATCTGGCACACATAAATATCAGACAATTAATTTATTAAGCAGCCCAAACAAAACGTTACTATTTTGTTCACTTTACACAGATAGGTATAAGCAGAAAAACAAACACAGGTAGTTACAATACGATTAAGCGACATGAATTTGAACATTCATTATTTATTGAAGTAAACCGACTTGCTAAATCACTCACTATCATTATCTGAATCATTTACATTAATTATAAAACCCTCGCTAAACACATCTAATTTCTCTTCGTCTGTTAAGAACTCATCTTCACACTTTTTTGCATGATTACAGACTTTAATAAAACATTTAGTTTTTTTCTATAAGCAGTTTTTTCACTGATGTTTTATTCATTTCGACATTTTTGGAGGCCACATAGCCTTTTAACAGTGCCCATATGTTTTCTATGGGATTAAAGTCTGGGTGATATGGAGGCAGTCGTATTGGCTGTATGACCATTTTCAGCCAAAACTTTATACACTCGAAAAACGCTGAAGTGTTCTTTGTGGCGCTGTATTACGTTATACAGTTCCGGTTTTGTGTTATCAGGTGTAAAAGGAATATAGTGTCTTGTTAACCACTCGATCATGTTCGCCTTTCGAGTATTGCTATTAGGTGGCCTTTCAACAAATTTGTTGTGGTAAGAAGCGTTATCTATAACAACAATGCTGTTATCAGGTAAATTAGGCAATAGTTGTGTTCTTAACCACTTCTCATACTTCTCAGCATTTATTACCTTGCGGTAATTGCCTTCGGGATCCACGGACTGATCTAGTAAAAGAGTACAAAGCCTTTTGCGTGAACAATAACAAATCTTTGACCCTTTGATATAGGTTGCTATATCAAAGGGTTTGTCTCGTGTGGTGCCGGCGGAGTAGAATGACACCACCTTCTTCCATTGAGTATCGTAGAAGGCGATTAAGAGAGTGGGAAACAGTACTGACCCCTTGTAACTTTTTCTCTGATATACTGTTCCATCCGTCTAAATCTCTCTCTGTACGTAACGGTCTACGTTCCACTGGGTTCAGAGGGATAAGGATGAGTACACGTGCACCTGTGTCTCGCGCATACACTTGTGCAGGTTAATATATCCTACGCAAATGACCGCTTCCGTATAAAGGACTCCGATCTCAATCTTAGTCCTACGGCGATGGGAGGACGTAGAGGTCTGACGTGATGTTTTGTCTGACTCCTGCGTGTAGGCGGCTCTGGGGCTGTATGATACACACCGTGGTCGCTCCTTCTCTGTATCGGGGTGACAGAGAGGATTCGGCAGCACCCAGGGTGACAAAGCAGCCCTATTTAGGGAGGCACTGCTTTCCTCGCTCAGCCGAGGAGGGGGCTAGAAAAGGTACCCTATATAAATGCTTACTCCAACCCATACGGAGTGTCGCAACCGCGTCTGCCTCCGCATCTCAAATTCGCGGTCAACGCCACAGAAAGAAAATTAAAACATCGACAATAAAGGCGTTTGGCGCATGGAAGGTGCGTACACTTATTGACCACGAGGCAAATGCTTGTCCTGAGCGAAATACTGTCATTGTAGCTCGAGAACTTCATCGCTATAATATTGATGTGGATGCGCTCTACGAAACACATCTTCCCGATGAAGGAGAGCTGGTAGAACACGGTGGCGGGTACACTTTCTTTTGGAAGGGCCTCGCTTCCAGAGTCGCGAAGATCAGGTGTAGGCTTTGCTGTCAAGAATAGCCTTGTAAAACATCTGTAAGAGTACCCTGCACACATTTCTGACCGCATTACCACATTACGCCGTCATATAAAACATGAGAACTACCTGAGTATCATCAGTGTCAATGCCCCTACGCTAGACAAGTCTGATTAGATTAAGAACAATTTCTATGAAGAGTTTACGCAGTGCTTAGATCGTATTCGTTCAAGAGAGCAGATCCTACTCTTGGGTGACTTTAATGCCAGATAGGACGAGACAACGAAGCCTGGCCAAAAGTTATAGACAGACAAGGTGTGGGCAATATAAACAGCAACGGACAACTGTTGCTCACTCTAAGCGGACAATTGGATCTGGCAATTACGAACACTAGCAATTACGATTTACGTTCAGATTGCCTGTCAAATACAAGATTACGTAGATGCATCCCAGGTCAAAGCACTGGCATCTTATCGATTAAGCTATCGTGCGTCAATCTCAATTTCGGAGATTTTCCTTTTCGTCGAGTTACATTGTAAAGCCAGACTAGTGCTCCTTCTTGGAAGCCGCTTGTATTCGCTCGGCGGTCATACCTGGTCTTCTTCTTTTCACTCGACTCCAATCCGTTTTCCCGTACTATGGCATGAATCTCTCTCATTTTCTCACATAACTCGGAAATGTAGTCGTGTAGAGAACGTGAGTCGTCAGGAGGACCTCCAGTCAGCAGATCTACTCGTATTCTCAGTTCTCGGCCAAAATTTACACGCGCCGGGGTTACCTTCGTGCTTTCATGTTCTGCCGTTCTGTAGGCCAGAAGAAATGGCGGTATGTATTTGTCCCAGTCTCTCTGGTGCCTGTCAACGACTTTTGCTAAATGTCTCTCAAGTGTTTGGTTAAATCTTTCTACCATGCCGTCAGATTGAGGATGATATGGGGTGGTCCTAGTCTTATGCATTCCCAATATTTTGCAGAGTTCTTGAAATACTTTGAGACTCAAAGTTCCTGCCTTGGTCGGAGTGTATTTCCAAGGGCACACCAAACCGGCAAACTACCTCCTCAAACAACTTGGAGGCGTCAGTGTCTACAATGAATTGGCCGTTAGGTTGTGGAAATCCCAAGATTGGAGTCTCGCAAAGACATTTTCTTAATTTTTGAAAGGAACTCTCACATGTGTCATCCCAATGAAATGACTGCTTGTCTTCATTCAGTCTGTGTAAAGGCTTGGCAATTTCAGAGAACCCCTTAACAAACCGCCTATAATATGAGCATAGCCCTAAAAATTCTCGTACTTCAGTCTTGTCTTTGGGAGTAGGCCATTGTTGCACTGCTTCGATTTTGGCTGGATCGGCCACTTGCCAGTATCCGGCCTTCAGATCTAAAGTCGAGAACCATTTCCTGCCACTCAAAGTTTCTAGGGTATCGTCTATTCGTGGCAGTGGCTAACTATCCTTTTTCGTCACATCATTAAGCAGTCGATAGTCAACAAAGAACCTTGTGCTATTACCGACACAACGGGAAACACCATGGGCTAGAAGAAGGTTCTGTAATCTTGTTTCTCTTCATGTCTTCCAACATGTCTTGTACTTCCTTTTCTTTGACAATCGGTAGGCGCCTTGCTCGCTGTCGCTCATGTCCGGTGTCGATGTTGTGCTGAACTAACGCTGTTCTCCCAGGATTTCCTTCGTCAGAGAAGATATCCCTAAAGCGCAGTAGCAACCTCTTTCATGCTTTGCGAATAGCTCAGATTACTTTTAGAATCCTCAAGGAACTTAGTGACTATAATTTCACGTGTTCGTATTCGATGTGTTCGAGCTTGGAGATGATTGGCAGTTTCTCATCCAAACGGCTTCCAAACACCTTCCAATAACGTCACCTTTGTTAAGTGTAATCTCACGATCGCCTATATTCACAACCCTTACTACAGCGGTATTGCCTCTAAGACGAGAGTTCTTGCTATCAGCAATTTCTGACTGGCTGCACTGTCTCGTGTATCTTCAATCAGCACACATCTATTTCGCTGATTCTTCTGACTCAAAGGCAGCTTCACCTTTACTTCAGTTTGTGCTCGTCCAGGTATTACAATTTTCTTCAGGCACGTGACATTTCCATTGGGACCGCCAAGTATGAAGTTCTCCTCATCACCACATTTAAAGACACCGTTTGTGACATCGATGTGACAGTTGTGTTTCTTCATTAAGTCTAGGCTCAGAATGCAACCATCCATAATTTCGGCTACGATTGCGTCGTGAATATATGACGCCTCAACACATATCGTAACCGACCATTCACCCAGGACGGGTATCTGCTGGCCAGAAGCGGAGAGAAGTCTGCATAAACTTGTGCCTTTGCGTCTCCCTGCAGCTTTCACCAGGTCTGGTCTCACTATTGTTCTAGAGGCTCCTGTATCTAGGATGATTTTGCACTCTATTTTGTTCACTGCACCGCATATTAGTAGACTGTTCCCATTCCATGCTTGTGAGATTCTGGTTACTGGGTCTTCCTGCGCTCCAGCCAGTACCCGCCCCGCAGTCCTGGCTTTTACTCGTTTCCCTGATTTACGGTGGAGGGCGCAGCGTCATGCTTCTTCACAAACTCCTCAAAACGCTGCTCTATTTTGTTGAGATACGCATCCAGTCTATCATCTGTTTTGGTCGGTTGCCTTTTCTTCTTAGGACACGTGAACTGCAGATGCCCTCTTTCCCCACGCTTCTAACACATGGGCCCGGAGTTTCTCTTGGGCGGTGTCTTGATATCTTTAACCTCCTCCGTAACTTCTCGAAGTTTATACACTTGCCGGATATCATGACGCACAGCTTCGACTTCCAGGGCGTGTGCCAGAGCTTCTTATAATGAAGAATGGTTGCGAAGCTTTACTGTAGCCCTGATTTCAAGATCCTCGATCCCGTCGACGAAGGCTTGTAAAATATTCGTGTCCACCATCCTAATCACCAGAAGGGTACGCCTATCGAACCAGCTTCTCAATTTCCAAAGCTGGGCACGAAAAACGTGTTCCAGGTGTCGTTCCCTGTATCTAGCCTCAAGTGCCTCCAGCAGATCTTTGAACTCGCTGCCTGAGGTGGGCAGTGCCTCCAGGACAGATAAAGCCGAACCTCTGAGCGCGACGGTGAGGGCTTTTAGGCTCTGTTTGTCCGTCCACCCGTTTGAAGCAGCGACAGTCTGGTACTGCTGTCAGTAAGCGACCCAAGACGTAGTACCATCGTACGGAGGCACCTTTACTTTAGGCCCATTGTTTATGCCGACTACTCCGCTCGCCGTAACTCCAGCAGCTTTAATACGCCGAACTTCCTGCTCTAGTCCAGTGAGGCCGGTTTTCACATTTTTTAGGTCCTCCTCTATTTCGGAAACCCGTTCTTTCACTACCTCTACATCTTCATGTAGCTTAGCGACCGTAACGCTGAACTTTGTAAGGGCAGAAAGAATCACTTGTTGGTCTGCCTTCTGTTCTTCTCGCAGGCACCGCATCTGCTTGCTCTGTTCTTCTCGCAGGCCTCTCTGTTCTTCTTGCAGGCACCGCATCTGCTTGCTCTGTTATTCTCGCATGCCCTTCAACATTCCCATCAGGCACGAGATATCCAAAACCTCCATTGTACGTGACGGAGGTTTAATGTCTTCGGTAGGCGTGGCCAGGTGGGCGTGGCTACGAGGCGGAGCCTGTTGGTCGGTTGGTGGAACCTGGTGGTCAAGGCCAGTGGGCGGGGCCTGGTGCGCGGGTACGGTGGGCGTGGCCTGGTGGGCTTGGCCAGTGGGCGGAGCAGCTGGGCAGATACGCTGTATCTCCTCGATGGGCGTGGCCTGGTGGGCGAGGCCAGTGGGCGTGGCCTGGGGAGCGGGGCCAGTGGGCGTGTCCCTATGGCCGGTGGGCGTGGTCTCCGCAGCACCTCTAGACCTGGTCCTCAGTCCAGAAGTATCCTCTCTCGGAGTCAGTGGCATCTCCAAAATCCAATTCTGACACCAAATGTTACGGGCTAGATCTGGAGGTAAAACGCAAATGACAACTTATTAGGATTTATTCACGCAGGGTCTGGTCTGCAGGTCTTCACGACACGAAGTCCACACGTAGATTCCAATCGCAGGTCCAATCGAAGTCTAATAGTATTGCTGAGGTCGTAAGTTATCGCTCGTATCGCAGGTATGTTCGCTCGAAGTTCACTCTTCGATTGTCCAAACGGAACTGACAGTGCGCCGCGGCGGCCGTTATTTATATCCGCCGGCAAAGGTTCTCGAACATTCGCGTACGTACCTACACTCGGTGCACGTGGCAACGTCTCTATAACAGTTTCATGTCAAAGAGTTTTGAACCGTATGCTTGTGGACATACGAGTAATTACTGCTTGCAGCGTTTATTGTTTACTAAAACGCAGCATGCGGCGACTATTCGATAGGCTGGAAGCCTATCGAATAGTCGCCGCATGCTGCGGAAGAAAGCTCTATTCTAGATGGTTCAGAATAGTCCGTGCAGATACGTTAATTATAGCTTATTATAGGCTTGTAGAATCTGCTCTTAGATTTGGTGTTTAATTTTAGGGCAATTCAACCAATTAGGAATTAGCATTTTAAAATGCAAAAACTATGCATACATGTTAACTTCCATATGCGAGCATCTGCCAATGTTTGTATGGAAATATCTCTGCAAACATGAAATTTAGCAAACATGTTTGTTTTTGCAAATAATGAGAAGTGTTTCAGTATTTTTCAAAAATTTAACCACTTAACGGTCAAAATTAGGGGCCAAAGTTTGTATGGAAAATTCTTTGTTCATGGTCTCATGTACATAAAACTTAGCACTCTTAGCAGACTTATTTGGTTTTGCAATTAATTACATAAGTATACTGGGAGGTGGACAGCAGCGCCTGCAGTACAATTCCACTGAACTGCAATCCCCAACCCGCATGCCCAGCGTGGGGATTATGGGCATTACCCCCTAGCATAGCATAACATGGCGCTCTTTAGGGTAGGGCTTATGTCCTGCAGTGGACTAGTATAACTTGACGACGACGGCATAACAGCATTTTTCAAAATTAAACCATTTAATACTAAAAAAAATCACATCAAAGTTTGTATGTAAAATTATCTGTTTATGGTCACGATACTTTACATGAAAATTTTTTGGTGCAATTAATTACACATATTTAAGTGTTTAAAAGAAATTAAATTATTTGTTTTGACACCTGTTCAGAGTTTTATTGAACACTTTCAATGGTCAAAATTTGATATTAAGCTAGTAAGTAAAATTCTTTATTTATGGTCACATGTAGGTGCAAGAAACTTGATACACATATTTTTTATTGAAATTTAATAGGCCACAAGCACTTCAGTCGTCTCTCCCAGGTTGTAGCCATCACAGGAGACGGGCCTTGCTTATTCCTATCCTATGTAGCAAATAGTTGAACATAGTATTTCTTAATGATATTGAACATGTCATCGAAAATTGGGATGGTTTCGCTTATTTGTCCCATGTTTCCTAAGGACACAATAATCTGTTAATTTCAATCCTAGAATAAACGGAAACGAAGGTGCGTGCCAAAGCTAGTGTCACCACATTAAAACCAGAAAGGACGTGCCTGGACATTATAAAACACCTACACTGGGGGAGGAATGTAGAAATTGATACGTAAGAAAATTGTTAGAAAATCAGGTCTACACAACATAAGATATAGAAGGACGTAGATAAGATCTTGTTGATGTATAGAAATTGCATGTCTAAGTCTAATTAAAATAACTAACTTTCTTTCGTGCTAGTGCCAACTTAGCGGTCCTTGAATCCATGCTTGTTTGGTACGAGTAAAACCATCGGCGTCACACTTTCTGAACAATGAAAAAATCAATTTAATTATTTAGATCACTTTGAGCACAGAATGATTGATACACAAACTAGAATGGAGTGATATGAGAACCGTGTATGAAAAGAGAAAACCATTTAATTTTTTAGACAATGGATGAAAAAGAATGACAAATACCGATACGATACACGTCAAAAAAATTGACTATGACTAGTGAAGACACAGTTTGATGAAGAACGGTATTTTACATAACCGGTCATCGGCATATAGACAGATGGTGAGATTATTATCTGCGTAGTATACAAATATATCGAGGATTTAGCTTCTCCCACTCTCCACCCAGTATCGTTTGATCATTGTATGACAAGACGAGGATTTGAAAATATAATAAACTAGCTGACCCAGCGAACTTCGTACCGCCTATTATAACAGTCGATTCTTTTTTTTTTATTTTTCTCTCCGTAAGAACCATTTACGTACTTAATATTCCTTATTCTAATAAAAAAAGAATTAGCGAAATCGGTTCAGCTGCTCTCGAGATTTTCGCTTACCTACCAACACATTCAGCCATTCATTTTTTTATTATAGACTAGCTGTCCCGGCGAACTTCGTACCGTAATCGGAGTTAAATCTCCGATTTTCTCACCATTTAAACTTTCCCTGGAGTTCCACAAAAATAAAAAACCAAAAATCAGTCAAATTGGTCTTTACTATATAGAATTTAATTTATATAGATTATAGATAAAGATTATAGTTTATACATTGTTTTTATGAAATGAAATGAAAAGTTTCATTTAAAGTAGCGTAGATATTGCGGCTTAATGAACGTTACAAGTCAAACTGGGTAGCCATTTCAAAATGTAGATCATTTTGGAGAAGAAATGGACAAAAAAAACTCCATCTAAACGATTAAATTGATTTTTTCATTGTTCAGAAAGTTTGACGCCTATGGTTTTACTCGTAACAAACAATTCACCTAGCTTTTCCAAATAACAATTCAGTTTTTGCAGCATTTCTTTATGTCAGTGCTGGCAAGGAGAAGTTTTAGGTGAAATTAATAGAAGTACCAAATTTTTGCAATTCTTGATAGTTTTTCTGTTTCAAAAGTTTCTTAAATACTTCGAAATAAGTGTGAAAAATTCCAGTGTTCTCTGGAATCATTTCATCACTATACATTTTTTCAGCTTCCTTTCTCTTTTTTGAAGCCTCTAAACACTCCGCAGCCCAAAGAAGGGAAGAGTCTTCGAGAAGAGAGAGATGATGGGTGTGGTGGAGTGGACATTCTCATCAATAAGTCATTCTCATTTACATACATTTCTATTGTTGCTCTCGACTCCAACAGACAGCAGCAAAAAACCCGTCCAAAGCCGACATACTCTTACACGTACAATGACCGTGGTGAGCTTCTCTGCGGCAAATGTAACCAAACATTTAAAAATAAGCTGGGCTTTGTGAGTCACATCCGAGCGCACCGCCACAGAAGTCCTACCAATCCTTGAGGTCGCCGTCATCGGACTCGATGAGAAGGACATCATCATCGTAATCACTATTGTAAATAATATTTTTATAGTTTCTGTAGATTTTTCTCAACCATCTGTAAATTTTTTAACATAAATTAGTAGGTAATATAATTAGTATTCTCCCTAAACCATTTTTGGTGATAAAAGACTGTCAACACCAGGCATGGGCCAATCCTTTTACTTCTTGCTATGGGGAACAAGTAAGTCCCGGAGAGGGATGTATGTGGTAAAGATTACAATTTAAAAAAAGAGGCTCATATTATTATTATTATGGGGAACAACTACTACACATGATTCAGTCTCATAAACTATTGTTTACCAACCTGTCATAAGCCTGACGAAGGAATTAGTGTCCCTGATTTGACTTTTTGCACTCCGAATCTTACTTTGTCTTTAAATTGGTATCCTATTTCCTCATGGTATGGCAATTAGTAAACCTTCTGATCTTCGTATTAAGAATAGGTTAAGTAATGCCGATTTTAGTTCTTTTAGGGAATGTGTGAAGCTAAAAGTCAGAGATTGTGAATCTCTATGAACCTCAGATGCTTAGATGTTTGCTAAGCTTTTGATGGAGGCTGCAGATCAGACATTTCCTCTTAAAAATGGTGCTTCTCGCTAAATCTTTTCTTCTTCTTGGTGGGCTGCGGGGTGTTCGGAGGCTGCAAAAAAGAGAAAGGAAGCTGAAAAAATGTAAAGTATGAAATGATTCCAGATAATTTAGACACTTATTTCGAAGTATTTAAGAAACTTTTGAAACAGAAAAACTATGAAGATTGGCAAAAATTTGGTAGGCTTCTATTTTTCACCTAATACTTCTCCTTCTGCTGTTTTGAACATTTGTGTAATTTCTGTATATTTTGCTCGCCCATCTGTAAATATTTTATCTGAAATTAGTAATATTATTTCTATTCTCCCTAAGCCCTTTATGGTTTTAGGTGATTTTAATTGCCAACACCAGGCCTGGGGTAGCTCTGTAAGTTCATGTCATGGGGAACAACTAGGTACCTACTAAATATTATTCAATCACATAATCTTTGCATTTTAAGCACTTGTTTACCGGGTTGTTCCACACCAACCCGTCATACTAAGCCCGATGAGGGAATTAGTGCCCCTGATTTATCTATATGTACTCCTGATCTTGCATTAGTTTTAGAATGGTACCCTCTGTCTTCATCTTATGGCAGTGATCATTTTCCTTTAGTTGTTGCCTTCCTTAATAGTAATCCTCATAATTCAACATATAAACCTCATATTAAGCATAGATTAAGTAATGCAGATTGGTATTCCTTTAGGGAATGTGTTGAGACAAAAATCAAAGATTGTGAATCTCTACGTGTCACTGATGCAGAGATGTTCGCGAAGGTTTTGATGGATGCTGCAGATGAGACTTTCCCTTTTAAAAATTGTATGTCTAAAATCCCTTCTCCTCCTTGGTGTGATGTAGAGTGCTCTGAGGCTGTTACAAAAAGAAAAGAAGCTGAAAGGTTGTATTGTGATCAAATGACCCCAGAGAATTTTGACAGTTATTTAGAAGTTTCCAGGTCAACTAAAAAACTTTTAAAGCAAAAAAAATATGATGGTTGGCAAAAATTTTGCAGTTCTATTCCCCCTATTACTCCACCTTTGTGCCGTTTGGAAAAGTGTAAGACGTTTTAGACCAGCCTTCAGTGATTATCACACTCCTAAAATGTCTATTTCCTTAGCTGATCAGTATATGGATCACCTAGCTCCTCCCTCTGTTCCAGAACAAACCCCCATTTCTCCCATTTGCCATAATGAACATAATCAGTCTGGTTTAAACTGCCCAACCGAAGCTGAGCATCGGTTGGGCAATCTCAACGAAGACTCAAGAATTTTGTATTCACAGTCGATATCTCGACTCGAACTCAGCTAAGCCACAGCCCAAGCTAAACTTACTCGAGCGTGTAATCTGTGGTTACAGTTTTTGACGTTACCGGTTGCCAATTGCCAATTTAGGTCTCAATTTCATCCTCAGAGATAGCCCAAATGGCGATAAATCGCCTAATCTGGCAACACTGATTGTGAATAAAAAAAAGGTTACTTCACAACAAGTTATTTAGATTTCTCGAATTAACTACAGGTGTCGCCACTTTCTTCGTCACTGCCACCTTGAGTCTGAGCTAAGTCGCTGAAATCCACTACTCAGTCTCAGCCTAGCTTGCGCTCAATTTTTGGTATCTCAAACTCAACTGTGAATAGGAAATATCCCTGAGACTTTTATTTTGACAGTTGGAAGACCCGAATGCTTAGTGCGAGTTTTTTAACTACTCGATTGCGTTAACGTAAACTCATATTTATATGGCATCTAGGAAGCGCCACCTAGCGACAAGTATGGAAATTAAAATTGCTGAGTGCGAGTTGTAATGGTTTACGTTGAGAAGTGAACACGTTTACCAGCCAAAACACGAATAAACGCGAGTGCGATTTGTACTGCGACAGCGTTTTGCCAGTTCGAACGGTTAACTTACTCATACTCACTACTCAATGCTCGATTAACGCGGTAGTAAAGTTATTCGATTGGATCTGTCAAACTCGCACTAAGCACTCAGGACTCACATTGAGCTCACGCTCATAATCGTTTCTGAATATCGGCATAAGTGCTCATCTCTCACTGCTTCTCTGTCAATGCTTCATCAATGGCTATCTACTAATGGTCTGGACCTGTCTGTCAATAAGAGTGCTGTGGTGTTGTTTTCAAGAATGAGAAAGCATCCAAACATTTGTGTTGAATATAATTCCTCTCGCATTCCAGTAAAAACTCAAGTAACATTTTTAGGAATTATTTTAGACAGTCAACTTACTGGACTCCCACATTGCGAATACATTGCTGCTAAGTGTGATCGCTTATTAAATATTATCAGATGCCTCTCAGGGGTTTGGTGGGGTGCTCATCCTTTTTCATTGAGGTTGCTTGAGAGCCACCTCTCAGATTAAGGCGTCAATACCTGTCTGATAGATTTTTGAGTCGTTGCTTGCAGCTTACTGATCATCCATTGCTTGGCAGATTATAACATCTTGCAGACCGTATTACAAAGCCCAAGTATTGGTCCCACAGGGCTACTCCGTGTCTTGTTAAGAGCTTCCAGAAATTTAACTCTATTGAGTCTTCATGCCGTAACTCTAATTTGCTTCCTATTTTTCATTGTCCTTACAACTCTTTAGTTCAAATCCCAATAGTCAGTCTTCATTTAGGAATTTCTAAACATGATAACTGTCAAAATGGCGAGTTTAATAACCTTTTACTAAAAGGTTATTAAACTCGGTGTGCCAGGAATTGGTTGTCTAAAAGGCTTTTAGACAACCAATTCCTGGCACACCATTTTTACTGATGCTTCAAAATACCAAGGCAGTTGCGTAGGTGTAGGTGTTTTTCATGCACAATATAAAATAGTCCAAAAAATAAATTTCCTCCTGAATCTTCAGTATATTCTGGAGAATGTTATGGTCTCCTAAAGGCTATGGAATATATTTTATTGAAGGGTCTTAGGAATACTTTAGTGCTGACAGATTCATTGAGCTCTCTCCAGGCATTAATTAAATTTCCTTTTTTCTCTACCAATCACCCAATAATTTTTGCTATACGCAAATTGCTATGTAAATGCTCGGAGAGATATCTTACTGTGCAATTTGGATGGGTACCTTCCCACTGTGGCATAATAGGTAATGAAAAGGCTGATGAACTTGCAAATTCTGCGGTGGAGTGTGGAGACGTGTACCCATATGAAAATTATTATAACGATCTGGCCACTCTCCCCAGGGCTTATCTCCAGGTTTCCTGGGATAGAACCTGGGCAGAGGACCAGTCAAAAGGCATTCATTACCGCAACATCCAACCCAATATTTCGCCAAAGCCCTGGTTTTGTAGTGCCGATGCCAAGTTTGGTAAGAAAATTACATCAAGCCTGATCCGAATGCGTCTGGGCCACACTTCAACTCCGGCCCACCTTGCTAGACTTGGCATTGTGCAGAGTCCTGCCTGTGCCTGTGTAGCTGAGGTGGGAGATATTAATCACATATTGTTTTCCTGCCCTGATTGTAATCATTCCTTCGTTTTTGCTTCCCTGATCTCCCTTGGTGTTCCTTTTCCTTCCTCTGCAACCTGCCTCTTATGTAGTTATAATATAATGATTATATTATAAATGTATAGCAAAGTTTTTAAGTAAGAACGATATTAAAATTTAGTTTCCTTTGTATAATATGTAATATGTCCATACCTATGTAAATTGTTTTTTCGAAGTATGTTGTACATGTGTACATTTATTTATTTTTACTATTTCCCAATGTTATTAACAGCTGATTCTAATACCTTTTCCAAATTCCGTTCCATTTGTATATTACGTTCCGTTTCCCTACCTTTATCCTAATACCTGGCGTAGGCACAAACCGTGCAGAGCCATAACGCAAAAAAAAAACCACTGGTAGGTACGGCAGCCTAGCGCAAGTAGGAACTTTGAATTATTTGTTCGCATTTAGCCCCGTTTTAATGGCGAACATATATTTGTCTCTCTCTATAATACTACTTACTCTTTCTTTGCTGTCAAACTGAAAACTCAACAAATTATTTCTGGCTACAGTTTTTGTCATCTTGCACAAGAGCAAGATCTTATATTATGATAAATAACGTAATATATGTACCTACTATGAGAAAAATATTAAGATGTTTCAATGTCATAGTGATGTGCCTTAAAAATCTCAAATATTTTTTATCGATATTGAATATGTGTACATATTCAATATCGATAAAAAATATTTGATAAGTACCTTGGTTAGAATTGCTACTCAGTGTACGACGGGTGAAGCCATAACAATGTTTCAACGATGCACTATTAGTGGCTGCATTGAATGTGGTTTTTTTTTTAGATGCAGACAATGGGTGAAAATTCTGGAAGATCTTGCGTATATCCCCATCGAAAAACTCCACCAACATAAATATGTTTGTAGAGATCATTTCCGGTCGAAAGATTTTACCAAAAAAGGGAGCCGATTAAAGAAATGGTGAGTTGTGTTGTAATGTAACACTCACTACATTTCATGAAAAATTATGTAATTAAAAACCAAATACGCCTTGCTTTACGT
Source organism: Yponomeuta sedellus (assembly GCA_934045075.1). Classification (NCBI taxonomy): domain Eukaryota; kingdom Metazoa; phylum Arthropoda; class Insecta; order Lepidoptera; family Yponomeutidae; genus Yponomeuta; species Yponomeuta sedellus. The sequence goes on along the minus strand of OW203725.1, from coordinate 14,377,455 downwards.
CGAACATTTGAATGTATTTTGCTCCGTCATTTAGAACGCAATATTATTATTACGTCTTAATACATAAATGACATTACTTAGATAAACATTTTTTTACAGGGCTGTCTCTACTTATAAATGCGCCTCCTCTTCCTGATTACTTACTAGGTGAGTTTCCTTACCACGTAGCCACGTCGCATCACTTGAAACTGAATTACTAAAATATTTTTTTTACTAATTTTTACTTAAAATATTTTTTGATAAAAATGTATTTGATAGTTACATAGTCAATTATGCAGTTACGTGGTAAACAGGGACAAACAATTTATTTTTCTTCGGACTATTCTTGCAATTGTTTATTTTCAGATTCAGCTATACAAAATCCTATTAGTTGTCGAGCTTCACAAAACATCTCTGGTACATAGATTTTTCATGTATCGCTGAAGTTTTTTGTAACTAGTGTTTGTTTACTTTGATAAATTACAAAGTGTTATCATTTTCAGCACCTTGTACAGCAGCCAAAATATCAGCTGTTGCTATTGGTCCAGTAGGGTTTGACCACAATTATTGTGGCCTGGAACCTCAGTATATTTATCAGAACTATCCCGGTAAGTAGCATAGTTTACCAACAAATTAATAATCAATAACGACTCAACTTAACTTTTTTTTTACGATTTCAGCACCTGAATCCAAACCACCGATTGATGAATTCGCTCTGATTCTACCTCTTAAGAAAAACCAAATAGCTGCTGAAATAAATTTAATAGACCTTGACCACAATTATTCTGATTTGATAATAAATAATAAAATACTTATTTCATTTGTCGTTTTATTCAAAACATTGATTTTTATTAATTTTATTAGGCTAACTGCGAAGCCCCTAGATGGTAATTTATCGATATCGATAAATGTAGTAATGTAAGTGGACGTCCCTACTGCACAGACTATTTGTTATGTTGGTAGCACTTACTTTTGACATTGCATTTTTGCTCTATTCGTTGCAGCGTTGCCAGATGGTTACTTTTGTAACCTTTTAGGTGATTTTTAACTAAGTCAGGTTACTTTGAGGTTACAGGACACAAAAGGTTACTTTTGGTTACTTTTTTGTGAAGGTTTTTTTTTACTTATTTTGAAAAACGGAAGGCAAAGATCTTTTGCTTGTTGGCAGCATTGTTTCGTTTCGTCGTTCATTCATAATATTCAACTCACTCACTTACTCCCTTCCTCTCTCTTTCTTTGTTTTGGTCTGCTTGCTCCAGGTCAGGTCTCTGCTAAACTAAACTTTGCTTTGCATTGAAAAATAAATTTTTTTGTGATCAAGAAGCGTGACAACAAGGTAAGCATAAACTAATTTACGTGGTCCTTCATAATTAGGATTAATATTATGAAGACAAATGTATATTTTTTTTTATATTTCATTTAGTATAAATTTATGCAATTTAATTTTAATAGATATTTACGCAATTTTCTAAGCAAGAAAAAAAATATTACATTCAATACCTACTTATTTTAAAACAATTGACTGAATATAATAATGCTCTGTATTTTTAAGGCCTTTAAATCAATTTTGGATGATATATATGTATGATAATATTATGTCCTTATTTCAGGTGCACGGGAAAGCAAGCGAGTAGTTAAAGAAATAGTGTAAATAAACTGAAAAGACGTTTTTAGCTAGCTAAAACTGATACAATCCGATCACAGGACTCTACTTGGTATTGACACAATATCAGCACTTACTTATAGCACGGATGTTTTACATCCGTGACCTATAGCTACTAAAAGAAGCAATGCAACAATGTGATAACATTTGAGCCTTCAAAAATTGATGCTAAAAACTTAAGTTAAATATCGATTAAATTTTATGAAGACAAAGGTATAATTTATAGATTATTTTATTTTTTTTTTAATTTCATTTAAAAGGTACGATAAAATACTGAAATTGGCATGTGAGTGTTCACAAGTATTAGGTATGTATCCCAATTATGTTTTAGTACCTTTTTTATTGGTGAGGTGACTTTTTACATCAAAAGGTTACTTTTTTGCGTAGAGGGAGTAAAACTATAGAGCAAGCCACAGCGCACACATACAAGTTTTAAATGAAACAAACTTCGTAGCGACCATGGGTGAGAAAGAGATAGAGTAAACAGCAAAAGTGTAACTGCTTTTTTTGTTTGCCCCCAGTGTCAAGTTGACGTTTTTGGGGGCAAACAAACGACAAGATTTTGAAAATTTTATCATATTGAACGCTACGCTAGCCGTTTCGAAGAGCAACCGTGTATTTGTGAAATGATATATTAAAAGTGACCTAAATAGAGAAAGTATGGTGAATTGTAGTGTACTCGTATGCAGAAATCGTTAAGAAAGAGCTTTGGGGGAAGTTTCCTTTGATAGGTAAGTAATTATTGTGTTTCAATTATTGTTAAGCCCAAAGTTGCCTTATGTTGACTATTTTAGTTAAGTTTCAACTAGTAGCTTTGCAACTAGTCCGTAAGAAAAGCAATTTAATAGAATTTTCCTTCCTAACCTAAAAAAACGAAGAGTAAAAAAATGTTGCCATCCGTTTATGTCGAAAATCCCGATCATTACTTGACCGTGTTGGCAGACGTTATTTATAAGCGACCGTACGATGGGAAAATAAAAAGTAGTATTCCCTAAGAAGGCTGCTAAAAAAACAGAACGTTTTCAAAACCTTTGTTTTATTACTTTAAAGTAAACAATCGATTAAACATAAACACACTATTTTTAGGTTTTTATTTATCCCCGTAAAGGGTTTTACTGTAATGTTAATATTATTGCTCTTGTTTGAGAAAAATCCACACAACACCCATAACGCTTAATATGTTGTTTTGCCAAAAGTGTGCCGTTTAGAGTTTCATTGCTCAGCCTATTTCGGATCTTTGTTTTAATAAGATTGACTGAACTGAAGCAGCGTTCATAATCTGTGTCACAAAAACGAGTAACCGGTAACGTCGCACATTAGTTAGATTTACCTTAAGGGTAGCTACTTAGTAAGTAAAAGAATAAATAGTGACGTGCTATGTTGGTATTAGTACTTTGGTTGAATAAAATCTAAAAAAAGTCATATTTTTACGTACGATTTCTGCCCCTTGATCGTACGAGTATATGCAACATAAATGTAAAACATCGTATGAATACGATTTAAATCGTATATCTGGCAACGCTGCGTGATCATTACTTAACTCGAAGTCCCAGACTTCGACGACTTGTCCTTGTACAGTTAAGTTACAAACGTAATCAAAATATATTATGAATCTTTAATACTTAATGTATCGTTATTAAAAATCAAGTGTACCTAAAACTATAACCCGGGCTTGGCCCCTGCGGTGGAGTATGGCCTAACCTTTCTGCGATGCAGGACTCGTGCTCCAGAGTTATGGACCTCGTACAAGGGTTGATATCGAAATATATAATAAAATCAATAGAGACAGAAACATTACGGCTACAGCACTGAATTACCAAATATAATATCCTGATGCTTTGTTAGATAGCTGCATCGCCTTCCTATGTGACTTGTTGCCCATATAATTTTTCAGCATTCATTCCACTCAGCAGAAAATGTTTCAACTCGAATTTATCGCAAGAACCCTTTCGGTGTTTTTGTGCATTCTGCCGCAAGCAATGTGCCCTTGAATTCAGTATAGAATTCAAATTTGAATTTGTATCAATGAATCTCGTACAATACCGTCTAGCCGCGATCGTTTATTAGGTAAAACGTAATTACCTTATTTCCCTAATAAATAATCGACCCGTTCAATATACAACAGCTATGTATGAGTATCGCGAATAATAATACTAAAGTTATTACTTATTATATTTTAATGTATTACAGTATTTATTAATATTAGCAATGTTTCTTTTACAGATTTCTTCAAAATAGTTCTTTTCTGGAAAAATGGGTGCTAGCATTTAGAATAGAGAACTGGTCACCTGCATCAAATGCTCGAATATGCTCTCTACATTTCGACAAAATGTACATTTTGGTGGTCTGAGGTACCCTTCGAAAGATTTTTTATATGGTGAATTTTTATATGAAAATTAAACTTAACTTGTAAAATTTAAACGTGTAAAATAAAACGTATTTTTAATTATACAAAATGACAATTGTTTATAAAACGTTTGCTACGTTCTGCAAACAATTGTCAGACATGTATGATTAATAAAATTCAAAACTAAATCTGCATTTTTATTCATGGCCTATGAACGACTGAAATATTTTATCCCTCATTACGGCAATTCACTTTTACTGTGGCAACATTCACGCACACAAACAAATTATATTCACCGACGTGAAAACGGTTACACTGTGCCTTGATCTATAGTTCTACTCTATCTACGCTTTTTTGCCTATTTCAGGTGATTTTTCACAAGGCCAGTCTGGCAACACTGATTCGTTGGTATTGCTAGTATTGCTAACGAGTAACGGGCAGGGATGTTATACGTGTCATAATTATGGTACATGTACCATAATTCAGTTGTTCGTACCATGATACATTCATTATGGTACGCAAAAGTACCATAATTTTGCCATTTTTTTTTTTTTTGATCACAATCACTTTTGCATCACATATTTTCATCTTTCGCTTTTGCTGTATACGAGTTTTTTTTTACATACCGATATCAAGCAACACCAAAAAATCTTTCATTTCGTTCAGTAAGTTGATAAGCACGTTCATAAATCTGTGATAATTTTTGTTGTCTGTGGATTGTAAGTGAACTTCACAGGTGAATCTTCAAAAAGTGGAACTTAGAAGTAGCGAATAGCACAGATTAAAAAGAAAAAAGTGAGTAGTGTTTGTTTGAAGAATTTATGAAAATTCAAAGAAATTTTAATACTTTAATTAATAGTACCTACCTACCTAATTTATTAAATCCGTAAGAGTTTTCCTACCCGTACCTTTTTTTTTTCAAAGATACCATAATTTTGAGCGTCTAGTGCCATAATTCAAAAGTTGGCATCTAACATCCCTGGTAACGGGGCTAAACTCATTACAAAAGCATTTAGGGAGGTCCCGTCCCGTCTCTTAAAACGTAGTGGGTATATATATACTCTTTGAGGTACGGTTGCAAACTTTTAAAGTTCCTGTACTGTACCTATTTTTTTAATTAGACTTTTAGATCGAAACATGCTAAAATGATACGCCCCGTTTTGATTGCCTCATTGATTATCCTATGCAATGCAGCGGACTATGGCGCCACAGGATTTATTACATACTGTCCGTGCATGGGTATGTATTGATTTAGGCATCTGTAAACTCACCCTCAACCCTAACTCACGCCTCCAAAATAGTATAGTAGGTACAAGTTTATTATTGATTTTACCTCTTTATTTACAGGCCGTTTCGGCAACCAGGCCGATCACTTTCTGGGAGTTTTGGCGTTTAGCAAAAACATCAATAGAACACTCATACTTCCGCCTTGGGTTGAATACAGATATGGTGAAGCTAAGTCTTTTCAAGTTCCCTTTGATACATATTTCAAAATTGAAGCATTAGAAAAGTACCACAGTGTGGTTACCATGGAAAAGTTCATGAACACTATTGGCATTAATGTTTGGCCTAGAGAAAGACGAATCTCATTTTGTTATACTAAAAGAAATGGTGATCAGAGTGATGACTGTAATGCCAAATCTGGTAATCCTTTTGGACCATTTTGGGACACATATAGCATTGATTTTGTGAGTTCAGAGTTTTATGGACCACTGCATTATGATGCTCAAAATAAGGAAATGATGAAGAAGTGGATAGATAAGTATGAACCAATAAATTGGCCAGTGTTAGCATTTACAGGTAATTGAAAACCAGTACCTACAGTGAAATGGCTGAGAGATTATATTCTTTTTAATGAGCTAACCCTTGCTAAGGACAATTTTAAAAACCTATTTAGAGACTAATAATTCCACTCATGCCGGGACTCGAACCTCCTCTGGCTAACCGTGTCAGCGGTCGTGACTCACCCATTGCCTCAGTTGGGAGAGGCCATAGGTTGCGGGTTCGAATCCTGGCATGGGTGGAATTTTTAGCCTCCAAATAGGTTTTCTAAATGGCTGAGAGATTTTCATGGCGTCCTAAACATCTTACTATATTTGCAGGGGCACCCGCCAGTTTTCCTGTTCAAAATGAAAACCGTGGTTTACATAAGTATTTGCAATGGACTGACAGTCTTATTAACATTGCAAGAGAGTTTATTAAAAGGAATATGAGTGGCGGTGGATTTGTTGGAATACATTTGCGTAATGGACAAGATTGGGTAAAAGCCTGCCAGCATGTGAAGACCAGTCCTACTCTTTTTGCATCTCCTCAATGTGTAGGATACAAAAATGAGAGAGGGCCGCTGACTTTTTCAATGTGCTTGCCAGACAAAAAAGAAGTGGTTAAGTAAGTACAATGGAGATTTTCTGATTTAGGCTAATTTTGTACCAAGCTTTATTTATTACTATTCGTTTTCTTTTTCAGACAACTCAAGAAAGCAGTAAAAAAGGTGAATGATATAAAGTATGTCTTTGTTGCATCAGATTCAAACCATATGATAGATGAACTAAGCAAAGTATTGTATAATTTTGAGATTAATGTTGTTAAGTTTCCATCTTCTAATCCACACCTGGATTTAGCTATATTAGGACTATCTAATTACTTCATTGGTAACTGTGTCTCATCCTTCTCTGCATTTGTTAAGAGGGAACGAGATGCAAAAGGCCTTCCTTCAGAATTTTGGTCTTATCCATACAGAAAAAAATCTAGACATGAGGAACTGTAGTGCATTATTATTATTAATTATTAATATGAGCCTCTTTTTTTGTATTATAATCATTACCACATACATCCCTCTCCAGGACTTGCTTGGCCTCCCACAAGTCTTGTGGTTTGTGGGGTGTGGTCTAATCACCCTGGCTGACCAGGCTTCACTGGGTGATTTAATATGATACTTTCAAGCAGTTCTTATCATTGTTCGTTCTACATAATTTTCCTTGTTAACTTTTTAAGTCTTCTTGAAAGTATAAATTTTTTTTCTTTGGGCGAAATTATATAGGCGCTCATCAGACCGTTCCAATTTTGCTCTGAGGCATGCCTCCACCACAGTGGGTTGAATTCTCTTAGATCATCTATCCATCTTAAGGGTGGTCTTCCTGTTTCCATACAAACACTTTAATTATTTTTGTATTAATGGAACATCAAGCCCCTATTATGCTTATTCACTGGGTTGGACAAATATTTGTCATTATATTATTTTTAATGCACTAACCCGTGCTAAGGACAAATTACTTCAGTCAGATGTTGCTGCCTGTATGTAATACAGATAATATTGTAGAGGTTCGAAATTTCACTGATGCCGGTGAGTCGTTCATTAGCTCAGTTGGAAAGAGCGCTGGCACGGATAGCCAGAGGTCGCGGGTTCGAATCCCGGCATGGGTGGAATTATTAGCGTCTAAATAGGTTTTTAAAATTGTCCTTAGCACGGGTTAGTGCACTAAAAATAATGTAATCATGTGGGTACAGCGATATAATTTCGATGTAAAAACCTAACTGCAAAGTAGGTACTCGGGGCTGCAAGTGATGCAAGTCACTGTCTGTACGTAATACGTCAGCGTCAGAATGACCGGTCACTACTCGTATTATCGTCGGAAATTGTGATGAATATTTAGTGCCCTATTGCTTCCCCTATGTAGACAATTTCTTCCATCATATTTTAGAAGAGAAACAACATTTACGGGTGATCGTACATCCTGACGTCAGGTTGACCGGTCACCTAGGAAAATCATCAAACTTTAGTAGAATAACTCATAGGGCAGCAATTAGTGCCCATTTGCTTCCTTCATATTTTTAAAACTCCGCACCCGTAGCTATTCTGTACGGTCACCCTTAAATGTTGCTTCTCTTGTAAAATATGAAGCAAATAGAAGCAATAGGGCACTGAATATTCATCACAATTTCCGACGATAATACGAGTAGTGACCGGTCATTCTGACGCTGACCGTAATACAGAGAGAGAATATTGTAGAGGTTCGAAATTTCACTTATGCCGGTGAGTCGCCCATTAGCTCAGTTGGAAAGAGCGCTGGCACGGATAGCCACAGGTCGCGGTTTCGAATCCGGCGTGGGTGGAATTTTTATACTCTAAATAGGTTTTTAAAATATTTGTCACTAATATTACAATAGTAATATTAGGTATACATGACACAACACATTGGAAACTTCCATAAAAATAACTTTATGTATTTGTAATTAAGGACTTCTACAAGAAATAAAAATCTTTGTAATATTTAATTGTGTGTATTATTAGGCTTTCACAGCATAGACCCGAGGAGGGAACAGAGACTTCTTTCTGATCTCTTTCCTTGTCTTAATCTTGGCTTCATGCTTGGTGAGGGCTTTGCGCATTGCTCTGGTCTTCTTAGGCCTAAGATCCAAGGGCTTATACTTCTTGTTTTTGTAGTGGTTCCTTAGGTTCACCTTCATTTTCTGATGGTAGACAATATAAACTCGTGCAATAGCTTTCCGAACCACTCGGCTGAAACAAAAATATTTAATCTTTATGCTATATATCTCATCAGCATCACACTTGATTTCAGCATCTTAAATACTTTATTGATCCTGAACCTTTAAACTAAAATAACAGTAATTTAGTATCATATGGTACCAATAATTTCTCACTGCATTAATTTGTCTATATAATTTCATTTATTAAATTGCCCAACATAAGTGTTAACTAATTCATTCAATTTATAAACGATAGTATTCCAAGGTTTGAAAATATCGTATATTATAAAGATCATGTATATTTAACATTCATATATCATCGGTATAAAGGTAAAACTCATTAACTTCTTTTCCATTTTTTTATTTATAAACTGATAATTATTTTTGTCCAAAATTAACACTAGTTTACTCATAAAAAAAATAACAGAGTGAGCGTTTTTATTTCTGTGTTAAATATTACATTTTGTATCTCAAATTCACATTAGCGCAGTTTCTACGGTTAGGGTCATTTGCAGTTACTGAATTTTACCTTTATACCGACTATATATCCGTTTTGTATGACAGCCATACCATTATTTTATTGTATTATGTACATATACTGTTAGCATGTGTTTTATAAACATAATAAATTATTTAATAGAAACATAACTAATCAGAAAAATTAACTAATCTTACAAATCAGGAAAATCAACTCAGAAAATTACTGAAAATCAAATTTTTCGAGAGGTTGTGGGTTCGAACCCCAGTGTACAAATGACTTTGTTTTCTAAGTTATGTAAATTTGTGAAATTATTGTAGAAATACCACTCCCTGACGGTGCAAGAAAACATCATAAGGAAACCCTAGTGTCTGAAGTGTTAACATACCTCAATGCTTGCTATGTACAATGGCCCAACTATCAGGCAAAGTGCGGAAATCTCAGGTTTACGACAAATACGGATTGCACAAAAAATCAAGAAACTGGAAGTGAAAGTTCATTATCGGTATTATCGAAAATTAAGACCATTTACTATTTTTGATTAAGGACAATACATATTTTTAATGAAATTACCAGTTCTTATTTTTATAATGCTTTTAAGTGCACAAAATTAACTAACAGAAGCTGAAAACCACATTTTTATTGGTGTTTAATAAAGTGCACAGAAAGTGATAGTTGTAAAATGATTTGTATACATTTTTAATAAGCTGCCACAACGCTATCTCTAGCAATATTGGCGTTGCACAGGAATTACTGACGTCACAGGTCAGTAAACAAAACAACTGTCAAGTAAACTCTCAGGTTCTTGGACCATTAAATTTACTGATCTGTGACATCTTTTTGATTTGAAAATTGATTTTACTGGGTCACTGGAAAGTGGCCCAGTAATAACTTATGAAAAGTTAACGTTATCTGGTGATGATGGTTCAATGGTTTGGTTTCCGATACATTTAATGAAGAGACTGACATATCACTGTAGGCCCTGCCCACCCATTAATTGAATTCGTCACAAAGATTATGGTATACTGAGACTACTACATCCTCACATTTTCGATAACTTTGAAGCAGCTCCACCAGTGACTTTAGCAACTCGAAGGTTGGTCAACTCCGTCTTAAGCTCTTCTAGTTGTTTGAAGAGTTCCTTCTTATCCTTTGTACGCAACTCGGAACACTTAACTTTACCCTGAAATAAACATAAGCACGATGTTTACATTGAATTCTTAAAAACAACGAGGTTAACTTTTCAGGAGGGGACCTGGCGCTTAAAAATGATGGCCCATCAAGCCGAATCTTAATGCATGTCTACAGCATCTAACCAAACATCTACTGGGTGGTACTAAAATTAATCAGGACGAGAGCCCAACTTCCCACTTTATGAAATGTCAATGGGCACAACCTAAGCCCGGAGTATCCTAAAATTTGTTCTGATAGGTTCTGTCTGAGGTTAATTACGGCGAAATTTTGGTAAAATTGAATGAAGAGAGCGGTAAAAGTTAGGTAAGGGACACAAATATAATAGGTACAGGCACGAATACTCTTCATAATAAACTTTAGTACATAATAACGTTAATTTTATTAAACGATGTTTGTTTTATTTAAAGATTACATACCATTTTAGTTTTAGCTCGAAATTTCACTAGTTCTCAAGCACAAACTCGCTGTCAAAAAGAGCAGTAGATAACCATAGAGTATATAACCACCACCACAGGCAGCAACGAACACAGACTACATAAATACACTACTACACACAGAACAATTAAATCAACTACTAATGTACAGTGCCTTCACATTAACTTGACGCGTGAGAGAATAATTCTCTCACGCGTCAAGTTACCAATAATATTGGTAACAAGGACATAACATGTGAATTAGCTTTTGGACCTAATCGGAAGATGGTAAAACAAGCCCTCAATCCTTTTATTTTCCCCAAGTAATGGGAATGATTTCTTATTTAACATGGTAACAGTAAACATCTCAGTGCTCGTCAAGTTAATGTGAACGCACTGTACACCAAAGAGTATATAAACACTACGTTTGTACACTATAACTCAGAACATAGATTAATCGTACTGCAGTCAGTGTTATTATTGATACGGCAATGAGCGATTTTCTGACAGCTCCTAAAAAATAGTTCCAATCTCGCTACTAGATGGCGATGCTGTCTACGTACGTAGTTTTTTTTAATACTGCTGAGAGACCTTTATTAGTCTGTGTTTGTATATCACTGTCGAAGATTTTATTACAAAACAGACGTCATTATACCTACTTAATTTTAAGTTTTTAACAGTGCATTTGCATGACTTCTCATAAATTGATGATTTGTTGATTACCTTAAAAACAACCGGTTTTTTTGTAAAAGAAATTACTAGAGTTGGTTAAATTGTTCTGTGGTCTAGACGGAACACAGAGTATATTACTATATGAGACGGAATGACAGAAGTGCACAGATTACAGATATATTGTGAAAAAAAAAATCAAGTCAAGTTTTATCAGAGCCATCTGTCGGAGTTTCAAGAACTATTTTTTGTTTTTAATTTGCTCTAGGAAAATCCCTCATTGCAGTAATATACGGTAATTAATGGATGTTTTTTTCTAATATACGGTATACGGCAGGATTTAGACTACCGTATCATATAATACGGCAATTCAAGTCCAACATGCTCGTAAGCTTAAAACAAAAAATACTACAAACGAAACGTAATAAATGTGTCCGATTTTCGGGATTTCCCAAAGAAAATTCATAAATTGAACTAGATGTCTCATGCAACCTCTTTTTTATGTCCCACTCTTAGCTAAACAAGCTATTCGAAATAAGGCGGTTGCACAAAATTTCAGGTGTCAGGAGATATGCTGATCAAAATGAAAAGAAAAGAAAAATATTCATTGCACAAGCAGTGTATTAGAAACATATAGGATGAAGAAAATACAGAAAGTTGAAAATGTAGGTACTTATTATTTTTGTGTTTCAATCACTAATTATTTAATTAAAAGATAATACGGCAGATCTGCGATTTTGTTTCATAAATACAGTAATTTGAATGTTTAGATACGGCGACCCAGATTTTGACGATAATAAGCACAGAACAATTAAACCAACAACACTGACTGCAGTACCTAGCTAATGTAGCTATTTAGTCTGAAGATAATGGGCTTAACAAAATGGCCCAAAACTCGTCATTGCCAATGTGTACAGGGGGCAAAGGTGTGTAGTTGGCAGGTAGTGGCCTCAGAATAATGCGGCCACTATACACAATGGCCCATAATGGCCCACTGCTCGCCATTGCCGTTGCGTACTCGGGGTAATGGTGTGCAGTGGCGGACAATTGCCTATCGTGGCGCGCAATCGGACATTTGTCGGTTTTTTGGGCACACTTCAAAGGATCGTGGCGTAGCGTGGCCCATCCCTGATTACATAGTGGCCCATCGTTCAGTCAATTGACCTTCAAGTTTTTTGATTTAAGTTTATCAATCTGAGCCCGTAATTTTGCGCTTGATGCGCCATTTTTTTTAATTACTTTGTTATACATACTTCTGTAATACTTGGAAATAAATGAAATAAATAAATAGTAAATAAATAAATGGCTGCGGCCGCAACTACTTCCACGTCCATCGCAAGTGGTTTGCCACTGCCAGACAAAAATGAGCCACGCGCCATTGTGGGAACAGCAAGTGATCGTGGCCTACAATTGGCAATGGCGAGCAGTAGGCCAGCATGGGCCATTGTGTACTGCGGGCTAAAAGCATAGAAGGAGCGTTATAAAATGCACACGTGACACATGTCTGTCTCGTTAGTTTGAAATGTTATGGCTCCAGTACACAGTGGCCTGTGATGGGCCACTGCTCGCCATTGCCACTGTGTACTCGGGGTAATGGTACAGTTGTCGGTTGTTTTTTGGCCACACTTTAAAGGATCGTGGCGTAGCGTGGCCCATCCCTGATGTGATTACACAGTGGCCCATCGTTCAGTCAATTGACCTTCAAGTTTTTTGATTTATATCAATCTGAGTCCGTAATTTTGCGCCTTTTGCGCCATTTTTTTTTTAATAACGTTGTTGTTATAAATACTACTGTAATACTTGTAAATAAATGAAATAAGTAAGTAAGTAAGTAAGTAAGTAAGTAAGTAAGTAAGTAAGTAAGTAAGTAAGTAAGTAAGTAAGTAAGTAAGTAAGTAAGTAAGTAAGTAAGTAAGTAAGTAAGTAAGTAAGTAAGTAAGTAAGTAAGTAAGTAAGTAAGTAAGTAAGTAAGTAAGTAAGTAAGTAAGTAAGTAAGTAAGTAAGTAAGTAAGTAAGTAAGTAAGTAAGTAAGTAAGTAAGTAAGTAAGTAAGTAAGTAAGTAAGTAAGTAAGTAAGTAAGTAAGTAAGTAAGTAAGTAAGTAAGTAAGTAAGTAAGTAAGTAAGTAAGTAAGTAAGTAAGTAAGTAAGTAAGTAAGTAAGTAAGTAAGTAAGTAAGTAAGTAAGTAAGTAAGTAAGTAAGTAAGTAAGTAAGTAAGTAAGTAAGTAAGTAAGTAAGTAAGTAAGTAAGTAATTAAGTAAGTAAGTAAGTAAGTAAGTAAGTAAGTAACTAAGTAAGTAAGTAAGTAAGTAAGTAAGTAAGTAAGTAAGTAAGTAAGTAAGTAAGTAAGTAAGTAAGTAAGTAAGTAAGTAAGTAAGTAAGTAAGTAAGTAAGTAAGTAAGTAAGTAAGTAAGTAAGTAAGTAAGTAAGTAAGTAAGTAAGTAAGTAAGTAAGTAAGTAAGTAAGTAAGTAAGTAAGTAAGTAAGTAAGTAAGTAAGTAAGTAAGTAAGTAAATAAATAGTAAATAAAAAAGTTGCTGCGGCCGCAACTACTTCCACGTCCATCGCAAGTGGTTTGCCAGACAGAAATGAGCCACGCAGCCACGCGCCATTGTGGGAACAGCAAGTGATCGTGGCCTACAATTGGCAATGGCGAGCAGTGGGCCAGCATGGGCCACTGTGTACTGCGGGCTTTAACCCCAAACTATCTGGGGCATTATTACGTAAGTGTCCACTGAGTTGAGTGACGTTGATTTTTTAAGCTACTCCAGCTGTCAAATTCATACATTTTTTGACACTTAGGAGTCGTCTAAATGCGTCACTCGATAGAGTGGAGTGCTACGTAATAGGAGGGCTGTTCGCAAAACTTAAGTGGTCCACCAGACAGCGGTACGTGCATAAAGAAAGAATCCTGACACCGGCACATCGGACTACGGCGTTTCGTGGCAGTTTCAGATTTGGGGCGTCCAAGTGTTGGAACGACATTCCTCCCCCAATCCGTGAAGCGTCCAGTAGATACGCTTTTGGGCGCAAGCTCAGAGCATATTTGCTGGAGCTTCAGATACCGCTGCTCCCTCCCTTCCAACCTCTCGCCGCAAAAACAGACACGAGTCTGTAATCGCATAGAAGGGTTGTGCAACATTGTATATGTCTATATATCTTGTATTCTTTTTATATTTAAGTATATACATGTGTGCGAATTTATTATATCTAATTTCATTTATCTTTATCTCAATATAATTATTAGAGCTAGTTATTTATTGGTGTATAATTTTAATTGTATATTTTTGTAGCTTATTCTATTACGTAGTTAAAGTATTTAAGTATCTTTTTTCATTTTGTATTTATAATACGTTTTATATTCATATGGGTATTATTCTACATAACATGTGATAAGTATTCTACTCTATACGGTATTATTAATTCTTTAGTATTGTTATTGCCCACGTTTATATCGCACCGCAGTCTGTGACGCTCGTGGGGTAGCACATGTGACTGAAAATCAGCCCTGAAGGCTTGTCCTTCTTCAGCATATTGCTGAGTCAGTTGCCATTTATAGCAGCAGTGACACGCCGTGACCTTTCGTTGCTCATCATTCTTTTTGTTTTTTGTGAATGTTATTTTTAGAGTCTGGCCACGGAAACGTGTCACTAGCAATGTAAAGCAAACTAATTATAGCAACATTCCATCCGTCATTATATTTGACACAATTATTATTTACTGACTGACTATAATAAAATTTTACTGTCGTATTATCTGCATTTCTCTCTTATCATGGCGAAACCGATTAAAAGCAGTGTTAGAAAGGTGTTATCAATCATGACTAACAAATATGATTGTGTGAAAGGTGAGATAGACGCCGAATGTGAACAGAAAGAGCAATATTATGATGCGATCGTCGCAGCTACTGGTATGACGACCCAGTAATTTTGATACTTGTACTTTAGTGAATTAAAAATGTTGCATAAATAAGTACAAAACCGTAAAATATCCCTGTTTCAGCAAAATTGGAAGATGGCAAAAAAACATAGTACTGACATCGATCCAAAAACTGAAGGATATTGATAAAAATCAACTTTTTAACAGTAAGACCAGATATAATTATGAAAAAATTGCCACCACGACAGGTGTGTGCGGAGTTATCCACATATTGGCTTGCTTAACACCAAGTATTTGGATTGGCCACGGCTAGATGGGATTGCTGCATAGAGACACAAATAAGAAAAAGGAGATTTTATGATAAAAGCAAGCAGTTACTATGCTTAGTAAACGATCATAAAAGCACACCAAAATATGAAGCTGAAGAGGTTTTAAAAGAAAATGGCCATGAAGTCCTCAAACTGCCTCTCTACCACTGTGACCTCAACCCTATTGAGATGATATGGAGTTTGGCCAAAAGAAAAGTCGCTAGCCAGAATTAAGGATTGCCGGCATGCGACATGGAAAATTTAATAAAAGAGTGTTTTCTCGACATCACTGCTAAAGATTGGAAAGACTGCACGGTTCACGTCAAAACCATTGAGGAACAATATAAAATGAAAGGTCATATATTGGACACAGAGTTAGATAAATTTATAATAAACGTTCGTGATATGATAATACTGGCAGTGATGACTCCTTTGAAGAAGTTGAGTTTTTGGAGTCAGATTTGGAATCTGATTAAGAATAGTAGTTCAGAATGTTTGGCGAGCACTAGACATAATAATACACAGCTTTACACGGTTAATTCACTCGTAATTTATTATTACATTTTACAAAATGTTTCGGCAGATGTATTTTTCGTATAATTGAAAATAAGCTGATTACGAATCTTAATTAAAAGTATTTTGGATTGGTCTTTACTTTGTCTCTTCTCCACAATAAGGGATCTCCACAGACAAGAATAGTACCTAAGTTTAGTTTCTATATTATTATCCTACTAATATTACAAACGCGAAAGTTTGCATGGATGTATGTTTGTTCCTCTTTGATGCAAAAAGTACTGATTGGATTAATAATATGTTTAATTAAACTATTCAATAGCTTATACAACTGATTATTACATAGGGTGTAAATTTATAAAGAACAGCTTGACAAATTTCCATGAAATTCGCAACGCTATTTTTTACTCGATTATCATTTTATCATGCAGACAAAGTTGTGAGCAACAGCTAGTGTAATATAAACAAATTCGAAGCAAACAAAAATCTGTCTAAATCGATAATTTTAAACCGGTGATACATGCAAGGATAATAATGGCGTACCCACGGCGTACCGTAGGTACAAGTATCAAGTACGGTTGTTCCTTGGTATCAAAGGGTTGCCAGAAAGAAAAAAAAAATTTGCCAGGCCTATTTATTTTTAAAGTATTGCCAGACTAAGATTTTTTGAATTTGCCGTTCTTTTCTTGTGACACGTTTCCCTGGCCAGACTCTAGTAATATGTTTTAAGTTTGTTACTGTGGCGTGTGCACTGTTTCTATAATAAATGTTTTTCTTCTTCTTCTAAATGTCACAAACCACGTGTTAGACAGAGAAAAATATAGTAGTGTGTTGTTTTCTTATTTCGAACCTCTGTGTTTCGAACATACCACCCTCTTGTCAGTTGGTTACCATTATGCTACCGAATTAGAGAGGTCTAAAAATGACAGCTTGTAGTTGGCTGCCAAGTGTCTTCGATTTAACAGTGTGTTAGACAAGATGTGTCGAAGTGCGTCGTTTCCGAAAAACTTGTGTTTTTTGGGTTGTTTTAAGTCAATTCGATGTGAATTTTAGTGGATTTTCGTAGTATGGAGTATACGTAATACATCGGAATGGCGATTGCGGTATTGGGACGTAAAACCTATTCGGGAGGAGAGAAAACAAAACCACCTTCATCAGCTTCTACCAGTAAGACTCATTTTGTAAACTTTATAGTGTTTTTTTCCCTTGAATCTTAACTATGAGCTACTGGAATTGCAACATAGCTCTAATATCATTAAATTTGAGAATAGTGTATCAAAAAATAAATCATGAGTATTATCAATTTAATCACAGTAACATGTTTGTTGTTTATTTTAAATCTACGATCGATTTGCTGTCAAATTAATTAAGAACTTCAAGGGTGTCGATGTGTCACATAAATAAAAAAAACGTATACTGATATTAATGGTATTTAATTAGTTATTATTTATTTCAGTTAGCATCCGTTAAACGATGATAGCAGTATGCAACAAAATATGTGGATGGACACACGGTCACGGCTTCACGGTCAAATTGGTATTGAACAAAATCAAGTACGTTTGCAGCAGACATTTTGAAGAAGACTGTTTCTATTCTACACAAGATTAGGAATAAACAAGATTAGGTTAAGCCATTATTTTTTAACAAAGACTGTCATTTACAGAGCAATAATTTCATATAAACAAATTAATTTGTGTAAGTTTATTACTGACAAAGACTATCGCTGGGTTAGAAGGACAAACATTACATGTTTTTTTTTTTCATTTTTCCTATTATTATTTTTTCCGTGTTCTTCTTGCTTTTTGTAATTCTCTTTGTGATTTAAAGGCACTGCCCTGGTTCCTGATACAAAGGTTACCCCTCTTCAGGAATAAGGAATTTTAAACAATGTGAGTGTGAACATCTTTTATATTAACATTTATTAGATAACTTTTGTCAGACATGAAACTTAGGGATAAAAAACAAGCTATCACCAGTTATTGTTACACTTCTTTTTCTTTGAGCTGCGCTCTAAAATTTTAAATGCATAAAGTTCGCAATGTAGGTATAGTTAGATCAATGAAAATTTCTTTATTGGATCCAAAGTGAACTTTTAGAACTAAATAGTTTTCTGTATTTTTTTATATCTAACCTGGGCTCGTGCTGTAAATAAATACATACTTACATTATATATCTTCGTATGTCTTATAGTTTCAGACTTTCCCATACTGACCGATTTGAATGAGACACCCTGTATACCAGATTTAGCAGTTACCACGGCTGCGCCTCGGCTCGGGTAGACATTTGTCGGAACTCTTTGCAATGACATCCTTTCCGCACTTGTAATTAAATATACTATTTTAATACAGTTGCCCAAAAAGTGGCGTATTGCAGGGACGGACGTATAGCGTTCGGGGTGTTAGTAGCTTCGTTTTAGAAATATACGTATTTGCATGAATCATAAAAACTTCTATGAATTTTTTTAGTAAAAACTTCATGGTTGGTTTTTCTTTTTAATAGACATTATTTTGACAGTTGGGAAAGAGTGCGGGAAAGGTAAAAAAAGCACGAGTGTGTAATAGCCCACATACCGCACGCTATACGTCCCTGCAATACGCCAGTTTTTAAACAACTGTATTAAAAAAGTATTTAATTCATTTCCTTTGAATTAAATACTTTTTTAATTCAAAGTAAATGAATTAAATACTTTTAATTCATTCAGTTTTTTAAAAATGTTCATTTCTTTTGCAGACATGAAACTTAGGGATAAAAAACAAGCTATCGCATGTTATTGTTATACTTCTTTTTTTTGATCTGCGCTCTAAAATTTTGAATGCATTAAGTTCGCAATCTAGGTATAGTTGGATCGATGAAAATTTCTTTGTTGGATGCAAATTGAACCTATGCAAATAAACAGTTTTCTGCATCTTTTTTCCAGCTAACCTGGGCTCATGCTTTATATACATACAAACATACATTACATACTAGATTTAGGGCTTACAAGCTACAACCTTAGTAAATCTAATATAAATCAATCTCACTGTGCATGTTATCGAACTCTTTTTATTTAGAAAGAGTTCGGAGAGCTGAGAATATATCGTAGGTTAAATATAAGTATATGGCACACCAAGGTTAACGGCGGCAGCTAATACCATATAATATCAATATAGACTGCTATATTTCCAGAATGTTTAGTTAAGCAATAAATAATATCGACGTTTTCGTGTTGTTGGTCCCATCCTCAGAATAAGAACTAAAGCAGTTCTTATTCTGAGCGTTCCAACAAGAAAAAAAACACGTCACTACGCGAACTTTAGCTAAAATCCGAGGAAAACCAACGTATGTTCCTCCACAGAACCTACTCAAAATAAGGTTCGATAGGGTAACCCTAAGAAAAGTACAACTACCTATCAAAAGAGGTAAACAAATGTTTCGTAAAAATAGGCCCGCAGTACCACAGATTAGATAATAGTTACTACGTAACAGATACATCACTCCCATACTAAAGCGAAAATACCTACGCTATAATAGCCTACAAAATCTTAATAATAACAACTACTATTCCTAGACAAATATCTAAAAAGAAGGGGACAGAAAAAACTGATCTTAGTTTTTGGATTGGGCGTGGCGGTCAGAGTCGACCACATTATATTGGTTTGAATTCGAGAAATACGTAAATATTTGACATCCATGTATGTTGTACTATTTGGTTTCTAATGTTTACTACGAAACACTAAAGAGCCAATTTAGTTGATCCTAAATTAAATTAACATTAAAAACAAACACACGCATGACAAAAATAGTTAACTACCATCGATAAAATATTACTACTTTAGTAATATTTTATCGATGGTAACTAGGTACCCATCTTTGTCGTGCATGTATTTGTTTTTCACGACTCCACGACTTTTAGCAACTGCTTAAAGTCGTGGAGCGAACTATTATAAAATTGTTACTTTTGGCATTTTCCATCAATTACATTGATTGTTGTGCATTTTTAAAATTTTTCGGTATAGCCACAGTACAGCCGTGAAAACGTGATAGACAGAGACACTTGTGACGGTGCAAACCTCTTCACACCATTTTTATTTCTTTTTCCATCTATCATTTTCAAATATTTAAATTATGTACGTCACACATTCTTCGATTTCCCTCATTTTTCATCGACTACGACTTTACCCTTTGACCAGTTTACCTGCTTATCCTTTTTTCAGCAGCAGTTCGACGACTGTGCACACGTATAATCGTGGTAATCGTACTCGTATTTGCCTTCGCACTCGCAGCGTAGTCGCGGTGGGTGGGCTTTGTCGTCTCGGCGTATCAAGCCGTGGGGTGACTTTGGGTTTCGTTATTATCGTTGGGCGCCAGTGAAACGTTTATATTTATTTAAAAAAAATATCTTAAAATTTTTTTAATAAAATTTAAAAAATTAAATTTTTAAATTTATAAATTATATAAGTTACTTGACTATATTTTTTATAAAAAAAAAATTTTTTTAGATATTTTTTTTAAATAAATATATCTAAAAAATATTTTTTTTTACCGGTGCCCCCGGGTAATGTGACGGTGCAAACCTCTTCACACCATTTTTATTTCTTTTTCCATCTATCATTTTCAAATATTTAAATTATGTACGTCACACATTCTTCGATTTCCCTCATTTTTCATCGACTACGACTTTACCCTTTGACCAGTTTACCTGCTTATCCTTTTTTATCCAGTTTTTTCTGTTTTATTAAAATATTACACTAAATCTACAAATAAAACCACATCTGAAGTCGTTCCAGAGTTTATTTATTAATTATAAAAGTTATAAAACGTTCCACACTTACGCATAATAATGTTAGAACGGATGTGGTTATTTAGAATCAAAATTAACAGTCCACGAAAAAAAGCTGTTTTTTTTTTAATCTTTATTTATTTCGGGACTTTTGTCCTGGTGGGACCATGTCAGCCCCATCGTACCCTATACTTATTGTCTAATCAACTAATCGACCTTAAAACTAAAAAAATAAATAAATCTGGCTGCACTTGACTGCGGTTCTGCTAATATGCTCTGATAAGCTCCTACATCTAAGATATTTACATTAAATTCTTGAACTAAAACCTGTCTTTTCTGAGCGTTCCGGCCACATTCCACCAACAAATGAGACACATCATCCACTGTACCGCACAACTCACAATTGGGAGAATCCACCTTTTTCATTAAATAAGCGAATTTGTTAGTAGGAATGTGTCCAGAACGTAATCTCAACGCCATAACAATTTGAGGTCTTTTTAAATCCACTTTACAGAACCAAGGGACACGAGGAGGTTCACATTGAATGCTTTTAAACCAGATACCTTTTTCTCTAGACCTTTCATTGAAATACTCGTTCCAGTTTTCATGATTGATCATTCTAAATTTACCTAATATTTCTAAATAATTTGGTTTTATCTCTATTTCTTCCCCATCTACTAAAGCTCTTTTAGCTAAAATGTCAGCCTCCTCGTTTCCTCGGATGCCTAGATGTGATGGTATCCACTGCAACTTTATACTACGGCCTGATTTGCTTAAATCGTACAATTTATTTAATATTGAGTATGCAACTGCTACGCCTCTGCCACCTTTCACACATTTAACCAGATGTAAGAGAGCACTCTTACTGTCCGTTACTATTACTACATTTGAAGAGTTCAACTGGACCACATAATTTAAAGCTTCAGCGATCGCAACTAATTCAGCAGTCATGATACTTAAGTGTTTATTAATTTTAATCATTTTACCTGTATTACAATGAGGGTCATATACAGCGGCAGCAGTTGCATTTTTATTTTTTGACCCATCTGTATAATTCAAGCATAACGGCATTTTTTAAACAATTAGGCTCATATACATTTTTAGGTAACTGAACTTCAAGCAGACTGCTGTTTACTACTTCATTTATGTTAATATCAGAGATATATTTATTTAAACTAAACATAGGCAGCGGTTTTTGTGAACAAATATCTTCATCCCTAGTTTGACGGTAATTTTGGACTAGAAGCGGAGTTCTCTTATTAATCCAAAATCTTTTACTATTACACAAAGAGCACAGCTCATTAAGTTTAGGTATAACAGGATTTCCGTTACCTTTATGTATTTATTTTACTTTTATAGTACCTACCTACCTAAATGTTTAAAGAAATAAATATAAGATTTAAAATACCACTTACATTTCTTCGTCTCTCGGCAGTGACAAAAATGATAATTCTTCATTTGTTTTTTTACTTTTACACCCATCCACTGCACAATAATTACGTGGTTTCGGCATTTCGAGTAGTAAACGCGGGAAACGTGCGGTGTGAGCGCTCAGGCGGGGCGTGTCGGCCCTTTGTCGGTTGTATCGTGGACGATACGCCGGGCGGCAGGTATATAACGCGTGACCTTGAGCGAGTGACGGACGCCTGGCAGTACACAGTGGCCCATGCTGGCCGACTGCTCGCCATTGCCAATTGTAGGCCACGATCACTTGCTGTTCCCACAATGGCGCGTGGCTCATTTCTGTCTGGCAAACCACTTGCGATGGACGTGGAAGTAGTTGCGGCCGCAGCTATTTTTTATTTACTATTTATTTATTTATTTCATTTATTTACAAGTATTACAGAAGTATGTACAACAACAAAGTTATTTAAAAAAAATAACGCAATTGGCGCAAAATTTCGAGCTCAGATTGATATAAATCAAAAAAATTTAATTTCAATTGACTGAACGATGGGCCACTGTGCAATCAGGGATGGGCCACGCTACGCCACGATCATTTGAAGTGTGCTCAAAAAACCGACCGACAACTGTCCGATTGCGCACCACGATAGGCAATTGTCCGCCACTGCACACCATTACCCCGCAATTGTCTGCCACTGCAGACAGAAATGAGCCAAGCGCCATTGTGTAAATAGCAAGTGATCGTGGCCTACAATTGGCAATGGCGAGCAGTGGGCCAGTATGGGCCATTGTGTACTGCAGGCTTTAGTTATTGTTCTGTGGTTCTGAGGTAGTGGCGGACAATTTGCCTATCGTAGCGCTCAATCGGTCAGTTGTCAGGTTTTTGGGCACACTTCAAATGGCCCCAATGGCAATGGCGAGCAGTGGACCAGTATGGGCCATTTTGTACACGAGGCAATGGTGTGTAGTGGCGGACAATTGCCTATCGTGGCGCGCAATTGGACAGTTGTCGGTTATTTGGGCACACTTCAAAGGAATCGTGCCGTAGCGTGGCTGTGAAGGTATACGGCCTTGGCCTCAGCCTTTTTCTTCAGTTTAGTCTTTATGACTGTCACATTGACTTTATGAAATAATAGAATTCTATAGCTGTCTTCGTTTGTACAATTACTACAAAATAATATATTTTCCATTACGCGTCTTTCTGAAGTTTATTTCCACTAAGATTCATAAACTTAACATGGTAGCAGAGCGAAAATAGTCCGGGCGTAGGTAAGTAATAACAAAAAAAAAATCGACAAAAATCGACCCTCTCTCTCGAAAAAATTACGACACCTGGGTGATCCAGGCGGAAGCCGTACTGGTTAAAAACAAACTGTGGAAATATATTGAGACTTCCCCAAGCACCGATGCTGCAGCCGCAGAGAAAGAAGGCGACAGATTAGCAAGGTCTGAACTGATCCTTATTATTGCCCCTTCTGAACTAAAACAAATAAAAAGCTGCTCGACTGCAAAGGCTCTATGGGACAAATTGAAAGACACATACGCTAGCAAGGGACCTGCGCGAAAAGCCTCCCTGCTGAAACAGCTTGTCCTGACCAAACTGCGAGGCCACGATGTGCGCCAACACCTAAACGAGTTTATGGACGTAGTAGACAAGCTAGCGGATATGGACATAAATATCAACGAAGAACTATTAACGATAATGATGCTATACAGCCTCTCTCCAGAATATGACAACTTCAGAGTCGCTATCGAAACGCGAGACACTCTTCCAAAGCCTGAAGAGCTTAAAAGTAAAATAATTGAAGAATGTGAAGCACGTCATAGCCAAAACCTGACGAACAGCGACGAACCTGAGTTAGTTTTACAAGAAGAAGCATTATACTTATATATAGTGATATTCGCATATGTCTAGATCCACGACCTTTGAACCGTGCTATACGGCGACCACACTATACTCTGCCCACCGTAACTGAAATAGCCGCACGTCTACGTGGAGCTAAATTTTTTAACATCTTGGACGCCACATCTGGGTTCATGGGCGCCGTGCTGCTGCAGGCCAGCCGGCCCGTCGAGTTCGCCTCGCTCACGCTCACTGACACGCAGCAGCGCTATGCACAGATCGAAAAGGAAATGCTAGCCATAGTTTCCGCTTGCGAGCGTTTCCATCAGTATATATTTGGCCGAGCTAATGTGACAGTGCAAAGTGACCACAAGCCTCTCGAGGCTTTATTTAAAAAACTTCTGGTGTCAGTGCCAGCAAGGATACAGCGCATGATGTTGCGAGTACAAGGATATAACATAACCTTCGTTTATACTCCAGGAAAGTATATGTATATTGCCGACACGTTGTCCCGTGCGCCACTCAGTACACAAATGCACGAGCGTGTGAGTGAAGAAGTAGAGGCGCAAACAAGTTTCTTTATAAAAACTGTACAATTTAGCGGTAGCAAATTACAAAAAATAAGAAAATATTTGATTAATGATGAAGAGGAAAAATTGATAATTAAAACCATCTCGGAGGGCTGGCCGAAATTTAAATACCAGATAAAGAGTCAAATTGCACACTTTTGGCATCTTCGAGGGTGTTTAAATTATGCAGATGGCCTCATTTTCACAGACAGCCAATTCTTTATACCACGTGAATTACGCGCTGAAATGTTAGAAAGAATCCACGAGGGGCACCTCGGCATAGATCGGTGCAAGCGGCGTGCACGAGAGGTGATGTTCTGGCCCGGCATGTCGCACGCAGTGGAGCAGCGAGTGCGCGCGTGCCGCGTCTGCGCCGAGCACGCGCCGCGCGAGCCGCTGCTGCAGCATGAGGTACCCGACATACCGTGGTGCAAGTTGGCCTCTGACATATTTGAGTATCGATGAAAATATTATATCATATTGGTAGATTATTTTTCAGGTTATGTTGAGGTTGATGAGATTACAGGCCTAAGTAGCAAAACAGTGATATCGTTTTTTAAACAACAATTTGCTAGACATGGGATACCGAGGGAGTTAGTGACGGACAATGGCCCAGCCTATAGTTCTGCCGAGTTCAAAAATTTTGTTCAGCAGTGGGAAGTTGAACACACAACATCCTCACCTCGCTATCCTCAATCCAACGGTAAAAGTGAACGCACGGTAAAGACGGTAAAAAAAATGCTAAAAAAATGTTTGGACTTAGGACAAGATTTTCAGCTAAGTTTGTTGAATTATAGGAGCACGCCTCGGGATGGTATGGACTCACCAGCTCAGATCTGAATGGGTAGACGTCTTAATTCACGTTTACCTATTCATGATAGCTTATTATACCTGAACTAAACAAAAACAAACTGAATTATGAGGCCTTAAAGGTGAAAAAAGAAAAACAAAAAATTAACTACGACAAGAATTTTTCTCGTCAGTTAAGACCCATCATACCAGGTGAAAAAGTAGTCTTAAAAGATAACAATTGTGTAGGAAAATCGGTCACCGCTGTAGGTAAAAGTGACAAGCCACGCTCTTAATGTATTAGAAGATGCTGTGGGCCGCCGAGTCCGTCGAAATAGACGGCATATAATTGTTAGGAACACGTTTGATGCAAGTGGCGATCCGCAGCCAAGTACCTCCAACGCGCATCACAATCAGCTGTTGATGAGTCATGCGTTAAGTCCGAGCAACTGCCTAACTTGCCTCCAGCCTGCGGATTCACAGCGACTGTGCCGCGAAACAAAATGAATGTTAAGCCTGAGGGGCCAGTAACACGATCAAAAGCACGATTGTCATCAGCCTTGGAAAATGAATGGCATGATGCACAATAATGTACATATATATAATATGAGCTGTGCATGTATATATAAAAAATTAATTAACTAAGACAGATTTAAAAACCTATTTAGAGGCTAAAAATTTCATCCATGCCGGGATTCGAACCCGCAACCTCTGGCTATCCGTGCCAGCGCTCTACCAATTGATTTAAGCTAAACTGAAACCTATGTTATGAACTGTTACAAGAAGGAAGATGTGGTGTATTTGTTTATAAGTACCCTCAATAAACCAGTGTTTGAGTAGCAGCCTGTGTTTCATTACAGAAAAAGGCGACGGTCAAGAATCCAAAATCTGGAATAACACTCACTGCATCCAAATACGCAGACGGTCTCTACTATATCAAACCCTCTCAGCATGAACGCAACAATCTGGCCAGTGATAACGGTGACAAGGTTCCAACTGCAACTAAGAAGTCATCAAACATCAACGATTGGCACCGGAAACTCGGACACATGAACGTCAGGGACATGAAACTTGCTCTGAGAAACGAGAACTTGATTGGCTTAAACTTCGATGTCACTGAATCACTATCAGAGTGTGAAGTATGTATACAAGCAAAACTGCATCAAGTACCTGCCCCCTGTGAGAAAACGACCCAACGAACAACGGAACGCTTAGAAATCGTTCATAGCCATGTATGTGGACCCATACAAACGCCCACAATTCGCGGAAACAAATACTTCGTCACTTTTATCGATGACTACAGTCGGTACAGTCATGTCTACTGTCTACGTGATCAAAACCAGAGCGAAGTATTTCAAAAGCTTGGAGTTCAAGGAGTTAGCGGAAACTTACACTGTGAATAAGATCAAGTTCTTACAATCAGACAATGGCACAGAATACGTCAATAGAGAGTTTGACGACTACTTAAAACGTTATGGGATACAGCGTAGACTTATCGCACCCTATACCCCGAACCAAAACGGACTCGCTGAACGCAAGAACCGAACCCTCGTAGAAAAAGCGAGAGCAATGATGATTGATGCTAAAGCACCGCTAAAACTGTGGGGCGAAGCACTGGTGACTGCAAACTATCTCTCGAATAGAAGTATAAACAGCGCCATTAACGTTACACCGTTAGAAAAATGGGTAGGGAGAAAACCAATCATCAACCGCCTCTATATATTTGGGAGCAAGACCTACGTGCTCAAGAAAGCCATTAAAGGCCACAAATTCGCACCAAAGGCAATTCCTGGAATATTTTTGTGGGTTACAGTGAAACTTTAAAAGCCTTTCGGATACTCATACCCTCTAAAGACAAGGTTATCATAACGAAAGACTTAAGAGTAACGAAAACGATGTTCTATGAAGATGAGGCGAAAAAGACAGAACGCACAAAAGCTTCCAACAGACTAGAGCAGTCCCAAAATAAAATTATAAAGGTACCATCACAAGTGACCATTACACTTGATTGCGAGACAATCAATCCTAACGAGTTGCAAGAAAATCACATCGACAGTACTGGCGACGTCCAACAAGAGGAACTACCAGACACAAACGAAAGTGAATACGAATCTCTTTCCGGTTTCCCTGGACACAGTGACGATACTGAAATGAATTTGACCCAAGACATACAAACAAGGTCTCTGAGAAATAGGTCAAACATCAAGGCACCGAAACGCTACGATGATTTCGTCTTGGCAGCAGCGGAAGAAAGTGAAAACCTGTATAAGCCAAAAGAATCAGGGACTTCACGGTTGAAGAAGTTCCCTAGGAGTCACAGTTAGCAGATTTATAACGAAACCTCTGTTCGGTCCTAGACAAGATTTGAGCTCTAGGATCTGAATAATTTAAACAAGATGTAAAATTCTTTAAACTTGGGAGGATGTGAAGGTATACGACGTTGGCCTCAGCCTTCTTCTACAGTTTAGTCTTTATGACTGTCACATTGACTTTATTAAATAATAGAATTCTATAGCTGTCTTCGTTTGTACAATTACTACAAAATAATATATTTTCCATTACGCGTCTTTCTGACTGTCTTACTTATATTTCTACTTACTTATATTCATACGGACTTATTCACTAAAATCAGCGTATCACATAAAGTAGCAAGATTTTTTTTTTCATTTAGAAGCCTACATTCTAAAGAACTTTTTTATGCATTGGGCATAGCAAAATTTGCTTTAATTCATAAATAGATCAACTGTTTTTTAATATTTTTCCTGATATTTAACATTGCACTGATAATAGACTTGTTTAGTCCACACAGATATTACTAAAATTTTCAATTTTTGTGTTGCGATGATTTTTTAAAACTACTGAAATTTTAAATCACCTAAAGTGTACGTATGGCGGAACAATGAAGAAGGATGGATGGATGGATGGACGGACGGACGGACGGACGGACGGATGGATATTCTTTATTGCATGTACATCAGGGATTACAAAAGAGACTTATAAAATAAAAGTACAGTACAAGTGGCGGCCTTATTACTAAAATTAATTTCTTCCAGACAACCATTGACGGAAAAGAAGAAACGGAAACTGATATACGGGTAGTCGGCGCAACTAAACAATATATAAAAACAGTTTAATTATGTCTAGTACTCGTGTTAACCTTAGAAAATACTATATTATTTTATAGTTGATGCACATCCATAAAAGATACATAAATATGAAATTGATACACATACATAAACGTACATAAATATGAAATAAATAAAAATAAACATACACAAAAAAAAACATAGGCCATGAACGAAAAATATACCTACATAATGTTGGGGTTTATTTTACGTGGAAAGACATGGCGAACATAAAATACACATTTTATTGCTAATCTTTTAACAAACCGAATTGCATTGACAATATGAAAATACGTGACAGTATCATGTCATATCAAATTTAAACGGAGAACGGTCGACAGTGCTGTGGCCAGTAATCACACTCCTCTTCACGGCACTATCGTGGTGATCAGGACAGTCCAAGGCTGTTCCGCAACTTCACCAAACGCGGACCAGCTAAAGCTTTGGTTAGCAGATCTGCCTCCATGTCTTCGGTTCGCAGATACTTGACGTCTATTGCTCCTTCTTGGATACAGTTCCTAATGAAGTGCATTTTTAAATCAATGTGTTTTGACTTCTACGTCACCATTGAATTTTGGCTTAATTTGAGGGCTGCTTGATTATCGGTTAAAACAATAACTCGTTCGTAGTCAGCTCCCAAGTCTTTAAACAGACTCTTTAAGTGTATCGCTTCCTTTGCAGCTTCCGTTAAAGCGACGTATTCCGCTTCTGCTGTCGAAAGGGCGACGCTCTTTGTTTTCTCGACATCCAGCTTATAGCCGTACCAGCGTATTTAAAACAGTAGCCTGAAAATGATTTTCGGTCGAGCTTACAGGAGCCCCAATCCGCATCAGCCATACCTTACATGTCTTAGCCGGTCTCCGTGAATGTCAAGCCGACGTTCTTTGTCGCTTTGAGGTATCGAAGTACTCTTTTGGCGCACTTGAAGTGCTCTTCCTTGTAACAGTCATTAAACTGTGATAGGTAGCTTATAGCAAACATGATGTCAGGGCGAGTCGCCACTGTCAGATACATCAGCGTGCCTATTAAACTTTTGTAAGGAAGATTAATATTTTGACTTTCATTTGTTCCACTTCTTTCAAGTTTGAGGCCTGGCTCCATTGGCGTTGATGTAGTTTTGCAATCTTCCATGTTGAATTTCTTTAAAGTGTCTTCTATAAATTTCTGTTGGCAGATTTTAATTTCATTTTTGTTATATATCATATCTATACCAATGAGCCGTTTCGGTCTTCCCAAATCTTTAAGTTCAAATTTTGAATTAAGCAGGTCTTTGACTTCTTTAAGTTTTCTAGGACACGAGTAGGCAATTAATAAGTCATCGACATAGATTGCTAGAATAATTTTAACTCCTCTTTTCTCTAGTAGGTATACACATGGGTCAGCTTCTGATGCTCTAAAACCAATGTGTTTTAGTTCTGTGTCGAGCTTCTTGTACCATTGCCTCTCTGCCTGCTTGAGTCCGTAAAGTGCTTTAATGAGACAACATACCTTCTCTTTTGGGTTGTTTTTTATGTCTCTTAGCATTTCAACTGTTTTGTTGTAAATAGTTAAATCTTCTTTCTTGCTTTCTTCGACCATAATTTCTGTCAGGTATTTTTCTAGATAGTCCGGGTATTTCAATACGATCTTTTTTTCCAGCTCACCATTTAGGTACGCGGTTGTGACGTCCATTTGGTTCAGATTTAACCCTTCTTCTACAGCTACTCCGATGACAGATCAGATCGAGCTTAGTTTCGCGACGGGTTCATAAGTGTCGTTGTAGTCGATACCTGGCCGCTATGTGAAGCCCCGTGCTACAAGTCTGGCTTTTCTTGTGACGCTGTCATCTGGTCCTACTTTGTTTCTCAGAACCATCTTGTAGTCTACAATTTTCACATTCTTGTCTTTCTTTTCGACTTTCCAGGTTCCGTTCTTGACATGCGCTCTTATTTCTGCTTTTATGGCATCATGCCAGTACTCGTCGTTCTCATTATCATTTTCGTCGGACAGGTAAGTTATTTCGTTGAGTAAATGACTTTCTTGATATTCTTCGGTTTCATCCAGTACATAATCTCTCGTCCATGTAGGTGGGCGCCTTTCTCTTTGCGGCCTCCCATTCTCAGGAATCTCTACTATCTCCGATGCGTCGTCGAAGGATTCGATTTCGACCAAGTCATCAGGTTCGAGAGGTAAGTTTTCTGGATTTTGAATTTCATTGTTCATTGTGTCATTTTTCTTATCTGTAATTTCGATTTCTATTTCCTGTCTAATTTTGTTCTTTTTTCTTTTATTTTTATTTCCTTTTTCAGTTGTGTTCGAGTGATGGCGTTCCTCTTCGTGTACAAGGTTTTCATAATCCGTGTCTTTTTCTTTAAAGTACATCTGATCTATAACCTTGATGTCCCTGCTTATCACCACGTCATCATCTTCAGGTATGTATACTCTGTAGCCTTTTGTGGTCAATGAGTATCCCATGAATACGCCCTCTTTAGCGCTTTGAGTCAGCTTTCCTCGTCTATTCTTTTTCAGGACAAAGGTCTTTCTGCCGAAAACGTGAAGATGATTACCTGACGGTGTTCGGTCGATCCACTTCGTGAATGGTATGTCGCCGTTTAACGCTTTCGAAGGGCTACGGTTAATGAGATAGTTAGCCGTATGTACCGCTTCTGCCCATAGCTTTTTGGGCGCGTTTGCTTCGATCAACAGGCATCTGGCTTTATCTAGCAATTATCTGTTCTTCCTCTCGCTAATCCCATTTCGTTGTGGGGTATATACAGTGGTCAATTTTCTTTGGATGCCGTGTTGCTTGAGAAAATCGTCAAACTCCTTGTTGCGATATTCAGTGCCGTTGTCTGTCTGCAGATGTTTTATCTTTTTGTTGTGGAACGTCTCAACTTCACTTTTATATTGCTTGAACGTGTTGAAAACGTCACTTTTCTTTTTGATGACGTAGACGTGACAGTATCGAGTGAAGTCGTCCATGAATGTGACGTAATATCTCGATCCCGCTAACGTTTCGCACTCGAAAGGCCCACATAAGTCGCTATGTATAATTTCCAGCGTTTCCGTTGTGTAGAGGCCTTCGTGTCGTGTGAATGGTAATCGTGACAGCTTGCCTTTTATGCAGGTTTTGCACGATTCTAATTTTTCATCAGTCGGTCTCAATCCATACATAAGGTTGTCTTGAGCCATCTTCTTTAGATCCCGTTCATTTATATGGCCAAGTTTACGATGCCATTCCTTTATGTCGCAGTCGTTGTCATTTCTGGTGAAATTTGACACTTCTTTCCTCTCAAATTCGAAATAGTATAGACCGTCTCTTCTCTGTGCTGTCAGTGTCACCTCGCCCCTTTTTTCTACGATGTAGGCTTTATCTTTTTTGAATATGAATTTGTGTCCTCTGTCAGCAATTTTGCCTACTGACAGTAGATTCACTGACACATCAGGAACAAACAACGTGTCTTGGAAGTTGTAGTCTATTTCTTCTTGGCTGACTGTGACTTTTCCTTTGCCTTCAATTTTGCTTGTACATTTATTTGATGCCAATTTTAGGATTCCATTTTCAGGGGTCAGAGCCGAAAACATTGTCTTGTCACCGCACATATGAGATGAGCAGCCGCTATCTAAACACCACATGTTTTTATTGGTGCTTGACTTTGCAGTACCTACTCAGGCAGATGTTGAAGTTTCTTGGTTGGCTTCTGTTAGGTTTCTCATTTGAGCGATCCTTCTTCCCCCAGCATGCCTCGGTAGAGTGGCCCTTCTTCTTGCAGTTCTTGCAATACAACTTAGACTTGTTTTTCTTGAAGTGGTATGCTTCACTACTCTCAGGTACTTCATTACCGCTCCTTGCCTGGTGTTCTTCGAGTATTTTCACTTTCAGGTCGTCAGGATTAGGCAATGTGTCTCTGGACTCGATGGCTATTCGGAAGTTTTCGAATGATGTCGGCAAACTGTACAGTAGCATTATGCTGAGCGATTCTTGTGGTATTTTGATGTCCATGTCGGCGAGTTTATCGACCACATCCATGAAGTTATTTAGGTGGAAGTAGTATGCTTCACTACTCTCAGGTGCTTCATTACCGCTCCTTGCCAGGTGTTCTTCGAGTATTTTCACTTTCAAGTCGTCAGGATTAGGCAATGTGTCTCTGGACTCGATGGCTATTCGGAAGTTTTCGAATGATGTTGGCAAACTGTACAGCAGCATTATGCTGAGCAATTCTTGTGGTATTTTGATGTCCATGTCGGCGAGTTTATCGACCACATCCATGAAGTTATTTAGGTGGTCACGGATGTCTTCATCAGCTGTCATACGTTTGAGAACTAGCTGTTTTAATAAGGTTGCCTAACGTGCGGGCCCGGTGCTTTGGTACGTAGCTTTAAGTTTGTCCCATACAGATTTTGAATACGTGCATGTTTTTATTTGATTGAGTTTGGAAGGTGACAGCAAAACTAAAATTTCAGCTCTTGCCTTAAGGTCTTCCTTTTCGAACGCAGATTTTGCCGCCGCATCCGCAGTTGATGACAATATCTTCTCGCCGCTTACGATATCTCAATAGTCGTTTTTTATTAGGAAGGCTTGCGCCTGTAGGCACCAAGGGGTCCCCTACGTAGTTTCGATAGCCGTTGTTGCGAAAAACGTTGTATCGATTTTTTTTCCCGCTGCCTCATAATTTCGAAAGCTTATGGACTTGAATGATGTAGTGGCGAAAGACGCTGTTTCGAAAAACATTTTCACTGCCTCATACGCTCGAATGCTTGTCATTTCGATTCATTCAGTCTTAATTGTTAGGAACTATTTCGTAGTACTTCATATTTTGATAACCGTGTCAATCCATGTCTTAGCAACGGTTGCTGTTTACAATAAAAATATATTTTTTCCGATGCAATCTCATCAACACGTCTCTAATTCTAATTGATAAAAATTAGTCTTATCATGGTAGCAGAGCGTTAGGAAAAATATCGTAATAATAATCAGAGTGTGCAATCAACCAAGTTTCAACGAAATCCTGGAAGATAGAGTCAAAATGCAATCACCTAGTTGCAAAATTGACATCGGTCACCTGGAAGGTGTAAAAAACTGGTCGACTTGGAAATTCAAGGCAACATTACTGCTAAGAGGTATGTCAGGTGGATTGGATGCGATAAGCGGTTATCTCAAAAAACCCGAACTAGTGAAATCTGATACCGCCACTGCCGAAGAAATTTCTAAGTATAATACAGCTCTCGATTACTATAATAAAACAGATAGTGCCGCATTACTACTGCTTACTGCAAATATGTCAGACGAAACACTTCAGAAAATCATGCGCTTTAACTCATCCAAAGAAGTTTGGGACGAATTACATCGTTTATTCGATGGCACGTCTGGAGACAAAAGTTATACTCTATGTATGGAGTTTTTCGGCTATTCTAAAGATCCATCACACGACATCACGACTCATGTGTCGAAAATCAAAACTATTTGGTCAGATTTGAAAACCGAACTAAATCAGAATTACCGGATATCCTGTTAATCTGTAAAATTCTTGATACTCTACCTGAAGTATACTTCTCCTTCAAATCAAGCTGGATGTTGATGTCAAAGACAGATAGAACAATAGAGAATCTGACAACTCAACTCTGTGCCTATGAGCGCTCTATCTCATTGAAGAATGAAGGTCTTGCAGAAGCTCTAGTCGTACAGAATAGCAATAAAGCAAGGAAGAAATGTGGATACTGTGGAAAAGTCGGTCATAAGGTCAGACAATGTCATAAATGGAAAGCTGACGGGAAACCAGCTTAGCCAGAAAATAAATAGACAACAAGCGATATGAACTTAATGCTATTGCAAGTCACTACGGATGTAAATTCAATGCTTACAAACTATGAGAGAACGAGTTGGTTTGTCGACAATGGTGCAACTAATCACGTTACTTGTCGAAAGGACTACTTTTCTAGTTTCGAGCAATTTAAAGATACTCGTACAGTGACAACTGCTAATGGAGCTACTGTCAAAGCTATCGGCAAAGGTACTGTTGACTTGAAAACTGTTATGAATGGCAAGGAATCCAGATTAACACTCTGTGATGTGTGGTACGTACCGGATATCATGCGAAACCTATTTTCTGTACTGGCCACTCAAGACAGACTGAACAATAGTGTTTTCATGTCTGAAAGGGAACACTGCTCGCTGAAAGTCGGTGGACAGGTAATATTGACTGGAAATCGTGTCAAGAATGGAGGCTTGTACAAGCTCAATGTAGAGACTATTACAAAGTCAATTCCTGATCTGAACACCATATCAACAGATAACCTGCTACAACTTTATCATGAACGGTTAGCCCACCAGAACAAGAAACATGTTAAAGGAGTTATTGAACGGGAACTTGGAATTAAAGTTCGACTAGATTCTGAATTGTGTACTGGATGTATTTATGGGAAAACACACCGTCAAACATTTGGAACAAGAGAACGAGCTAAAGTACCTGCAGAAATTATACACGCTGATGTATGCGGTCCATTTCCCCCTTCCTTCAATAAATTTCGCTACTTCGTTCTATTCAAAGACGACTATAGCAAGTATCGTCACGTTTATTTCCTGCGACAAAAATCGGAAGTTCACCTAAAGCTCCGACAAATGTTACAAGAATGTAAAGTGGCTGGACACTCTGTAAAAGAATTTCTCAGTGATAACGGAGGTGAATTTGATAATGAGAACATAAGGCGCATTCTACAAGAAGCTGGAATACGACAAAGGCTCACGATGCCCTATACTCCGCAACAAAATGGTCTTAGTGAACGTGAAAATAGAACCTTAGTCGAAGCCGCTCGTACAATGATGCATGCTCACGAAGAGTTACCTCACGCTACATGGGCAGAGTTGATAAATACTTCTTCGTACGTTCTGAACAGAACTGGCCCAACTTCAGAAAATGGTAAATCACCATTTGAATTATGGTTTAACAAAAAGCCAAAAATAAGTCACCTTAAAGTGATTGGATGTGAATGTTACGCTCATGTCCCTCAACAAAAGAGAGTAAAGCTGTCTAAGAAGGCTGAGAAATGCATTCTCATCGGATATGATGGCGATGAAGGCTATCGCTTACTGAGTAAAAGTGGTAAACTTATAAGGTCAAGAGACGTTACATTTAATGAGTCAGTACTTATGCCGTTTGGACAAGATGATTTAGAAGAACAGACTTCAGTCGAAATCAACTTTCCACTTTCAGCACCACCGATGTGTAATGCAAGGGAGGATAGCACCGAAAACAGCTCCGTTCGCACTGCGAGTAACCCTGATGAGCCTAGTTCGACTGTGCCTCCCACATCGCCGGATCTAGCTGTGAGTCAGGAAATAGGAAGTCAAGACGACTCTACTGAACCATTTGAAGCGTCTCCAGATACATCATTGCCAGGATCACCTTCTTATGAAGATGCTTTAGATGTTGATGATGATATTGAGGCTGAAGCACCAAGAAACTCAGATGATATAGCTGAGATACCTACAGGAATGAATCTACGAGACAGAAATGAGATACGACGACCTACTCGATTCGAAGATTATGTCATGATGTCAGCTGATGTTTTAAATGACATCAAAGAACCTCAGACTTACAGGGAAGCAATGACTAGTCCCCATAAAGATCAGTGGGTTGAAGCAATGGAGAGTGAGGTGAAGTCTTTGAAGGAAAATAAAACCTGGATACTGGTTGATCTTCCAAAAGACAGGAAGCCTATATCATGTAAATGGATATACAAGATGAAAACCAATGCAGATGGCTCTCTAGACAAATTTAAGGCGAGACTAGTTGCGAGAGGGTATACACAGAAAAAGGGAATAGACTATGATGAGACTTTCAGCCCAGTTGCTAAGATGACGACAATAAGATCGGTCTTAAGCGTTGCAGCAAATGAAGGTTTAAAACTCACACAGTTTGATGTATCAACCGCATTTCTGTATGGTTCACTAAACGAAGAAATCTATATGAATCAACCTGATGGCTACTCTGATGGATCGAAAAAGGTGTGTAGACTCAAAAGAAGTCTATATGGACTCAAACAAGCACCTCGGTGCTGGAACAAATGCATGGTGGATTACCTGAAGACGATTGGATTTATACAATGTGTTAATGACCCTTGCTTGTTTGTCCGGAACCGTGGGAGTGGAAAAG
This sequence comes from Yponomeuta sedellus, assembly GCA_934045075.1. NCBI lineage: Eukaryota > Metazoa > Arthropoda > Insecta > Lepidoptera > Yponomeutidae > Yponomeuta > Yponomeuta sedellus. The sequence goes on along the minus strand of OW203725.1, from coordinate 14,340,906 downwards.
TTATTCTCGCTCTCTATGTAGACGATGGATTAGTCGCTGCAACGAATCAGAATGATTCTGATAAGTTAATTAAAGAGCTGAGAAGAAGATTTAAAATAACAATAAAAGATGCGTCTTATTTTCTAGGATTAGAAATAAAGGACCAAGACGGTAATATAAAAGTGTCACAGGAACACTATGCTAAGAGAGTGTTAGATCGCTTTGGCATGAGTGATTGCAAACCCGTCACTACTCCAATATAGAAAGATGGACTGCCAGATCTGGATAAAGAGGTGGTAGAGCCTGCTTCGTTTCCGTATAGAGAAGCTGTGGGAGCACTTGCTTACTTAACCGTTGGAACCAGACCTGACTTGGCATACACTGTAAGCGTTGTATCCCGAACTCTAGAAAATCCTTCTAAAGAAGACATCCAGAGATTGAAACGTATCCTACGATATATCAAAGGAACATTAGACCACGGAATAGTATTTAAGAAGAGTTTTAATGCAGGAATTCTGGAATGCTACAGTGATTCTGACCATGGTGGAGATCAAAGCACCGGACGATCGACTTCAGGCATATTATGCTTATACTCTGGTGGAGCCATATCTTGGACGAGTCGACGACAAACATGTGTTGCGATATCGAGCACTGAAGCTGAACTTGTTGCTGCCAGTGAAGCATGTAGAGAGATTGTCTGGATCAAAAGACTCTTTGGTGAAATATCAAACTTGAAGGAGACACCCAAACTGAAGGTCGATAATGATGCAGCTATAAAGATCTCGCACAACCCGGAACTCCACAGAAGAACCAAGCATATTGCTATCAGACATTTCTATGTGAGAGAACTCATTGCTGATGGTGAAATACGTGTAGAATACGTTCCCAGCGAGTTCCAATTGGCGGATTTACTCACCAAAGCATTACATAAGCCACGGATTGATTCAATTTCAAAGCAAATTGGTTTGGTATACTAAGGTTTGCACAAAAAGGGAGGATGTTAGGAACTATTTCGTAGTACTTCATATTTTGATAACCGTGTCAATCCATGTCTTAGCAACGGTTGCTGTTTACAATAAAAATATATTTTTTCCGATGCAATCTCATCAACACGTCTCTAATTCTAATTGATAAAAATTAGTCTTATCATTAATGCGTATAAAAAAAACAAGTAGTGAATAAAACAAAACAAATTTAGTTTAAATCTACATTTATTATTATTTAACAAATTTTCTGCGTGTAACAAACAATCTAGTACTGATCTATAACAATTACTACTGAAGTGGTATCAAGTTTCGAAATTAATCAATTGCACAAGTATTATAAGTAGGTATTAGTACAAACGAGTACTTAAGCCTATTAATTGCCAACAATAACAGAACTATATGACTATTGAACGTTGATGGAGCGAAGGTGTACGTAATTGTTATCACATTGTACGTTATTTAAGTTTTATTGCGCAATAAAGTGTAAAAAACAAACAAGCATTCGAGCGTATGAGGCAGCGAAAATGTTTTTCGAAACAGCGTCTTTCGCCACTACATCATTCGAGTCCATAAGCTTTCGAACTTATGAGGCAGCGGGAAAAAAATTCGATACAACGTTTTTCGCAACAACGGCTATCGAAACTACGTAGGGGACCCGGCACCAAGTATCATAATTTGACTTGGTCAAAGGTTCTAAAGTTCGGTAACTCGTCGATGCCATATTTTTACCTTTTCATTTAATAGATAGTTGTATAACCACGCTCTGCTACCATTTATTGGGGTTTATTTTACGTGGAAAGACATGACGAACATAAAATACACATTTTATTGATAATCTTTTAACAAACCGAATTGCATTGACAATATGAAAATATGTGACAGTATCATGTCATATTAAATTTAAACGGAGAACCGTCGACAGTGCTGTGGCCAGTACTCACACATAATAGTAGAAAGGGATTTATCAAATACAAATAACAAACTTACATTAAGGAAAAATAGTTGTTATGTACTCTGTTCTTAAATATTGGCAGGGGCGGTGAAAATCTTACGTCCAGGGGAAGGTCGTTCCACAGGCGGGCAGCTGTGATAGTAAAGGATTGGCTGAAGAACCTTGTCGAATGACTTGGCGTCTTCAGACGAAGATGCATTATATCAATCTGAGCCCGTAATTTTGCGCCTTTTGCGCCATTTTTTTAATAACTTTGTTGTTGTACGTACTTCTGTAATACTTGTAAATAAATAAAATAAATAAATGGTAAATAAATAAATTGCTGCGACCGCAATTACTTCCACGTCCATCGCAAGTGGTTTGCCAGACAGCAATTAGCTATGCGCCATTGTGTAAGCACCATGTGATCGTGGCCTACAGTTGTTCATTTACAAAGCATGGCCCATTTTGGCCATTGTGTACTGGGGCTTTAATACCTACTCACTTTGTGACTCACATCTTCTCAAGGGGTAGCAGTAACTTCGCAGAAACCTTGACAGTAGTGCTGTCCTGCTTTCGCTAACCAACCTTCCTTAAGAAAAAAAGAGATGGCACTACGTTTATCAATGCACCGATTTCAAGGTGCGTACAGGCCTTACTGTCAAACGCTACCGACTAGGGATAGGCCTAACTCTCCATCGATATCGATAGAAACGTTGAAAAAATGAAGACACCTTGGATTAAATCATGTAATTAATTAAAATAAATTGCTTCGTATATAAGTTTTAAATCATGTTTTATCAAAATAAGTAACAATAATTTAAAAAGCAACACTTTTTTATATAATTATATTCGTCAACGACAACATAATACTCCGTCTCAGATTTCTTCCTGAAGGCCTATGTTTCAGAATAGAATCCGTAACGACGTCCATATTGACATGACGATTCTCCTTCCCATCTAGTAAAAATACAGATCGAGCTAAGACCTTGTATTAAAAAGTTACCAAAACTTTATACTCTATGTTTATCTTGCAATGAAATTAGAAAAGGAAAATACTATTGCTAATATTGACTAGGTAAATCCATCTTCGACCGCAATCTGTCGCTAAAAGTTGCCAGCAAAACGTATTTAATTATCACATTATTATATTATTATTGCAAGTAATAATTCAGTAATTCGATGGATACAGTAATTTGATGTGTCAAGTGATGAATTCTGATATTTAAATACGTTTCGTTGACAGATTTTAGACAACAGGTACAGGGGTTGATGACCACAAAACGATAGAATTTTCGAACGCAAGACTATAAGGATAATCAACTACGTCAGGCTGCAGTAAATTTGATCAAGAAAGAAGAATATGACCGTGGGATTGGCAGATAACAGACATTTTTGCTCACTTCCCATGTTCAGTACTGACCTGAAAACAAACAGAAACTTTTAATAAAGGCGTACCTACAAAAGAGAGCTGCTTAAATAATAACATATTCCACTTTTAAACACTTTCGTTTTAGATCTCTGTATAAAAGCTATTTGGATTACAAGCTACGTCTATTATTGACTGATCCTGATAAGTAATTACATACTTTGAAGTAAGGTACAATTTGCATCTATATAGTCAGATATTTTTTGCAATAAGGTGATCACCACATAATTTATTAATTGTGAAACTAACAGCTTTGACGTCTATTCATTTAACATTTTGTTTTTACCTTTCAACTTTTCTTTATCTATGATTTACACTGTTGGAGAGATGGTTTTTTGTGGGTAAGTCTATGGTAGTTTGTATTGTCGTTGAGTGAGATTTAAATTCAGGATAAACATAAAACAGCTGATGGGGTTTGGAAAACAAATTGTTTACACCTAGAAGTCTTAATATAAGCAACATCGTGATGTGGGAAATTCGGGCTTGTTTTTTTTGATATATCAATTCTCATATCACACTGTTTACTTATTACGATTTAGAAATACTGAAATAAAGATAAACTGTTAAATGAATTAAATGGATGAAGGCACCACTCGGATGCTGTGGTGCCTGGGACACTGGATGTAGTAGACTTTACTAAAGAAGTATGGTAAAGGAAAAAAAACATTGTAAGTTTTCATAGTTATTCTCGTTATGCTCGAATACAAAATAAACTCAAGTGTTTATGGAAAGGTAGAGGTACATATTCTGTAACAAATGTTTAACTTTCTTACCATTACTTCCATTGTTACAGGTGGGCACCGCATCTTCCTTCAGGCGTGTTCGTAATAAGTTTCTTCGTCCAAATCACTCGAGTCTAAAGTGCCTTGAGCGCAGTTTACAGTCGTTTTTGTCCTGTTTCTTATTTCTGCGTTTTTGCGTGCTTTTGCTTCCATTTATCAATTTGGGAAAACTTGAACGAGAAGAAACAATGGATTATGTACTAAGAAGGTTAGATGAACAAGTATCGACTATACTACTACCGAGGCGAATTTTCATCGACCATGCTTTTGCTATCCCATCACTACAAGTGGATTGGTTTATTTTCCTAATTTTAGGGCGTATAAGGGTTCTAGAAGCAACAATTACGGTCATTTTGGTTAATGAGTCATTAGGAAGTTTATTTACAAAGTGATATTTTATCCGTTGGTCTTTTTACGCGAGAAAATATAGGTTTTAGGAACTCACCTTTGGAAGTTCATATTATAATCTCCGTTTTCTTTGTTTTTTATGTGACCTGCAGCCACCACGCACTTTTCACCTCATTGTGCATTTATTGTACAATATCTCAGGGTAAGTTGTTTGCACCAAAATTTTTTAGTTATTTCAATTTTCTAAAATAATCCGACGACGTCTTCACAGATTTTGCACTTGCGATAACCCGACTAAATTTGAAAACATTCAGAGTGTTGCCACTATTGTAGGTTACATTAAAATCCTAATTTAGACTCTTACTCAGGGCATTAGGGCATACGCTGTCACGTGACCATCGTTTCTTCTATTGGTTTAATTGTTTTGTGCATCTTCTTTATGTAGTCTGTGGATACTACGTAGATCACAGAACAACTAGTTTCCCTGCCCTCCTATTACGTAGCACTCCACTCTATCGAGTGAAGCATTTAGACGACTCCTAAGTGTCAAAAAATGTATGCATCTGACAGCCGGAGTAGCTTAAAAAAAAGTAAAAATCAACGTCACGCAACTCAGTGGATACTTACGTAATAATGCCCCAGGACCGTTAAACCTAATATAAAAAAAAGATCACAGAACAATTAAACCTAATGTGCGTTCACATTAACTTGACGCGTGAGAGAATTGGTAGAACTGATTGCTTAGTCGCCATCTTGCTTTCGGTACGATCGGTTACTACAGTGCGTTCACATTAACTTGACGCGTGAGAGAATTGGTAACAAGGACATAACATGTGAATTAGCTTTTGGACCTAATCGGAAGATGGTACAACAAGCCCTCAATCCCTTTATTTTCCCCAAGTAATGGGAATGATTTCTTATTTAACATGGTAACAGTAAACATCTCAGTGCTACCAATTCTCTCACGCGTCAAGTTAATGTGAACGCACTATAACTGTAGGATTATTCGTTTGTGTGAGCTTTATAGATGCCCTAAGTGGTCAAAAGTGCAAAAAGACCAACAATCCTTCAGGTTTATGCATTTCATGAGAGGGAAAAGACTGAAAAAAAGCTGATTGTCCCTTTGGAGTAGGCGTGATCGTTGCAAAGACGAACCGTTTTATAAGACCGTTTTGTGTTCCGCGACGATAGGACCGTTTTACGTTTCAATCTAAAGCAGTGCCAGCGACTCTAAAGCAGTGCCAGCGTTTGTTCGTCGCGAGACCAGTCCTTAGATTGTTTGACGCGGATATGTCCTTTAGTGCTATATTAATAGAGCCTAGAACGTAATTAGATCATTGCGACGTCGTCGTCGGCTCCTTGCTCGTTCCGTTCGTTTTGGTCTGTGATACAATAAAGTAATCTTTATGTCTATGAGTATACAGTCTAATATCGTGTAAAACAACTTATTTTTTCCGATGTTTCGTGATTTCTAAGTATTTATGGTATAAGTATAAATATATTCTTGAACTGATTTTAATTCCTTTCCAAACGTGCATTCATTTCCTTGTAAATACTTAGAGTTTCCCTACCTTACTTGACACTGGCAAAAGCACAAACCGTGCAGTGCCACAGATATATATATAAAAAAAAAAAAAAAATTCTCTCACGCGTCAAGTTAATGTGAACGCACTGTACTATCCCTTACCCCTCTACTCAGAATAATAAAACGTAGTGTTTATATACTCTGTGAGAATAATATTAGTTATTGTTCTGAGTAGGTACACATATACATTAAGGAGTTGAGGTGAGGTTATTTTTTGAAGTTTTCTTAAGATTGGTTTTATTATATTACAGTGACCAAGCGCTATTAAATACTTAAATATCAAGTGCTCGTGAAAAATGGACAACAATAACCAACTGAGCGCCCAAAAAGCATCTGAATATTGGTCCAAAGTACCGGCCACTGTTGACGGTGTCTTGGGTGGTTTTGGTTTCATATCCGAAGCTGATATAGAAGGGTCAACAATATTTCTTAGATCTGTACTAAAATCATCTACTCCGCCAGCCACTACAAATGCGTTAGACTGTGGGGCAGGGATTGGTAGAATTACCAAATATTTGTTAATACCAAACTTTGACAGCGTTGATGTTGTAGAACCAGATGAGAAGTTTATCAAAAACTTAAAAACGTATATTGGAGAGCAATCATCGAAAGTTGTTACATTGTACAAATGCTGCTTGCAAGACTTTAACCCTGAAAAGAAGTATGATGTTATATGGATACAATGGGTCTTAGGACATTTAGAAAACCAGGCATTAATCGACTTTCTTTCGAGATGCAGGTAATTGTTAATTTTTTTATAGACAATGCTGCTAGTGTTTTGTACTACATACACTGAGTTTTATTTTTGTGGTACTACATGAACTTTGTTTGGATTTAAGGTTTCATGCAAGTGATTGAAGCAGTCAAGAAATTATATTGATATTTTTGTGTCTCATTGACACCATGACAATTCAAGGATTTGATAACTATTCATTGTACTACAAGAGTATCTGGAGATAAACAATATGGAAAAATAAGTAATATTATTGACGTTTTCAGGTGTGCAGTGAGTCAAGACGGTCTAATTGTAGTAAAAGAAAATGTAACATCATCAGGAAAGGTTGAAAAGGATGATACTGACTCATCAATAACAAGACCACTTAAGGAGTATCTGCAAATTTTTAAGAAAGCAAAGTTAAAAAGGTTTAAGCAATGTAGGCAAACAAATTTCCCTGAAGGTATTTATCCAGTTTACATGTTCGCCCTTCAACCATCTCATGAAGAAAATGCTTGTGAAAAGAAAGTCTCTTCAATTGACGAATCTATTGATGCTTAAACTATAATAAGTTGCAACTTCAAAAAATATATATTAGATTGTTGCATTACTATAATTTTGTTACTTGTGGTTCCTCATAAGTACATTAGTAGCACCACAAAATTACAGCCAAGGGAATGCCACAACGCACATTACCAGATTATACAAATATGATATATGTTGAGTGCCCTACAGAGCCCACAAAGATCTATATTTTTTGTTATAAATGTTATCTGTATATAGGTACTTGTGGAATGCAATAAATGATTGAGTATGATATTTTTTGTAATTTTCTAGCTATGCTGTTTTATTTTGGTGATTTTCAAGACTCAGTAGAGGCCTGAATCTATTTCCTGAATTCTGAATAGTAGTCCTCGGGAAGGTACCCTTACTATGTGACACATTTTTTACCCCGCCTGCCCCTCGGCAATACCCATAGTATACGACAAGAACCCCCTTGCCTTGCCTGAAGCTCTTTGAGATGCGTGTGAACAGGCTTCTTCTGGACAAACTCGGTCCATCCTACACCTCATCGTCACCCTCCAGCTAGATGGAGGTCAAGAGTAAGCCCATTCCTTATAAAAAAGCAAACTAGTCCTCTTCCGCACCGCAAGTAGCCTTGTGCTCTGTTCAAGAATTCACCTGCAACTTTTACGATCCCCGAATAGAGAACAGGACTGTAAATACGGTGCCGAAGGACTTGTTTGCTTCAAGAAATAAGCTAGTGACAAGCCTTCCGCCGACATTAGCCGCCCTTCACAACCACACACCGCGTGTAGTTTACCAAGTGGGACATATATGGGGAAATCGTTTGAATTTGAATAGGGGAAACACTTAAAATCTCATGTTCATTTTTTGGGAAGGAATTTCCAACCTCTTCCCCTTTGGGGGAAGGGGGGGCGTCGATAAATAGTAGTTTTGAAGAAAAACAAATTTTAAGGCAATGTTGACAGAAATCAAACCATTTAGGTACTTATTAATCTTTTTTTTTTGTTTAATGTTAAAATACTAAATGAATTCTACCCTAATGCTAACTTAAAATTACCTTAATACTAACTTAAAACTAACCTAAAACTAAATAATTTACACTGGATTCCTCATTTGAGTATTCTAGCTGATCATGACTGTTTCACTTGACATCTCAAAGATATAAAGTGACAAAGATAAATCTACTTGCAATCTATATTAAATTACACCCTATATACATATTGCACAGCTTTTATTAATTCTTCAAATGGGTCTGTGATGAATGCGAATTTTCCTCCTCCAAGAATATTCTATGAGCCAGTCCGTGAAATTGCCTTTACATTGGTCTTTTCGTGGTTTTAGGTCACACAGACAGATGTTTTAAAAAAACAGGTTTATTTTAAGTGTCACACAGACTGATATTATGCCACACAGGCGGTTTCAGGTCACACAGACAGATATTTTGCCACACAGGCTGTTTTAGTCACACACAGCCTAGCGCAAGTAGGAACTTTGAATTATTTGTTCGCATTTAGCCCCGTTTTAATGGCGGACATATATTTGTCTCACTCTTTAATACTACTTACTCTTTCTTTGTTGTCAATGTCAAACTGAAAACATAACAAATATGGCGGAACGCGGCACATATAACGTTTTCTAGTTAATTTTTTTGTGTTTTAAGTTTGTTCAATATCTAGCTATGTGTATCTTGTTGTACAGTGTTTAGTGATTTTCTTTTAATAATGGCATTGATCGGATGGTGTCGAACTTGTGCCATTTGTAAAATAAGATGCAGCCGGTCAAAGGGTACGAAAAGAAAGTTTATGGGTAAATTTCCTAGGGATGAAGACCGGTAAGTATTTCTGGCTACAGTTTTTGTCATCTTGCACAAGAGCAAGATCATAAATGATGTTTTTTTTTTTTTTTTTGCGTTATGGCTCTGCACGATTTGTGCCTACGCCAGTGTCAAGTATTTGAAGGATTAGGGTAAAGGTAGGGAAACGGAATTTATTTTACAAAAAATTGAACGGAATTTGGAAAGGTATTAGGATCAGTTGTTAATAACATTGGGAATAAAATAAGCAAAAATGAATCTTCACGATATACGTACTTCGAAAATACTATTTACATAAGGAAATATTACATATTATACAAAGAAAACTAAATTTTAATATCGTTCTTACTTAAAAACTTTGCTATACATTTATAAATATTTACATTATAACTACATAAGGGGCAGGTTGCAGAGGAAGGAAAAGGAACACCAAGGGAAATCAAGGAAGCAAAAAAGAAGGAATGATCACAATCAGGGCAGGAAAATAATATGTGATTAATATCTCCCACCTCAGCTCCACAGGTACAGGCAGGACTCTGCACAATACCAAGTCTAGCAAGGTGGGCCGGAGTTGAAGTGTGGCCTAGACGCATTCGGATCAGGCTTGATGTAATTTTCTTACTAAACTTGGCATCGGCCCTACAAAACCAAGGCTTTGGCGAAATATTGGGTTGGATTCTGCGGTAATGAATGCCTTTTGACTGGTCCTCTGCCCAGGTTCTATCCCAAGAAACCTGGAGATAAGCCCTAGGAAGAGTGGCCAAGTCGTTATAATGATTTTCGTACGGGAACACGTCTCCACACTCCACCGCAGAATTCGCAAGTTCATCAGCCTTTTCGTTACCTACTATGCCACAGTGGGATGGGACCCATCCAAATTGCACAGTAAGATCTCTCTCCGAGCATATACGTAGTAATTTGCGGATAGCAAAAATTGTTGGGTGAATGGTAGTAAAAAACGGAAATTTAATTAAAGCCTGGAGAGAGCTCAATGAATCTGTCAGTACTAAAGTATACCTAAGACCCATTAGTAAAATATATTCTACAGCTTTTAGGAGACCAAAACATTCTCCAGAATATACTGAAGACTCAGGAGGGAGTTTAATTTTTTGGACTATTGTATATTGTGAATGAAAAACACCTATACCTACGCAACTACCCTGGTGTTTTGAAGCATCCGTAAAAATGGTGTGCCACCCCTGGAATTGGTTGTCTAATAAGTTATTTAGCTCGCCATTTTCACAGATGTCATGTTTAGATATTCCTAAATTAAGACTAACGTTAGGGATTTGAACTAAAGAGTTGTAAGGACAGTGAAAAATAGGAAGCAAATTGGAGTTACTGCATGGAGCCTCAATAGAGTTAAATTTCAGGAAACTCTTAACAAGACACGGAGTAGCCCTGTGAGACCAATACTTGGACATTGTAATAAGGTCTGAAAGATGTTGTAATCTGCCAAGCAAAGGATGATTAGAAAGCTGCAAACAACGACTCAAAAATCTATCAGACAGATATTGACGCCTTAACCGCAGAGGCGGCTCTCCACACTCTACTTGCAAGCAATTAATAGGACTAGATTTCATTGCTCCTAAGATGATTCTTAAAGCCTTGGACTGCACAGCATCCAATTTCTTAAAGCCAGCAGCACTACCAGGCTCCAATAAGAAGGTTCCGTAATCCAGAACACTTCTAATTAAAGCATTATAAAGCAACCTCAATGAAAAAGGATGAGCACCCCACCAAACCCCTGAGAGGCATCTAATAATATTTAATAAGCGATCACACTTGGCAGCAATGTATTCACAATGTGGGAGTCCAGTAAGTTGACTGTCTAAAATAACTCCTAAAAATTTTACTTGAGTTTTTACTGCAATGAGAGAGGAATTATATTCAACACAAATGTCTGGACGCTTTCTCATTCTTGAAAACAACACCACAGCACTCTTACTGACAGACAGGTCCAGACCATTAGTGGATAGCCATTGATGAAGCATTGACAGAGAAGCAGTAAGAGATGAGCACATAGTGTCTATAGAGTTACCCGTTGTATAAAGAAGAAGGTCATCTGCATATTGCAAGACTTCTATAGAGCTACCAAGAGCAGAATCTAAATCATAGGTATAAATATTGTATAACAAGGGAGAGAGCACTGACCCTTGAGGGAGACCTCTCCAAACTAGTCTAGATATTTTTTTGTCATCTATGTACACATTAATTGACCTTTCTGAGAGTATATTTACAATAAAATTGACAAGCAAATTGGGGACTTTTAATAATTGAAGTTTTTGTTTCAGGACAGACACAATTACACTGTCATAGGCAGCACGAATATCAAGAAACGCTGCAAGAACTGAATTATTATTTGATAAAGCTATACGAATGTCAGTTGTGAAAACGCTTATGCTGTCAATAGTACCCCTTCCTTTTCTAAAGCCATACTGGGAAGGAGATAAAAGGTTATTGCTCTCAATGAACCATTCAAGCCGAATTTTAACAAGATATTCAGCTATTTTAGCTAAAACAGAAGATAAGGCAATGGGTCTATAAGAGGAAGGGTCAGCAGAAGGCTTACTAGATTTTAAAATTGGAATGATGATTTGGGATTTCCAGGAGAGAGGAATAACACCTGAAACTACAATAGAGTTAATTAATTCTAGGTAAGTTAAGAGAGTAGAGTCACTAAGATTAACTATGAAAGAATAAGGAATACCATCTTCTCCTGGGGCAGAATCCTTAACATGGGAGAGGATCCCTTTTAATTCCTCTAAGGTAAAAGGAGAGTTTAAACTAGACTCATTATGTTCATTATGGCAAATGGGAGACATGGAGGTTTGTTCTGGAACAGAGGGAGGAGCTAGGTGATCCATATACTGATCAGCCAAGGAAAGAGACATCTTAGGAGTGTGAGAATCACTGAAGGCTGCTCTAAAACGTCTTACATTTTTCCAAACGGCAGAAGGTGGAGTATTTGGGGAAATAGAACTGCAAAATTTTTGCCAACCATCATATTTTTTTTGTTTTAAAAGCTTTTTAGTTGACCTGGAAACTTGTAAATAGCTGTCAAAATTCTCTGAAGTCATTTGATCACAATACAACCTTTCAGCTTCTTTTCTTTTTTTAACAGCCTCAGAGCACTCTACATCCCACCAAGGCGGAGAAGGAATTTTAGACGTACAATTTTTAAAAGGGAAAGTCTCATCTGCTGCCTCCATCAAAACCTTGGCGAACATCTCTGCATCAGTGACACATAGAGATTCACAATCTTTGATTTTTGACTCAACACATTCCCTAAAGGAATACCAATCTGCATTACTTAATCTATGCTTAATACGAGGTTTATGTGTTGACTTATGAGGATTACTACTAGGGAAGGAAACAACTAAAGGAAAATGATCACTGCCATATGATGAGGACAGAGGGTACCATTCTAGAACTAATGCAAGGTCAGGAGTACAAATAGATAAATCAGGGGCACTAATTCCCTCATCAGGCTTAGTATGACGGGTTGGTAAACAAGTGTTTAAAATGCAAAGATTATGTGATTGAATAATATTAAGTAGTTGTTCCCCATAACATGAACTTATAGAGCTACCCCATGCCTGGTGTTGGCAATTAAAATCCCCTAAAACCAAAAAGGGCTTAGGGAGAATAGAAATAATATTACTAATTTCAGATAAAATATTTACAGATGGACGAGCAAAATATACAGAAAATATACAAATGTTATTTACAACAGCAGCAACAACCGAAATGTCATTGCTGTGTGAAGGAAGCGGAACAGATGAAAACGAGAGAGACTTATGGATGAGTATAGCCACTCCACCATACCCATCATCTCGGTCTTCTCTTAGACATGAGAAACCAGACATTTTAAAGGAAATACCTGGCTTTAACCATGTCTCTGAGAGAGAAACTATGGAAGGACTGTGTTTATTACAAAGATGAATGAAATCTGATTTTTTACTGGTTATACTGCGGCAATTCCATTGAAGGATTTTGCCTAAACTGGCCATTGTTGGAAAGAGAATTAACAAGCTGAATAATAGAGGCGGCGTTGGACGGTACAGATTTATTACTATTGGAAAAGGAAGATGATATTGCTTGTATTAAAGCTGAGATTAACTCCAAGATAGTTTGATTCTTCTCCTTAGAATCTTTCATTTCTCCTTGAAGGGCACAACCATTTGAGGAAGATGGGGGGTCATATTCGGCAATAAGGGATCGATGAGTAGCTTGATTGTATCCCTTACTTATTTTTGGTTTGGAGGGTGTACGAAAAACTGTTTTTTTGTGTGATCTTGGCGATTGATCAGAAGAAAGCGAAGATTCAATAGGCCGAGTTGAAAATCTGGTTGTAGGGGCAGAAATTAAGGTATCACTATAAGATTTGGTGACAGGAGGATGCATTTTAATTGCCTCTGAGTATGATACGCAGTTCTGGGCCATATAAAGTTTTACTCTAGACTGCCTATCATATTCAGGACAACACTTGTTGTTCGCGTAATGATTACCATTGCAAGAAATGCATGAGGCGTTACAAACATCTACATCACATGAGTCACCAGAGTGAGCATTACTACATTTGTAACACCTAGGTGTGGAGTTACACTTAGTTTTAGTATGTCCAAACCGACAACAGTTATAACATTGGATTGTTGGGTATGTGTATAGTTCAACAGGTAGAGAATTATAACAAAGAAAAACCCGTTTGGGTAAAACTTGTCCATCAAAGGTAATAACTACTGTCTGAGAGGGCTTCCAAGTAGGTATTGGACCATGCACTTTATAATTAAATCTTCTCACTTTAATGACCTTGCCACAACCAATAGGTACCGATATATTTTCTTGGACTTCTTCAGGTGTCCACTCTGCAGGAACTCCTCGAACAATGCCCATCCTAGTCACACTAAAGGTTGGTATAAAAGCTTTATAATTATTTTTCTCCAAATCCGGGTCTGTTATAAATGCATTGGCATCATTAAAATCAGAAAATGAAAGACTGAGCTTGGTTCTACTTAAGGGTTTTACGCTGCCATTTATTATATTTTTTAAGCCACGTCTCTTTAGATATTGCCCAAAAGAAACTGGGTGGAGTGTGGGAGCAGGTGAAGATTCTGTTGCATTTCTCTGAATGTGTATTACAAAAGGAGACACATCTGTTGGTTCATAAAGAGCCCTACCTATCTGAGGAGACTGTTGGGATGTAGAGGCGGGAAAGGATGGCGACAAAGATACCGCATCTTTACGGGACGAGGCATCTACAGCGTTGATCGGCATTTTAGTTTCAACTACTGGTTTCTTAGAATCATCACTGTCACAATCACAAACATTTACAGTGTCAGAGCCGTGCTTGTGGTGCTTCCTTCTCTTATTGCAGTGTCTGCAAACCTTGCGCTGCGCCCTAGACCTCTTTCTTTTTTCGGATCTGATGGAGCCATCAGTATCCATTCCGGTGGATTCGTTTAGATTGCTAGGACATATAGTAATATTAACGCCGACCGGGGGGACTGAGCCCCCCGGATCGGGCGGCTCCTCCATGGACCTCAAAGATAAAAAGTGAAAAAACTTACCAGGAATGAAGATATGTACAAATTTTACAAATATATACTATACTACAATAATTTAACAGAAATATATACAACTGATACTAAAAACCTATGCTAATTAAATTATTTAAAGATTTTCATCGAAAAGATACACCCGCCAAGTTTAACGTTTCCCGCGCTTTTTTTCATAAATGATGTTAAATAACGTAATTAATATACTATGAGAAAAATACTATGTTTCAATGTTATAGTGATGTGCCATACACATATTCAATATCGATAAAAAAATATCTGATAAGTACCTTGGTCAGAATTACTACTCAGTGTACGACGGGTGAATTGCTGTAAGCCATAACAATGTTTCAACGATGCACTATTAGTGGCTGCATTGAATGTTGTTTTTTTTTTTTAGATGCAGACAAAGGGTGAAAATTGTGGAAGATCTTATATCGTATATCCCCATCGAAAAACTCCACCAACATAAATATGTTTGTAGAGATCATTTCCGGCCGAAAGATTTTTACAACGATTTTAAAAGGAAGCCGATTAAAGAAATGGTGAGTTGTGTTATAAACTTATAATGTAACACTTACTACATTTCATGAATAATTATGTAATAAAACACAAAATACGCCTTGCTTTACGTCGAACATTTGAATGTATTTTGCTCCGTCATTTAGAACGCAATATTATTATTACGTCTTAATACATAAATGACATACTTTGATAAACATTTTTTTACAGGGCTGTATCTTCTCTACTTATAAATGCGCCTCCTCTTCCTGATTACTTACTAGCTGAGTTTCCTTACCACGTAGCCACGTCGCATCACTTGAAACTGGTTAGTGATTGGAATTACTAAAATATTTTTTTACTAATTTTTAACTTAAAATATTTTTTTATAAAAATGTATTTGATAGTTACATAGTCAATTATGCAGTTATGTGGTAAGCAGGAACAAACTAATTTTTTTTTTCGGACTATTCTTGCAATTGTTTATTTTCAGATTCAGCTATACAAAAACCTATTAGTTGTCGAGCTTCACAAAACAACTCTGGTACGTAGACTTTTCATGTATCGCTGAAGTTTTTTGTAACTAGAGTTTGTTTACTTTGATAAATTACAAAGTGTTATCATTTTCAGCACCTTGTACAGCAGCCAAAATATCAGCTGTTGCTATTGGTCCAGTAGGGTTTGACCACAATTATTGTGGCCTGGAATCTCAGCATATTTATCAGAACTATCCCGGTAAGTAGCATAGTTTACCAACAAATTAATAATCAATAGCGACTCAACTTAACTTTTTTTGACGATTTCAGCACCTGAATCCAAACCACCGATTGATGAAGTTCGCTCAGATTGGACACCTCTAAGGAAAAACCAAATAGCTGCTGAAATAAATTCAATAGACCTTGACTACAATTATTGTGATTTGATAATCAATAATAAAATACTAATTTCATTTGTCGTTTTATTGAAAACATTGATTTTTATTAATTTCATTTGGCTAACTGCGGAGCCCCTGGATGAAAATTTATCGATATCGATAAATGTAGTACCAATGTAAGTGGACGTCCCTAATGCACAGACAAGTTGTTATGTTGGTAGCACTTTTGACATTGCATTTTTGCTCTATTGGTTGGTATTGCTAACGGGGCTAAACTCATTACAAAAGCATATAGGGAGGTCCCGTCTCTTAAAACGTAGTGTTTATATGCTCTGTGGTCACACAGACAGATGTTTAACCACACGGGTTTATTTTTAGCGTCACACAGACTGATATCTTGCCACACAGGCTATTTGAGTCCCACAGACAGTTTTAACCATACGGGTTTATTTTTAGCGTCACACAGACTGATATCTTGCCACACAGGCTATTTGAGTCACACAGACAGTTTTAACCACACGGGTTTATTTTTAGCGTCACCCAGACTGATAATAGGCCACACAGGCAGTTGTATAGCCACACAGGCAGTTTAGGTCACACAGACAGACTGATGTTTAACCACACAGGTTTAGTTTTGCGTCACACAGACTGATATTTTGCCACACAGGCTATTTAGGTCACACCGACTGATATTTTGCCACACAGGCTGTTTAGGCCACACAGGCAGTTTAGGTCACACAGAGGGATGTTTAACCACACAGGTTCATTTCTAGAGTCCTACAGCGTGTCAGACGTAGGGATTGCATTACTTTATTACCATTTAAGCCGAATAATCAAATCAGTGGGTACTATAGATCTCATCAAACAGCTTAGTTGAAACAGCACGTAACGTATCAGTTTTAAATTCGTTGTAGGTAGTAGTTGCAATCTGATTGGATTCAGACTATCCGCCAGTCTAGTTCTATTATGAGACGAAGGTAGTCCTCTGAAACTACCGCACCAACAACATGTAGCTCATTTTATGTGTTTTAAAATTTGCGGGCTCAGTTGGTTTTCTGTAGGTAGTAGTTGCAATCTGATTGGATTCAGACTATCCGCCAGTCTTTTTCAATTCAATTCAATTCAATTTATTTCAACGTAAAGAATTTACATTCTGTTTGCTGAATGTCAAAGTACAATGTAACATGAAAGTGAAAGCCGCTGCCTTCGGGCCGTAATGTAGTGGAGAAAAAGGCAGCGGGAAAAAAAACTCCACTCTGACCATCTTTTCTCAAGTCTTAAATCTAATACATTAGATACCACCTATACGCATAAGATTCCATGATTGCCATTAATAACTTTAAATGTTAAGGCATTATTAAATAAATATACTTTTTTTACATAGGCCGTGAAAACATGACAAGTGCTGCGGCCAGACACACGAACAGCACTCGTTCACGAGCATAACGCAGAGGTCAGCCATCATCAGTCTCAACCATTTTGGAGGGAGATAGATGACCCGGCCACCACGCCACCATTCGAATGACCTTTAGCAAACCTGCAGATTAAGTTTTTGTCAGTTATAGAATGTATGATATATTTACTAATATGCAATCACGTCGTCTGTACAAACTTAAATTAAAATATGACATACATAACTAACACTGAGGATTGCAGTGATTCGGTTGCTACATATAAAATATTTATTTAATAACTATGATTTACTCGTTGTGGAATTGGTCTACTGCCAAGGGCTTACATCATTTATAAAGTCATCTATTCTATAATAGGCCTTTTTACACAGCGCCTTTTTAATGAAATTTTTAAATTTGCTGTCAGGCAGGGATAGAATATGTTCTGGAATTTTATTGTAAAAACGTACACTTAGTCCTACAAAAGATGCATTTACCTTGGCTAATCTGAATTTAGATAAAGCAACTTTGTTTCTGTTTCTAGTGTTTACGTTATGGATATCCCTGTTTAATTTAAATGTTGTTAAGTTTTTTCGTACATACATTATGTTATCGAATATATATTGGCAAGCCATCGTTAGAATTCCGATTTCCTTGAAAATATCCCTTAGCGATTGCCTGGTAGGTAAATTGTAGATAGCTCTAACAGCCCTTTTTTGTAGAATAAAAACTGTTTCTATATCTGCCGCACGCCCCCATAGTAACAAACCATATGACATAATACTGTGAAAATAACTGAAATATACAAGCCTCGCAGTTGACACATCTGTTAGTTGCCTAATTTTTCTAACTGCAAATGCGGCTGAACTTAACTTACCCGCTAGATTTTTTATGTGTGGACCCCATTGCAGTTTCGAGTCTATTGTAATACCTAAAAACACCGTGGACTCTACTAAGTCTAGTCTGTCACCAGCTATAATTAAACTTGTGTCCACTTTTTTTACATTGGGCAATGAAAACTTTATACATTTTGTCTTTTTCGCATTCAACATGAGATTGTTTACAGTAAACCAGTTTAACACTTTAGAAAGGGCGTTGTTTACATCGTCTAGATTAGATTGACCTCTCTTGATTTTAAAAATTAGAGAAGTATCGTCTGCAAACAATACTATTTGTGACAATTTCTCAACTAGGTAGGGCAGATCATTTACATATACTAAGAAGAGGAAAGGCCCCAAAATAGAACCTGAGGAACTCCTATTTTAACATCAGATCCAGAAGACTTAACCCTATTTATGTCAACTTTCTGAACTCTGTATGCTAAATATGATTGAAGAAGAGCTAGAGATCCATTACTGAGACCGTATCTATTCAATTTACAAAGGAGCGTTTTATGGTCTACACAATCAAAAGCTTTAGAAAGGTCACAGAAAACTCCGATAGCATCCTGCGCCTCCTCCCACGCGTCAAAGATGTGATTCATTAATGCCACTCCTGCGTCGGTCGTTGAACGACCCTTAGTGAAACCGAATTGTTTTTTATGAAAGAGTTTATTTAAACTAAAGTGTGTCAACAATTGGTGTAAAATTAGTTTCTCAAACACTTTACTTAATACCGGCAGTATTGCTACGGGCCTAAAATTGTTTGGATCCTCATTATCACCTGCCTTAAATAGAGGAACTATTTTACTAAATTTTAAGAGATCCGGGAAAGTCCCATGATCAACACATTTATTAAAAATTGTAGCAAGGTGTGGTGCAATAATATGAATTACCGTGGATATCAGTTTGACCGACATACCCCACAAGTCTTCAGTTTTCTTTATATTTATTTGGTTAAATGTTTTAACAATAGTTTGGAAGCTAACGGGGGAAAATTGAAAGTCTGTTACGCATGGTTTTATATTTTCTAACATTAGTGATTCTGCTGACTGAGACGAAGAATTTAAGCCCGCCGTTATATTTAGTGGGATGTTTGTGAAGAAATTTTCGAATACTTTTGCGATTTCGTCACTTGAGTTGACTATTTTCCCACTTACCTTTAGCGCAAAACTTTGATCCCTCGGCTTTGTTTTGCCTGTCTCCTTGTTAATCACTTGCCAAGTAGTTTTTATTTTATTTGAAGACGCCTTTATCTTTTTGCTTATATTAAGGGATTTTGCCATAGAACAGGTTTTCCTAAAGGTTTTAGAGTAATTCTTAACAAATTCTCTAAAGCTTGGATCCGGATTGGATTGCTTTTCTTCATACAATTCATACAATCTTTTCCTACTTCTATGTATACCAGGA
Source organism: Yponomeuta sedellus (assembly GCA_934045075.1). Classification (NCBI taxonomy): domain Eukaryota; kingdom Metazoa; phylum Arthropoda; class Insecta; order Lepidoptera; family Yponomeutidae; genus Yponomeuta; species Yponomeuta sedellus. The sequence continues at coordinate 14,321,198 of OW203725.1, read as the reverse complement.
GTGGCCCATTCTGAAAAACCATTATTACTGAGCTGAATTTTTTTAATTTTAAAAACCTGTTCAAATTCGTTTGATATCGTGGTAAACAATTCATTATATAGTGTTGGGATCATTGCTATCAAATTGCAGTAAACCTATTTTGGTACCTAATTTATTTTTGAATAATTCAATTTTTTTGTCTGTGATAGGCCTACAAATTAATGCTGGGCATTTTTTTTCAATAATTGTTGGTAAAACAACTAATAAACCACTATGATCCGACTGTAGGTTGTTTATAACCTTTTTTTTTAAATGCTCACAGTTGCAAAAAACATTATCTATACATGTAGCACTGGTTGGTGTTGTTCTAGTAGGTTCAGTAAATAGGTTCAGTAAGTTAAACGATCTAAATAAGCTAATAAGTTTAGTTTGAAGTGGGCTCTCAACTAACAGATCAATATTAAAATCGCCACATACTACTATGGATTTATTACTCGCAAAAAGACGTTTTAATGCGTCCTCTACCACTAATTCAAAGTCGTTGTAATTTGTTTGAGGTGGCCTATAAACGCACATAACAATATACCTATCCAATTCCACACACGAGATCTCAACTAATCGCTCAACAGAAAGGCTTACAATGTCTTTGCGTTCTTTACTTTTTAAAGTATTTTTTACAAATACCATTGATCCTCCTCTCAAAGCTTTATTTCTATTATATGTACTAACAGGCAAATAGTCTTTCAAATCAAATGACATTTCTGACTCTTTAAGCCAATGTTCCGTGAAGCATAAAATATCTACATTAAAATCTTTCAAGAAAAGTTCTGTCATGTTTTCCTTGCCGGAAAAGCCCTGAATATTTTGTGCTACTATGTTAAGACCTAATTTTGGCTTTTCCTTTGTCTGTGGCGGCAGTTTAAAGCCGGTGAATCACTTGTTTGTGAGCCCGCTAATATTTTAATACTACTACTAGTATCACGGTTGTCATTTTCGCGCGATTGTGTTATAATTCCTATAACTGAGGCAAAGATGTTATAAGCTAATAGACTAGCCAACTTACGTCGACCGTTTTTGGTGAGGTACACAGTATCTCTCGTCATAAAATAATTCTTAACAAACCTGTTAATGTCAAAAAATAATACGTCACTATGACGACATGTCAGATGGTGAATATGCATATTCAGACTATGGATGTCGCCGTTATCCCTTTCAGAAAGGGACTGCGAGTAAGGGAATGCGCAGAAAAATAATTTTCCCGTCTCTGGTTGGACACCCTTAGCCTGACCATACAAGTCAAATACGTTATTTATGTCAGCTTTTTTGACGCCTCGACTATTACCCACCAATATTATGTATGTAGTATTCTTTTTGAGCGGATTTTTAAATAACTCTTGTACAATGTCAGTAAAACTCGCGTGGGGATGACATTCATTTAGGACATTCTGCGTAAGTCTATCATTTAACAAGGCACCTAGTCCTACACCTATCTTATCTGAATAGATGATAGTTTTTCTTTTTATTGAGCAGCTGTGCCCTGAAGGGGCGCATGGACCGGTGTAGACATGGGTCACTTCTGGCATGCTCGCAGGTGAGCTGGATGTAGGTCGGGCGTTTTCCTCATGGGAACCGGGAAGTTGGGTGATGTGAGGTGGTGACGCAGGTGGTAAGTGATCCAGTGGTGTCTTGCACGAAGAACATATTGCTGGTGTTTTGTTCGTCAGTGACTCAAACCTGTCCATATTATAAGTTCCTATTTCCATTAACTCTGCTGCATACTCATCCATTTCTTTTTGTGCCTCGGTGTACTGTCTTCCTAAATCATGTAGTGACTCCTCCAAGGCGTGTATGTGAGAGTGTAAATCTTTTATTTTTCCCTCATAGTCCAGAGAGCGTACCTCATATTCCATTGTGTTGCTCAATAGGTCATTTTGTAAGCTAACATTTAGTTTTTTTACACCCATGTATTTAAAAACCTCTGTGTTATTTTTCAACGCTTTGTTTATGCGTCTAATGTGCCTCTTTGCTCGAATGTAGCGCTTTATTCTGTTAGCTCCTTGCATTGGGACTGAAGACTGAGTAGATCTGGCTGGTACAAGATCATTTGAGGAATTGTCAGTTATTAGTTCGTTGTACAGGGATAATATGTTTTCACTGTCTCTGTCGAGATTCTGTTGCCGTAGTACTTGGAGTTCTTTATGTGCGTCGGAAAGCTGGTGTTCCAGCAGCTTTATGCGCTGAAGTGCTACTTCGTGCGTGTCCCGACACTGGTCGTATTTGTGTACAATTCTCTGAAGTTCATCTCGCTGCCCTCGTAAGTCTTCACAGATGATATCCAGTTCGGCGAGATCATTTTTAAGCTGTGAGTTCTTGTCCACAACTCGTTCAACCTCCAACTCACTCTCCTCACGCTCCTCTAGCAGCTGCTGGCATTGCTGTTTGGAAGCTTGTAATTCCAGTAGCGCTGTCTTCAAGCGCTTCTCGTTATCACGCGCGGTGTTCTTACGCGTCATCATTGTAGTGTGATTACTGAAATGTAACCGGGGGAAAAACGTCAGTATTTCCAGAGGAAACACACAGTGGATGCCTATGTACAGTTATGGAGTAATCGATTTATTCAGCTATTATGATTCTACGTTAAGTTTAATCTAAATCTATTACTTTCACTATAGGTATTTTCCAAATAGAGGGTTGATTAACAATAATGCAAATTTTCAAAATTTTGCCACTAACGGAAATTTACATTCGTTCTACTAGTTCTATTGCTTGTGATTAGTATTTGATAAGAAAGAAACACGCTCAATGTAATAAATGTCCCATAAGAACCATATACTCCCCTTAAATATTCCTTTTTATCCAATGTTTACAACCAGTACATAACGGTTGTTTGTCGCCGTTCAGCCGTTTCGTCGATCAAGTGAACTACTCAGGTAAACACTTGAATAACACTTGTATGTTTTTAACATCACTTATTTAACATTTAACACTATTACTTATTAAGTATTACTGGGTTTTATGTTAGTCTAGTTCTATTATGAGACGAAGGTAGTCCTCTGAAACTACCGCACCAACAACATGTAGCTCATTTTATGTGTTTTAAAATTTGCGGGCTCAGTTGACAGTAGACACCTGCTGCTGTAACCTTTGTTGGATACAGCAGCAGGTGTCTTTTTTTTTATTTGGCCTCCGCCGCGATATTGTCTTTAACAGCTTATTAGAGCTTACTGATTCATGTTATGTAATTTCCTTTTTTATTTATTTACGTAGGTATTAGATTACTACCTAGACAGTCAGTCCTCAAACTGTGAGATGAAGTATAATGATCTATTTAATTTTCCTAGAATTTCAATATCAATAATAATTACATTATGTACTCGGACTTTATAGCAACGTAACGCGGTTTAATAATTTTTTTTTTGTAGGAATTAATTCCATGCATTGGTAGTTTCTTTAAATTTATCGCGTTCTAATTCTTTAACCTGATGTTTCGGTCTTTGTTTTTTTTTTTATTTTTATAACGCAGGACAATACACATATTAGAAATTTGAAAAGTTTGTTGTTCCGTTTCAGTCAGCTTCCTTTTCTTTTATTAATCCCTCGAACTGCGTTCAGCCATGAGCTGGTGAATATTTGCAGTTTTTGAGTTATAAATTTGATAAGATAATTGTTTATTTTTCTGTCCACAAATTACATTCGTATACAAAAATAACATTGGATAAATGATACAATACAGCAGAATGTACTATTTGTGGAAAGACTGGAGTGTAAACTAGATCAAAAGATCTGTACCTTAGGTTTCCAGGCCTCCCGGTCTACAAAAGAACGGTATCATATTCGACGCGTCATCAGCATGGTATACAATATTAAACGTTTGTATCAAAAATGACAGATGTTTGTAAAACTTATATAAAAAAAGTAAGATGTATGTATGTAAGTGTGTGTGTATGTGTGTGTCTGCTCAGCCCTACGACCGGAGTCTTGGGTTCGGGTTTCAGCCACTGAGCAGAGGGTGTGTGAGAAGTGTGAAGTGTATATTTGTGAATGATGGCAGTGGTGTGTGTGGTAAGTAGGTACCTACTAGGAAGCACAACCGAAGGTGAGAAGTAGAATGAGCCGGTATTAGACATCAATTTCAAAAAGGTTTTCGGTTTGATCATAAGAAAGACTGTTTAAGTATGTTGTTAATTTCTGTTTCAGTTCATGTTTGTTAAGATCAAATATATTTAGGCTCTTGTTTAGTGTGTTGTACATTCTACCTGCACGAAAACAGTAAAATCGTTGTGCGAAAGACGTTTTCACTGGCTTGCTTTCACAGTGTAAAATCTTCTGACATTGCTATTTTTCACACGATTTTGATTGTTGGTCAGAGAATGTTTATGAATTACAGTACCCAGAATGTAAAGTTGTCTGACCGTTAAGACCTTGGTTTCAGCGTATAAGCTCGCTGTTCGATAACGTCTGGGTTTGAAATATATAACCTTAAGGAGCATTCTCTGAGCCCTTTCTAGTTTCATCAGAGTGGTTTTTGGAGCTCCACCCCAGTTCCTAATACCGTAGGTAAGAATAGATTGACCTAGTGATAAATAGACCATTTTTATCACGTCTACGTCAGCAACATGTCGAAGATGTTTAAAGAGAATACATCTTTAATGTGTCTAATTAATGATTGTTTTCGGTATAAACTAATACCTGCCATGCCCAAATTAATTATTGTTTCGCGTAATGTATGCTTGTACCCCATCATTTACGTGAAGCATCAATCTTTATTTCGGTATGCATTGAATTTCAAACTCTCAAGTTTCGAATACTTGGGACAAACAGCGCGCAATTTGTTTTGGATTGGAAGGTACTGTACTATCAGTTAAAACTGATTCGTTGGTAGGTATAAAACATTTTCCATCGACTCGAAAACGGAAAATATCTTCCCTTGATAACTAGAATAGCATTTCTCTTTGTAACTTGATTGACATCAGCTATAATGACTCCTATTGCATCAGTATCCGTCCTAGCCCTAATTTATTGTTATTTAAAGTTAAGTGGGTCCGTGAATTCCCAAAACTGTTCTCCGTTTATTTGGCTTGAGAGCTTGGAATAAGTAACTGTTGCTGTTCGCTTCCCATAAAAGAAGAGTCTTTCCGATGTATGTCCTCCCTATTCATTATATTTAGATTTCATATGTATGGTAATTTATATGGTATTCCTTGTCTCTTACAGTGTGTACATATCATAAAATATGTATTTTATAGTGATGTTTATGTATATATATATATATATATATTATTTATATACTATTATTTTAATATATACGTTTAGTGTATTATATGTGTAAGTATATAATAATGTGGAAGGTTGTCTTTTTCCTTTTTTTTTTTTTGCACGCCTGCCAAGTTTTCGTTCTACCTCCTGCGGTTGACTGGTAGAAAATGCTTATGGCATTAAGTTCGCCGCATTGTACAATTTTATGGTGCAATAAAGTATTAATAATAATAATAATAATAAGCACTTAACACTTTTTTTTGTGTGGAGTCGTAAATGGTTTAGCAATCTCGATGAAACCTATGATTTCAATAATATTAAGAGATGCGTTTATAACTGGTCACAAGGCTTATTTTGTGGTACTTTGATCGAATTGTTCTGTCGTTATTTTTGTGACCCAAGCAATTAAAGTGACATGAACTAGTGGCCGTTTACTTTCAACGTGGTTTGGGAAAGCAATATGGGGTCTCTATGTATCACGACTATATTAGCCCTTCTTATACGATTGTAGACGAAACATGTCATGCCATTTAAGTAAACCGCTAATATATTTTGGTTTCCAAGTACGATAAAACCTTCGAATGAATCGTAAAAATTAACTAAGCAATCATTAATCAACTATTGTATCGTATTATTCATTAGAACAAATCTTTCAAATTAACATCGACTCGTGGCAAATGCTGTTTTGGAGTGGAATTTTCACCCATTTTCACTTTTAAAATAGAGTTTTTTCAACAAAACTTTTCATCATGGTTGTCACTGTGTTTCGTCACTGCATGATAGTCATTGCTATATTTTTGGTTTAGGCTACTTCAGTATCTGTACCATCCCAACAATGTACAATCTTCAAATTTCCACATTTTTTTGTAAATAATAATAAAATTCGACACAATATAATCACTCCTTGCCCAAACTAGGATGTACTGTGATAAGTTAAGGATATCACAAATATGCGCTTACACACGAAGACTGATACCATATGTCGTACGACGGCTTCCAGCAGGAATCGAACCCACGACTTATGTTCTAATAGTCAAGAGTACTCGCCAGAACAGTGAAGCAGGTAGAGATCGTTGGTAATTGCAATTGAATAAATACATTGTACCTGGCACGTCGGTTGACATCGGAGGCCGATTCTCGAAGTCCCCAGCACGGCGTACTGGCATGCAGCATGATTCTCGGGTTGTTGTAGTTTCAACACATCTGCTCTGCAATCTTCACGTTCTTGCAACACACTCTTGTCCATCTTCACAGTACAGTATTCTTATCACCATGTACTCCGTTCCTCTTTTTTTTTTACATTACTTTGATCGCCGTTGAGTCAGTCTACTCTGTTGTATGATAATCATCCAAGGATAGATTTGGAGTTTTTCCGGATTTTCGCTTTGGTTATCACAGCTGGGAATCTTCGAGACCCTCTTGTTACAATCGCATGGCATTTATTTTGGCGTGATGCCTGAATGTAATTGTTTCTTCTTCATTCATGGTGCTTGATGAAGTCAATTCTACACTGCTATTTTATCGTCTGCATTATTCTTCCAGTGAATCGATTTCATGATGACGGTATTACTCACACCTCTTCATTTTTTTTTATCAATCACTCGGTGTAACAGAGACATAGAAGAAAAAAATATTCTAACTTTTTATCAATAAAAAACCACACATTGTTAAATCTTCCTATCCCACTTCTGAGATGAAACGGGTGGTCAATAAAACGATGTAGGTATCTTTAACGCAGGGTTTTACTTAGATGTTCTCACAAGTACAATTATTATTTGTGGGCGTGTGGTTGTAGGCGCGAGCCAAAACAGTATGAGGGCTGCAAGCCCGAATGCATCTCGTAAAGGAAAAAAAACGTCGCTAACATAAAAACAGTAACAGTGATATGCTCGCCTAATGCTTCAGGAGTGAGCGAGATAGATGTTGATGATATCGACCATAGGTACTCTTTCAATGCTATGAAGTTACAATACAATAGGTGTACAAATGTAATGTTCATCATAATTACAAGTATGTAATGAATGACTTAAAGTAGGTGTGTGTAACAGGAAACTGTAACATAAGCTTTTAAAAGAAAAACGGAAAGCTCATAAAGCTTGGAAAACGTATGGTAATCCACTGGATTATGATACTTTCTGATTACTTAGAAAGAGAGCAGAGAAGATGGAAAGGCAATGTTACAATAATTACATTAATTATTCGGAATGAAAAATTAACTCCAATCCGAAATTCTTTTGGTCTTATATAAAAAACATCTTTTCCAACAATGAGTTCCCTCAGAATATGAATTACAAGGGTACATCTTCATCGGACGGTGAGCAAATTTGTAATATGTTCAATTTGCATTTTCAATCCGTGTTTGAAACTTGTGATTCGGAACTTATTTCAACGGATGACTTGGAACCTGCTTTGGAAGCCGTCATAGATGCTAATTCCATAGAATTAAATGAAAAAATATTATATAAATATTTAAAATGTATCAATGTCAATAAGGGAGCAGGTCCCGACAGCATCCACCCCTTATTTATATCTCGATGTTCATCATCATTGACTCCTCCTGTTACAATTATCTTTAAAAAATCGATTCAAGAGGGGATTTTTCCTAGTTTGTGGAAACAAGCTTGGTTTACCCCTATACCAAAGGGCAGGGTTACTCAGAATATAGAAAAATATAGGCCTATATCCAAATTATGTCAATTTAGTAAAATTCTGGAAAATATTGTTACAGACCAGCTTTCTCTAGTAGTCAGTCGACACATCATACCAAATCAACACGGATTCTTCAGGGGTCGAAGTGTGGACACAAATCTTCTAGAATTTACGGATATTGTACTTACCGCAATGGATGACGGGTACCAAGTTGATGCAATCTATACCGATTTCGCCAAGGCTTTTGATAAGATCAATCACAACACTCTCTTGCGGAAGCTTTGGCATCTTGGTATTCATGGTGACCTATTCCGTTGGATTAAATCGTACGTAACCAATAGGACACAAGCAGTAGTTTTGAGGGGATTTACGTCTCAATTTAAACCTATCAGCTCGGGTGTGTCGCATTTAGGCCCATTATTATTCATTTTGTATTTAAATGATATTATAAAAAGTGTAAACAATTCCGACATATTACTGTATGCAGATGACACAAAAATCTTTAGAATTATTCGTAACACGGATGATTGTAATCTATTACAGAGGGACCTTGCTAACTTTGAACAAATTTGTAAAACTAATAGCTTGTTTTTGAATCCAGATAAATGTTATACTATAAGTTTTACTCGCAAACTCAATCCTACTTATTACGAATATAAATTATGTAATAAAACTCTTGAAAGAGTTCAACAAATCCGTGACTTAGGCGTTATACTTGATTCTAAACTTAGTTTTACGTCCCATATAGATAGCATAATAAATAAATCTTACAGACAACTCGGTATTATTTTGAGACTGGGGAAGCCCTTCAAACTGGCTTCAACTTATAAAACCCTATTTAATAGTTACGTCCGCAGTCGCCTAGAATTTGCATCCACTGTTTGGCGACCGTTCTACAATGTGCATATAGATAGGATCGAAGAAATACAAAATAAGTTTTTGAAAAATCTAGATTAGCGCAACAATAATTACTTTTCTAACTACGCTGCTGCAGCTGAGCGTCACAAAATTACGTCACTCCAACACCGACGAATTGTTGCTGATCTTGTTATACTTTTTAAAATCCTTAATAATATTATTGACTCCTCATCCCTGTTACATAAAATAAGTTTCAAAGTTCCCCGTATAGGGTCACGCAAGAGACCTGTTTTCACTATCTTGTGATGGCACACGTTGTGGACAGAATCGTTTTATCCGACGAACATGTAAACTTTATAATGATAAGTTGAGTGAAATTGATATTTTCGGCAGCACACTAAACTCATTCAAAAATTCAGTTATTAGGCTGAAAGTTGGCTAAATAATTTGTTACCTGTAATTCTATTGATGCTTTATTTTGTTTAGTAGGTATGTTACTTTTTCAGGAATTTAAAAATATAGTTATTTTTTGTTTTCAAAAATTGTAAATTCGGAAAACTATAGGTCTATTTCTTTTTAAGACAATTGTTAATGTTTTTGTAAGACTGTTTGTTTTCGTATAAATAAAAAAAAAAAAGAATGGCACTGCACGGTTTGTGCTTTTGCCAGTGTCAAGTTAAGGTAGGGAAACGGTTATTTTATGAAGGACGGAATTTTTGAAAAAGCAATAAAATCAGTTGTTTATAAATTAATTTTACAAATGAAATATATACTTATATTACGTACATATTTTAAATAAATAATTAAAAACTAGTTTACACACCACAATAATATTAAATTTTTACATCATATTTACATAAAAAATTTGCAATGCATTTATAAATATTTACATTAAAATTATATAACAGGCAGGAAACAGAGGACGGAAAAGGGACTCCGAGGCCAGTGGCGGCCTTACGGATTGCGAGGCTCCGGGCGGCAGGTCTTTGCGAGGCCCTTTGTCCTTCGTGAAAATAATGTGATTCGAAAGAAGGTCTGGTTGTTAGGTGTAGGTATTTATCATGTTTGACAAGAAATGCTAAAGTTAAACAAAAAATAAAATTTGAGTTTCCTTTTAATATTTTACATTGAAGGATTCACAAAATTAACAAACACAGAAATGATAAATTTTAAAATTGATGTTTACAGCTTTTCCTAAGACTAAATTTAATTAAATCACAATAATTTAACGAATGAGCTACGTCATTTTCGATTACGTCATTTCGCAAGGGCTGAAAGCCGATCTTGTGTCATCGAATTCCTCAAATATGTTTTAATAATTTTAAGCCTCGAAAAACTCCTTTCAGCAGATGCAACTGTAACAGGTGTGGTCAGTGGCGTAGCTAGCATAGGTGGCACCCGGGGCGGATTTTATAGGTGTCACCCCAAAACTCATGTTCAACCTACTGTCTTAACAATATACCTCTCCAAGAAGTTTATGTTATACGGGATTTAGGCGTTGTGATTGATAGCAAACACACATTTAACAATCATATTGAAAAACAAATTTTTCTGAATTTTTTTAATAAAAAAATGCTATAAGTTTAATAAATAATTGGATATACTATTTTATTTGGGGCTTAATTTATTCATTAACTAATAGATAATACATAAGTCCTAATTTGTTTTAGCATATCTCAATTAGTTAATAAGTTAGAATAAGTTTAAACTTAAAAATCCATGTAAGAATGATGGAGTAAAGAAAAGAATTTTAAAAATTCGATAAAAAATATAAAACGATTTTTTTTTTAAAAATAATACATGATTATTTTCCTTCTATTGTATAGGAAAAAAAATGTTTAGAGAAAATGTTAATGTTTTTAACAAATTGTTTACAATGATGATAAACAATGAAAATTTGAACAAAAACAAATATTTTTTTATGTTATCAAAAAACAAAAAAAAATATGATTTTTGAAAAAAAAATGGTTTGTTAATATACATTACAAGTGGTATAAAAAAATTTTAATTAACAAATCCGTTTTTAAGCGATAATGATGTTTTTTAAAGAGCGATTTTTTTACAAAAAATCATGGTTTGCATCAATGAATAATGTTTAGAAAAAATTGTTTAATTATCTTATAAACAACACACTTGTTTATAACAATTTTTAAACAATAAAAATTAATAATTAAAAAAAAAATTATATTGGTTTTGATTATTAAAAATCGGATCAATAGTAATATTATGAAAAAGAATTATTTTCAATGATTAATTAAACTTTTTAATTTTTAACAGAAGTTTATTGTTAATAAAAAAGTGAAAAATAACATTTTTTTTATTTTTTCTACGGGAATCTATTCTAAGACCTCTTAAAATTTGCTCCAAAAAAGAAAAAAAATCAGAGTTGTTATTTAACAATTATCAGACATGTAATGTTCACGTTGAGGAAGAAAAAAATTGTTAATTAACTTATTCATAATTAATCGCGATAAAAATATTTTGACCGCGGATTATTGTTTATTTATCTATTCAGTACATGCCTGAATTTTTTCAATTCTTAATTTTCATATTTAATAAGTTTTAATAATATTTTTTCATTGAAGGTCCAAAGTGGGCGTGACTTGTGAAAACCAGAGTATCCGTTTTCAGGCGTATTTTCAACCATTTGGGAAAATTATAAATATTGGTCCTACAGTTCCGGGAGATAGGACATTTTTTTCTTCTCTTTTTGGATCTTTTTTTGGATTTCAAAAATGTTGAATGGTTTTTGAGATATTTGCGAAAAACCAAAACCCAATTTTTTTTTTAGTTATTTGTTAATAACTTTTGCAATTTTTGCAAGCGGCTTTCAAATTTTTTCACAAATCTTCTAGACGCCATTTCGAATCAAATGACACTTTGATCATATTTTTCGAAGGCGGAGAACAAAATTTGACTCAAAAGGCACTTATTGACTAGACTAATAGGCAATACCGTCTTTACCATAAGGGCACACGGGGCCCGTGCCCAGGGCCCCCATTCTCAGGGGGGGCCCCGAAGGACCTAAATTTCTCTCTACCATTTATTCTTAAAACATTTTTGTCGGACACATTACTTTTTTTCGCAAATTAGTAACTTTATAAGAAGGTATTTACATGGCATAAACTACGCCATTATATCAACGAAGACAGACGGTCCAAGAAGGCTCATTGACTCACAATTGGCTCAAAATAAATAAATAAATGAATGAATGAATGAATGAATGAACGAACGAACGAACGAACGAACGAACGAACGAACGAACGAACGAACGAACGAACGAACGAACGAACGAACGAACGAACGAACGAACGAACGAACGAACGAACGAACGAACGAACGAACGAACGAACGAACGAACGAACGAACGAACGAACGAACGAACGAACGAACGAACGAACGAACGAACGAACGAACGAACGAACGAACGAACGAACGAACGAACGAACGAACGAACGAACGAACGAACGAACGCACGCACGCACGCACGCACGAACGAACGAACGAACGAACGAACGAACGAACGAACGAACGAACGAACGAACGAACGAACGAACGAACGAACGAACGAACGAACGAACGAACGAATGAATGAATGAATGAATAAATAAATAAATAATTCGTTTGCGCGAATATTTCACGCGCGAAAACCATAACCGTGGTCCGTTTCTGGTCTGGCATTAGAGCGAGTGTGTGACAGAGTTGCAGATGCTCTTGGTATTGGACGATTTACGGTGGTCCGTATTAGCAAAGAAAAGCACGGAGAGTCATCAAGCGAAATGCCTGAAGATGAAGTCATTACAAAACTTACATCGCCAAATAAACGTCGTCACTTAAAGAGGCAAATTTGTTTATGCAAATTTGAAGCTTACTATTATTGGCTAAAATTCTAAGAAAAATTGAGTTTGTATATAAAAAGAGCGTTAAAAGAAAAATTGTAATCAGAAACTGATTTAGGGATATTACGATACACCTCTACTTGAATAAAACTTTGTAAAATAATATTTCTCGTATTTGATTTCATGTTTCCCACTTCTCGAAATCCGCTATTTGACTCTCTTTTCAAGTAAGTCTTAAACGGTAAATAACTCTTCCATTAGACCAAAAAATATTTTAGTATATTTTTTGAGGACCTAAAAGCAACATAAAAATATATTTTTAAAATTTATTTTCCTAAACAGCCAAAAATGCGCCAAACAAAAAATCCAAAAATTTTGTCTATGGTTTGAAGTACAAAAAAATTGTAAACAAAGTTTGACATTCAATTTTGTGTAAGTGATCTCTGAGCGTAGTGAATCGAATTTACATCCAAAATATACCAATTATTATTATTGCATTGTTCGAGAATGAAAAAACACGTCAATAAAGACCCCCGGGAAGTTGTGGATTCGTGTACCCAGTGAAATTAACATTCGAAAAACTTGGCTCAAACTTGCCAAAAGAGACCCCGACTCTAGGTATCAATTGAAACTCGGGTGTATTTATGTGAAGATCACTTTTATGAAGGTATAAGTCCGATAATAATCAATGTCCACTGGCTCTGGCTGAAAGATGTTTGTTTATACTTTTTAGATGCTTTCAAGATGGCGGATAGCGTTTCCGCCGTTACGGATTAAACGAGGAAATTTTTTTTTTACTTTGCAAGTTTTGCAGCCATCCTGCATACTTACTTAGCAAAATCAATATATTTCGGTTTCTTACGTTAAATACTTACTATAGGAAATATTCATTTATCGCGTCAAATTTGATACGTGTCAAATAGCGGATTCTTCTTTCCATACGTAGAGGGAGTAAAACTATAGAGCAAGCCACAGCGCACACATACAAGTTTTAAATGAAACAAACTTCGTAGCGACCATGGGTGAGAAAGAGATAGAGTAAACAGCAAAAGTGTAACTGCTTTTTTTGTTTGCCCCCAGTGTCAAGTTGACGTTTTTGGGGGCAAACAAACGACAAGATTTTGAAAATTTTATCATATTTAACGCTACGCTAGCCGTTTCGAAGAGCAACCGTGTATTTGTGAAATGATATATTAAAAGTGACCTAAATAGAGAAAGTATGGTGAATTGTAGTGTACTCGTATGCAGAAATCGTTAAGAAAGAGCTTTGGGGGAAGTTTCCTTTGATAGGTAAGTAATTATTGTGTTTCAATTATTGTTAAGCCCAAAGTTGCCTTATGTTGACTATTTTAGTTAAGTTTCAACTAGTAGCTTTGCAACTAGTCCGTAAGAAAAGCAATTTAATAGAATTTTCCTTCCTAACCTAAAAAAACGAAGAGTAAAAAAATGTTGCCATCCGTTTATGTCGAAAATCCCGATCATTACTTGACCGTGTTGGCAGACGTTATTTATAAGCGACCGTACGATGGGAAAATAAAAAGTAGTATTCCCTAAGAAGGCTGCTAAAAAAACAGAACGTTTTCAAAACCTTTGTTTTATTACTTTAAAGTAAACAATCGATTAAACATAAACACACTATTTTTAGGTTTTTATTTATCCCCGTAAAGGGTTTTACTGTAATGTTAATATTATTGCTCTTGTTTGAGAAAAATCCACACAACACCCATAACGCTTAATATGTTGTTTTGCCAAAAGTGTGCCGTTTAGAGTTTCATTGCTCAGCCTATTTCGGATCTTTGTTTTAATAAGATTGACTGAACTGAAGCAGCGTTCATAATCTGTGTCACAAAAACGAGTAACCGGTAACGTCGCACATTAGTTAGATTTACCTTAAGGGTAGCTACTTAGTTAGTAAAAGAATAAATAGTGACGTGCTATGTTGGTATTAGTACTTTGGTTGAATAAAATCTAAAAAAAGTCATATTTTTACGTACGATTTCTGCCCCTTGATCGTACGAGTATATGCAACATAAATGTAAAACATCGTATGAATACGATTTAAATCGTATATCTGGCAACGCTGCGTGATCATTACTTAACTCGAAGTCCCAGACTTCGACGACTTGTCCTTGTACAGTTAAGTTACAAACGTAATCAAAATATATTATGAATCTTTAATACTTAATGTATCGTTATTAAAAATCAAGTGTACCTAAAACTATAACCCGGGCTTGGCCCCTGCGGTGGAGTATGGCCTAACCTTTCTGCGATGCAGGACTCGTGCTCCAGAGTTATGGACCTCGTACAAGGGTTGATATCGAAATATATAATAAAAACAATAGAGACAGAAACATTACGGCTACAGCACTGAATTACCAAATATAATATCCTGATGCTTTGTTAGATAGCTGCATCGCCTTCCTATGTGACTTGTTGCCCATATAATTTTTCAGCATTCATTCCACTCAGCAGAAAATGTTTCAACTCGAATTTATCGCAAGAACCCTTTCGGTGTTTTTGTGCATTCTGCCGCAAGCAATGTGCCCTTGAATTCAGTATAGAATTCAAATTTGAATTTGTATCAATGAATCTCGTACAATACCGTCTAGCCGCGATCGTTTATTAGGTAAAACGTAATTACCTTATTTCCCTAATAAATAATCGACCCGTTCAATATACAACAGCTATGTATGAGTATCGCGAATAATAATACTAAAGTTATTACTTATTATATTTTAATGTATTACAGTATTTATTAATATTAGCAATGTTTCTTTTACAGATTTCTTCAAAATAGTTCTTTTCTGGAAAAATGGGTGCTAGCATTTAGAATAGAGAACTGGTCACCTGCATCAAATGCTCGAATATGCTCTCTACATTTCGACAAAATGTACATTTTGGTGGTCTGAGGTACTCTTCGAAAGATTTTTTATATGGTGAATTTTTATATGAAAATTAAACTTAACTTGTAAAATTTAAACGTGTAAAATAAAACGTATTTTTAATTATACAAAATGACAATTGTTTATAAAACGTTTGCTACGTTCTGCAAACAATTGTCAGACATGTATGATTAATAAAATTCAAAACTAAATCTGCATTTTTATTCATGGCCTATGAACGACTGAAATATTTTATCCCTCATTACGGCAATTCACTTTTACTGTGGCAACATTCACGCACACAAACAAATTATATTCACCGACGTGAAAACGGTTACACTGTGCCTTGATCTATAGTTCTACTCTATCTACGTTTCCATAGATGTTATCATATCACACACGCTTTATGTGACATTTGATGTCAACATTGTCCTATTCCTAGCCCTGTCAGTGTCACAGTTGTCGTGAAGCTTAAGCTATATTTTACAGACTTAATGAAAAAGGTGGATTGTACAGTGGATGATGTGACTCATTTGTTGGTGGAATGTGGCCGGAACGCTCAGAAAAGACAGGTTTTAGTTCAAGAATTTAATGTAAATATCTTAGATGTAGGAGCTACTCAGAGCATACTCAAAGAGTATATAACCGCTACGTTTTAAGATACGGGACCTCCTTACATGCTTTTGTAATGAGTTTAGCCCCGTTAGCAATAGCAACTAATAGAGCAAAAATGCAATGTCAAAAGTAATTGCTACCAACATACAGTGCGTTCACATTAATTTGACGCGTGAGAGAATTGGTAGCACTGATATGTTTAGTGTTACCATGTTAAATAAGAAGTCATTCCCATTACTTGGGGAAAATAAAAGGATTGAGGACTTGTTTTACCATCTTCCGATTAGTGTCCAAAAGCTTATTCACATGTTATGTCCTTGTTACTTGACATAAAGTAAAATGGGGGCAAAACTTATGGTTTAGTCTATACAATATATCTTATGAGTATACATTAAATAATTTACATTAAATAATGAGGAAAACTATCAAAGGGGAAGTAAAAAACGAAAGAATCGGATTAGTATTCATTGTCAAATTGTTCGCTTGTTAACCGCAAATGGTTTTTAAACGTAGTTGCATCTTCCGTTTTTACTTCTAGAATAAAATTATTCGAAACACCTAGTTCGTCACGCCTTAAAATCCATTTACGCGTCCAAATTTGTCTTATTTTTTTTTCCTGCTGCTGTTGCAGCTCGACGATAAGACAACAAAGCGCGTTCAAAAATGAATAAAAATCCATATCCACTAAAATGTGTGTAAGCTACCATCCGAGTGGCTTACACTTTTAGTTGACTAAGAAGATGTGCTCGGTCCGAGTCTACTGACAGTGAAAACGTGGCTTTAGTAATTTCATGTAACTGGGCACCCTAAAAACGTACCTGTCATGGCGGGAACTCGAGTCCGAACTTGCTCCAAAGGAACAATCAGCTTTTTTTCAGCCTTTTCCCTCTCACAAAATGCAGAAATCTGAAGGATTGTTTGTCTTTTTTGCACTTTTGACATCTTTAAAGCTCACACAAACGAATAATCCTCTAGTTAGTAACCGATCGTACCGAAAGCAAGATGGCGACGGAGCAATCAGTGCTACCAATTCTCTCGCGCGTCAAGTTAATGTGAACGCACAATAATAACTTGTCTGTGCAATAGGGACGTCCACTTACATTACTACATTTATCGATATCGATAAATTATCATCCAGGGGCTTCGCAGTAAGCCTAATAAAATTAATAATAATCAATGTTTTCAATAAAACGACAAATGAAATTAGTATTTTATTATTTATTATCAAATCACAATAATTGTGGTCAAGGTCTATTGAATTTATTTCAGCAGCTATGTGGTTTTTCTTTAGAGGTGTCGAATCTGAGCGAACTTCATCAATCGGTGGTTTGGATTCAGGTGCTGAAATCGTAAAAAAAAGTCGAGTTTTTTTTGAGAAATTTACTTGTTGTACAGTGTTTATTGATTTTCTTTTAAAAATGGCACTGATCGGATGGTGTCGAACTTGTGCCATTTGTAAAATAAGATGCAGCCGGTCAAAGGGTACCAAAAGAAAGTTTATGAGTAAATTTCCTAGGGATGAATACCGTTAAGTATTTCTGGCTACATTTTTTGTCATCTTGCACAAGAGCAAGATCATAAATTATGTTAAATAACGTAATTAATATACTATCAGAAAAATATTAAGTTGTTTCAATGTCATAGTGATGTGCCATACACATATTCAATATCGATAAAAAATATCTGATAAGTACCTTGGTCAGAATTACTACTCAGTGTACGACGGGTGAGTTGCTGTAAGCCATAACAATGTTTCAACGATGCACTATTAGTGGCTGCATTGAATGTGGTATTTTTTTCAGATGCAGACAATGGGTGAAAATTGTGGAAGATCTTTCGTATATACCCATCGAAAAACTCCACCAACATAAATATGTTTGTGGAGATCATTTCCGGATGAAAGATTTTAACAAAAAAAGGAAGCCGATTAAAGAAATGGTGAATTGTGTTATAATGTAACACTCACTACATATTATCATGAATAATCATGTAATTAAAAAACAAAATACGCTTTGCTTTACGTCGAACATTTGAATGTATTTTGCTCCGTCATTTAGAACGCAATATTATTATTACGTCTTAATACATAAATTAATGACATTACTTAGATAAACATTTTTTTACAGGGCTGTACCTTCTCTACTTATAAATGCGCCTCCTCTTCCTGATTACTTACTGGCTGAGTTTCCTTACCACGTAGCCACGTCGCATCACTTGAAACTGGTTAGTGATTGGAATTACAAAAATATTTTTTTTACTAATTTTAACTTAAATTTTTTTTTTTATAAAAATGTATTTAATAGTTACATAGTCAATTTTACAGTTATGTGGTAAACTATTTATTTTTCTTCGGACTATTCTTGCAATTGTTTATTTTCAGATTCAGCTATACAAAAACCTATTAGTTGTCGAGCTTCACAAAACAACTCTGGTACGTAGACTTTTCATGTATCGCTGAAGTTTTTTGTAACTAGTGTTTGTTTACTTTGATAAATTACAAAGTGTTATCATTTTCAGCACCTTGTACAGCAGCCAAAATATCAGCTGTTGCAATTTGTTCAGTAGGGTTTGACCGCAATTATTGTGGCCTGGAATCTCAGCATATTTATCAGAACTATCCCGGTAAGTAGCATAGTTTACCAACAAATTAATAATCAATAACGACTCAACTTAACTTTTTTTACGATTTCAGCACCTGAATCCAAACCACCGATTGATGAAGTTCGCTCAGATTCGACACCTCTAAAGAAAAACCACATAGCTGCTGAAATAAATTCAATAGACCTTGACCACAATTATTGTGATTTGATAATAAATAATAAAATACTAATTTCATTTGTCGTTTTATTGAAAACATTGATTTGTATTAATTTTATTAGGCTGACTGCGAAGCCCCTGGATGATAATTAATCGATATCGATAAATTCAGTAATGTAATTGGATGTCCCTATTGCACAGACAAGTTATTATGTTGGTAGCACTTACTTTTGACATTGCATTTTTGCTCTATTGGTTGGTATTGCTAACGGGGCTAAACTCATTACAAAAGCATGTAAGGAGGTCCCGTCTCTTAAAACGTAGTGGTTATATACTCTTTGGTTCCTACTTGCGCTAGGCTGAGAACCGCAGTCAAGTGCAGCCAGATTTATTTATTTTTTTAGTTTTAAGGTTGATTAGTTGATTAGACAATAAGTATAGGGTACGATGGGGCTGACATTGTCCCACCAGGACAAAAATCCCGAAATAAATAAACATAAAAAAAAAATTGGTACTTTTAAAATGTCCAATCCAAATACTACGATATCATGTGTTGGGCCTGCGGTGGTAACTCAGTGGGTAGAACCATAGACTGGCAAGCGAGAGCCCCAGGTTCGATCCCGAGTGCGGGCATGTACCAATGACTTTGTTTAATTTCAAAGTTACGTACATTTGCGAATTTGCAGTCGCAATACCACACGCTAACGGTGAAGGAAAACATCGTGAGGAAACCCGCGGTTGGCTCCGCACGTATTGACTAGTCTTTCCTGTGGGCTAGGCCGGCCAAGTTGTCAGGATGGTATAGGTGCTGGGCAAGCCTACACCATCTATAAAACCATGACCCAGGCACTACAGCGTCGGAGTGGTCCCTTCACCCATCTAGTGTGAGTGAAGATACCACTGGACGCTGTATAAATCATCTCATTAAGTAGATGCAAAAAGGCCAGTATTATTATTATTATGTGTTGGGCCTAAATATAAAAATACAACTACTAATTCGCCGGAAAAGTTACTTTTTAAATTCCAAAAGACGTTAAAATGCGAAAAAAAATGGATATTTATAGTTTTAATAAAACTATATATGACATTAGAATAATGATATTTTATTATTTTTGTCAATAATATTTTCCTTCCAAAACTTTACACATTATTCAAAAATATCATCACAATATTTTTAATTATAAACTACTTCATGCACATCAACATTCCTTGAGGTTTCAAAGTCAACGTGTACAATACAAAACAGGGCTTTTCTTTTTCCGGTGATTTACATTTGTATTTGTAGTGTATCTGAGCATAATATTTTTTGCCTAGTTTACCTTTACTATAATACGTAATAAAAGTGTTTGCCTTGGTTGGGCACTTTACTTCGGTAACGCAGTCAGTCATCAGTAAGCCCGTCAGGCGAGGCACCTATCAGGACACTCATTCTTTAAAAAAAGACCAGATTTCACTATCTTTATAAAGTGTATCTTCGCGACTTTCTTTAAGACATCCTTTTCTAATATTTTTCCTCTTTTGATAGCATTCGTAGCACAACACAGATAAGAAATATTCGCATATCGAGTCGATAAATGAAAACGTTCCCGTTCATTATGTTCGTCCAATAACCTAACAAAGGTGGAATATGCAGAAATGTAGTGGCTACTTGTCAAAATTCAGGAGATTTTACTCAATTGTACAAATAAAAAAGAAGATCATGATGAGACAGCGCTTAAAATCAGAAAATCATTAGTAGTGGCCCGCGCGGCGCGTTGTGACATGACGTCACAAGCGGTCATGTAACTGTTAGCGGGACTCGATATTTTTCGTAACTTTGAATGCCTATAAAATCAAAACTACTGGGTATTTTTGACTATAACGAAAACTAGTGTATTTGTATACATACAGGCTTTACTGAGACAAGCATTTCAAGCGATTGGCAAACCTAGTAACATTTTTCATTCGTGGACTATTGGGGATTGGTATGAGCCAAATTCATAAAATTTTACACGAAGAATTGAAAGTTCGGAAACTTTGTTTCCGTTGGAACTTACAGCGGAGCAGAAGCGGGCTCGCGTGGAATGGTGCTCATAAATGCTTACCTTAGTGACATTGCCACAGGAGACGAAACGTGAATTTATTGTTTTGAACCTGAAAAAAAAACAGCGATCTTGTGAATGGGTGTTTGAAAATGAGAACAGGCCAACAAAAGTGAGGCAGGCGAGAAACATTAGTAAAAAAATGATCGCTTTTTTTTCTCAGCTACAGGTCCCATCTGTACAATTCCACTTGAAGATGAGTGTTAATGCCGAGTGGTATTCTACCATTTGTTTACCCAGGGTGTTAGAAAAAGTTCGCGAAAAACGACCAAAAAGCCGCGTTCTCCTACATCACGACGCTCGCTTCTTCACACACGGTCAACAAAACAAAGTCATTTTAGCTTCCGAAAAAGCACAACTTGTCACCCATCCTGCGCATAGCCCCGACCTCAGATCATAGAAAGAAGGAGATATGCCCTAGCCGCGAAATAAGTCCGGTACCGCTGTCGCCACTTTTGAATATGTGTGCGTTTTCATTACATGCTCAATATTGTAAATATAAGGTTCACGCACACGTCTGTCCAGTCATTTACTAGCGTTCTAATCTTTTAATTGGTTCGCACACTATGAAAAACAATTGTACGAATACACTCGTACACGTAAACAACAGCGTCGGTGAACTCCTTAGGGATGAAACACTTGTATCAAATAATACATCTATCGATAAAATTATCCGATGAGAGGTTATTCATTTATTAACAGTATACTTCGTGTTGGGATGATACAAAAAACAGAGCATGTTAAATTTACAAAAACAATATTATTAAAACAAATAATCCTATTTTAATTTACTGTCCTGTGAAATGTAAATATTTATTAAATACGTGTCTTTTTGACAGTATTTGTGGCTTCAGTATATGATAAAGACGCAAACTTGGCTTTCTACAGAATTTGATTATTTTGATAATGATGATGACCCCTGTTCTGTATACTAATACGGTATGTTAAATTTGTTGGACAGAACACCACTGAAGCATACTTGGTAGTGACTCTGTCCGGAAAGCTAGGTCTTCTGGGTTTCAATCCTGAGTGCTTAGTGCGAGTTTTTTAACTACTCGATCGCGTTAACGTAAACTCATATTTCTATGGCATCGAGGAAGCGCCACCTAGCGACAAGTACGGAAATTAAAATTGCTGAGTGCGAGTTGTAATGGTTTACGTTGAGAAGTGAACACGTTTACCAGCCAAAACACGAATAAACGCGAGAGCGAGTTGTACTGTGACAGCGTTTTGCCAGTTTGAACGGTTAACTAACTCATACTCACTACTCAATGCTCGATTAACGCGGTAGTAAAGTTATTCGATTGGATCTGTCAAACTCGCACTAAGCACTCTGGTAATGGAAAGAACTAATATTTGTGTGAAGAGCATGTCCACGGTCAGGGACGCACTTGTACCTGGATCTCGGATATTTCTTTGTATTTTATTTAGTATATGAATCCCAATGTAACGTGAAATGCACTTACATTACCATTTAAAAATTGGCTTTAAATATTGGTAACTCTGTTAGGACTCTGTAAATTAACAACAGTTTTTGTTGGGTGAAAGAATGAAGTGCTGACTTTTTAAGAATACGATAGCAATTACTTTCATTCTCTGAAAATAATTTACCCAGCTATATAAAAAATAGAATAAACACATGTATAAACTCAAAAAAACAACCATTTTTCTAAACAAATTGCCACTTGTCTGAGTAACAGCGATATATTGGAAATCAGTAGCCACGCTTGGATTATAAGGATTAAGTAAATAATGTGTGTATGGCTGTGATTGAAATGTATCATGGGCCTGTAAATAAAGTAACTTCCTAATTAAAAATACAGTAAATAGGAAGAACTTTTGTAAGCTTGTAAAAAAAAATTCAATGAAACTTTCGAAACCAATCCGAAAATGACAAAGTGAAACCACCTTTATTTACTGGTTAGTAAAGTTAAATTTTCATCGAAGAAAGTGTACATTCTCTAGAAATTTCTGTCAAAATTTGAATTCTACTCCATTACGGATGGGGGCACACATGATAAAAATCTATCGATAATTAATTGTCTATGACTTAGTAGTCATACTGATCGCGATATAGTTTTTCTTCACCAGTTTATCAGGGACTGAAATATTTAAGAAACTATCAAAGTAATTTTAATCTTACATTTTTAAATATTCCAACCGAGATGTAAAGTGTGGTTATCCAAAACGACTCATATGGTTTTTGTTACTTCAGTTCAAAACATTAAGTAAATTACTTATTGTATTGTTTACCTGTTCAAGTGGTTGTTCTCTTGGCGAGCATCAGATTTTTGTTTTGTTATGTTATTTGTTTTATGGTTTTTTAATATTCTGCTATTTACCCTTAATACTTCAACCCCTTTGACAACAGCAAACCGAGGCAATGATAAAACAACACTCTCGGAATCAAAAAAATTGGGAAGTGAGTTTTCGTTTAGTTTTCCTAAGGAAACCGGATACGAAATTAAAATGGAAGGCAGCGATAAGAAGGGTAAATTGGTTCGCAACGAAGATGAGCACAATATATTCAGAGCATTTTCATGAACACTTCATAATAACTAAAAAAAGGTGGAAGGTGGCACTTATGTGATGCAGCAATACCAGAAAAAATGTGCTTCACTTCCAGGTTAGACTCTTGCGTATAAATGAAATAATATTAGTACAATCTTTAATTAGTATTACGTATGAAACATGGCGCACAGATAGACAAAGATCTGAATTGAGTCGTTGAATAATATTTCCCGTGTTAGAATTTCTAACGCCGGCGAATCAGCGGGTTATAGCTAGTTTTAATAAGGGTACATTTTAAATTTTATGAATTCTACCACATTAGAAAATACTATCTACCACATTGTTTTATTTGTGCATCTATCCACCCTATTAGTTACATTACGTTATCAACCCTTGTATGTCCCCATTGCTGGGGCACGGGTCTCTTCCTGCATCGCAGGAAGGTTAGGCCATACTCCACCACGGGGGCCAAGTCCGGGTTGGTGGAGGATCGTAAGACACTGGCTGGCCTTACTGTCAGAAGTTATTAAGCCGCCCATAAGGCCTCTGACATGGCTTTACGACTGCCATTATATGACAGCCGGCACCAACGGCTTAGCGTGCCTTGCGAAGCACGGAAGCGTTCGGAAAAATGCCACTAGCGGTAGTCCCGGGACGGTCACCCATCCCGTACCTGACCGCGCCTGTTGTTGCTTAACTAAGTGATTGATTCCAATCACTCGGTTCGCCTAGGCCACGAGCGCTTCAGTGCACTACCCTATTAGTATTAATTCTTTATTGCACAAAAGATAATGTAAAAAAGATGCATTTTCGACCAGTCAACCCGCAGGCGAAAAAGAAATAGCTAAAAAAACTGAGTACCAGTATTCGTATTCGGCCGTTAATGTGTTAAAACTGCTTGTATAATTTGTCGATACGTT
Organism: Yponomeuta sedellus; assembly: GCA_934045075.1. Classification (NCBI taxonomy): domain Eukaryota; kingdom Metazoa; phylum Arthropoda; class Insecta; order Lepidoptera; family Yponomeutidae; genus Yponomeuta; species Yponomeuta sedellus. The sequence goes on along the minus strand of OW203725.1, from coordinate 14,296,851 downwards.
CAGGGATATCGACAAACTAGAACTCGCATTGTCCCATCCCAAACTGAGAATGTACTTGTTTTTCAATTTTGAACTTTATGTCTTACTAGGTAAAAGTTCTTTTCGGTCCAACGCGGTGATAGTTCCATCTAGTGTAGAGTAGCGTTACTACAAAATGTCAACCTTAATTTCATCGTTGGCATTTGACTTTGATCATTGTTAACATTACGAAAAGGTGCATATTTTAATTGAAACTTTTATGATGTACACTTTTTCGGCATTGACTTTATTTACCAATGGAAGCTTGGCATTCGTAGTGTGCGTTTAGTTTATGTGTATCAGTTTGGTTACACTGGTTTTCGTACTAATGTGTCATGTCGCTACTTCTACTCTTTTTTTATGTTCTGTGAGTAGAGCGTACAGTGACTGTAGCGACAGATAGAGAACACCTTATTGTACACAAAAATGGAAATTACACAGATAATTGTTAACCTAAGAGTACAGACGGCGCCCTTATCACTAAAAGATATCACTTCCAGACAACCTTTACTACATTAGAGAAGGAAGCAGATGTAGAAAATTATAATTTCTGAGGTACCTACCTATATAAAAACATGCCTAAATAACAGTGAATAAATAAAATGATCAACAGATAATTATATTCATACAAATAATTTACATAAATAAAAGTAAAAATTAATATTATATATAAATACATAAATAATTAACAAAATATACACATTCAAAGGACATAAGTAGAACACAACAACAGCAGAACAATATTACAAAATTAAATAATAATATATATTGCGACCGTGAGGGTAAGGGCTGGTAAGGGACCTCCCAGACGGACTTCCATCAACCAAATAGGGGATGTATTAGCAAAGGGAAAGAAAAAAGTACCCGGAACCGGCGTGCGTGCATGCAACGACTTATGAACGTTGATGAAGCGAAGGTGATCAGGATCGTGGAAAGTGGCAGTCTCTGGTCTCTGCCTACCCCTCTGGGTACAGGCGTGAGGTTATGTATGTATGTATGTATGTATGTATGTATGTATGTATGTATGTATGTATGTATGTATGTATGTATGTATGTATGTATGTATGTATGTATGTATGTATGTATGTATGTATGTATGTATGTATGTATGTATGTATGTATGTATGTAAATAATAACAGTATTACAGTTTAGTTAAGTAGTGAGAAAGAAATCCTTTACCATAGCCTTAAAAATGGGGATAAAGATAAAGATGTTTATTTGTCAAAAAGGTGGAATTGACATAATTATATAGTTCAGCATGTTTTACTATAAAAGGCGTACAAATTTTAATAATTATCGATACATCATTAAATTGATTTCTTGATTCCGTCGACCAAGGCTTGCATAATATCCGTGTCCACCATCTTACTATCAGCAGAAGGGTACGCCTTTCGAACCAGCTTCTCAATTTCCAACGCCCATTGTTGAAGTCCTTCACCCAGGCGGGCGCTGAGTCCGGTCGCGTAGCTGGGCACGAAAAACGTGTTCCAAGTGTCGTTCCCCATATCATAGCATGAGCAGTAATATTGCGTTTAGTCCATTTAGATTCTCATCAAACATATTATAAGTATAATATATTTTGTCGTAACGTGTCGCGAATGAATTCTGCACCTGATTAAAGTATTATTGTTTCTGCCCTCTATTGCTGCTGGATGACTATATATTTCCATATTATATACTCCCGCGGCGCTCAAATGCTCACTGCAATACGACCGTGCTAACCTCACGTGATAGGTGCCGATTGAGAATTTAATTAACTCTTCAATTTATAATTGTGGAAAATTTTCAATATCCGGATCATTTCCAGTCATCCTACGAAACGACACTCTTTGTCGGTTTAGATTATCACCCCTACCCGCTCCGCTCCGCTATTGTTGTTTTAATGAAATAGAGAGACAACATAATTGGTTTCTGTCACCGCCAGGCTACCTGTGCCTCGTATGTGATAGCGTGCAGGCAGTACACTCCATCCAGAAATTAAAGTCTTATTTAGTAGGTAAACAATAATGGCGGAATGGGTAACCATAGACTGCTATAGTGTTGTGATGTATGTTGATAAAATGTCGATGTCGATAAAACTATGGTGCATTAATTGCAATAATTATTTACTAGCTATTGCGTGTGATTACACAGGGATTGCGTATTGTTCTTCCGGTAAGTGGTTTGTTTACATAATAACACTTTAATTTCTGGATGCAGTGTACGTGACCGTTTTTTTACATATAAGCTCGTTGTACACATAAATCATCAAATGCCACGATTTTAATAAATCCTTTCAATTACATATATCCAGCTGCATCTAGATACATCCCATAGCTATTGTATCGTCATTTAATTATATGCATATACGATTTTTATAGATACTTAATATATTATGTAGGCGTTTTATATTTTTTTAGTGTATCGCCTGAACAAAAACATACGGTAATATTTTTCGGTGTTAGCCATGGATTTCAAATAATAATATAAAATATATGTAATTTAACAATACACAATATATAAAAAAATGGGATATGTTTCGTTTCTGTTGGGCCTGGGTCACGATGACCGCTCTACTTTGGTACAGAGTTAGGGTTTAGTGACCGCATAAAGGGAAAACTATTAAAACTAGGATAATCTAAGATCTGAAGAACCTGGTGACCCTGATTAGAAAACACAAGAGCCCAACCAAACTTCTTCTTCAGGCTATATTAGTCCACTGCTGGACATAGCCCTCCCCTAATGAGCGCCATAGCACAAGGTTGTGCCATCATTGGGGGGTAATGCCCGTAATCCCCACGCTGGGTATGCAATTCCACCAAACTGCGATCCTAAGCCCGCATACCAACCAAACTATTAGAAGATTATTATTTATTTTTTTCGCTCAAAATTTGGTCCAAATACAATGCATTGAACTAAGAGTGGCGGTGATACCCGCACACGTCGCTAGATGGCGCTGACTGTATTTTAAAACGGTCTTACGTTTGGTTTTTCCGATAACCTTATTTGGCGAAGTGGCAATCGGCCGCGTTACTGACGATTATGACATTCTTCTACCTTGATTCGGGGACGAATTGATTTATAAAAAATGAAATACAATAAATCAATTTGCCCACGTTTCTACAAAAAGAAGTGAAATCCCACCAAAAACATTGTGTAAAAAACTAGGCAAGTCTCGATGGAGCTGCTCCTTTATCTCTAAAAAGTAATGAAATCTCGACAGTCGTGCCAAGTCTAAGGTTCCTTATTGCGATTTCTTTATTATTATACTTAATGTTGTGTGATTTGGCCGTGATTTGCAGTCCGTCTGTACTAGAAATATTTTTTTATATAATGTTTGTTTCAGGCTCGCCTATACATAAGTATTATGCAATACGCAGAAATATTAAGAAATACGCAGCTTTATCAAGCCTACAATTGACTGGTTTTTCAATCAACGTTTTCCAAGTGGCAATTTTCCATCGTCAATTGGCAGCGGTTCTGGCGACAGGTTGTTGCAATGGTGTCATGGAGTGGTTTTATACCCTTGTGTACCCTTCAACGCCCAAGTCACACAACATTAACTATAATAATAAAGAAATCGCAGTAAGGAACCTTAGACTTGTCACAATTATGTCTAGATTTCATTACTTTTTACAGATAAGCGAGCAGCTCCAACGAGACTTGGCTAGTTTTTTACAGAATGTTTCTGGTGGGATGGTGGTATACCCGTACTACTTAACTCGGCGCCTCGCGCGATTCGATCTTCTTCGCGTGAGTAGGCATCTCATTTTATTTTAATTTGCCTTTTAGACAACCAAATTGAGGCAAATATATGTAACAATCATTGTTTAGCTTATATCATTCTATTGAAATAGTACTTACAGCAATAGCAGTACAATGTCATTCCAGATATATAACCCGCATAAATCAAATAGGCATCACGAAGAAGATAGAATCGCGCGAGGCGCCGAGTTAAGCAGCACGGGTTATACCATTGCAATGCGATTGGTTACTAGACTACCGATAGTGTGAATGAAACGACCATTACCGGACTATTATGCATGACTATTGAACGACTATGCATTATAGACACTCAACCCCCTGGTGCTGTGTGGTGTCGGCCTAGAAAATATCACCAACCCAATTATTCCCGCGGGTGTCGTAAAAGGCGACTAAGGGACACAAACCCGGGGGGTGGGCAGCAGCGCCCCTTGCAGTACAATTCCACCGAACTGCGATCCCCAACCCGCATGCCCAGCGTGGGGATTATGGGCATAACCCCCTATAATAGCACAACGTGGCGCTCTTTAGAGGAGGGCTATGTCCAGCAGTGGACTAGTATAGCCTGACGATGACCCCTTGGTCAAAACGTGTGACGTCCAATAGTGAACAAGGCCCTCCAGGCGCGTTTTTAAACAGCCCTAAGTTTTTAAACATCTCTAAGTTTGTCATTTTTTTATTGATTTGAGGCATTCACAAAGTATCTAGATACCTAATATGCTCTTATTTTTATGCTCCACTTGGATATTCAATATTTTAATGTGTAAATCCTCATCATTTAAGTTATGTAAGTGCTTTTGTATTTTCAAATTAAAAATAAAATACTATCAACAAAACAATGTACGCTTTTTATTTTAAGAATCTCAGTTTATCTAAATTCTCGACAATACTTATGACTACTTTGACATTTATGAACACCACGGGTACAATCTAAAATTATACATACCTACAGGATAACCGGATTAAGGAGGCTCGTAAATTGAGACTGCCTGCTAAGCGCAACTACTTACATAATCTGTTGTAGGCAGAGAAAAGCTTTGTTAGATGGCGTAGTTTTATAACTTGAATAATTATCTTTTTATGTTGTGCTTAACTGCATTCACAGAAAATATAATTAACAGTAGTCTGTTAGCTTTTAGAATATACCTCGGACTCTAAAGTAGGCTTCGGTTTTCGCCGAAAGCACACGAGTGTAATGATAATATTTGAGTTCTAATTTCGAAATAAGTGTCATTATTAGTTCCGATATTTCTATTACACTTATATATTCTATTCTATCCGATAGTAGCCGAGGTATGTTCTAAATGGCGATTAGGTATACCTATTATTAAATTTGCTTGTTTGTAAGCCTCTATGCACTTACATTCAGACAACAGACTTACATTCGTAACAAAAAATCCCAACGAAACATTATGTAAAAAAACTGGGCTAACTTCTCGTCCTAAAAATGCTCGATTTGCCAATTTACATTTTATACTTGGCAAGTATACATTGTAATCTATTCACCATCCTCCAAAAAATTGCCTAGCAATTTTTGCCTTGGTTATACATGGTTAAGTAAATAAAACTACCAATAACGACTGGACCTCACGCACGGACAGTAGGCAAGCCGGAGTTGCATTGCTCGGCAGGAACCACCGCCTCTCCCGGTGCCTTCTGCGCCTGCGCATTCCGCAACAAAGGTTGATAACAGCACTTTCACAGGTCACTGCCATTATAACAAACATCTTTATAAACTATATGTTACGGACAGCACACTACGTAGACGCGTGCATGGAGGCCGAAGAAATTCCGCCCATGTGCTGGTGGAGTGTACGGGGGTGACCAGACAATGGTTGGCTCTGCGCGGAAGCTTAGGGACGCTCAGGGAGGCAGGGACATTCGGAGGATGGTGACGTTCTTGGGGGAGTTGGGGTGGCAGAAATGTTATTAAACGCTCCAAGGCTCAATAGCAGTCGAGTTGCGGAAACCCAAAATGCTACAAATACCAATTGCCTTGTCTATCATAAATTCATAACACTGTTAATTTTGTGGACATAAGGAACTTGGCAAGTTCTCACACATCGTGTATTTTTTGAGACGAGAAGTTGGCCAGTTAATTTCATTTACTTTACTTACCTCTTTACTTCTTACTTTATACTGTACCTATTGCACACATAAGATACATTTATGTTTTGGTTACAAACTGCCGGGGTGGCAGGGAAAGGCCGAGGACAGAGAGGAGTGGAGAGCTAAAGGGGGGGAGGCCTTTGCCCAGCAGTGGGACACTACCGGCTAATCAAAAAAAAATGTTTTGTTGGGATACACATTTCCGTAATAGCAAGGTGTTTGGTATCAAAATGCTTCTACTGCATCAATTGTTTTTGATGATGACAGTGTTTGATATCTTTATGTATCGTACCTCCTAATGGGCTGTATGTCTACATTAAAATTATTAGTCTTTATATAATTTTTTACATATTCTCTATCAGTTTCTGATAACATCGTCCAACTTTCCAGTTCTACTAGTACTTGCAAAGACATGCAGCTTTCTATCAATCTTTCAATTGAAATCATGGTTAAGAAGTCAGACTGCAATATTCTCAATTCTTTCAAATGTATGAGAGGATTTTTGTCCAATATACTTAAGACTAAGTCATCCGTTAATTGTACAGCAGTGCCTACGTGTATGAACTCTACACTGGTACAGTTCCAGAGTACAAATAACAACTGTTCGTTAGTACACGTAGCTACACAAGTAAATCTCTTTAGATTCCGGAATGGTAATATTTCTAGCAATTTTGTTGTATAAAGAGAAGTATGTTGAATTAGGGTACAATTATAAAGAGTAAAACTTTCTAAGAGTGGACACATTTGACTTATATACATAAGTGCATTTAAGTCAATTTGATCTACGTGCTCTAAATGTAGCTGTGTAATATTGCAACCTTTGACCTGCAAAACTTGCTTTATCTGGTCAGCATAAAAATCGCAAGATAGCAATTTTAGGTCACACAAGTCTTTTAGACCTATAATTACTAATAGTTCTCCTTGTAAAGTGTTATGGAAAATTGTTAAACTTTTAATCTTAGGACACATTTCTACCGCCAACTGGAGATGATGTTGTGGTGCGTAACGACTCACATAAGTTATCAATTTAAATGGCGGCGCGTCAGAGTTAGTCAAATCTATATACTCTAACACTCTACCGATTTCATCACATCGCCCAATGTCTTCCAAAGTTTTACTGTTCAGGAGTAGTTTAGTAAAACCCTCCAATGTCACAAACGTTCTGTATAGTTGGATACTTCTAAGAGCCTTCAGTTTGCAAATTATATCTATGCTCTCATTTGTAATGCATTTGGAACTTGTGACATCTAGTTTTTCTATTTGTTTGCAATTAGCCACGATACATTTAAGTATTCCATCAGTACAATCGTAACTTATAATCAGATATTTTAGTTGGTGGAGCTCTTTCAGAGCTTGTACAATGGAAGTTTCCATGTCGGATGTTTTCCAGCCACCCGAAAGTGAACCTAGGTTCAAGTATACTAAACCTGTTAGCATATGCATTTTCGAGTAAAATATTGACCGCATCATTTTAGGTATGGTGTCAATAGAAAGTATGGTTATGTTTTTAGTAAAAACTACTTCTATCATTGATACAACGATGTTTACTTGACTTACGAATTTTCCCATTGATACACGAAAGCCTAATGCTTGTTTGATTTTTTCAATTAATTCAGTTAAGGCTCTTAATGTTTGTGAAGTCAACGAGTCGTAAAGCATCCAAGGCACGTTGTATTCCAGGTATCTTCGTATTTCACCAATGATCTCTGTTAAGGCAGCTTGAGCGGTGGAAGTGTTCTTCTGCGCGAGAATCCCAACAGGCTTCATTTGCAGTTCTGCCTGCTTTGCAACCCAGTCTGCTAAACAGCTCAGTGACATCTCTTCTAAGTTCTTTGGCTGTTTATATCGGGACATTTTGCCTGTAATGAAACAAAGTATTTCTGCTAAAAGTACCTAAAATAACGTAGTTACAAGGGCCCTGAATAGGTAAAGAGAAGGGTAGGTATTGTCTAAATTCATCCGACATGAATTGAATAGTTAATGAGAAGGGTACCTATAGTACCTATAGTTTAAATTCATACGAAATGAATTGCATAGGAATACTGTTTTTACAATAAGGTAGGTATTACATTATTTGCTTGAACCTTAATGTTATTTTATTACTAAGGATCTAGCAAACAACGTAAATTTCTGTTGAGAATTTATATGAAATTCTTACATTTCGATAGTGGAGCTGTTGATCGATTGCAGTCGAAACAAAATTGGAATAGCGAAAACATTTGCATTTCACGCATGAGCCTGTATAAATACCTACTTGAAGTTTTGGAAATATATAATTTGTTGAATTTTATTATCAAGTGAAGTTTTTATTGAAAAGAGGGAGTCCTTCGTAAAAACGGACTTTTATACAAAGGACAAGCTCCCCTTAAGTGAGCTCTATTAAGGTTAAGTTCGGACTTGGAATTAAGGTTTCTTTAATTACTAAGTTGACATGTTTTTCATTGCCCTTAATTCAAGAACGTTTTGGCTAAAACATCTTTGCCTATTACATTATAATTACATTAGGTGAGATTTTAATGGAATGGAAACCGCCCTCCAGTTTGGGCTCACGTTGGTAATCAATGATCTTCTCCGAAGTACATAATTATATGAAACGAGATAATGCAAGTCTTTAAAAAGGTACTTACCTACTGTGGATGAAGTTCAGGTAGATAGTGAAATTATTGCATAAAAAATCACTAAAAAGATAAATAAATCGCGCTGCCTAGGCTAACACGAATCTGGGCGAGAATGTATGATGTTTTGAGAGTACTATATCTAATTTTAGGATGGCACGTAGGTGAAACTGTGACGCAGTCCGCTAGCGAAGCAGCTAAGATGTGTTGCGCTTTCATTCCAGGAACGATTAAGATGTCGACGTGAGATCTAGTTTCTGTCCAAGTAAATAGACCTCTAAACCTTTTGTTTTTACTGGTTTATTTTGAAAAGGCGCAATTCCTGAAAATTTTCACATTTTTTTTAACTCATTTCACAGTCTTTATTGCTGTAATGTTTTGAAGTAGGTTTTAATTTTTATTTCAAAAAATATAACTTGATTATTTGTGAATTTCATGACGACTCCGCCACGTAGGTAATGAAATTCACAATTATGTTTTCTGAAAGAAAGTGCATGAATTACTTACCAAAAAAAACACCCAAATGTCTTACAATAAACCTAATGTACCTAGGTATTTTATTAAGGGAACTATATTTTGTGTCATTCATTAAAGTTTATATTTGTCTTCAACTTGTATCATCTAATTAATAGATCTATCGCCTCGAAATATTTACATTCTCAGAAAAATAAAAAGTTTCACCAGGTACAAATTACCAAATTAATGTCAATACTTATGTATGTTTCGTTACTTTGAAACGTCGTCGCCAACCACGTGTTAGACAGAGAAACATATAGTAGTGTGATGTTTTATTATTCAATACGTACCATTCTCATTATTGTCAAGTTGGTTACCTTTGATTACCATTATGCCTCAGAATAAGAACTAAAGCATAGAAAGAGCGTTATAAAACGAACACCTGACACATGTCTGTCTCGTTAGTTTGAAACGTCGCCAACCACGTGTTAGACAGAGAAAAATATAGTAGTGTGATGTTTTATTATTCAAAACGTACCACCCTCGATTGTCAAGTTGGTTACCTTTGGTTACCCATTATGCTACCAAATTAGATGTTTAGAAAATTAAAGCTTGTAGAAGGCTGCCAAGTACCTACAATTTGGCAGTGTGTTAGACAACAGATGTTGGAGTGCGTCGTCTCCAAAAACCTTGGTGTTTTTGCGTTGTTTTAAGACAATCTGAAGTGGATTTCAGTGGATATTCGAAGTATGGAGTATACGTAATACATCGGAATGGCGTGTGTGATATTGGGATGTAAAACCCATTCGGGAGAAGAGAAAACAAAACAACCTTCATCAGCTTCCATCGGTAAGACTCAATTTTGTGTAGTGGTTTTTTCCCTTGAATTTTAAGTATGTTAATATCATTTGAGATAGTGTTTCAATGTTAATAAAGCATGAGTATAATCAATTTAATCACACTAACAAGTTTTTTGTTTATTTTAGGGCGATAGGGATGGGCGTTTCTACTCCCTCAGCTCAGTGAAAAAGTTATCGATACTTAGTAAAGAAGTTTTTTTTATTTCTTGTGTTTATAAACATATTTAGAGTCTAAAAATTCCACCCATGCCGGGATTCGAACCCGCGTCTTCTGGCTATCAGTGCCAACGCTCTTTCCAACTGAGCCAATGGGCGACTCACTGGCATCAGTGAAATTTCGAACCTCTTTACACTATTCTCTGTATTACGTACAGGCGGCGACTCAGTTGGAAAGAGCGCTGGCACGGATAGCCAGAGGTCGCGGGTTCGAATCCTGGCATGGGTGGAATTTTTAGCCTCTAAATATGTTTTTAAAATAGTCCTTAGCACGGGTTAGTGCATTAAAAATAAAAGTAGTATAGTCTTGTGTTTATTCCATTATATTATGTTAATTAACTTTTGAAAGCTCGATTCAGTAACGTTTTATGAAGTTACCAATTTGATTGTTGATGATTATTGATTAATATTTTTCCTGTTTGAATCTATTCATTGCATTGATATATTTATAGATTCAGCCTGATAAATTAAAAAACTACCAAAAGGGGTTTTGATATTATTTTTATTTACAATAATTCCACCTACTTTCATAAAATATAGCACTTGGAATAAGATAGGTTCATATATCTTATAGAAAATGAACTAGAATAGTTTTCACTGCACAATCTACGTGTAGTAATATAATAATAATGTAGCGAACAAATCGCATCACTATTGTGAAAAAAGGTGCCCAGTACCCAGTAGGAGTAGGCCCAGTAGGACTTTATATCTACGGTTTGCTGTCAAATTAATAAAGAATTTCAAGGTCGATCTGTCATAAATAAAATTAACGTTTGGACTGATTATGGCGGTTTTTAATTAATAATTATTTATTTCAGGTTACCCGAAGATAGCACAATGCAACAAATGTGCATAGACGGCATGGCTTCACGGTCAAATTGGTATTGAACAAAATCACGTACTTTTGCAGCGGACATTTTGAAGAAGATAGCTTCATTTACAAGATTAAGTTAGGATTTTTTTTATTTTATTTTTTAACAAAGACTATTTTTAACGAGCAATAATTTCATATAAACAAATTTATTTTGTATAAGTTCTCTACTGATTTATAAGTATGTTTATAAATAGCCAGAATTGTAATGTTTATATTTCCATACCCCTTTCTAGTAGTACTAACCAAGACTATCGCTGGATTAGAAGGACAATCATTAAATGTTTTTTAATTTTTCCTTTTATTTTATTTTACGTGTTCTTCTTGCTTTTTGTAATTCCCTGTGTAATTTAAAGGCACTGCTCTGGTTCCTGATACACAGGTTACCCTTCTGCAGGAACCAGAAATTTTAAACAATGTGAGTGTGACGCTGGTTGTGCAATAAATTATTTAATTAATTTCCTTAAAAACGTCTTCTAACTTTTGTCAAATAAAAAACAATCTATCACTAGTTATTGTTATACTTCTTTTTCTATGAGCTGCGCTCTAAAATTTTGAATACACAAAGCTCGCTATCTAGGTATGGTTAGATCGAGGAAAATTTATTTATTGGATGCAAATTGAACTTGTACAAATAGATAGTTTTCTGTAGTTTTTTTCAGCTAACCTGGGCTCATCGTCATGTTGTACATACATACAAACTTACATTACATACCAGATTTAGCAATTACAAGTTACAATCTTAGTAAATCAAATATATAACAATCTCACTGTGCATGTTATCGATTCTTCCTTAATGGGTTCACCGATTTTGATGAGTTTGTGTATTTGCAACATATAATTTAGTGAGAACAAGAATTCGGAGAGCTGAGAATTTATCGTAGGGTTAATAGATATGGCACACCAACGTTTGCGGCGCCAGCTAATACCATATAATATTAATATGGACTGCTATATTTACAGAATGTTTAGTTAAGTAATAAATAATATCGACGTTTTCGTGTTGAATGTCCCATCCTTATGGATTTCTACTTTTGTCTATGACCCCCTATATAACTATGACTTTCTATATGCAACCTAGTACGATTGTAAAATTTCGAGTGTACGAGTTGTCCCTTTCTGGCACAGAGAATAATCGTAAGAGTAACAAGGAAAGCTGTTCTTACTTTTTATTTTACGGCTCCTTCTATGCTTTAGTCCTTATTCTGAGCATTATGCTAGAAAATCACAACTTGTAGTACTTAGTAGGCTGCCAAGTACCTTCAATTTGGCAGTGTGTTACATACAGTTGTTGGAGTGCGTCGTCGGCGTCGTCTCCAAAAACCTTGTGTTTTTTGGGTTGTTTTAAGACAATCTGAAGTGAATTTCAGTGGATATTCGTAGCATGGAGTGTACGTAATACATTGGAATGGCGTGTGTGATAATATTAGGATGTAAAACCCAATCGGGAGAAGAGAAAACAAAACCACCTTCATCAGCTTTCATCGGTAAGACTCAATTTTGTGTACTTTATAGTGGTTTTTTCCCTTGAATTTTAACTATGACCTACTGGAATTGCAACATAGATAGATAGATAGACATAGAGAATACTTTATTATAGGTCCATATAAATGGAAATTACACAGATATTTCTTATTTAGCTTTAATATCATTTGAGAATAGTGTTTCAAAGTAATTAATCATGAGTATAATCAATTTAATCACAGTAACAAGTTTGTTATTTATTTTAGGGCGATAGAGATGGGCGTTTCCACTCCACAAAAGTTATCGATACTTAGTAAAGAAGTTTTTTTTATTTCTTGTGTTTATTCCATTATTGTAATTAACTTTTGAAAGCTCGATTCAGTAACGTTCTATGAAGTTACCAATTTGATTGTTGATGATTATTGATTAATATTTTTCCTGTTTGAATCTATTCATTGCATTGATATATTTATAGATTCAGCATGATAAATTAAAAAACTACCAAAAGGAATTTTGATAATAATTTTATTTACAATACTTTCTAATTTCCACCTACTTTCATAAAATTTTGAACTTGTAATAAGATATGTTCATATATCTTATAGAAAATGAACTTGAATCGTTTTCACTGCACAATCTACGTGTAGCAATATATTAATAATGTAGCGAACAAATCGCATCACTATTGTGAAAAAAGGTGTCCAGTACTGGATTTTATATCTACGGTTTGCTGTCAAATTAATAGAGAACTTCAAAGGTGTCGATCTGTCATAAATAAAATTAACGTTTGGACTGATAATGGCGATTTTTAATTAATAATTATTTATTTCAGGTTACCCGAACATAACACAATGCAACAAATGTGGATAGACGGCATGACTTCACGGTCAAATTGGTATTGAACAAAATCACGTACGTTTGCAGCAGACATTTTGAAGAAGATGGCTTCATTTACATTTAGGTCAGGACTTTATTTTTTAACAAAGACTGTTATTTAACAAGCAATAATTATGTAATTATTGCTTATATGAATTTGTTTATATGAATAAACAAATTAATTTGTGTAAGTTCTCTACTGATTTATACGTATGTTTATAAATAGCCAGAATTGTAATGTTTATATTTCCATACCCCTTCCTAGTAGTACTAACCAAAACTATCGCTGGATTAGAAGGACAAACATTAAATGTTTTTTAATTTTTCCTATTATTTTATTTTACGTGTTCTTGTGGCTTTTTTGTAATTCCCTGTGTAATTTAAAGGCACTACTCTGGTTCCTGATACACAGGAACCAGGAATTTTAAACAATGTGAGTGTGACGCTGGTTGTGATATAAATTATTTAATTAATTTCCGTAAAAACATCTTCTAAATTTTGTCAAATAAAAAACCATCTATCACAAGTTATTGTTATATGTACTTCTTTTTCTATGAGCTGCGCTCTAAAATTTTGAGTGCACAAAGCTCGCTGTTGTTGGATTGGATGCAAATTGAACTTGTACAAATATATAGTTTTCTGTAGTTTTTTTCAGCTAACCTGGGCTCATTGTCATGTTGTACATACATACAAACTTACATACCAGATTTAGCAATTACAAGTTACAACCTCGGTAAATCAAATATATAACAATCTCACTGTGCATGTTATCGAACTCTTCCTTAATGGGTTCACCGATTTTGATGAGTTTGTGTATTTGCAACATATAGGTAAGTGATAACAAGAATTCGGAGAGCTGAGAATTTATCGTAGGGTTAATAGATATGGCACACCAACGTTTGCGGCGCCAGCTAATACCATATAATATTAATATGGACTGCTATATTTACAGAATGTTTAGTTAAGCAATAAATAATATTGACGTTTTCGTGTTGCATGTCCCATCCTTATGAATTTCTACTTTTGTCTATGACCCCCTATATATCTATGACTTTCTCTCATAATAAGGACTAAAGCATAGAAGGAGCGTTATAAAACGAACACCTGACACATGTCTGTCTCGTTAGTTTGAAACGTCGCCAACCACGTGTTAGACAGAGAAAAATATAGTAGTGTGATTTATTATTCAAAACGTACCACCCTCGATTGTCAAGTTGGTTACCTTTGGTTACCATTATGCCACCGAATTAGAGATGTTTCTCACAGCTTGTAGTAGGCTGCCAAGTACCTTCGATTTGGCAGTGTGTTAGACAACAGATGTTGGAGTGCGTCGTCTCCAAAAACCTTGTGTTTTTTGGGTTGTTATAAGACAATCTGAAGTGGATTTCAGTGGATATTCGTAGTATGGAGTATACGTAATACATCGGAATGGCGTGTGTGATATTGGGATGTTAAACCCATTCGGGAGCAGAGAAAACAAAACCACCTTCATCAGCTTCCATCGGTAAGACTCAATTTTGTGTACTTTATAGTGGTTTTTTCCCTTGAATTTTAACTATGACCTACTGGAATTGAAACATAGCTTTAGTATCATTTGAGAATAGTGTTTCAGAGTAATAAATCATGAGTATAATCAATTTAATCACAGTAACAAGTTTGTTGTTTATTTTAGGGCGATAGGGATGGGCGTTTCCATTCCCTCAGTGAAAAAGTTATCGATACTTAGTAAAGAAGTTTTTTATATTTCTTGTGTTTATTCCATTATATTGTAATTAACTTTTGAAAGCTCGATTCAGTAACGTTCTATGAAGTTACCAATTTGATTGTTGATGATTATTGATAAATATTTTTCCTGTTTGAATCTATTCATTGCATTGATATATTTATAGATTCAGCATGATAAATTTAAAAACTATCAAAAGGGGTTTAAAATATTATTTTTATTTACAATAATTCCACCTACTTTCATAAAATTTAGAACTTGTAATAAAATAGGTTCATATATGTTATAGAAAATGAACTTGAATAGTTTTCACTGCATAATCTACGTGTAATAATAATGTAGCTAACAAATCGCATCACTATTGTGAAAAAAGGTGTCCAGTACTGGATTTTATATCTAAGGTTTGCTGTCAAATTAATAAAGAACTTCTAGGGTGTCGATCTGTCATAAATTAAATTAACGTTTGGACTGATTTTGGCGATTTTTAATTAATAATTATTTCAGGTTACCCGAACATAACACAATGCAACAAATGTGGATAGACGGCATGACTTCACGGTCAAATTGGTATTGAACAAAATCACGTACGTTTGCAGCAGACATTTTGAAGAAGATGGCTTCATTTACAAGATTAGGTCAGGACTTTATTTTTTAACAAAGACTGTTATTTAACGAGCAATAATTTCATATAAAGAAATTAATTTGTATAAGTTCTCTACTGATTTATAA
Source organism: Yponomeuta sedellus (assembly GCA_934045075.1). Lineage (NCBI taxonomy): Eukaryota > Metazoa > Arthropoda > Insecta > Lepidoptera > Yponomeutidae > Yponomeuta > Yponomeuta sedellus. Next base: position 14,281,172 of record OW203725.1, on the reverse strand, counting down.
GTATGTTTATAGATAGCCAGAATTGTAATGTATATATTTCCATACCCCTTCCTAGTAGTACTAACCAAGACTATCGCTGGATTAGAAGGACAAACATTAAATGTTTTTTAATTTTTCCTATTGTTCTTCTTGCTTTTTGTAATTCCCTGTGTAATTTAAAGGCACTGCTCGGGTTCCTGATACACAGGTTACCCTTCTTCAGGAACCAGGAATTTTAAACAATGTGAGTGTGACGCTGGTTGTGCAATAAATTATTTAATTAATTTCCGTAAAAAATATTGTTATACTTCTTTTTCTATGAGCTGCGCTCTAAAATTTTGAATACACAAAGCTCGCTATCTAGGTATGATTAGATCGAGGAAAATTTCTGTATTGGATGCAAATTGAACTTGTACCAATAGATAGTTTTCTGTAGTTTTTTTCAGCTAACCTGGGCTCAATGTCATGTTATACATACATACAAACTTACATTACATACCAGATTTAGCAATCACAAGTTACAACCTTAGTAAATCAAATATATAACAATCTCACTGTGCATGTTATCGAAATCTTTCTTAATGGGTTCACCGATTTTGATGAGTTTGTGTATTTGCAACATATAGGTAAGTGAGAACAAGAATTCGGAGAGCTGAGAATTTATCGTAGGGTTAATAGATATGGCACACCAACGTTTGCGGCGCCAGCTAATACCATATTATATTAATATGGACTGCTATATTTACAGAATGTTTAGTTAAGCAATAAATAATATCGACGTTTTCGTGTTGCATGTCCCATCCTTATGGATTTCTACTTCTGTCTATGACCCCCTATATAACTATGACTTTCTATATGCAACCTAGTACGATTGTAAAATTTCGAGTGTACGAGTTGTCCCTTTCTGGCACAAAGAATCATCGTAAGAGTAACGAGGAAAGCTATTCAATAATTACTTTTTATTTTACGGCTCCTTCTATGCTTTAGTCCTTATTCTGAGGACTTTCTCTATCTAAGCAACCTAGTACGATTGTAAAATTTCGAGTGTACGAGTTGTCCCTTTCTGGCACAAAGAATCATCGTAAGAGTAACAAGGAAAGCTATTCAATAATTACTTTTTATTTTACGGCTCCTGAGCGTGCTGCTGGGGGCACAGAGGCTGGGGGTATAGCACAGAACAATTAAACCAATAGAAGAAACGATGGTCACGTGACAGCGTACAGGCCTAATTGTCAAAACGATGTCCTTATGCCTTGAGTAAGAGTCCAAATTAAGATGGTAATGTAACTTACAATAGTAGCAGCACTCTGAATGTTTTTAAATTTAGTCGGGTTATCGCCGGTGCAAAATCTGTGAAGACGTCGTCGGATTATTTTAGAAAATTGAAATAACTAAAATATTTTGGTGCAAACAACTTACCCTGGGATATTGTACAATAAATGCACAATGAGGTGAAAAGTGCGTGGTGGCTGCAGGTCACATAAGAAACAAAGAAAACGGAGATTATAATATGAACTTCCAAAGGTGAGTACCTAAAACCTATGTTTTCTCGCGTAAACGGACCAACGGATAAAATATCACTTTGTAAATAAACTTCGTAATGACTCATTAACCGAAATTACCGTAATTGTTGCTTCTGGAACCCTTCTACGCCCTAAAATCAGGAAAATAAACCAATCCATTGGTAGGTTGTACTAGTGATGTGATGGCAAAAGCATGGTCGTCGATTAAAATTCGCCTCAGTAGTAGTATAGTCGATATTTGTTCATAACACCTTAGTACATAATCCATTGTTTCTTCTTATTCAAGTTTTCACAAATTGATAAATGTAAGCAAAAGCACGCAAAGACGCAGAAATAACAAACAGGACAAAAACGACTGTAAACTGCACTTTAGACCCGAGTGATTTGGACGAAGAAACTTATTGCCGAAACGCCAGAAGGAAGATGTGGTGCCCACCTTAGACCAGTAAAAATGGAAGTAATGGTGAGAAAGTTAAACATTTGTTATAGAATATGTACCTCTATCTTTTTATATACACTTATCACATGTTTTTACAAAATAGGATGCTTCCAGGAGTTTATTTTGTATTCGAGCATAACGAGAACAACTATGAAAACTTACAATTTTTTTTCCTTTACACACTTCTTTACTACATCCAAAGTCTACTACATCCAAACAGTGTCCCAGGCACCACAGCATCCGATTAGTGCCTTCATCCATTTAATTTATTTAACAGTTTATCATTATTTCAGTATTTCTAAATCGTAATAAGTAAACAGTGTGTGTTCCGTTCTTATCGATAAATGTCATTTTTTAACTTCTCCCGCCACACGACACACCGTCTGACAGCCATTCAGAAACGATTGCAAACTCGTGCTTCTAACCAATGAGAGCGCGCGACCTTTTGACGCGCGCATGCGTTGTACGAACCGACGAAGACGGTGCTGCTCCCAACAGCAAAAAAGAGAACCTCATCATCTTCGAAAGGCAGCGCATGCGACATATTTTGTTCTTAAAAAGACATTGAATTCAAGCCCAAATTTCAATAAATCCACATCCCGTGTTACCTATATCAGTGTTCATATCGAAGGCCGGCCGGCCCAGTGAATCTAAGACGTGGAAGGCGATCCCAGCAGCAGCAGCACACCGGTGAGTGCACGCATTGTATCTCTTTGGTGGAAGACCGTTTTTGTATAGTTTTTAGCGTACGAGTAATTTCTACTCGATCCAGAGTGGCTGACAGTCGTTTTATCGTATATTTTCATCAAGTCAGCTACATCTTTTTGGTGCCGAAACCCGGGAACACGCCTTTAGATTTCACATTCGGGCCGCCAATTATGGCGGCCCGAATAGGTATTAACCTATTTTAACCTATTTCACAGTGTAACTTTAACCGTAATATCGTTATTTTCACCATTATACTTACTTTACTGTACTGTTTTAACCGTAAAACATTCAAAACGTACAATTACAACGCAATTTCTTACGATTCTTTGTCCCATTTAGTCAAGTAGGTATATTTACCTACACAAGCGCATTTAAAATTGTTCGTTGTTCGATTCGAATTTACAAAATATCGAAGTTAAGTGGTTTCGTGTACATTGTCACAATATTATTTACCGTTTTTATCGTATGCAGTTACAGATCGTAATTGCAAAATCATTCCGAATATTGTGGTTCAATTTTATACCTACCGCTTGACAACACCGCATCGTTCGAACATCGACTTATCGTAGGTGAAAAATTCATTTTGGGATTTATTGTGGATTAGGGATTAGAATTCGCTTATAGTCTTTTATTATAACGTCGACAATTTTCAATTTTTAATAGTAAGTTTAAGACTAAAGTTCAGTCTTCTTTTAAAATCGTATCTACCAGGTTAAAAATCATTCAAAAATACACCTTAACGGTACCCTGTTAGAGTTCCTAATTGAGTGAATTGAATCATTCCTTATAGTTCTTTGCATACATCGAACATTTTTACCGCGAAGAAACCTTACCGCTCGGAGTGATTCATTTCTCTTGGTCGGGTTATACGTTCGTATTTACCGAGTATTTACCTATCCGCAAGGTGGGTTAATAGGCAGACATCTTTTTGTAATTTCATAGGTAAGATTGAATATTCGTCCACTTTCTTACTGTTTGTTTGTTCGGAAATTACGAAACGATGTCTTTTGTAACAAAACGTGGTGTTTCGCTCAAAAAGACTAAATCGAAGTCGATAGATGAAGTATCGTATACCGCGAGCGATTTACCGGTTTTACGCCGTAAGCGAACTATCGCATTTAACCGTGTTTCAAAAGCTTTGGAGATAGGTAATCAAGCCACCAGCGATGTATCGAAAGTAGGGTTATTCCTATCTTATTGTCATGAATTAAAGTCGATTTTTACGAGTTTTCAAGATTCTCATTTTGTGATTCTCGAACTTCTCAATCAGTCTGAGGGCACCGTAGCCGACAGTGAAAACGTAATTCAAGAACAGTTTGACGACAAATACTTTCAAATCCTTGCGTTGCAGCGTGAATTTGAAAAGGTGAATCAAATACCTATCGATATATCGGCATTACCGAACAATAGTAATAATAATATGCGCCTGCCGAAGATCACGCTTCCTACGTTTTCAGGTGTCGTCAAGGAATGGCCCGAATTTATCGCAACGTTTAACGCTTTAATTCATGAATCGAGTGTTTTGAGCGAAATCGAGAAATTTCATTATTTGGTGTCGGTGTTGCGCGGCGATGCGTTATCGATGATCCGTACGTTCCCGGTCGCGGGCGAACATTACTCGAGCGCGTACGCGGCTTTGAAAGCTCGGTACGAAGATAAACGCGAGTTGGCGTTTACGTGTTGGCGTGACGTTTTAGGGGTGACTTTCAAAACTAATAACGCTCATGATTTTCGTCGTTCTTTAGATGCGATCGACGAGAACTTGTCGATTTTACAGAAGTTGGGTTTACCTACAAAGCAATGGGACTTCGTATTGTGTTGTAATATCTTTGCGAAACTTGACACTAAATTGCGACGCGAATTTGAGGAAAAGCATAGTGACATAGAATTTCCATCGTATCAACAACTTAGCAGTTTTTTACATTCTAAATGTGAAGCCTTAATTCGTGACACCCATTTCACCGAAATGTCAAAACCCAGTCATTCTCATAAGGATGTACCTACAACGTCACACACATCGAAACGTCACGTTTCACATTCGCTCGTAGCGCCATCTACTAACGTGAACGCGCCAAAAATTGAAATCAAACCGGAGGTTAAATCTAACAAAGATACCAACGTCGTCAAGTTCGTTCGTAAATGTTCGTACTGTGGCGAAGAACATCGTATATCGGCTTGTAAAGCATTCTTAGCTAAATCCGTTGACGAACGCAGGACCGTCGCTAGTGAAAAGAGATGGTGCTATAACTGCCTTAACGCGTCACATTCCGTAAAGGAGTGTACATCAATTTTTTCTTGTCAGAAGTGTAAACGTAAGCATCACACTCTTTTACACCGCGAATATGTTAACAATAATAACAGTACCGCATCATCGAGCGGACCATCGAACTCTATGGCCTTAGTGGCTGAGGAGTCAGCGTCCTTACAGAGTGTGCATTCTCCGAATACTACCGTGCTTCTAGCAACCGCTCTCGTCCAAATACGAGATTCATTCGGGGACTTTCACACATTTAGAGCGTTATTTGACACCGGAAGTCAAAATAACTTCATAACTGAGCACGCCGCTCACAAACTAAACTTGAAACCTACCGATTCTTCTGCTCAAGTTCAGGGTTTAGGGGGTTCTCCGGCATCCATTACCGGCGCTGTCAAGTGCGATATTGGTGTCAACCATACCGTCAAGTTAAGTCTGGACATGTTCGTAATCACGAACATTTCCGGCGACCAACCGATATCGAAACTTAATACGAGTGGATGGGACGACGTCAAGACATTACCGTTAGCTGATCCTGATTTTGACATCCCCGGCCCTATCGACGTCTTATTAGGTGCAGATGTATTTGCCGAGTCTCTTCTCGACCAACGTTTGAGGGGCAACGCGTCTCAACCGGGGGCCTTCAATTCAGTCTTCGGCTGGCTTCTTCTTGGGAAGACTCGACTTGCATCATCTTCGTTGTTAAGTGCAGCATCGCCTAACGCTGATGACGCCTTAAACTCTATCGTTCAACGCTTCTGGGAGATCGATACCGTTCCTCAATCTCACCGCTTAACTCCCGAGGAGCAATGCTGCGAGAGCAGCTTCACTAACGATCATTACCGTGACGAGACAGGTAGGTACGTCGTTTCTCTCCCTTTCAAGGAGAATGCCGAGCCAATCTTCGAAGGTTCGCGCGATATCGCTTTACGCCGCTTCCATGCCATTGAAAAACGGCTGTCTCGTGATCGATCGTTAAAACAGCAGTACGTCGATTTCATGACGGACTATATCGACAGTGGTCATATGTCACTAGTGCCTGCGAAAGAAATGGGTCAGGGTAAATTCTACATCCCACACCATTGTATTCTTCGGCCTGACAGTGCCACAACCAAGCTTCGCGTCGTATTTGTCGCCTCGGCGAAGGATGCCAATTCTAAATCGCTTAACGATTCGTTGCTTATCGGCCCGAAATTACAATCGAATATCGCGGAAATCCTTCTCCACTATCGTGAGCATGCAGTCGTATTCATGGCTGACGTGCGCCAAATGTACCGCCAAATTAATGTGGTCCCTCATCATCGTGATTACCAGCGGATTCTCTGGCGAGCTGATCCAGATGAACCACTTCAAGAATACGTTCTGAATACCGTCACGTATGGTGTATCCTCGGCTCCATTCCTTGCCTGCCGAACTGTTCAGCAGTTGGCTCGATAGCCAACTGCTGAACAGTTGGCAGATAGGGCCACAAATATCCAAAGGCTCAAGCCATTCTAACATCCGATGTTTACATCGACGACATCGTCACCGGCAGTAGTTCGCTTGAAGATGCTCGTGATCTCAAGGCGCAAATTATCGCGTTATTCGGCCTTGGCTCTTTCGAATTGCGAAAGTGGGTAAGTAACCACCCAGCTCTTCTTGACGATTTACCTCCAGAATCGTGCCTTTCAGAGGCTATCACGTTCTCTGAAGTGGAAGACGCCACTATTAAGGTGTTGGGTCTCAAATGGGAGCCTGCTTCCGATTCCTTCGTGTTCCACGTTCAACCGTCTAACCAGCCGTGTACCACAAACGAGTGATTCTGAGCGAGGTCGCCAGAATTTTTGACCCATTGGGATTCTTATCCCCAATAACGATACAGGCCAAGTGCTTAATCTAAAAACTCTGGGTCATGGGAGTCACGTGGGATGATCCTCCCCCATCGGTTGTTGTCGCTGTATGGGATGACTTCTCAGAACAGCTTCCACTGATAAGGAATCTCAAGATCCCTCCTCAGTATACTAGCGAAAACGTCAAATCGTATCAACTTCATGGGTTTTGTGACAGTTCAGAAGCGGCTTACGGCGCTGTCATATATCTGCGCGTAACTTACCACGATGACTCAGTGCAAGTCTTCTTCGTTTGTTCCAAAGCTCGTGTCTGTCCGTTGAAGAAGCAATCTCTGCCACGCATGGAACTTTGTGGGGCTGTTTTATTAGCGGACCTCCTCAAATTCGTTAAGGCTACACTGCGTTTTCCAGTTCATGAAACTTACCTTTGGTGTGACTCCACTGTCGTCTTAGCCTGGCTAAGAGCACCTTCATCTCGTTGGGTCACATTTATTGCGAACCGTGTTAGTCATATTCAAGATATCGCACCGACCGAATACTGGCGACATGTTCCTTTGCCCATGAATCCCGCAGACGTCTGTTCGCGCGGTCAATCGCCTCAGGATTTACTCCATAACGACTTATGGTGGGCGGGCCCTAATTTCTTGTATCGACCTCTATCGGAGTGGTCTGAAGATATATCGCGCTGTCGTGATAACGATACCCTCGTTCTCTGTGAACAACGTTCTACCGCGCTCGTTACGGACCAGACCAATACCGCGACACAAACGTCTATAATCGACAGTCTTTTCGAGAAGTATTCCTCATTGGATACTATTTGCCGTATTCTCGCTTATATTCTTAGGTTCTGCCGTAACGCGCGAAGCAAGGCTCAACGATCTGAAAGTGTTGTTATAACCGAAACCGAGCGTTACCAAGCGCTATTAACAATCGTCAAACACTTTCAGAACCGTTATTTCTCAAACGTGATCGACATGTTGCAATCGCGCAAAACACTTCCGCGTAGCTTTCGCAAGCTATCTCCTTTCGTCGACGACCAGGGTGTCCTCAGGGTGGGCGGTCGGCTCTCTTGTTCCGGGTTAGAATTCGACCACAAGCATCCGGCTTTGCTACCCAAGCAGTCTGCACTTACCTCGGCTGTTATAGACTCGATTCACCGTAAAACGTTGCACCCGGGTTTGAACACGACGCACTATCTGATCTTACAACAGTTCTGGATTCTGGCTGCTAAACGCGCGATACGACATCATCTATCGAAATGCATTCGATGCTATCGTCTTCATCCACAGCCATTACAACCGTTCATGAGCGACCTTCCTGCGTTCCGCGTTAACCAAGCTAAACCGTTTTCTGAAGTAGGAGTGGACTTCGGAGGTCCTTTCCGTATCAAGCTAGGTAATCATCGTGGCGCAAAAATCGACAAAGCTTACCTGTGTCTGTTCGTGTGCTTATGCACCAAAGCGGTGCATCTGGAAGTAGTGTCAACTCTATCGACGGACGGCTTCATTGTTGCCTTGCGACGCTTTATCTCCCGCCGCGGTCGTTGTAACATCATCCACGCCGACTGTGGTACGAATTTCGTTGGTGCAAGCACACAACTTGCTTCCTATATGGAGCAAGCAGCCAATGCGGATAAAATAGCGTTTAAATTCAATCCGGCCTCCGCCGCACATATGGGAGGATCTTGGGAAATTCAAATCAAGGCCGCGAAGACCCATCTATACCGCATCGCTGGCAACCAGACCATGACCTTCGAAGAGCTCGCCACTCTCTTCATTCAAATCGAGGCGATAATGAATTCCAGGCCTTTGTGCCCATTAAGCTCGGATCCTAACGACCTAACCGTACTAACGCCGGGCCATTTCCTGACACTAGAGCCTCTAACGGCTGTTCCGGACTCGGACCACTCGGATACCGTACCTAACCGATTGAACCGCTGGCAACTCATCCAGTCATTCCAACAGCAGTTTTGGAAACGTTGGTCAAACGAATACCTAAATTCATTAACGCAGCGAGCTAAATGGACCAAAGACTCGAAACCGTTAGAACTAAATTCAATCGTGCTTATCAAGGATGACACTCGATCTCCTTTGCAATGGCCCTTGGGTCGAGTTGTTGCCTTACATCCCGGACCTGACCAAGTCGTCCGCGTGGCAACCGTGAGGACTGCCAAGGATCATCTCCTTAAGAGACCCCTGGTGAAATTATGTCCTTTGCCACTCGAACAATCGTCTTAATTTAAACTAAACAATCGTAGCTTATGCAGTACAGTAAATTAAGTATTAGCAATTCTTAGCGTAAGTAACCGTAACTTTTAAGCAATTTCTTTTATCGTTCCTTAATTGGAAAATCCCGTTGGTATTTTGGTGGGCGGAATGTTCCGTTCTTATCGATAAATGTCATTTTTTAAATTCTCCCGCCACACGACACACCGTCTGACAGCCATTCAGAAACGATTGCAAACTCGTGCTTCTAACCAATGAGAGCGCGCGACCTTTTGACGCGCGCATGCGTTGTACGAACCGACGAAGACGGTGCTGCTCCCAACGGCAAAAAAGAGAACCTCATCATCTTCGAAAGGCAGCGCATGCGACATATTTTGTTCTTAAAAAGACATTGAATTCAAGCCCAAATTTCAATAAATCCACATCCCGTGTTACCTATATCAGTGTTCATATCGAAAGCCGGCCGGCCCAGTGAATCTAAGACGTGGAAGGCGATCCCAGCAGCAGCAGCACACCGGTGAGTGCACGCATTGTATCTCTTTGGTGGAAGACCGTTTTTGTATAGTTTTTAGCGTACGAGTAATTTCTACTCGATCCAGAGTGGCTGACAGTCGTTTTATCGTATATTTTCATCAAGTCAGCTACAGTGTGATATTAGAATTGATAATATCAAAAAAACAAGCCCGCATTTCCCACATCACGATGTTGCTTATATTAAGACTTCTACGTGTAAACAATTTGTTTTCCAAACCCCATCAGCTGTTTTATGTTTGTCTTGAATTTAAATCTCACCCAACGACAATACAAACTACCATAGACTTACCCACAAAAAACCATCTCTCCAACATTGTAAATCATAGATAAAGAAAGGTTGAAAGGTAAAAACAAAATGTTAAATGAATGGACGTCAAAGCTGTTAGTTTCACAATTAATAAATTATGTGGTGATCACCTTATTGCAACATATTATATATATATAAAGCTACAATCCGGTATACTCACTGATCTAACATAATACGTTTTCTCGGAAATGGCACGAGTTGGACGAAAATGATGTATGACAAAGTTGTAGGGAACGTACGATATACGGCCATCCTATGGAGCCGATTTTTGAATTTCGAACGCGTTCCACTACGTGAGGGTGCTAACTCTGTCGTTTACCGACCGATTTGGATGAAATTTTGATAGAATGGTGTTTTAGTGATCCGATTGAAAAAAAAATTTTGGTTGTTCGAAATTCAAAATGGCGGCGCAGATATAGCCGACCGAAAAATCGACCTTTGCGCAAAAAAGTCGGCAGCCAACTGGGCATATGCTGGAGATATGCCGTAAGCGGCATCGCGTTGCCAAAGGACCCAGGTATATGAGAAAAATCCGACATCTTGGAATTTCAAGATGGCGGCCGAGATATTGATGATAGAAAATGACAAATTTTTGTATGGAGATTTAGTACTAAAATTGACTTTTCAATAGAGAAATGAGACAAACTTGCGAGGCCGGAGGCCGAGCTTCGCGAAGCGGGCACAAAAAGTTCTGCCGCGGCGAGGCCGAAGGCCGAGCTCCGTTTAGGCCGAGGCCGAAGGCCGAGACCATTCAAATTGCGGCGCACAAGTACCAGCGCAAGAGCAAAAAGGGACAAACTTGCGAGGCCGCAAGCCGAGCTCCGCGGAGCGGGCACGAGAAACCCCGCCGCGGCGAGGCCGAAGGCTGAGCTCCGTCCAGGCCGAGGCCGAAGGCCGAGACCGTTCAGGTTATGGTGCACAAGTACTAGCGCAAGAGCAAAACGAGACAAACTCGCGAGGCCGGAGGCCGAGCTCCACGGAGCGGGCACGAGGAACCCCGCCGCGGCGAGGCCGAAGGCCGAGCTCCGTCCAGGCCGAGGCCGAAGGCCGAGACCGTTCAATTTACGGTGCATAAGTACCAGCGCAAGAACAAAGAGGGACAAACTTGCGAGGCCGGAGGCCGAGCTCCGCGGAGCGGGCACGAGGAACCCCGCCGCGGCGAGGCCGAAGGCCGAGCTCCGTCCAGGCCGAGGCCGAAGGCCGAGACCATACATGTTCCCATGCAACAATTCACTAAAATAAGTGTCTAGCGAGGCCCTAGGCCGAGCGCCGCGGAGAGCGCAGCTCGGAGCGGCTGGGGGTTGGCGCGCGTAAGCGCGCAGGGGGCTCGCCCCCTAGTATCTGACTATATAGATGCAAATTGTACCTTACTTCAAAGTATGTAATAACTTATCAGGATCAGTCAATAATAGACGTAGCTTATAACCCAAATAGCTTTTATAAAGAGATCTAAAACAAAAGTGTTTAAAAGTGGAATATGTTATTTTTTAAGCAGCTCTCTTTTGTAGGTACGCCTTTATTAAAAGTTTCTGTTTGTTTTCAGGTCAGTACTGAACATGGGAAGTGAGCAAAAATGTCTGTTATCTGCCAATGCCACGGTCATATTCTTATTTCTTGATCAAATTTACTGCAGCCTGACGTAGTTGATGATCCTTTTAGTCTTGCGTTCGAAAATTCCTTCGTTGATGTGGTCATCAACCCCTGTACCTGTTGTCTAAAATCTGTCAACGAAACGTATTTAAATATCAGAATTCATCACTTGACACATCAAATTACTGTATCCATCGAATTACTGAATTATTACTTGCAATAATAATATAATCGTCGAAGATGGATTTACCTAGTCAATATTAGCAATAGTTTTTTCCTTTTCAAATTTCATTGCAAGATAAACATAGAGTATAATGTTTTGGTAACTTTTTAATATAAGGTCTTAGCTCGATCTGAATTTTTACTAAATGGGAAAAAGAAACGTAACGTGAATATGGACGTCGTTACGGATTCTATTCTGAAACATAGGCCTTCAGGAAGAAATCTGAGATGGAGTATTAAGTTGACGTTGACGAATATAAGTGTAAATTAACTATTTTGTATAAAAAAGTGTTTCTTTTTAAAACATGATTTAAAACTTATATACAAAGCAATTTATTTTAATTAATTACATGTTAATCCATGGCGTCTTCATTTTTTCAACGTTTCTATCGATATCTATGGAGAGTTAGGCCTATCCCTAGTCGGTAGCGTTTGACAGTAGGGCCTGTACGCACCTTGAAATCGGTGCATTAATAAACGTAGTGCCATCTCTTTTTTTCTTATGGAAGGTTGGTTAGCGAAAGCAAGACAGCATTACTGTCGAAGGTTTCTGCGAAGTTACTGCTACCCCTTGGGGTATAGGCTCAGAATAAGGACTAAAGCATAGAAGGAGCCGTAAAATAAAAATTACTTATTAAATAGCTTTCCTTGTTACTCTTACGATGATTCTTTGTGCCAGAAAGGGACAACTCGTACACTCGAAATTTTACAATCGTACTAGGTTGCATATAGAAAGTCATAGTTATATAGGGTGTCATAGACAAAAGTAGAAATTCATAAGGATGAGATATTCAACACGAAAACGTCGATATTATTTATTCCTTAACTAAACATTCTGTAAATATAGCAGTCCATATTAATATTATATGTTATTAACTGGCGCCGCAAACGTTGGTGTGCCATATCTATTAACCCTACGATAAATTCTCAGCTCTCCGAATTCTTATTCTCACTTACCTATATGTTGCAAATACACAAACTCATCAAAATCGGTGAACCCATTAAGGAAGAGTTCGATAACATGCACAGTGAGATTGTTATATATTTGATTTACCAAGGTTGTAACTTGTAATTGCTAAATCTGGTATGTAATGTAAGTTTGTATGTATGTACAACATGACATTGAGCCCAGGTTAGCTGAAAAAAACTACAGAAAACTATCTATTTTTATAAGTTCAATTTGCATCCAATAAATAAATTTTCCTCGATCTAACCATACCTAGATAGCGAGCTTTGTGCATTCAAAATTTTAGAGCGCAGTTCATAGAAAAAGAAGTATAGCAATAATTTGTGATTGATTGTTTTTTATTTGACAAAATTTAGAAGACGTTTTGACGGAAATTAATTAAATAATTTATTGCACAACCAGCGTCACACTCACATTGTTTAAAATTCCTGGTTCCTGAAGAAGGGTAACCTGTGTTTCAGGAACCAGAGCAGTGCCTTTAAATTACAAAGGGAATTACAAAAAGCAAAAAGAACACGTAAAATAAAATAATAGGAAAAATTAAAAAACATTATGTTTGTCCTTCTAACCCAGCGATAGTCTTGGTTAGTACTACATACTAGGAAGGGGTATGGAAATATAAACATTACAATTCTGGCTATTTATAAACATACTTATAAATCAGTAGAGAACTTACACAAATTAATTTGTTTATATGAAATTATTGCTCGTTAAATAACAGTCTGTTAAAAAATAAAGTCCTAACCTAATCTTGTAAATGAAGCCATCTTCTTCAAAATGTCTGCTGCAAACGTACGTGATTTTGTTCAATACCAATTTGACCGTGAAGCCATGCCGTCTATCCACATTTGTTGCATTGTGCTATCTTCGGGTAACCTGAAATAAATAATAATTAATTAAAAATCGCCATAATCAGTCCAAACGTTAATTTTATTTATGACAGATCGACACCTTTGAAGTTCTCTATTAATTTGACAGCAAACCGTAGATATAAAATCCAGTACTGGACACCTTTTTTCACAATAGTGATGCGATTTGTTCGCTACATTATTATTACATTGCTACACGTAGATTGTGCAGTGAAAACTATTCAAGTTCATTTTCTATAAGATACATGAACATATCTTATTACAAGTTCTAAATTTTATGAAAGTAGGTGGAATTATGGTAACTAAAAATAATATCAAAACCCCTTTTGGTAGTTTTTTAATTTATCATGCTGAATCTATAAATATATCAATGCAATGAATATATTCAAACAAGAAAAATATTAATCAATAATCATCAACAATCAAATTGGTAACTTCATAGAACGTTACTGAATCGAGCTTTTAAAAGTTAATTACAGATATAATGGAATAAACACAAGAAATAAAAAAACTTCTTTACTAAGTATCGAAAACTTCTTTACTAAGTATCGATAACTTTTTCACTGAGGGAGTGGAAACGCCCATCCCTATCGCCCTAAAATAAACAACAAACTTGTTACTGTGATTAAATTGATTATACTCATGATTTATTACTCTGAAACACTATTCTCAAATGATATTAAAGCTATGTTGCAATTCCAGTAGGTCATAGTTAAAATTCAAGGGAAAAAACCACTATAAAGTACACAAAATTGAGTCTTACCGATGAAAGCTGATGAAGGTGGTTTTGTTTTCTCTTCTCCCGAATGGGTTTTACATCCCAATATCACACACGCCATTCCGATGTATTACATATACTCCATACTACGAATATCCACTGAAATCCACTTCAGATTGTCTTATAACAACCCAAAAACACCAAGGTTTTTGGAGACGACGCACTCCAACATCTGTTGTCTAACACACTGCCAAATTGAAGGTACTTGGCAGCCTACTATATACAAGCTGTAATTTTCTAAACATCTAATTCGGTAGCATAATGGTAACCAAAGGTAACCAAATTGACAATTGAGGGTGGTACGTTTTGAATAATAAAACATCACACTACTATATTTTTCTCGGTCTAACACGTGGTTGGCGACGTTTCAAACTAACGAGACAGACATGTGTCAGATGTTCGTTTTATAACGCTCCTTCTAGGCTTCTATGCTTTAGTCCTTATTCTAAGAGTATAGGCACGCAAGAGTGTTCTGTTCTGTTCTGTGGGAGCGTGCTAGCCGTGCTAGAGAAAACCAGAGAAAACTGATTTGTGATCACACGAGTACGGTGATCATTGATCATGATGTTTGATTGAGTTGGTTCAATTGGTTGGATGGTTTTGTTGGTGACTATGGTGACGCAAGTAAAAACATTGAACACAATCGAAGTGATTTGATTATATTATCATTTAAAAATATTTCACGAATTACAGACGAAAATATTTGTACTGTGTAAGTTGACAAAAACTACGTAGGTACCGTGGTAGGTACCATTAGCCATAGTTTTTTAAATAGAAAAGGTTGACCAAGCTACAATAAGTGGTTGGTGAGTGAGTATCATCATAGCGCGTCATTAAATAAAGACATGAGTACATGACTGTCGGTCCCGTAATTTTTTTTTCTTGTTATTGTGGACATAACATTTTTTTTGTATATAGTGAATGTTTATCTCAAGACAACTTTGGTTAGTGTGTAAAGTTTTAAACAATGTGTAAACAATATAATATTCCAGTGATCACATACTTTGGGATTGTGTTAAGAGATACAAATAAGATACCCAATGGAGCTGCCACTTCCGATCTCGCCTTGTGCGAAAAGAGATGGGCTTAGTGCAATGGGTTGTGAAAAGTTCGAATATGCCAGTATGGCCACAACATTGTTGGCACCAGTTAAAACTGAACGGCAGATACTGGAACATTCCATGTATGAAGATGACCCTAATGCCAACACTCAGTTGCCAAGTGAAGTGGGCACCGAACCACGCTGGGGACCAAGGCACAAAGGAGCCCAAGAACTTGCTGAACTTTACAGCCCGGGTAAGTATTTTCATCAGTTTTATTGGCTTGGTGTTTAGCGGGCCCAACAGTCATTGTTCTGAATATACTGCACTCCATTTGCTGGCCATTTGCGAAAACCCAAGAGAAAAAAAAACACTCTGTGTTTCCTGATTTCTTCTGGGTTTTTTTTTAATTTTTAGCCATTCACCAGTGATCTGCTTACAAAAAATTGCAATTAATCTTTTTAAGTACCTATGTAAATATCTAAAAGTACAAAGAAATGATTCTCTATCTATCTAAGTATAATTATGATGTAGATAAACAGAGATTGGGAAGTTACCCTTTGTAAGTATTATACCGGTCGTAAAAGTACTAGGTGCCCCATTAGTGGCATGTCACAGTGACACCAGAGCAGAGATAGGCTAGCTTAAAATCAACAAACTAGCCCAACATCACCCCAGTAGAAGATGCCCTGTTTCCAAGTTGCTAAATTAAAGTTTTTATAGAATTATCAATAAAAACTTTTTAACCCTCAAAAGATAATCATATTTACAATGGAGTTAAAGATATGAAATGAGCCTTTATTTCCAAATTGAATTTTTACATATTTTAAAGATTTAAATTAAAAGAAATTATTTAGACATTAATAACATGCTATACTAATGATCATATAAAATTACATAATTATGTTAGGTCTTAAATTTGGGAACCCAACTTTGGTTGAAGGCCTCCTCCATTTTATGCCATTCATGGCGATCTGCGGCTAGTCTGGTCCAGAGTGGACCCGCCACGCGCACCACATCATCACTCCAGCGGCGGCGCGGACGCCCCCGGCGACGGGTCTCATTCCGCGGCCACCAGTGCAGCAACTTTTCACTCCACCGCTCATCTTTGCTTCTCGCTACATATCCAGCCCAGCGCCATTTTAACCGACAAGTTAGCTCCGCCACATCTATTAGTTTTGTGCGATCCCTAATGTCTGTACATTTAATTTTATCTTTTAGTTTTAAACCCATCATACTTCTTTCAGTTGCTCTCTGGAATCTTTGTAGTTTTTGTATAATCTCCTTTGTTAGAGCCCAGCTCTGGCATCCATATAGAAGCACAGGAGTAACCACTGAATCGAAAGCCTTTTTCTTTAGAGGAAGTGGAATTTTACCTTTAAATATATGTTTCAGTGCCCAATACTTTTTCCAGGCAAGTTTTATTCTTCGTTCAACTTCTTCTAGTGTTTGGCCTTTGAAGGATATCTGTTGTCCTAGGTAGATGTAGTTTTCGACATATTTCAACTCAATAGACCCAACCCATACTGGCATTCTCTCTTGGTTGGACATGACACATGTTTTATTTGCGTTCATTTCTAATCCACATCTTTTACTTTCTGTGTCTAGTGATTGTATCATGTGTACTAGGTGTTCATGTTTTTCTGTTTTTAATACTATGTTGTCTGCAAAGCGTAGATGATTTAGGTATTCTCCATTTATTCGTATGCCAATATTGTCCCAGTCTAAGTTTCTGATTATCATCTCTAAAAGAGCTGTGAATAGATTTGGGGATATTGGGTCACCTTTTCTTACGCCTCTTTGTATTCTCTTTCCAATTTGACTACAGCCTTACTCTTTTTATATATTTCTTTCAATATTGTGATTTATTTCAGTGGTACTTCTAAGGCTTTCCACATAGCCGAGTGGGTGATGGAGTCAAATGCTTTTGAGTAATCCACAAAACCAAGGTACAGTGGTTTTTTAAATTCAGCATATTTTTCCATAATTTGGGTTAGAGTGAGTTATGTGGTCCGTCGTGGAGAACCCTCGCCTGAAGCCAGCTTGTTCCCTTTTTTTTTTTAACCCTGTAAAGGGCACCCTCCGTAGGACACTGGGGAGGGAGGTGGTGAATGCTCATGCATAACAGCACGGACCCGGCCGTGCTGCCAATGTGGGACTCACAAGAAGTGCGCCTACCCACTAAACACCACCTTGGGACTGGTTTTGGTCCTAAAGACCCCTAAACCCACATTGGGAGCGACCCCCCTCGAGGCCGAGGAGGGCGCACAGCGGAGCTCCCTAGCGGAGCGTCCGCTTAGAAGAGTTTATATTACAAAACTGCTATGAAAGAGCAGTGCCCCCCCTAAGGGGGGCACTGGCAGAGGAGGGGGCCGCGTCTGACTGGGACCGAGCCTCTAAGAGGTGGTTCAGGTCAGACGACAATTTATCGGGCGGGTCAACGAGTACGTTCCTGGGCCTGCGCACCAGGTAACGTGTCTGTCGTGGGCGGAGAGTAAGCCGCTGCTTCGCGGATCAGGGGGTTGGGATGTTCTTCAGCAGTGCTGAAGAACGTCTCTGAGAGGGACCTAATGAATTGCTGCATGGTTGGAATTTCCATGTCCCGATGTAGGTCTGCGTTCCTGACGCACCAGTGAGCGTTCAGTGCTCTACGGATAAAAATGTTCTGTACCCTCTGCAGTCCGTACAGGGCTGAGGGGGACGCGTGAGCGAAGACGGGTGCCGCGTAAGTCATCACGGGACGAATGCAAACCTTATAGAGCGTTCGCTTGTTCCTAGCTGACATCCTACTATGCCGGCCTATCATGGATGATAGGCGGCCTAGGTAAAATCGGGCTGTCCGGGTCACCTTCCGGTTGTGTGGGACGAAAGTCAGGTTCCTATCTAAAATGACACCTAGGTACTTGGCGGATTTTTGCCAGGGGACTGGGGTCCCTAACACGCGGATGGGGGGGGCTTGTTCCCTCGGCTGATTTAATTACAGTACAGGTGTGAGTCTCTTCAAGATCAAATGAGTGAAAAGCTTATATGTTGTCTGGAGTAAGCTTATAGGTCTGTAGTTATTAATGTTCTCAGGATCTCCTTTCTTATACAGAAGTTTTATAATGGAGGTTTCCCACTCTGATGGTATAGTCTCTTGATTTTGACGACCTCTGTGGCGTAGCGGTAGCGCGTCTGCCTACCATGCAAGAGGTCCCGGGTTCGAATCCCGGCTGGGAACAAAAAAAAAAACCCCAGGTCTTGGATGTTTACATGTTTGTGATGTCGTTGTTTCTGGTTCCCACGACACAGGGTATCCGGGGGGCTTCTGGCCCCCACACTAGTGGGGGCCAGAAGCAATGTATGTGCCAGTATGTAAATGTTATGTTATGTTATTTAAAATGCTGTTAAAAAGGTTTGTAAGTATAGGTACTAAAGGTTCTTTCATGGCTTTTAAGACGTCATTTGTAACTTTGTCATCGCCTGGACTTTTCATTATTTTGAGATGTTCAATGGCTTGGCTAATTTCGCAGGATAGGAATGTAGGTATTTCCGGTTCTACTCTATCTCTCTGTCGCATGTTTTGAGTATTGTATGAGTGCTCGGTGTTTTGGTAAAATTTCTCATAGAAACTTGATGCCACTTCCACTATTTTGTCTCTTTGTGTCATTGTTTGTCCTGTACTAGATTTTAGTGAGGGAATCCATTTTGTCGCGGTATTTATTCGCTTATTACCTCTCTTAACTGATCTGTAGTTTTTAAGTTCTTCTTCAATGATATTGAATTTAATTGTTTTTATGTTTCTTTAGATTTGCTTCTTAATTTTCCTGTAAAGATTTGTTAAAAGTTTCTTCTCTTCTTTTGATTTTTTCTTCCTTTTCTTCAACATAGCTCTATCTTCTTTCAAACTTACAATCTCAGGAGTAATTGCTAATTTTCAAATTCGCTTTCTAGGGTTCTCAGGAAGGACATTGACTGTGGTATTTATAGTTTTTATCATTTTAGAGTAAGATTCTTGAACTGTAGAATTTCTATCAATCCAGCACTATTTGCCTGAAAGGCATTTTTCAGTGTATCTTTTTCTAGAGGTGTAAAACTATTTGCACATCTCCTGTATTCAAATTGCTTACGTGATTTTCTTTGCACTTCTGTTGAGTATTTTGCTCGTACTAGACGATGGTCTGTAGGATGTGAAGTGTGGATGATGTTGATATCATGTATTGTTCTTTTGTTTTTAGTGATAAAGTAGTCAATCTCATTAAAAGTTTTGTGGTCAGGGGAGCACCAGGTACATTTTTGTTTTTGATGTTTTTTAAAATAGGTATTCATAATACAGAGTCGGTTTTCTAGGCAGAATTCTATAAGGCGTTCTCCCCTTTTGCTTCTTTTGCACTGATAGGGCCATTGGCCCATGACATCTTTATCCTTAGCAGTGGGGACAGTAACTTTGCAATTAAAGTCTCCCATGATAATTGTATTTGGGCCCGTGTCCTCCAGGGCCTGACTCAGTTCTTTGTAGAACATCAATATATATTCTTCTTTTGATTTCTCTGTTGGAGCATAGACCTGAATAATGTAAATCATAGAGTTTACCAATTCTATATCCAGTCTAGCCACTCTGTCTGAGATTGGTTTGAATTTTTTGATGTTGCGTTTTAAATATCCTTTTAACCAAAAGCCTACCCCATTATGTCCACTTTTAACCTCCTTACTCACGGCTCCTAATTTTCCTTCAAGGTTATCAACCTTTTCTTTTAAGTATCTGTTTTCTTCTTCGAGTATTTTAATTTTTTCTCCAATAATTTACTGCAGTCTATTCACTATGTGTTCTGTTTGATTGTCTATGTCTTTTTTCAACTTTTCATAAAGCAAACTTGACTGAGAATCCATTTTAAATATTGTAGTATGAATATAAAAAAATATCACTCCACGAAATATTTGACAACTAGCTTGCTTCGTAAACCTTCACTTTTGGTGGTGGTTGTAAGTATAACAGATTTTTCATTTTTCTTCGCCCACCCTTGAAGAAATAAATGAGTCTTGGGCAGATCATTTTTTCACTGTTTTTCTTCTTTTAGCACTGGTTTATTGTTGTGAATTTTAGCACAGTTTATTCCAAAAATTTTTGGCCTTAAGATAGTGGCGCACTTTGAACTAGACACAGTGTTTAGACGCGTCATGGAGAGGTTCTGTAAAAATCGAGGTCCAAATCGCATGTGTAGCAATGGCCATGCAAGTTGGACCTTTATATGTACTGACAACAAAATCTTCTGAAAGGTAGTATTCCTCTTTGCTATCACACAAGAATCGTCATCACCTTCCTTCAAAACCAGCTCAATATCTTCATCATTTAATTTTCGTTGACTTGCCATTACACTTTTGTTGGTAGACACTTTCAAATAAATCTCAATATCAAGATGTTTTAAAATTCTAAAGTTCCACAAAAGATAATCGTTCTAAGAGATGTAGACCACATCAGTACCTAAGTAATTAGAATAATGACCTAGGCAAGGCAGCCGTCCCGCATTATCTCCGACCAACGACTCCCGGTTTCTGAGGTTCACAGTTAATGGTTCGTTAGCTATAGAATCAATAAAGTTATCAGTTCAATAAACGTCAGTTAATTGTCAATGCGTTTCTGAGTACACGGAGGACGGTCGTATAGTTATCGAACCGATAAGTAGTTCACCATTCCGCCACAAGATAGAACTATTTTGAAGCCTACTCTTAACATATGCATTTCATCTGTATTCTACTGCAGATTCAGGTTTTGCATATTACATAAAATAATTAAAATAATAGTTTTAAATCAACTTACAGTAAGATTTTTTTTTTAAAGATGAGAAATTTTTTTCATAACCTAAACCAATAATTTATCTTTACCACTGTCAAGAAAAAAAGTCAGATGTTAGTTTTGTGCGGCAATTTTGTTTATCAGTTCTTACTTGTCCAAACTTTACATAATTGTATGTTAATCTATTCTTCCTTCTTGCTGTACCTATCTATTGTTCTAATGGAACCTACAAAGGACGCGGGAAAACGGAGCAAGAACTTTACGGAACGAAAAAAGTTATTGCTTATCGAAATAGCTAAAGAGTTTGTTTCGATCTGATGGAACGACAGTAGAAGTCAAGAAAAAAGCTTTGGTTGCACTCACTAATAAATATAATGCCACCTGTGGAAGTGGCCCTAGAAGTGAGAAACAATTAATTGCATGCGTTTTAAGACACGCTGAAGAAGAAGGCTCGAAGAAACTTAAGTGACGACAAAGTAGGTGTGTAGGTTTTCTTTTACTCTTTCATTTCATATTTTATAAGTTAAGTACCTACTTAACTTATAAAATATTAAATGAAAGAGTAAAAGAACATACCTACTTTGAAACATAAAACCTAAGTAAATTTTATACTCAAGTACATACGTTGAAAAATATAATAAAGTTTTCTGTAATTAAGTGAGAGTACTAGGAGAACCCACGCAAAAAGCTTTTTTTTAAATCGAATACCTAGGTAGTTGCAGAGTTTAGCTGACCCCATAGTAAGAATGGTTTATAATCATATTTATTGTATGTACTTTAATTTTAATCTTACTATTTTAGGCTGGAATGTACAAGACAGGACAGTATCGTTATTGAAACGATATCTTGCTTGGAATTCCTCATCCGAGAACATAAACAAACTCAAATCAAACGGATTTCTTCGGGACCTTAAGTTTCTCGGTACAGAAATATGTGCAACAAGATAAAAATAATAAGACTGGTTGTTTTTCACAAGAGAAATACAATTTATGTAAAATAACCTAAACTGTCTAATGTCACTTAAAACGTCAAATAAAGTTATGGATTCGATAAACGACCAAATCCGGGCGGTTAAGTTGAACGAAGTTTAAACCAAGTTTACCTTTTGCATAGGTGTTCAGAAACGTAAAATGTCAAGTTATTGAATCACGCTATTGATTCAATAGCGTGATTCAATAAAATTATGGAATAGATAAACTAGGTTTAAATGGACCTCAAAAACCGGGCATAAGTTGGTTGAGCAAATCAGGACACTAGCTGTTGCGATTAAAAAGAAATCACGATATATCGCCACCGCGCACGTCTCCTGCAGCTGAGCTCGAAAGAAGAGGCCCCGAATCTGCAGTAGAAGGAGCAGAACCTCTACCATACCATACTATACCATTACCATACTACTGACTAGGTACTGATAATGGCCCAAGTATGAGGCTAAGTGCCGAAACCACAAAGCAAAGTAACTCTGGCGGACGTAGATCTTTCTAAGGTTTATATTGCTAATGTCAGCATTCAATTGGAAAGCTTGAAAAACCTAGTTTTTCAAAGTGTATGGAGTACTTTTGTCGATTCTTAATGCAAAAAATTCTGGGTGAATCTTGATTCATCCAGTTCTGTGTAGAGCTACCTCATGCAGGGGTTTGAGCCACAAAAGAATTGAAGTTATATTAGGTACTGTTACTTATTTCGATTTCTTCACATTTTTTATGAACTTGACTACAATGGACATTAAGTAACTGAGTATATTCTAGTACTACCCAGGCTATACCGTACTACTTGCTACCTGCAGTCATATATTTTTTGTTATTAGTAAGTTTTTTGGAATTTGATTTAAAAAAACCAGAACTTCCTAAAATTTTAGTTAACTAGGATGAATTTCACTTGACTGTACTTTTTTGTACCACAGCATCCGAGTGGTCCCTTCACCCATCTAGTGTGAGTGAAGATGCCACTGGACGCTGTATAAATTATCTTATTACGTAGATGCAGAGGCTACGTTTTGGGGCACTCTTTGTAAATATTTAAAAAAAACAGCATTTAATTTCACAGGAAAACGGATTCAGGAATCAGTGTGTGTGATTCTTTGTTGCACCCTTTGTGTGTCTGCGGGTCTACTTATGGCTCGACATATTCATGCAGATGTTTATCTGGCATTTGCTGCAATTGCTGGGGTCCTCACTGCCGACTTCGCTTCTGGATTTGTTCACTGGGCTGCTGATACTTGGGGAGCAGTGGATCTTCCAGTCATAGGCAAAGTATGTTGAGACTTTTATATTAATTTATAGAGATAAAAATATTTTAAGCCTTCCAAATATTTATTTACGAAATTTATATTTATTTTTATTTTGCAGAATTTCCTTAGACCTTTTCGTGAACACCACATTGACCCAACCTCCATTACCCGACATGATTTCATTGAAACAAATGGTGACAACTTCGCCATTACCATCCCAATTTTGGCGCGTATTCTATGGCAGCTGGTAACATATGAGAAAGAAGTTATCGACCAACAATTTCATTGGATCGCTTATTGGTATCTGGGGTGTATTTTTGTCGCTTTGACCAATCAGGTAAGCTAATGTCTCTACAACGGCTAACCGTACTCCGTGCCAGTAGGCATAATTATCTATTTATCAAGGATGTAAACAAATAATTTCAATATTTTCTAAGGTTAACACGAGCACTAGACATCCGTGTAGAAACAGTTTTTTATTAAATACTTTTAAATTAACGCAAACTCTAATGATAGTTCCTAAAAAAATGTGCAATCTCTAAAAACGTGTTAAAGTTTTACCATTTATTATTATTAAAACGCGACCCGACGCGACGTGTCGACACCCGATGTACACCGTGCATCACCGTATGCATGGGGTCGCGTCGGATGTTCACAGTCATAGAAAATAGTACAATTTGATTCGACTCAACACGCGTCGCGTTTCGTCGGGTCGCGTGGCGTTTTAATAATGTGTTTCCGCCTTAAAACTATCTTTACGGTTTTCGTAGTGGCGCTTATAGTATTTTAAAAAGATTCACAATGATCAAGGGCGACATTAGTAAGAGTGCGTAGTGTAAACCCTGATATGTCCAAAAATATAAAACTCCTACTTATTATTTAACACAAAATAACTCTTAAATAATAAGTAGGAGTAACTTTTAATTCCGGACTCACATACTTCAAAACTGCTCGGACTCTTCTGACAAAAATCAAGTGAGTCCGGAATTAAGTTAATAATACTTATGTAGTGCATGTTATCTGTGGTAGTGCTTACAAGAGTTTTAGTTCAAGAACAAAAGTTGTTATACCTAGGTACAACACAAACTCTAATTGAGATGTTTCCAAAATGGCATTATCCTAAATATAGAGTATAGCCAGTTTCTGAATTGAGAATTTCAGTAAGAAAATACTTAAGTAACGTTCTGTCACGCTTTTTGCTGAGAAATTCGAAGAGACAGCACTACAGATGAGTATTTACTAAACAAAATTCTCAATTCAGAAACTGGCCCTATGATCAGTAAATGCTACAAATATGTCATATTCATAGGTTTTTTGCATGAGGATCTTGCACAATTTGAACCAAGTATGCAGTGTAATAGACATCAAACCAATATATTGAAAATAAAATATAATTTGGATTAGAAATGACGAAGTTACAACGATGGTTACAACGTGCACCGGTTCTAAAAAGCTAAGAGCACGAGCTGGCGCGTGGCGCGTTGCGTTGCGCGTATATAGGTACAACGGGCTTTAACCCGCGGTTTCGACCGCGTTATAATTTATCCCAAGGGTACGCATTACCTCGATATCAAGTATCCTATGTGTACATTCCGATCTTTGTCTGTCGTTATTGCGTGATTGAGTAGCAAACATCTAAAAAATCTACACATACTTGCACATTTCTAATATTGTAGTAGGATAATTATGAATGAGCTATTTAATAAAGATGACTCAAATATTGCATTAGTTGGACACCTGAGATTTACGCTCTTAGCCTCATAGTTGGGCCATTACGTAGCAAGCGCTGAGGTATGTTAACTCTTCAGACTCTAGGGCGAAACATCACAAATATAAATAACTTAAAAAATAAAGTCATTGGTACAAGCCGGGATTCGAATCTCGGTCCCGATTGAGAAGTCTGCGTTGTACCGCTCCGCGACCACTGCTCATCAAATACTGCATACATATTTAGTAGAATTATTAAAAGGATACATACCTAATAGTAGGTAATTGTAAAATGCTGAGATCTCCCAACCGGTATTATAATCATTACTTACGGCATAAAATTGAATGACCATTATAACCTAAAGTTATGAATTGTACTTACTATGGTAACCAATACTAAATAATGCCACAATAGGCTTGACGAAACATTTTGAAGTCCTCTTCCATAATGTGGGGGACAAAAAAAAAATATATTTATATAGATCTCTGATATAGAGAATATAGTCTCTTATGTAATCCCTGGTGTACATGCAATAAAGAATAGTTCTATCTTTCAGTAATAAACTAAAGTTTAACGAAGGTTAAAGCCATTTTTCTAAAATTATGTTAAATCTGTAAGAAAACAGCTCGCAGTGTCATGCCGTCGAATTTGACGTCACGCGGTAAACAAACATTGTAATTACTAGTAGTCACACGGGTGAAGTTTACCAATGCTAACCAAAGCGTGACGACACGCGCTGTGACGGGTGTTTCAGTCAAAATGGCTGATAGCAGTATTATAATGTTTTACTTTATTGTAAATATTAGTAATATTTTTTTTTTATAAAATGAAATCAGTGTTTTACATAATTTTAATGTATGTATGTACTTTCTCCTAATATCGTAAACTGGAATTTAATACCAGTTTTAACATCACATCGATGTTGTCACCTGACCTAC
This sequence comes from Yponomeuta sedellus, assembly GCA_934045075.1. Lineage (NCBI taxonomy): Eukaryota > Metazoa > Arthropoda > Insecta > Lepidoptera > Yponomeutidae > Yponomeuta > Yponomeuta sedellus. Next base: position 14,255,262 of record OW203725.1, on the reverse strand, counting down.
TGAAGATAGATAGATAACATTTCATTGTACATAAAAAAGGAAATTAACTAGGTAGGTATTTTACGCGATGTGACCGTGAAATATTTTCTGGGTTTGACCGACTCCAAAAAGGAGGCGACTCTCAATTCAATGCGTATATAACTTTTTTTTAAATATTGCTTAAAATGTGTCCCAGAGTAATTTCATTATGTTCTGGTGAAGTTCGAAGATGGAAATTGAGAACTTCAACTTTTAGAGCAAAAAATTTAGTTTTGATGTTACGAACACTTGTTGAACAAACACTTTCATTCAGTAACTCATTGCCTGGTGTCTAGTGGACATTGTTTTGAAGACCATCAGCTCGAACGTCGTTCTAAGCAACTCAAGTATTTCAGTATCACTTTCTTAGCCGAAGATTTGGAAGTCTGATGACGACCAGCTAAAGAACTCCCAGATCTAAGGCCATATTATTAACAAAAGTCGTCAAATAAATATTTTAAAATACGAAATAAAGACCGACTTCAGTAGGTAGTAGGTACTAAGGCACTAAAGACGCAGAAATAATTTAAATGAATGACCTCTAAATTCAAAATACGTATACATGTAGGTATTGTCGGTGCTAAGTTCCAGACCAGCACATACATTTTGACCACCGATTTCGAAATTTACTAATATAGAGGTCGTACTCATTCTAATTATTTCTGCGTTTTAGTGCCTAGTGCACTGACTCGGTTTATATTGTAATAAACTGCGAGAACAAAAAAAAGTACTATTTTAACCGACTTCAAAAAAGGAGGAGGTTATCAATTCGACGCGTTACTGGTAAAATATATATTTTTTTAAGTACTTATACCTCCCTAACCAAACAAGTGGCGCTGGGTGTTCTCGTCTACTCTTTGAAAATAATAGTCTTTCGGTTTGTGCGATGTAAATGGCGCGTTGGTCGGTTCCTTTTATCAAGGCCGTTTTCGTTTAGGCCGGCCGGTCGGATCCCATGACGTCACAATAGGAATCAAGACCCGCTGGGTGCGTTTTAAAATAGCCCAAATTTAAACTTCGATTTGAGAATTGAGTGATTCAAAAAGTAGTATGTATTACATTTTTATCCCCTAGTTCTTGGAAGTCGAATATTACGGCGTATGTATAATCAAAATGTTTTGTGAGCGAATAGAGGTTTAGTATTTAGAATAGAAAACGCAAAGTTCTCTCTTTTCATACAAAACAACAAAATATAACTTCTTACGTTAGGAGATGGAGTCTTTTTAGTTTTGTTATTTAAAAAGTTCTTGTACCGATTCATGGTAGGTATCACAAGAAACTGACAGCTCGTGGAATCTCAGTTGATGATGTACTTTTTCGCTAAAATAATTAAAGCAGTCGAAATCGCAAAACTCAGACCAGGCTCTCAAATGTAAAGTAAAAAAGATTGTTCTTTTTATGTACCTTTTCTCTCTCGAAAAATAAAATAAAAACAAAACATTTTTTTTAGAATAATGCCCCACCGCCCTTTTTAGAGGTAGACAAACATCAAAGATTGTCTATCTTTGATGTTTGGCTACCTCTATTTTTAATATCACCTGTTTGTTTTATACAAAGTGTATCTGGTACCTAGTGTAGAGGATACCGCGTTACGAGTTATGGCTGAGTTAATCAATTTGTTTTAGATCCATAAATGGTCTCACACGTACTTTGGGCTGCCAACATGGGTGGTGTTTTTGCAAGACTGGCACATAGTGCTCCCGCGCCGCCATCACCGCATCCACCACGTGGCGCCGCACGAGACTTACTTCTGCATTACCACGGGTTGGCTCAACTGGCCGTTGGAGGTAATACGCTTTTGGTCCACTCTGGAAAAAATTATCGAAGCCTTCACAGGCTGTAGACCACGCGCTGATGACTTGAAGTGGGCACAGAAGCGTTCATAGGATGACGCTCTTACACTTGCAGTAAGTGCGTTGATAGCCCTCGTTGATAATGTGTACCAACTACACCCCATTGAGCTGAGTTTTTGTTATTCAAAGCTAGGCTTACAAGAAAAGATTTACTATCACTTTTCTGATCGTTTATTTCCAGCACATCACCGTCGTACTGTGTTGTGTCAATTATTAATTTTAATTATATGGTGCCTATACTTTTCTCATTGGGATAAGTATTAGAAGTTATTAGAATAAGAGCTAGTGTACATTCAGCGGCTGAATTTCTATTGGAACTAAGTTCACGAATTTACAGTACCTGGGTACTGCTACGTAATATCGCTTTGGTGTAGTTGTGCCGATCCCTCTAAGGTTTAATTTTCGATTCAGTTACAGATGAAATAGGAATAGATTCGGCTAGGATGGTTTCTAAAATGTATAATTGTATACCTACTGATCTTTATGAAGTTCACGGCTTTCCACACTCCTTGCCCTCAAGGAAGATGAAATCAGATGGTAGTAGATAGGAGATACACTGCTAAAGAAATTAAAAACCCGACTTCAAGTAAAACACGTAGTCGACAGCAGGACAACCTTTACAAAACTGCCCGTAACTAGTTGATTAGAGTGCATGGGTGTAAAAGTCAAGGTTCTGTCGAATAAACCCAAAAAATTGTCAACAAACCGACTGCTAAGCATTAACTACTACCACAGCTACGCAGGCGCGACCTACCTAGGTACTTCGCAACGAGTTGAATTGTCAAACTTGGGTCCCGCCTGATTAGTAGTCGGGTGTTTTAATTAGCTTTTTATTTTTGTCTTTGCAGTGCTGAATTTTTAGTTGACTTATGCTAATTTCAGTATATGACCCTATATATGTAGCCTATGACACTCGAGCAAACAGGAAGAATCAATTGAGTATAATTTGTCAAAATATGACCAGTGGGTAAGTTATGAGGGAACATGGAATCGAACATACATACATACATACATACGTACGTACGTACATACATGCTTACGAGCCAAACACATTACCCTCCTTTTATCTCCCTTTACCCTCCTGACCCACGCCGCAGTCGGGTGAAAAGAAGAGTCCGATGACTTTTTCATGGATCTCATCAAAATATTTATATGGGAGGTACTCCCTCTATAATCCATGAAATCAGGCAACGTGGTAAAGAATTATGTGAGGAAGAATTCAGAGAAAATATAGAAAAGGAATTGAAACTCTTTAAAGTCGGTTGAAATAGGGATTGATACAAGTAATTTAAAATACTAGTACGGTAAAGCCAGCCGGTAGTTGTTTCTCTCCGTTTGTAGTTCTGTTACCAATGTAGGTAATAATTAATCTCCAGTTTGAAGAATTAAAAAAGACTTATTAGTCTGATTTCTTTTTGTGATGCAAATCGATCTCACAGGCAATAAACTGGCACGAACTGGAAGTTAGAAACAATAATTAACAATTTACATAATATACTAAAATAAATTATAAATACATACCTAATTTATTTTAGTTTAATCATTAAAGATACCTAAGTGCTAAAGCTTATACGTATAATCTAACCAAAAAGTGATCTGTGCCATAAACTAAGTTGACGAGCATTTATACCAAGTTTCGTATAAATCCAACTTTAAATATTTTACTTTCCTCACAAAACTTGGCACCCCTCGCCCATTTCGCCCCAATAGGGGTTGAATTTTTCAAAACTGAGATATGTTCGTTAATTTACATGTTTTCTATAAAAATATCTACTATAAATACGTTATGCCACGTACAAACTTTGGCACTACCTTAGGGGTAATATTTAAGGGGTAAATATAATATTTTACTTACCATACAAAATTTTAAATTGTAAAAGGTTAAATTTTAAACTGAGAAAATATGTTTTATGAATTGTATTAAGCATTATTAGCTTAAGAAGAATCGACCATGAATATTTTACTCCAGTACAAACTTTTCCACCCTGTTAGGGCATATTTCGTAAAATGCGCCCTTATTCCTTGATATGAAATATTGTTCAAATTATTATATTATGAAATTTCGCCGACCTATAAAAGTGCCGCCCGTGGCGGGCCGCCCCCACTACGCTACGCCACTGCCATGGTGCATCACTTGAATTGCTCTTCAACACCTACTTTCAAATGACTGACTTGTTCGAGCGATGCTTTTGTTTCGTTGACGCCTCCATTCGTACAGTCACATCATATCGAACTTTAGATACTAGCACTCTAAACAGTTACGTACGTTAAGTACGACTTGCAACGAAAATGTAAAGATTAACATGTTGTCGACTGTACGGCCTTGCCTTACACCGCTCGTCTTTAATAGCGTCAGTGGAATCAAAACATCGATCAAAATTAAGCAATTTGTATCAAGTAAGCGAGCATTCAAGGTGTTATGTCAGTTTATGAAATTTATATTAATTAAGGAGTAATTAAGCGACCTCCTGGGCTCTGAATAATTCAAGGCGCTGGATGACGCCGTACCTACTTGATTTGTAGAAATAGCCTCGGTCTGGGTGTATTTCCACGTTTTTTTTTATCCTTGCCTGGTTACCACAGCACAGGGTATCCCAGTTATTATAGGTATCACCATGCACGGGAATTTAATGATTTGTAAATATACATAATCTGTGTCAAATAACATTAGCAGCTACTTATGAGCTACCGGCTTCTCAGAACCCGGAAGCAAATGCCAGACTCGAAAGAAACATTACCACTGTGCCTATGCCTAGGTATAATTTTGTCGTTGTTCCAAAGTCTGTAATTATTTTGAATAGTTTTTTTTATTTTATTTTGCCTCTTTGGTCTATCTATTTACCATTCGATTCCCAATGAGGACCACCATATTGTACAAATGGCTGAGTCCAGGGGGGTGAGTCTCTAAAATATACAGTTGATCAATAGTCATATTAGTCCGACAATGGTCGTTTCGATTCCCGTGCGACTTAACTCAGCGCCTCTCGCGATCGATCTTTTTCTTGAGAAATGTTATTTAATTTGCGCTGGTTATACCCCTGGAATGACACTGCTATTGCTTTGTAGAGTACCAAATTGAGTCAAATATCAACCATTGTCGTGCTTATTTCATTCTATTGAAAACTATATAAGTATTAGACTCTAGGGCCTGGTTGGTGTATTTCTATGTTTGCGATGTCCTTGCCCAGTTATCCTAGCACGGGGAATCCTAGTTTGGCACCAGGACAAGTGATTGTGTTGCGTGGAAGTTATTATTCTTTAAAGTGACAATACAATTGTACAGATACTAATATTATAATTATTATGTATTTAAAAACCTATTTAGTGGCTAAAAATTTCACCCATGCCGGGATTCGAACCCGCAACCTCTGGCTATCCGTACCAGCGCTCTACCAATTGAGCCAATGGGCGACTCACGGCATCAGTGAAATTTCGAACCTCTTTACAATATTCTCTGTATTACGTACTCTGTATTATGTATTACCAGTAAGCTAAAGTCAATGCCCAGTAATCTATCTGCGAATTGTTCAGGCAGACCGGGTACCCAATGCTTAACTTTGGTTTAGAGTTTTTTTAATGTCAGCCTTAAAGGCTGTTAAGTGAATACTTAAGTGTACACGTGTTAAGTGGTTAGGTAAGCGTACTAGAATTAGATTCAACGAAGGAATCCTGCCGATGACATGCCTTCAAATAGTGGTCGTCAATCTCCGGTCCTCGGCTTAATGATATCGGTGAGGAGCGGCCTGTTAAGATAGTTTTGCCATCTACGGTGAAGTCGTGTCTTGGCAGGTTATAAAAATGACAATTGTTTGGTGGTATTAACTACCCAATTCACGAATGTGAGGTCCCATAGTAGATAGATAGAAGATAGAATATACTTTATTGTACACAGTAATTTCTTATATCGAAATATAGTACAATTTGCGGCCTTATTGTTAAACGCAATTGCTTCCAAGCAACCAAAGACAGAGATAACAAATAAATTAGAGACGGGTATAGTTGGTGCAATTAAGAAATATTGAAATTATTAGTCATAAGTAATAGCAATAATACCCCATATTGTTCTATGTGGCATTTGACCAAAGCAGAGCGACGTCACTGACTTATTTTATTACGTAACTTTAATTAAATTTGCAAACTTTAATCACCCTAAAACTTGTGCCAATAAATTATTGTTTATCAATTATAATATTTAAAGTGCTCTGTAGGCCTTTTAGACTATGTTTAGTTACTCTCTTGATCACTTAATACGTGTAAGCAGGCCACAGACCAAGAAAATAAGTGACTTATATGCCTTTACCTATTTTACCGGAGGCCCCAGTGCTTTTGCCACCTGTCTTCTGACATGGTTAAAAATATAACTTTTGATTATTGTAACCGTAAAATATTATTAGAATTTAAACTACCACTCCGATGCGTGCCCAATGACCATAACCTATTGAATTTTATAGGACTTTGTTCGTGCCCTAATATTTACCGGTTTTGTTCCGAGCAACATAAGTATAAAATGGCACATAGGTACCTTATGCTTTGTAGCACATAGGTACATAACATGACTATTACTCGTTTTTACTCTCGCGCAGTACATCGATTTTAAGATATTTTCTAGGTTCGATTCCCAGTACGGGCATGTACCTATGACTTTGTTGCTTTTCAAAGTTATGTACACCTGTGCATTTATAGTAGCAATACCACACGTAGCGGTGAAATTTCATCGTAAGGTAACCCGCGGGTTGCTTAACTCCGCACGTATTGACTTTTCTTTCCTGTGGGCTAGGCTGACTAAGCTGTCAGAAAAATATAGGTGATAGGCAAGCCTACTCCATCTAAAAACAATGTCCCAGGAACTGCAGTGTCCGGGCCCTTCACTCATCTACAAAGTGTGAGTGAAAGTGCCATTGGACGCTGTGTAAGTGATCTCATTACGTAGACGCAAAGGCCATAGCAGACGATTTCTAGAATTGAAGACGTGTGTTTTTACATAATGAATGAACCAATCGATTTTACTTAACAGGGCCTTGAAAGATCGACGCCCTTACTGATATCAAAACAAACTACTTATCCATAAAATTTTAATGCGCAATCAATAAAAAAAGGGTTATTATAACGTCAAAAATCTTGACACGCAATAGATGCGTAACTTCCCAGCGTTTCTAGGGCACGCACGAAGTGTATGGTCAAACTACGGCAGCGCTAGAAGCGCTACGCTTAGTAAGCGAAGTTTTGAATAGGTACTCGTACCTAATTACTGCGATTCCTCCTGGGAAACCCTGTACATTTGTACACATGGCCTCAGTCGGGGTGTATTTCCATGGTTGTGATGACCTTGCCTGGTTACCGTAGCACAGGGTATCCTAGTTTGGGACCAGGACAAGTGTTTGTGTGGCATGGAAGTTAGTACTATTTAGCAACGCGTTGAAATTTAAAATTCGTTTTCTAATAGCTTAAAATCTCGATGAGGTTACTGCAAAAAATGCAATAAATTGTGTGTTTTGAACAATGTCTATAACATTTTGAAACTTAATATACACCCTTGATTTTAGAGACTTGGTTCCTATCTAAAAAATCGTAATCATACAGTTGGATTTCCGGGAAGGGTTTATTGTCCGGTAAACAAAATCTGAACAGCTTTTTCAAGCGGTTGAATAGCTTGTACGTACGTGCCTTAGTTTCATGTGGAATTAGAATAAGTGCTTAGTACCTATACTGCTGGTATTTTACTTTGGTCTTTAGGCACCACAGCTTTGACTAGAATCGATTGGCATTGAAGACGCTGTTTCGATGATTTGCCTTATTTTTCCGCTTTGGAATATGAAACTAGTCGAGGCAGTTTTCATGCATTAGCGTCAACGCTATCAACACAACGATGGTCATAAATGTTAGAGTGCAATCTTGCCTCTTATACGGGGTTATTAGGTTTCCCCGCTAATGATGAAAATTACGTCGACTAGATTTTGCCATGAATAGATAGTAGGTAATAAAATAATCAAACGGCGTGTATTGAAATTAACCGCTTGAGTTGAAAATGTGAGTAATTTTGCTGAATTTTTTCACGGTTTTTATAGTTTCAGTAACACGTTGTTTATCTGATAACTGAATACACACTATTGATAGGAAATAATATTATTATTGTAAGCTTGTTGCCAGCCACAGATAAAAAATGAGCTTTTTTGGCATATTGTGCTATTTTTATATTTCCATACACAAAAAAAAATTCTTAGTCATTGTTATTACTATTATACTTATGTAATGTTTAATGTGCAATATTATGGTAAATTGTGTGTATTTAAAATTAAATTAAGTTTAGACCGTTTTTGCATTTTTAACACAAATTAGTCATTAATTATACTTAGTGTGTTTTATTCAATGTTTTATCTTATTATATGGATCCTCAGATCATAGAAAGAAGGAGATATGCCCTAATCGCGAAATAAGTCTACCGCTGTCGCCACTTTTGAAGATGTGTGCGTTTTCATTACATGCACAATATTGTAAATATTAGGTTCACGCACACGTCTATCCAGTCATCTACTAGCGTTCTAATCTTCTAATTGGTTCGCACACTATGAAAAACAATTGTACGAATACACTCGTACACGTAAACAACAGCGTCGGTGAACTCCTTAGGGATGGAACACTTGTATCAAATAATACATTTATCGATAAAATTATGCGATGAGAGGTTATTGCTTTATAAACAGTAAGTACTCTTCGTGTAGAGGTATAAAAACAGAACATGTTAAATTTACAAAAACAATATTATTAAAATAAATAATCCTATTATTGTCCCGTGAAATGTAAATATTTATTAAGTATGTGTCTTTTTGACAGTATTTGTGGCTTCAGTATATGATAAAGACGCAAACTTGGCTTTCTATTGATGTCGAATTTGATTATTTTGATAATGGTGATGACCCTTATACTGTCTACTAATACGGTAAGTTAAAAATGTTTATATGTTAAATTTGTTGGACAGAACACCACTAAAGCATATTTGGTACTGACGCTGCCTGAAAAGCTAGGTCTTCTGGGTTTCAATCCTGGTAATGGAAAGAACTTACTAATATTAAATTTGTGTGAAGAGCACGTCCAAGGTGAGGGACGCATTTGTGCCTGGGTCTTGGATATTTTATTTAGTATATGTATGCCCACTGTAACGTGAAATGCTCTAACATTACCATTTACAAATTGGCTTATATTGGTAACTCTGTTAGGTCTCTGTAAATTAACAGTAGCTTTTGTTGGGTGGAAGAATGAAGTGCTGACTTTTTTAAGAATACAATAGCAATTACTTTCTCATTCTCTGAAAATAATTCACCCAGCTAGATCAAAAATAAAACAAACACATGTATAAACTCGAAAAACAACCATTTTTCTGAAGAAAAAGCCACTTGCCTGCGTAACAGCAATATATTGGAAATCAGTAGCCATGCTTGGATTCTCGGGATTAACTACAGAATATGTTGATGGCTGTGATTGAAATGTATCATGGGCTTGTAATTTAAGTAACTTCCTAATTATTTATCAAATTTTGGATATCCCTATCACTGCTCCGTTTGATTTCCCAGAAACTTACGTTGGAACAGCCCATGGGAAGTCTTCGTGACTTTTTTGTCTCCTGAAAATTACTGTCGTTAAGTGTTCCGAACAAACCGTACTGGATTTTGAAAGAAACCAACTATTTGATCTTCCTGCAGCGGATATTTTTTTTTATGTTGGGATCGGGACGATAATAGCTAAAAAATAAGCAAAAAGTCTGGTATTGTAATACTAAATATTAAACTGGCCAAGTATGAATCGGACTTGCGCTCCAAGCGTTTTGCACATCACACATTTATTTTATAAAGTAGTTTTTTTTTTCATAAAATCCACTGACACTTTACCTTGTCATAGACTTTCCTGTAATCTATATGAAAAATACTATTTCTTATATTTTAAAAATAAATTGATCTCAGTAAATTTAAGGATAAAAAGTTATTTTTTTATGTTTTGATATTATAGTATAAATCTATTATGTGTAATGTACCTATGTGTGATAAAGAAACCGTTTAGTTCAGTGACGTGTCTATCTGAAGATATTTTTGAGTTTCAGGTTAGTCATGCAAATAGCTATATCTAAAAAGAAAAAAAAATTATGATCCGTCAACCTTCCGTAATAACATCGATAAATTATTGATAATATTGCATGTACACCGCCACTGCCCTACGGCGTGCACTCGAAGCTACGTAAGGTGTTTGCACTGACAGGTTAAAGCTTCTTAGGGTGAAATTTTTAAAAATACATTAAAAATAGAAATAATACTAATAGCATTCGAAAATGGTATGTTAATCTACATGTCCTTTAGTTTTGTTTAATACTCCGATTTTTACAAATAAACACGCTACAGACTGGCATTTCGAAATAAATATGGAGCTCCTGCGTCAACAACGGTTGCCACGCAAATGAGTCTGCGCTGAGAGCGGTGCGCGCCGCTATGATCAATTTGATCATATCGAGGCGACACGGACCACGCCCCCATGCCATATCTCCTTCTTTCTATGATCTTAGTATGGATCAAAAAGTTATAAGTAATTTTATAAAACTAGTTATGTTTACTAAAGTACATTAAATTTTAATAAAAAAAATTATTTAAGCAAGTGTAATAATTTATTACCTACTAGGTACATCTTTATTACATCAATTTAATGTCGGAATAAGTATTATAAACAAGCTGCGAACACAATTTCGTTCGCGCAGAAACATGGGTAACTTATTGGGAGAGATAAGTAACTTATTATATCCATTTTTAAAAAGAAATAAAGGTATCAGTGGCGTAAGTTCTCAGAACGTCATTGTTATCGAATAGCCCTCTGCGATAAAGGCAGAAACGTACTTAACATAAAAACGTTCTCACCAATGAGGCACATGGAGCTTTTGTATTTTCTAAGACTTTCTACCGACTTCTAACTTTAGGAGCCACACTAGAAGATATAAGTATCTACGCAAATGGAGACATCTAATTATTTCAATGCCTTTCTTTGAATCTTGTTAATAATTGATTAAGAAAATATTGATCAAGTCGATCAATAACCGTGTACTTGGCCTTGATAGTCCTCCTATTGTGTTTATTATCTTGTAGGTTCATTATAAAATCATTTACTTGCATTCTAAAGTAACTAAGTATTCTAGAGTTGTCGAGAAAAAATCTGACGCATTTATGATATCACTGGATGGTAAGTTGTTACTCATGTCTCTTCTATTGTTTGGTTTTGTTTCCGATTTACGTCGATGAGCTTGTTGATCCTTTCAAAGTAAGATATGAAAACTTAACCTTGCACATTGATAGTAGGTGAGGTACCTACTGTCAATGTGTAAACTTGTAAGCACATTATGAAATCCGTTACTAGCATAGCATACTAAAGTAGAGCACTACAGTAGTCCAGAGAAAAAATCTGAGGCATTTCTGATATTACTAGATGGCAAGTTGTTACTCATGTCTCTTCTCTTGTTTTGTTTCTGGTTTACGTCGATGAGCGAGTCGATCGTTTCGAAGTACGAGATGTTCCAAAACTTAACCTCATTATCATGCGAGCATGAGGCGAGGAGTTGACCGTCGTGGCTGATGTCGAGTCGCTCGACGGGGAGCGGATGCTGCCCCACTACGCCCAACTGCCGCTGTGGGAACATGTGGGCGGCGCGCAGCACGCCGTCCTCGCCTGAAGTCACCACGATATTTTCAGTTATAGGCACCATGCAGGCTATAGAATGTTTGTGCCCGACGTATTCGTCGCTGTGTAAGCCGAATTCTTTCCAGTTAAACAAGTACAGTCTGCCTTTCGACGAGCCAGCCAACAGTTTTGTCTCCGAACGAAAAAGCCCGAGACACGTCAATTCCGAGTCGTAATCTTCAGATGTTGTGTAGACTTTACTGCAAGGAAAGAAGGGAATAATACATAATTGTTCTTAAATGGAAGGGAATAAACCTTAATTGTCGACCTTAGCGCGCTCGGTAGTTGCTAACTGTGAAGGAATACATTGTGAGGCCTGAGGTGTTCATATGCCTTAACGGTTAAAATTGACAATCCACGGTGGGCTCGCGTGGTCCATTAGTCTATTCTCTCTTTGTGCCCTACAGTGGCTTTACGTACTTACTATAGAGGCATTATTTTTATTTTAAGCAAAAATGTTTTCTTTCATTCAGATTGTGACAGACTTAAGCAGATTTTATTTGTTTTTATACTATCTTATATAGGCATGGCATAACAGTTATGTATTAGGCACATATATAAAACGGTCACAATATCTGTGCATCCGGCTAGATGATGTAAAATCGGTGCTCTGGTACTCTATGAACTAAATCAGTTTAAATGTGCTTAATCAGTTGTTTTTTGACACGTAGTTTTTTTTTTTGAACTGGGTGGAGCTTGGTTAAATCAATCTATTTTATAAATTGATTAATTACTGCTTTCTTATTTGTATTTCTGTTTTTGGTGTAATTTTCTCATTACATACGTTAATGGTATCACATGTGAACGGTCTGCGTTCAAGCTAATCTAAAACTAATTGTGAAGACTTAATTGGCTGAGTGTGTCCTATTTATCTATGTAATGTAAACCTGTAATAGGTGTTAGTCTTCCTAGAGAATAAAATAATAAATAATAATAAAATGGAAGTTGTAACAACTATTGGCAGGGTCTTGAGATTGGAAATAATTATATTTAAAAAAAAAATTAATGCTGCACCTGCATACCCATCATCTCGGTCGTTCCAAAACCCTGTATTAGTATCGGGCCTTAACACATTTTCGAGACCGAAGACACATTTTCCTACATAACCGGGTTCTGTACAAAGGCTTAAGGGCAGTTTTAATATGAAGTTAGTAGCACTTCTTCTTAAAATATAAAGCACACTGCACTGTCAACTTCTTTCTTTTCTACAAAGACTTTAAAAAAAAAAGCATTTTTATCACAGCATTATGCTATCTCACCTTGATTTTAAATCAATGGATGTCAGCACACCATCTCCGCCCGCACATACTAGATATTTTTGTGTTTCATTAGTTATCATGTCCGAAATGTTTTCTTCCCCAATTTTCAAACTGAATATAGAATCTGGTTTTCTTAAATCCCATAATTTTACTGTTCCTCCATCGTCACCTACAAGCAGACAAATAATGTTAACATTTAAATGTAATAAATACTTTTGCACAGATTCAACTGAACGATTTGTTACGCTCGCGCTCCATTGAGTTTGGAGCGCAGGAATCTTGCGGCACCAGTCTATCAATGATATCGTTCGTTTGGAGAGCTCTTGTTGCTGCCAGGCCTGCCTCACTCACCGTCTAGTCTAATATTTATTTGTACTTACATAGTTTTTCAATAGAATGATTTAAGCATGAGAATGGTTATTTTCCTCTATTTGGTTGTCTACATAGCAATAAGAAGAAGTATGTGTAGTGTTACTTTGAATGACAGGATACGCAATAGTCTGATTAGAGAACGTTGTGGACTGAAAGAGAATGTAGTGACTAGAATTGAGAAAGGAATGTTGCGTTGGTTTGGACATGTGGAAAGGATGAAGGAAGAAAGATTGACGAAACAAATATATATTGCGAATGTGAGTGGATGGGTTAGTAAGGGTCGTCCCAGGCGGACATGCATCGACCAGATAGGGGATGTATTAGCAAAGGGAAAGATAAAAAGTACCCGGAACCGGCGTGCGTGCATGCAACGACTTATGAACGTTGATGAAGCGAAGGTGATCTGTCAGGATCGTGGCAAGTGGCAGTCCCTGGTCTCTGCCTACCCCTCTGGGATACAGGCATGAGGTTATGTATGTATGTATGTACATAACAATAGCAGTACAATGTCATTCCAGCTGTATAACCCGCGCAAATTATATAGGAATCACTGGCGAAGAAGATCGAATTGGGCGAGGCACTGAACCAAGTAGCGCGGGTTACACCATTGCAATGCGATTGGTTACTAGACTACCGATAGTGTAAATGAAATGACCATTATCGGACTAATATGACTATTGAACAACTATGCATTAAAAGCCTCGCCCCCCTGGCTTATCACTAGGGAAGGACTCACGAACGCAGACGCAAGCACGCCCAAGCTTCATTCGTCACCTACGTCACCGACCCAACTGATGTTTTAAAAATAGAGAAACATAAAAAATATTGTGCAAAAATACTGCTTAAAGAAAACGGATTGCGATCCAAATTCTACTTTTTTTATGCTTCCGAAGTATCCTGACTGAAAGCTAAGATCTACTTTATAGAAGTTATTTTTTATGTAGCCTATAAACGTCCCTCTGCGGGACACAAGCCTCTCAGAGAGAGAGAATATGGGCTTAATTAGTTATTATTATTATGAAACTATAATTCGCGAAAGGTACACTAAGTAGGTAGATAGATAGATAGATAGAGAACTCTTTATTGCACAACCAGAAAAATATTACAACCATGATTCTTAAATCTAAGTAATGTTATACAATTGGCGGTCTTATCACTAAGAGCGATCTCTTCCAGACAACCTTTGGATGGAGTGGATTGCATGAAGAATATAGTCGGTACGTGGTGCATGTACATAAATAATTAAATCGAAAATATATTGATAACAAACAGCAAGGGAGTGCGAGAATATAATTACTTATAATTACCTACGATATAATGTACATATATTTAAATAATAATATACATACACCTAAAAAATAAATACATATCCAATTAAATACATATAGGTAAGCAACATATACTTAAATAATAATATACATAAATACCTAAAAATAAATACTTATACAATTAATACATAGGTACCTACTTAGTAGGCAGTAAGTAATTTCCTAGGTACCTACTTAGGTTACAAAAATAAGAAGGCGTTGAGATAACAGGTAAGAGGAAAGGTGTACCAGGTTGATGTACTATTCTTTCACGAAAACCACAACAACAAAGGAATTTCTGTTTGAAATTGATGACCCACTTAGATCTAAGATGTTTAGTTTCATAAACAACACAATCATCTTTGAAACGGCAAAAAAGTAATCAAATATTTAAATTAAATTATTCTTCTCGAAGGCAACCATAGTGTGGTCAGAAGAGTCCAGAAGCTTATCTTCATCTAGATGTGAATATAACTAGGAAATTGGCGGCGGCGGCGTGCGGTCTAATTGCACCTTTGTATCGCTACAAGAGTCCCTATTGCGGAGTGAATCTTCTATACCTGTTATTATTTTATTGTGTTCTTACTGATATTACTACGGTTCTTGAACCGCAGGGAAGAACCGTATCGGAGTGATGGGAAACGTCCGGACGGTCTCACTTTGTGCCGTGGGAGAAGGGACAAAGCCTGCTCTGGGATGTCTGCACAATTGCCCCATCACATGTGTGCTATCTCCGGGGGCTGCAGCAGAGGCTTTAGGGCTTTGGCTCTCGGGGTCTGAGACACTCAGAGGAAAGACTATTAAAGAGGCAGGACGTCGTCTGAGGAACCATGTCTTGGCCCACCATTCTGGGGCATAATTGATGCAAAGGATCTTCCTTGCTGCAGCACGCTAATGCTGCTAGAGTAGGAACCTTTGTGTCAGACATGTCACAGGCCGGTTTGATGATTTTATTTTGTATTGTGTGTATGTCTATTTTTTATTTTTTAAATTATATTTATTACTACTATCGTAATTAGTTAAGACGTAACTATTGTCGATTTATTCAGTTTATGTTATTCTTTTGATTGTATGTGTGACATTTCTCAATTAGTAAATATATAATATAACGTAAGAGAGTGAAAGAGAATATAAGGAATTTTCTGTTGTAGAAAGCTTCAAAATAAATTTAATTTTTTTTATTAATTAGAAATTTTAAAATCTATTAATTTACCTGTAACAAATTTGTTATTGTCAAGATATTTGAGACAGTAAACCGGTTCATCATGGGCTTCTTCATAACATCTCTTCAGTTTTCCAGACTCAACATCAGCTACCATAATTGTCTTGTCCTGAAACAGATGGCCATTGTATGTGTTAATAGATGCTTAACCAGCAGTAGTTGTGGTCCATATGCTGGAAGGTTAGCAATAAACTTAACAGATATTCATCAGATATTTTGAACATAAAAGCAGTAGTTGAACGATGTTATGTTATATTCCAATTTGTAGGTTGTAGAAAAATGTCTATATTGTTCTGAAAAGTATATTTTCGCAGAATATACTTTTCCTTTATTTAGCAAACTCACAATTAAGACTCACCAAAACAATGGCCTTGTTGGTCTAGTTTTAATAGGCTAGACTAACAAAACAGAGGTTGTTGTTAGATTCCTGCCATATTTGATTTCTACAAATGGCCTCTGGCTTTGTGAATTTTCTAAGTACTATGTGCTTGTCTGGTCACATTTTTTAAACCTAATTTTGACCAGGTCAAGTGATTGTGTGGAAGTTATTATTATTCAAAAAACCCAATATAAGACAATGCATTGTACCTTTGATGCAGAATACAATGACACACCGTCAGAATCAAACTCTACAGACCGACAGGCTTTCATGTGCAACTCCAATGTATTCAGTAACTTTGTCTCTTCATTATTGTATTCATATAAAAGCACATCTCCTACTATATTTGCTAGAGCTATTATATTTCTTGCGGGACTAAACGAGATGTCCACCACAAAATCATCAGAAGTTATTATTGGAGGATAATTGCGAGTTTTGTTCAGTTCTGCTTTGATAGCCTTAGTTAGTTCATCTTCATCGTCCGTGTCAGCATTTTCATCTTCAGTGTTGTCTGTTGCGTCTGCTTCAACTTCTGTAAGTGGAAAATATCATTCTTATAGTCTTGGTTTTAGTGTGGGTGTATTTTCATGTTTGAGATGTTCTTGCCAGATTATCAGATCCTAGTTTGGGACCAGGACAAGTAAGTTGCTTTATTTATAAATTTTTATAGTGACACTGACACTGCGTCCACTGTTGAACATGCACCTTAGCAGCTTGCCCACTTCTTTATATCCTTGGTCATAGTCGTTGAGACATCAGTGATTTGCCTTAGTCTATCTGTATGAGAATGAAGTTATTAGGTGTAATGGGTATCCTAGTTTTATAAACATATCATAACACAGATTTTCTGAAAAATGGACACTGTTTCTTCATTCAGGAGCAGGTTGAACAAAATCCACATGGCATGGTGTTTATTACATTAACAGTCAATGCAGACAGGTAGGCTAATGCAACTAAGAGCAAGTAATTATTACACCAAAAGAATTTTTACAATCTTACAAAATTATTTTTAATTTGATTGAAATGTTAATGCGAAATTCTAAGGTACGTGTGATAAAAATAAAACTAAGAGATTTTGGCAATAACAAAAGACTAGAAAGTTTTCTTTTTTTATTTCGCTACAAATTAAACATAATATATATTATGATAATAGGTCGGTAAATATGAATGTAACGAGCGATCTATCAAACGTAACAGTTGGCTAGTTTTAATGTACTAAATCACCTGTACCTACAGATATGTATGTATATGTTTGTCATAAATAAAATGAAAACTATTCCTGGAAGCAATCTTGAAATTTTGAAAATGGACGATGGAAAATGCCGTTTTGAATTTAGAAATGCTAGCAGTCCGTTTGGAGTGTTAGAGGCATGACGCATCGTCAACGGGGAACTTTATGGGGTTCAACGGTAGATATAGGTGCAGTGCGGTGGGTCCATAAAACAATTGAACTGAAATACCCTCGGGCTCAGGCTGGTCTTGATCCTCATCCATAGAATCGTCATTATCACTTAGTTCAGTATCGCTATCGTCGGACGAGTCTTTGTCAAAATCACGAAATCCAAAAGTCATGATTGTGGGTTCTAATCACAGGTTCTAACAATAGAATAAATGGTTTTACACGAACTTCAAAATTGGAAACACCACCCAGAAAGACAAGAATCCTACCACAGGACTGTGTGTGACAGTGACACTGTTTTTTTTTTTTTTTTTTTTAATAAAGGGTTTTACGGCCCTGGATCCGTGTCCTTTTGAGCCTTGAGTATTGTATTAGTTTTTTATAGTATTAGTTTTCAGATAAGGGCACTTATCACTTCCGTATCACTTCACTATAATGTTCAGTTTTTCCAGTCACTTTAAATTTTTATTCCACTGTTCATAATGAATTTATATAAGGGGGCGAAAAAGGTAGGATTGCTAAGTAGATTTGGAAGAAGAGTTGGTGTAGGGACACCCGTTTCGCAGCTGATTGTGTCAAGTTCCGTGATAAGTATTAATCTGTGCAATTTAAATTCTTGACAGTTGAGCACGAGATGGTTTAGGTCGGCGTTTTCAGTTCCACAGTAAATGCAGTTCGAATCTTGGGCTAGGCTGAGTCTATAAAGGTGAGCTTGGGTTTGGCAGTGGCCGAATCTCATTCTGTTTAGGGTGGTTATGTATTTCCGGCAGTTTATGTCTTTTTTCCGATGGTACCAAGGTTGGGCGGGCGGGCTTCCTTGGATGTCTCTATACCAGCTTCCTTTCTCTTTACTGATCTCATTCCAGTAGTTGCACCATATTGCTTTCAGATTCTCATTCAGATGAACATGGAGATCAGTAAATGGCAATTTGAGGTCTGTAGAGTGATCCTCGTCAGGGTCCAGATTTGCAGCTCGATCGACGACTTCATTTCCAGTGATACCCCGGTGAGCAGGTACCCACATTAACTTAACTACCTTACCACTAACTAACAAACTATTTAACAAATTCTTTATATTATAGATGAGATAATTTACATTATAACGAAGGCAGTTACCTTCTAAAGCTAATAATACACTGAGTGAGTCAGTAAATATAATTATATTACAAGTATCAATATTTTGAACGTAAATTAAAGCTTGATGGATAGCATAAGCTTCGGCGGTAAAAATGCTACATCTAGTGTCAATTTTAAAACATTTAGTTTTCTTTAACTGAGGGTCAAAAAATGCTGAGTTTACCCTATCAACTGTTTTAGAGCCATCAGTATAGATGGAATACAGATGATTATTTTCCAGGAAAGCAAGTAAATCTTGTTGGTTCGTAATGCATGGTTTATGTACAAAATTATTTTTCAATAGAATATCGAGATCCATCCTATAGAGGGGCCACAAATTATCCTGATGCAAATTTTTTGTTAAATCATTCAAATGTAAAACTATTCTTAATAAGGTTGGTATGTTACCATTTAATATCTGATTAAAATTTGCATAAGGAGCCACTGAATTGCCCAATTCAGTGGCATGCATTGGTAAAATGTGATCTAAGACAACTCTATTATTTTTAGTTAACATTTTCAAACAGAACCTTTCAGCTAGCTGTAGACGTCTAAGATGTAAAGGGGGAATGCAAGCCTCACATTGCATTGCATTAATTGGAGTAGAGCACATAGCCCCTGTAATAATTCTCAAAGCTTTATTCTGAATAACTTCTAATTTCTTCAGCAAAGCAAGGCTTGCCCCCATATAAGCAATTGAGCTATAATCGAAATGGCTGCGCATAATGCTCTTATATAACATAGATAATATTTTTGGGTCAGACCCCCAATGTACTCCTGCCAGAGACCGAAGTATATTAAGGGCTTTGGAGGCGTTTTTGATGATATAATTTATGTGAGATTCAAATGTTAGCCTATGATCCAGCAATATACCAAGAAACTTCTTTTCTTTCAACCAAGGTATAGGGAGATTATTGTATTCTACCAAACTATTACAAGGAGAAAGCCTTTTGGAGAAAAGCATAGCTCCACTCTTTAATGGATTTATAACCAATTTGAGCTTATTAAAATAATAATTATGCACTTGAGAGAGGGCTAAATTTAAATTATTTACAGCTATATTTACATCCTTATGTACAGAGTATATTAACAAATCATCTGCATACTGCAGGAATTGAACTCCAGTCTGGGTCAGATATTTATTTATCTGAGATGTATAAATATTGTACAATAAAGGGGATATGGTTGCTCCTTGCATAGTACCTTTAAAAACTTGTCCTGGTCCGTGTAGTATGTTGTTAAATTTAACATACATAGTCCTATCATAAAGAAAATGAAATATCCATTTACAGACATGTCCTGGCATACCAATCTCTGATAAAATTCCTGCCAATACAGATGGATCAACATTATCAAAAGCTCCCTGTACATCAAGAAATGCACATACGGTGGCTGATTGGCTGTGAAAGGAATTCCTGATGTCAGAGATGAGTGAAGTAAAGCTCTCTGTAGCACTACGACCCTTCCTGAAGCCGAATTGCTGCTCTGGTAAGATTTTATTCTGCTCTACGTAATGGTCTAATCTGGTTTTAAGCATAAACTCAAACAATTTACCTACACATGAGGATAAAGAAATTGGTCTATATGAATTAAAGTCATCACTAGACTTGTCTGGTTTCAATATAGGAATAACGCATTGTGTTTTCCAAGCTTCAGGAATGGACTGAGTCATCCACAATACATTGTACATTTCCAATAACGATTTTTGGGCATCAACATGCATGTTCCTAATAAGCTTGTAAGGAATGTCATCTAATCCTGGGGTTGTATCTTTTCTATATTTGATAGCAAATGTGAATTCTGCAAAGGAAAATGGTTCTGAAAGATGAGCACAATTACTATTCCCTGTGTTATTAAAGATTTCATTTAATGAGTTTATGTCTATGTTTTTTTCAGGAGGATACGGTGGAGCATATTTATCAATGAAGGCTGGAATCCATTCGTCGTTTTTGGGCATTTTGGGTAATGTTACACGTTTGAATCTTTTGATGTAATTCCAAATAGTGCTTATAGGTGTATACCTGTTAAAAGATTCAACTAATTTAGTCCATCCGTATTTCTTCTTTTCTTTTAATAATCTTTTTTTAAAAGCATTTAATTTTTTATATTCAATGTAACTCGACATATTACCATTACTTCTATACATATTTAGAGCTTCTTTACTTTTATTAACAGCATCTGAGCATTCATTGTCCCACCAAGGAACAGGCTTTTTAATGACAATGCTATTAGTTTTCCTTAGCTTTGGAATAGTGACATCTTTAATCTGATTAAGTTCTTCGCAAAAATCATTGTAAGTTTTGACTGGGTTACTACTGTCTATATTAAATTGCCCTAATATTCTCTCTGTTTCAGATGCATAAGCCTGCCAATCTGCTTTATTATAAAGATATCGATCAGCGGAATTACCAATATCGTATTTATGAATTGTGGTGTGAATTGTTATAACTGTTGGAAAATGATAGCTGCCCATCGCATCATCATGAACTGTCCACTCGCAAAGAGGAGCAACAGAAGGACTGACAGAAGAAATATCAATTGCAGAAGGCATTTTAGAAGGACTACCTACAGTGGTAGGAACACCAGTGTTTAATATACATAGATCATACTCATCGAGTGTGTTATAGATCTCATTACCGCGAGAGTTAGACCTCAAACACCCAAAAGCGACGTGATGGGCGTTGAGATCGCCCGAAAAAAGCATTGGTTTCGGTAACATATTCAAAATCTGTTTGAGTCTTCTGCACTGAAATCTACGGTTATCATTAGGAGGCGGTATATAACTACAGAGAATTGATAAATTACCAGCATTGGTTTGTAAGATTATTGCAGCAGAATGCATAAAATTGTAAAAAGGAACAGAGACAGTAGAGAATTTCAAATTGGATTTAACTAAAATTGCTACACCTCCTCGTCCATCTTTCCCGTCTTGTCGAATTATATTGTAATTAGGAATATTAAAAGTGCTATTGTTCCTAAGCCAAGTCTCATTTAAAAGACAAACGTCTACATCATTATTTAATAAAAATGAAATTAATAATGGCTTCTTGTTAATAACTCCTTCTACATTAAACTGTACTATTGTAATAAATGATTTATCCATTATTCTGTAGTGATTTAATCAACACTTCCTGCACAATGGAAGCATTGATTTTGGGCAAATTACCATTCGCCAATGTTACCAAAGCTCCTACCAAACCATTTAAGATGAAGTCGCTCTTGACTATTTCTTTGACTAAATTTGAATTTGAGATCACAAGTTGTGGAGGTTCTGTTACTATGGGTTTTGTGGGAGCCTTAGCAATCATTGGCGAAGGCTTGGCTTTCAGTGGAGGGAAGTTCGAGTTGTAGTTTTTGACAATATTGTCTTGTTTTTTGGCTGAAGCAGCAATTTTTGCATAGTTAGTCCTATTAACATGTTCTTCTAACTTGTTTTTTTTAACTGGACAGTCTCTGGAAATTGCCAAGTGAGGCCCTTGGCAGTTGATACATTTCAATTCATCCTCTTTGTCGCATTTTGTGAAGTGGTGCTCACCAGAGCAGATAGAGCACTTCTGCAGTCCTTTACAGAACTTCGCTCCATGGTTAAATCTGAAGCACTTAAAGCACTGCAGAAGTGGTGCTCTGTACTCATTGACCTTAAATCTATACAGATCTAGGTATACATACTCCGGTAGTGTCTGTGACAAGAAAGTCACAGACACTGAACTGTACGGAACAATTTCTCCGTTGACCTTGCGGGTAAAGCGCCTTACGCCTACAATTTCAAATTCTGCTGCAAGTTTCTTAAACAGTTCTTCATTCGTGATACTTGTTGGAACGAAGCGAAGGACCCCAATAGTCTCTACAGACCTCGCGGGAATATAGGCTCTAAAGCCCTGTTTCTTCAGCAGTTCGTCATTCGTCAGGAAGTTGTTCGCATTGGAAGCTTGTCCAAAGCACACACCAATTTTATTAGCATTGATGCGCTTGATGCCCACCACGCCCTTGACGTCATTTTTGAAGATCGTGTTTAGCTGGTCAGGGTTTTTATTACCAATTCTGCCATTTTCGGATTCAACAAAGACAATGAATTCATCGCTCACCAAATTTTCCGCGTACAGCCGCCTGTAACCTGGTTTCAGATATGGCTTGAATCCATCATCCTGCTGCTGCTCGCCGTGATGTTCGCGTCCATGGTCCTCAGTTCGCCCCCTCTTTAATTTGGGAGGAGGTTCATCCTCGGAAAGCCCAGGGGGCTTTGCCCCCGGGCGATCTTTCATCTCGCCGAACCTAACGACGATGTTTTAAATACTTTTAGCGTAAGTTTATCGAGTTTTAACAATTTTCAGAAATATTTTTGAAAAATTTTCAGAAAACGCGCCTATCCTCTTCAAAAGCCCGCCAAAAAAAAAAAACACAGTGACACTGACATTGACATCACAGATTAAAAAGACTCAACTGACATCAGCGGTAGGAAACGTTGGAGCCAATCAGCGGGCCGCGGCCGTAGTGGAAGTGCCAACCATTCGTATAGATGGGGTAATTTATGGTCAATACCGGAACTCTGGCAAGGATGGAAGAAAAGGTACATACAGCTATCTATTCTGTCCTACTGACATCTGTATTGAGCTATCTCTTTTTAAAGTAGTAACAATAATTACATGTCAGCTCCATGTTTTGTTCTGAAGAAACGATGGTCACGTGACAGCGTGCGTACAACAGGCCAAAACGATACCCATACCCAGCCTAGCGCAAGTAGGAACTTTGAAATTTTTGTTCGCATTTAGCCCCGTTTTAATGGCGGACATATTTTTGTCTCACTCTTTAATACTACTTACTCTTTCTTTGCTGTCAATGTCAAACTGAAAACCTAACAAATATGGCGGAACGCGGCACATATTATAACGTTTTCTAGTTAAAATTTTTGTGTTTTAAGTTTGTTCAATATCTAGCTGTGTATATCTTGTTGTACAGTGTTTAGTGATTTTCTTTTAATAATGGCATTGATTGGATGGTGTCAAACTTGTGCCATTTGTAAAATAAGATGCAGCCGGTCAAAGGGTACCAAAAGAAAGTTTATGGGTAAATTTCCTAGGGATGAAGACCGGTAAGTATTTCTGGCTACAGTTTTTGTCATCTTGCACAAGAGCAAGATCATAAATTATGTTAAATAACGTAATTAATATAATATGAGAAAAATACTCAGATGTTTCAATGTCATAGTGATGTGCCATACACATATTCAATATCGATAAAAAAATATCTGATAAGTACCTTGGTCAGAATTACTACTCAGTGTACGACGGGTGAATTGCTGTAAGCCATAACAATGTTTCAACGATGCACTATCCAACGTGGCTGCATTGAATGTTGTTTTTTTTTTTAGATGCAGACAATGGGTGAAAATTGTGGAAGGTCTTATATCGTATATCCCCATCGAAAAGCTCCACCAACATAAATATGTTTGTAGAGATCATTTCCGGCCGAAAGATTTTTACAACGATTTTAAAAGGAAGCCGATTAAAGAAATGGTGAGTTGTGTTATAAACTTATAATGTAACACTACATTTCATGAATAATTATGTAATAAAATACAAAATACGCCTTGCTTTACGTCGAACATTTGAATGTATTTTGCTCCGTCATTTAGAACGCAATATTATTATTACGTCTTAATACATAAATGACATACTTTGATAAACATTTTTTTACAGGGCTGTATCTTCTCTATTTATAAATGCGCCTCCTCTTCCTGATTACTTACTAGCTGAGTTTCCTTACCACGTAGCCACGTCGCATCACTTGAAACTGGTTAGTGATTGGAATTACTAAAATATTTTTTTTACTAATTTTTAACTTAAAATATTTTTTTTATAAAAATGTATTTGATAGTTACATAGTCAATTATGCAGTTATGTGGTAAACAGGAACAAACTATTTATTTTTTTTTTCGGACTATTGCAATTGTTTATTTTCAGATTCAGCTATACAAAAACCTATTAGTTGTCGAGCTTCACAAAACAACTCTGGTACGTAGACTTTTCATGTATCGCTGAAGTTTTTTGTAACTAGAGTTTGTTTACTTTGATAAATTACAAAGTGTTATCATTTTCAGCACCTTGTACAGCAGCCAAAATATCAGCTGTTGCTATTGGTCTAGTAGGGTTTGACCACAATTATTGTGGCCTGGAATCTCAGCATATTTATCAGAACTATCCCGGTAAGTAGCATAGTTTACAAACAAATTAATAATCAATAACGACTCAACTTAACTTTTTTTGACGATTTCAGCACCTGAATCCAAACCACCGATTGATGAAGTTCGCTCAGATTGGACACCTCTAAGGAAAAACCAAATAGCTGCTGAAATTAATTCAATAGACCTTGACCACAATTATTGTGATTTGATAATCAATAATAAAATACTAATTTCATTTGTCGTTTTATTGAAAACATTGATTTTTATTAATTTTATTAGGCTAACTGCGGAGCCCCTGGATGAAAATTTATCGATATCGATAAATGTAGTACCAATGTAAGTGGACGTCCCTAATGCACAGATAAGTTGTTATGTTGGTAGCACTTTTGACATTGCATTTTTGCTCTATTGGTTGGTATTGCTAACGGGGATAAACTCATTACAAAAGTATGTAGGGAGGTCCCGTCTCTTATTTATATGCTCTGTGCCCATACCCTAAATGCCGTAGATAGAGTAGTTTTACTCCCTCTACGCTAAATGCCCTGAGTAAGAGTCCTTGTAAATTTCAATAGTGGCAGCACTCTGAATGTTTTCGAATTTAGTCGGGTTATCGCAAGTGAAAAATCTGTGAAGACGTCGTCGGATTATTTTCGAAAATTGAAATAACTAAAATATTTTGGTGCAAACAACTTACGATAGGATATTGTACAATAAATGCACAATGAGGTGAAAAGTGCGTGCGTGGTGGCTGCAGGTCACATAAGAAACCAAGAAAACGCAGATTATAATATAAACTTCCGAAGTTGAGTAGGTACCTAAAACCTATGTTTTCTCGCGTAAGAGGACCAACGGATAAAATATCACTTTGTAAATAAACTTCCTAATGACTCATTAACCAAAATTACCGTAATTATTGCTTCTAGAACCCTTCTACACCCTAAAATTAGGAAAATTAACCAATCCATTTGTAGTGATGGGATGGCAAAAGCATGGTCGATGAAAATTCGCCTCGGTAGTAGTATAGTCGATACTTGTTCATCACACCTTAGTTTGTCGCGTTAGGTAGTCGCGAACTGTGGTAGGTACGTAATCTAGCTAACCGAGGATACCTTCAAGAAAAGATGATACATATTCTATATACAATTTAATTTCTTTAAAACAAGGTTTTTAACTTTACTATACTAGGTTTACTAGATTTACTATACTAGGTAGGATCTCAGGGTCTAGAGTCTCTAATAATAAATTCGAGTCCACTTTGCACTAGTTAGTTCGGATATGAGAGCACACTTAACTTGCGAAGAGTTGCGGGTAGTACACGGCGATGCGTTAGGTAGATGCGGGTGTATTGCCGTAGGCGGCACCGATCAGGAACTCACAGCCACGCAGCACGCCATGCAGCAAACCAGCAAGGAAGCGTGTAGTAGGAACCCTGGAATTCCAAATTGGGCATTTCTTGGAATGTCTGAATTGGTGTTACTGCCTGCAGCATTCCTTGATGAAATATTATTGGAGATTGAAGATCAGCCATGCAAGCGCCTCTCAATTGTACATTAAGTAGTGATCTCTGATGTGGAAGGTTCGTGCAAAATTTGTCTAGGTAATTTAGGTACTAACTAGGTACCAAGCGATTACAATAGAACTAAAGGAAAGATACTACTGTAGATTTATATGTACAGCTAAAACAGCGTTACAGCATTACTGAGGCTATTATCTACTATCTAATAACTAGGTTTAGCCTCTAAAAGCTAAGAATAAAATTACAATTTCTTTTATTACAATTCCGAAGGTAGAAACGAACAAATACCCAGCGACTAGCATGCAAATTACATAGGAAATAATATAACAACTCACCACTTATGGGAAAACACACTTGTAACACTTAATAGATTCTAAAATTCTAGATTACAGTTTTTGAATAACAAAAATCCGAATTCGAGTACAATTATTATGACTCGGTAGTAAAATTTTGGATTGTATTCTCAGCTCAGGTAACTGATTCGAAAAGAACAAGCGGTAGCGATGAATCT
Organism: Yponomeuta sedellus; assembly: GCA_934045075.1. Classification (NCBI taxonomy): domain Eukaryota; kingdom Metazoa; phylum Arthropoda; class Insecta; order Lepidoptera; family Yponomeutidae; genus Yponomeuta; species Yponomeuta sedellus. Next base: position 14,228,421 of record OW203725.1, on the reverse strand, counting down.
GCGGCGGGGCATTCGTGCCGAGACCGAACGTTTCCGAGTAGTTCCTATTCAATCCGCTAACTAGTATTGTAAAATATCTGTTTGTACAGTTAGTCCGTACGTCGGTTTGTTTAATGTTGTTTTTTTTTTATTGTTTTTTTATTAGTTTTTAATAGATTAGGTTGTAGGTTTAGGTGTAGTTTTTCATTATTCTTTATTTTAGGTATATTTTTGTTATTTTAAGTATAGTTTATAACGTAAGCGTTACAAGTTCATAATCCATTGTTTCTTCTTGTTCAAGTTTTCCCAAATTGATAAATGGAAGCAAAAGTACGCAAAATAGCAGAAATAAGAAACAGGACAAAAACGACTGTGAACTGCACTCAAGGCACTTTAGACCCGAGTGATTTGGACGAAGAAACTTATTGCGAACACGCCTGAAGGAAGATGTGGTGCCCACCTTAGACCAGTAAAAATGGAAGTAATGGTAAGAAAGTTAAATATTTGTTACAGAATATTTTTTTGGATTCGAGCATAACGAAAATAACTACGAAAACTTACAAATTTTTTTTTTCCTTTACCATACTTCCTTAGTAAAGTCTACTACATCCAAACAGTGTCCCAGGCACCACAGCATCCGAGTTGTGCCTTCATCCATTTAATTCATTTAACAGTTTATCTTTATTTCAGTATTTCTAAATCGTAATAAGTAAATAGTGTAATATGAGAATTAATCATCATCAGCCCGGTGAGAATTGATAATATCAAAAAATCAAGCCCGAATTTCCCACATCACGATGTTGCTTATATGAAGACTTCTACGTGTAAACAATTTGTTTTACAAACCCCATCAGCTGTTTTATGTTTGTCCTGAATTTAAATCTCACCCAACGACAATACAAACTACCATAGACTTACCCACAAGGAAAACATCTCTCCAACAGTGTAAATCATGAAAGGTTGAAAGTTAAAAACAAATTGTTAAATGAATGGACGTCAAAGCTGTTAGTTTCACAATTAATAAATTATGTGGTGATCACCTTATTGCAAAAAATATCTGACTATATAGATGCAAATTGTACCTTACTTCGAGGTATGTAATTACTTATCAGGATCAGTCAATAATAGATATAGCTTGTAACCCAAATAGCTTTTATAAAGAGATCTAAAACGAAAGTGTTTAAAAGTGGAATATGTTATTATTTAAGTAGCTCTCTTTTGTAGGTACGCCTTTATTAAAAGTTTCTGTTTGTTTTCAGGTCAGTACTGAACATGGGAAGTGAGCAAAAATGTCTGTTATCTGCCAATCCCACGGTCATGTTCTTCTTTCTTGATCAAATTTACTGCAGCCCGACGTAGTTGATGATCCTTATAGTCTTGCGTTCGAAAATTCCTTCGTTGATGTGTTCATCAACCCCTTAACCTGTTGTCTAAAATCTTTCAACGGAACGTATTTAATTAATTACATGATTTAATCCAAGGTGTCTTCATTTTTTCAACGTTTCTATCGATATCGATAGAAAGTTAGGCTTATCCCTAGTCGCTAGCGTTTGACAGTAGGGCCTGTACGCACCTTGAAATCGGTGCATTGATAAACGTAGGGCCATCTCTGTTTTTCTTATGGATGGTTGGTTAGCGAAAGCAGGACAGCATTACTGTAGAAGGTTTCTGCGAAGTTACTGCTACCCCTTGTTCTGTCTGACACGTCATGACAACAACAGCTGTGCTGGGCCGCTGGGCTTGCCATTGCCATGCCCAGTGTTGCCATGTGCACCGTAATTACGGTAAATGCACCGTACTCAGCAAAAATTTACCACCTACCGTTGAAGCAGGACAACGGTGACGATATCTACCGTAATATGGGAAGGTCTATAAACGATTTAAAAATTATTCGTAAACAAATCGCAACTTTCTGAACGCATCCATACGAATGAGTTGACTTAAAGGTCTAGTCTATATAATCTGTGGTCGGTACTCCCCCGTACATCGTGTCGATATAATGCTAACAAATTAAGTGTGCGCATTAATACGTGTTGTTTCAAGTAGTATAAAAAGAATTACATTTAGTTGGTTAATAGATTTACAATACAATGTGTTTAGTCAAATCTTTGGCTTTTACAGTTGTGAAGTAAATTTTTGAAACTAAAAGAAAATGAGTGGAAGTGACTTTGATTCCCCGTCTGGGGTGGAATTGGTGGAAGTGCCAAAGAAAAAAAGGACACAATACAAGCAAAAATTCCGAGAAGAATGGCTTATAAAACCAGAGTTTCGCGATTGGTTGAGGAAGGATAAGAAAGATGAGTACGTTGCGGTATGTAATATGTGTAATAACAGAACATTGTCGGCTGAATTCAGTGGCCTAACAAGACATAAGGAGACAGCTACGCATATAAATAACGCTAAAAAGTTTACTTCTTCCTCCTCGAAAAACACACAACAATCAATCGTCAGTGCTTTTCAAAATACGCAAACACCATCTGAAAAAGATCTAATCAAAAGTTCTACCCTGAAACTGGCTGCCTTCGTTGCGGAACACAGAATATCTTCAAATACTATGGACCATCTTACGGATTTACTACCTCAGTTGTGCCCTGACTCTAAAATTGCTAAAAGTATAAAACTCAAAAGAACAAAAGTACAAGCAGTTATAAACAATTGTATAGGAGCATCCGAAAAGAAAATTTTAATTGAAGATTTAAAAGTTCAAAAATTTTCGATACTAATTGACGAAAGCACCGATATCAGTGTCACTAAAACTGTAGCCATTGTAGTAAGGTATTTTGATTCAAAACTGGGCCAAGTAATCAGTCGGTTTTGGGACTTGATCCAATTATTTGAGGCAAATACGACAGATCATTCAGCTAATGCTGAAAAAATATTTACAGTGGTCATCGAATCCTTCCAAAAGTATTCTATCCCTGTGGAAAACATGATCGGTTTTGGTTCAGATGGAGCAAATACTATGATGGGCTGTCATAATTCTGTATCCAGCCGATTCCGACTCCTTTGTCAAGGCATCACCATATTAAAGTGCATTTGTCATTCTTTGCATCTCTGTGCCAATGATGCTACCAAAGAACTTCCTTACACTTGTGAAAAGCTAGCCCGAAATGTATATAACTACTTTAAAAACAGCAACAAAAGGCAAAGTGAATTTGTGGAGTTTCAAAGATTTGCTGAAGCAGATGTACATCGAATTTTACGGCCTGCACAAACACGTTGGCTATCTCTAACTGCTGTAGTTGACAGAATATTGGAGCAGTGGGATGCATTGCGCCTCTACTTTGATACCAAATGGCTCTCAGACGCAGAATGTCAGGAACTTCATGCACATCTTAACGACCCCGTGATGAAAGCATATTATTATTTCTTGAGATGGATGTTGCCAAAATTCACCACAGTAAACAGTTACTTTCAAAGTGAATCTGTTGTTATTACTAAACTGAATCCAAAAATGACAGCTTTGTATAGAGAACTAATATCGCTAATTTTTCCCAGTAGCCATATTAATTCAATTGCAATAGAAATGATTGATCCAACTCAAGAAAGAAATCACAAAGATTTGAAGGACATTTATCTGGGACTTGGAGTTCAAAAGCAGTTAGAACAGGTTGAAGAAGACCGAAAGGAACTATAGGGAAGAGCGGGTGATCGTGCTCTTCCACTATAAAGGGAAATTTCCCGCCAGGCAGATCGTATGCCTGGGGACGGCCGGTCCAACTATTGTTAGTTAGACATTGTATTTATAGTATGTCATTGAAACACTTTGATTGCGCGATGCAGGAATGTTGGAGTTTGTAGTGCGCGCGCAGAGTTGACATGTGCTCGCCACATCACTCCCCTTCAAGACCGTAGCTACGCATAGCTAGGTCTGATAGGAATCAAAGTCTGTGCTCTAAAGCCTGCAAGTGCCAGAGGACGCTGAGTCAGTGAGTCGACTAGCGGTTGAGGGTGTTCGGCGGCTAACAGTCACTTCACCGGCGACAGTACCATGGGGCCCGCGCATGTGGTAGGAACCGGCGAAGGCTGTTGTACCACTGGCAACGTGTACGTGTGCTGTTGCTGTGTGGCTGCCGTGCCGAGGGGTTGGAGGAAGATCACCATCAGTCCCAGTAGTCGGTGCGTTGACTGTAGTGGAAATGATGAAGTGAGAAGGAAGAATGCTGGCCTTGCTTTGAGACTGTATGTGGGGTGCTGCGAGAGCGAAGGAAGGTTGACAATGTTCTGTCAGGGGTCACCACTATAGGGAAGAGCGGGTGATCATGCTCCTCCACTATAAAGGGAAATTTCCCGCCAGGCAGATCGTATGCCTGGGGACGGCCGGTCCAACTATTGTTAGTTAGACATTGTATTTATAGTATGTCATTGAAACACTTTGATTGCGCGATGCAGGAATGTTGGAGTTTGTAGTGCGCGCGCAGAGTTGACATGTGCTCGCCACAGAACTATTCAGACAGAAAAGTCAACAATTTATAATGACAGCCTGCACTGCTATCCGTAAAAGATATCCTATAAATGACGCAATTATGACAGCCATATCAAACTTAGATCCAGAAATGTGTGTTTCTGAAGAAAGGCCAGAGAGCCTTGCACCAATTTTCACCTTATTACCCAGAATTACTCCAAAGACGTTAAATGAACAGCAGGAACTCGATGACGAATGGCGCAGTCTACTTATTCATTTACCAAGAGGTTTAGACGCAAGTCAGCATCCCCCTGATAAATTTTGGAATCAGGTTGCGCAAATTGGCGAAGAAAACCGAAAAGTTTTTAAGCATCTACCGAAATTTATGCTTGCATTGCTGTCGTTGCCGCACTCCAATGCTGAATGCGAACGTATATTCAGCAGGGTTAACGATATAAAAACAAATAAACGCAACAAACTAATAACTCGCTCAATAAAAGGGAATCTCTTGACACAACAATCCATCAAAAGGCATGGTCAGAACTGCATTAATTTCAAACCTGATGATGAAATGCTCAAAAGATTAAACCAGGATATTTATAAAAATGAAGAGTTAATAGTATCAGATTCAGATAATTCAGACTAATGTTTCTAAATAATTGCTCTCGTATGATTGTTGGTCTCAAATGTCGAATTATCTTTGTTTTATTTTGAGGGAATAAAAATCTAATTGTGAACTAAAATGGTTGTTTTATTAGAAAGAAAGAAAACCATTAATTTATTAAGTACATCAACAGTTACACACACAAAACAAAACAATTTAGAAACAAAACAAAGGAACATAACAAAAAAGACGATAAATAGATATAGGTACATTTCATAGTTATGTCGCGCTGTGTCACTGCTGCTGCTAAAGGCAGCTGACTCAGCATTATGCTAAAGGGGTGAGCCCTCAGCGCTGATTTTCAGTCAGTGCCAGTAAAAAAATGCTCCTACAAGTGCCCCAATTGTGCGGAACGGTAGTTGCAACTGCAGTATTGTTAATAAATAAAAAAAGTAGTTTACCGTTATTTTTACCGTTTTTCAGCAGGCCCAGTCACCGTAATTTCTAAGAATCTACCGTATTTTTTGAGCAGTATCACCGTCGCCCCGATTTTGGACATGGCAACACTGGCCATGCCATTTGTTTGTTTACTTTATTGCTCGTCGCTTGGTGCCATCTCGTTACTTGACTTGTCTTGGCTCTGCAATCGTGCAGTGTTGTGCTGTGGTGTTGTAAGGTTGTTGTTCCTTTAGAGAGATCGAAACAAAATCTAAAGTGCATCATTCGGACTAAAACACCGCCCTAGCGTTAGTGGTAAATTCGCTTATTTCACACAGGGGACTTAAATCGTGTGTGAGTTCCGGGGCAAAATGAATGTTATTTAATTCCAGCACATATACTTCTCAAAGTGGTAAGTAAATAAAGCCGTGGTCATAGAGTCCTCTCTAGAACTAATTCAATTTAAATATTTTATTAATAAAATAAAATGTTTTATATTAAATTAGCCTTAACAAGCAGAGGCTAAGTTTTCCTTTATCTGATCTTTAGTTACAACTTGAAATTAACAGTCAAATCTGACCATTTATTAAAATTAATCCAATATTGGTTGTATTGTACTTTATAGTATTCAGTTACGTTCCGGTGCATAATGTCCCTTTCCCAAAATGTCCCCTTGTTTCAAAATGTCCCTTTACCAGAAGGTCCCTTTCCTAGAATGTCCCTTTCTCAGAATGTCCCTTCCCAAAATGTTCCTTTCCCAAAATGTCCCCCCATTTAGATTTGTGCGGACCCGTCAATATTATGTTAAGTGAATGGAACTAAATCGGATATCAAGTAATAAAACTGCACCGGAACGTTCAGTTATGTGGGCAAAACTGTTGTTTATTTTGTTAGTTTGACAGTGTTCAAAGTAAAAAAAAATCTCTTTTGTGTGTAATTTAATTTCTTATTTTACTTCAGGTTTTTGTTTCTAACTTATGTGATACTAGGTAATCTAATAGTAAAAAATATAACAGTTTGTCATAACATTACAAATTAAAGCTAGCATAACGTTTCTAGTGATAAACTGATTTAAAGTTTATCAACACAAGCTCAAGATTGGTTTTTAATTTTTCTCAAAAACTTAGGTTTCAGCATCCCCCCCCTTCCAGGGAGGTTTCTCATCACTTCCCCGACCTACTGTATCCCACAACCCGTAACTAAACAGCAAATAATGTATATTCCAACCGAGTTTACCACTTAAAAAAATTATTCCTCATGAATGTGTTGAACGCTGGACACAATTCAAAAATTCAAAATTCAAATCAATTTATTTCAACGTAAAGAATTCACACTCTGCTGAATTTCAATGTACAATTTAAAATGTAAGCCGCTGCCTTAGGGCCGTATTGTAGTGGAGAAAAAGGAAGCGGAAAAAAAAACTCCTCTCTCACCATCTTGAACTGAACATCTTTTCTCAAATCATCTTAAACCAAATACATCAGTTGCCATATGTAAACCTAACAAGAGTTCATGATTGCCATTAACAATCATCAAAAAACTTCTTATAAATCAGGAAAATATTACTAAAACACATAATATCTTATACATTATGTACGATAAGATAAATCATATATAAAAGATCAATATACTGTAATATTTAAAAAAAAAGAGATAGGTTGTGTGTAGCAATTTAAAAAAAATATAAAGTAGGTAGTGTAAGTATTTAGTGTATGAATGAATGTATGGTTATAATATAAGGTATAAGATGTATTTTAAATTAGAAGAATTAAATTTTAGGTTAGGTTTATTATTAAGGTGTCTCAAAGAGATGAAGTTCATTTTTAACTTCTAGTTAAGGCAAGGATCTGTAGTTCAACTAGAACCCCTATCTTATGTAAAAGTTAGCACTAACCAATTAATAATAAAATAAAATGGAAAGTATACTTGTGAAAGTATATCTTAATTTTAAACTATGAAGAAGCGTTTATTGTTTTCTTTGTACTCTTGCCCTATCATCTTTCGTAGAGCAGCTTCTACTAAGTAGCTACACTTATTGTGTTCATGGTCTAGCCCTTACAACAAAAATAAACTGCAAAATTGAAAAGTATTACGTTTGTATAAACGGCATTATGCATTTTATTCATTTTAGACATCATGTTTCATACAGACATTAACTGCTTAAGACCTACACAATCAATATCTAAATAGAAAGAGTGTAGATTTTTTTTTCAAAACAACCGGGTTCGATTCCCGAAAAGAGTACAGATGTTTTTTAAAATGTATGAGTGCAGTTTTTCTTGTTATCAAAATCGATGACATGGTTCCTCAGAACAGATCTTTGTATGTCTTATAGTTTCATACTTTCCCATACTGACCGATTTGAATGAGACACCCTGTATACCGAATTACTTTTATTATTATTATTACAAACAAAATGTGGAATAATTTTTTTTTAGTAGTTTTGTTAAAATAAAAAAGACAAGGATTTATCATGTCTAATTAAATGTAGAAATCGGTATGTAGGTATTTTAGTATCTCCTAGCATTTTGTTCAGTCTACAATACACACTTCTTTCTGGATGCGCGCCACGCCTTTTATTTTATAGATAATTCGAAAGAAAAATCTTGTATGGCTTAAGTAGTTTGAATTTTTTTCACGCATAGGGATGTTTTACTATAAGTATCACCTTGCGAAAATGGCTAATTGGGAGACGATTCGTGATGGTTCTCGAAAACAGCTTGATAACTTGATTGCAGAGTGAGACCTGTCGGTAAATCTCCAGGCATCTCATTGAGAGAATATGATAATTCTCCTTTCTAAAAAAAATAATACTGTTACAATTCTTTCTCAAACCTTTGGTACTTTTTCCTTCACCATAAAAAATAAAAGATACTGTTAAAGAGCAACAGAAGGTCTTCTAAAACGCCGGAACTCTCAGAAACTGAGGTAATACAATCACAGTTATATTATAGGCCTTGGAGATTTACCACTTTAAACTATCGGAAAGCGATCCTAACTTCACCGAAATGTATGTCTTCAAAATCCTCAGTAAAGTAGCTGTCACTAAAACTGAAGTGAATTTATGAATTCATTCCGGTCAGTCAGGTTTTTGGCTGGATATTTCCATTAAATCTCTGAAATTTTGTTGTGGTAGTGATCGAAGGTACAAATAAAACTTCTCTTTCGACAGACTCAATAAAGACGTTATTAAGAGAGCCCGAGACTATTCGGTGATCACTATCAATATGGTATCTTAGTCGGGCACCTAATAATACCGTTTTGTCAGACAACATGAAGTACATTTTGTTCTGTATCCTACACCCTGGCTACGCCAGATCCAAATCTATTGGGTATGATTTTCGACAACAGACAACGACAATGAAAAGTTAATGAGAAGTACCTGGAGCTTCCGAAAGTTGACCAGCGTCTGCTCCCTACGTTTTCTACTTTCACAGTCGGATTAAATCCGGTCGGATTAGCCGATCATTCGCAGTAGGACCATTGGCACGTTCCATGCTGGGCAAGGCCCTCCCCCAATTCAGCCCAGAATGTATAAATATTCGATCTAAATGCTCTGGCATTCAGATCTTAGGAGCCAAATTAAATTATTTTCTCCAAAATATAGCAAATATTGAAACTGGGTGAATAAAACAATCCCCATCTGCGATTTCAAATTGTGGTTTTGTTCATTGCATAAATAACAATGCTGCGAAGTTAAGAATAAACCTATCCGTCGAGGAAAAACCCAAACATTATGGATTATGAGCAAAAATATGTACTAGACAATAGGGTCGAATTATTATATATGATGATATTATATTACATCTTTGAATGATGTGTTTCCTTGTATTATCATCTCAACGCTCACCGCCCAGTCTGACCCGGAGTCAACCGGAGTGATGTCAACCTGGAGCCCGGATATGCACATTCCCAGCAACCGAATCGCAGCCCCGGATCTACGATTTTTCCGCCCCGGCACTAAAACTTGACATTGGCGCCCCCATGTCATTGTTACCCCCGAGCGGGGGGTGCGTGAAATAAAAACCACTGTCCGAGTGCGTGTCGTGCCAGCGTAATTTTCCATATGAGAGTTTTTTATTCTTCATAATTTGTCAATGGAATTTGTAGGAAGCATTTCTTGTTTAAGTTGGTAGCCTATTACTCATTAACTTACGAGTAAAAAGCCTACTTTAGCCTAAAGCCTACTTAGCCGTGATAGGTTTCCTTTAAAGTTCGTTATTTGTGTTTCTGCTAAGGTTTCTGCCCTGAAGTTTCGCACGTTTCTAGGAAAGCAGGTGGGAGGGTGGGGACGGGACGCCCTACTTTAACAAAAAATTGCGCTTTAAGGCTTCTTTAAGGACTAACATTTCGCAAACGAAACCCTAAATATAAAAATGGTTTTCTATACCCACAACATTTATAAACGAACAGTCTAACTGTACCTACGATCGATGCAACGGATTATATAACATTTCCGACAAAGAAACGTACTATTGTTTGTCAGAATATAGGTGAATATCTTATCTATGTAACTAGATACACATATATAGAGGTTCGATTCCTCAAGGCAAATAGGCAATACAAGAGTTCAAGTCGATTTTTGGTTGAATAATACCTCTAGATTGACGATGTGTTTCATATGTTGCTATCTCAGATGAAAGGTTGCTATGTACCAGGAAAATTAGTTTAACTAACTTAAACCAAGACACCGGTTCATCCACGGTGACATGGCAGCCCTATGACATGACAGAATAATGTTCGGGTCACATGACATATTAGGGTTCCGTAATCAACAAGAAACCCGTATAGTTTCGCCATGTCTGATAGTCTACTGCTTGGCTGGCTGTGTGACCTGTGTCTGTGGCTTAGCACAGAAACGTTCAGTGAGCTGAAATTTGTCATAGGTAAGTATACATATTAACTGAGCTGATCGAACGGTAAAAAAATCTCAAAAATATTTTTTTTAGGTTACCTTAAACTTAAACTGGTGCACATAATTGATACATTTTTTCTCGTCTACACTGTAAGTTACAGTGTGAAAAAAATGTACGCAGTCTGTAAGCTATCATTCGATTAGTCGTTTAAAAATATTACAAGTGTAAGAAAATATTTATATTTATATATATTTTTTTTTGTTTTTCGTTGTCTGCGATTTGTAACGCACGCAGAATTCGTGTCAGTGTGTGGTAGGGAGGCTTAATTCATAATATTAATATTAATCCGTAGTAGCCATGTACCTAGGTTCATGTCAAGGGCTTCGCAGCGCTCGTGGGGAGAGGACGGCGGCGGCGGCGACGGTGCGGCGTGAGGGGGAGCGTCAGGCGTGAGCGTGACGCAAGTGTGCACGTGCACGGTCCACGCGACAAGCGCACGTGACCCGACGCCCCTCAACGCACCAGTTCACCACCGTAGTGTTTCTTCAGATTTTCAATGCGTCTAATTCTTCGTGGTTTTGCCTTTTTACAAAATTGTTAAATTTTAATGGATCTTCATACCGTTGCTGGCATTCATAGTTAAATTATCATCACCGTTTACATATCATTACCATTGACAAAAACAAATGGTAATGATGGCAATGGTGATGACGCTAACAAAGCGAGCTGTGGTAGTGATGCGGTAGAATACCGGCTTCTCAATCGGGAGGTCATGGGTTCGTATCCAGGCATGTACCAATGACTTTGTTTTCTAAGTTATGTACATTTAATTAATTTTATTTGCCTACCCCCGCTCTGTTTTTATAGCATCAAAATATGTAGCCAAGCATGAAGAATTTTCTGTTTAAATAAGTCCACCGTTGTACATAATTTTTATTGTAAAGTATACTCGCGCAAATTTTTTGTCAGAAAGTATAATAATGAATGAAAATTCTTTATTTCACTAAAAACTAATTTGTACAAAGACGAGCGAGTACTAGATAGTATTATCTCTTGCAGCAAACCCACCATCTTTCTTTATACTTTCTTATTTGAAATTATACTCTCATTGAAAAGTATAAAGAAAGATGGTGGGTTTGCTGCAAGAGATAATACTATCTAGTACTCGCTCGTCTTTGTACAAATTAGTTTTTAGTGAAATAAAGAATTTTCATTCATTCATTATAACATTAAAATTTTTTCGCAAATGCTAATGACGTTTGATGCGTATTTATTGAAATAACAAATTAATTGAACGTCATGATTGAACTTAAATAGCGGCGTCGTATATAATAATTCTTCAGCGATAGTAAGAAATATTATGTAAATTAAAAAAATAATGCACCTATATTGAAATTTTACTTTGGCGTGTTTTGTCATTTTTCGATTTTCGCGAAATCACCCCCTTATAACGAGTTATAGTTGGCCAAGTTATAAAAAAAACTTTTCACCCACAAACCCATAAATTCCATTGAAAGTCACTTTGATGAAGTTGTGTAAAATAAATTCCTAAAATCATAAAGAAAACGCCCTTCTACGTCCGTATATTTTAAAGGCTAACATCGGAACCATACTCTGGACCAGATGAAACCAAACACACACTTAGCCGGTTGTATAGGTATTCTTAAAAGTTTAAATTCAGAATTTATTTCGACGTGCCTTACAATTTGCAAATTTCCAAATAAAAAAAAGTTAAACGTATTTAGAGAATTTTCCAATTTCCTCACAGGGGTGGCTGTTTTTGGTCCTTAACCGAAATGTTATTTCGGTTAAGGAAATAGCTGAGGTTTGATACAACCACCAGAAGCCTGTTTCATAGAAACATTTTATAGGGTACCTCCTCTAAATCTTGATTAGGGTGTTTTTTTTATGCTTTTCACAATATGGTATCGTTGAATTGGTAGTTCAAAATATTGTGGGTGTAGGATATTCATTTTATATTTTAAAATCAATCTGAGAAATATAGTGCTCAAAACTATTAGGGGAATAAAATTTGAAAGTAGAATAAAACATTTTTGTCAGGTTTTTAATTATATATGGCCACTAAATATTAAAGAGTAACTAGTTTTTGTTACTAGTTCTTATGATGGCCAAAAGTATATAATATAATGTAGGTACAGTACACGTAAAAACAAAGTGACACCATTTTAAATAATTTTTTTTGAATTAACGATAACAATTTTTAAGCGATCTTTAAAGTCTTCTGAGTTTAGTTATACAGGGTGTCCCAAGAAATAGTGTCAAGCGGAAGTCCAAGGACAGAATACCCCTAGGGGTACCCGAATTACCCCCATGTATGTTCCGCGACTTTTTGTAGTTTTCGAGATATGATTTTTTTTCATATTTTTTTGTTAAACCTTGGCTTATTTGACGTTATTGGTCACAGAGACATCAATTGTTGAGATACAAGCTTGATTTTTTTTTCTGAAATAGGTGAACAGTAGCACTTGGAAAAACAAAAGCAATTGACAACATTTAATTTTTTTAGCATACGGATTTTATTGTCCTAAAGGAAACTAAATACAAAATAAAACGAACCATATTTTTTTATTTTCTGAAACACGCACGTTTTCTTATATTTTTTACATTTTAAAGTTTAAAATATTTTTACCGGAAGTGACGAAACAACGAGGCTCACAATATGTTTTCTTTTGCCTAATATCCTAAAAAAAAATATAGTTACAAATGTCATTTTAGTATTGCCAGGGCCATGTTAAAAAACAGTTTCTGAATTTTTTTAACATATGCAAATATGTTTTTCTTTTATACAATTAAATCAGCTTAGTTCAATTCATCATCCCTTATGTGTAGTTGTTCCTTTTTTGTCAAATGTACTTTGTGTTGGCAAATCCTTTATCTGCGTTCGGAGTGTTTTTGCTGCCAGTTTGTTACTTTTGTAGCTACTTTTTCAAGGTTATTTATAATGGTATGGTAAGTATAAAGTATGGTAACCCTGATATTATGTTGTGTGGTTTGCCTTGCGTAGGTAGGTACCTAACGTAAACAAACTTTGTGTAGTGTTAAATTTATTTCTCTCTACTCGAATTCTATCCTATACAAGAACAAGAAAGTCATTGGTAGGTATACAATGGACACTTCAGATTTAGACGGATTCGTACGCGCTGACAGCCGAAATCTACCCAAGGTACATCATGCATTACGATGCAGCGAAAATAAGAGGTGCAACCGTGATGATGAAAACCATGATTTCAGTTTTATGAAATAGGCCCCGGAGACCATCAGCAACCAAAAATAAAGGGGGGGCACGTGAATAACAATGTACTACTTAAGAAATACGATAATTAATAATTGAAAATTATTCTTCGCCATCACTACATAAATTAAACACTTCTTCGTCCTCATTCTCATATGGCTCAGTTGAAGTAGACGTTTGAGTAAGTAAAAAATAGTGTTGGGCATATTTTTTTATCTTGTACTTAACGAAATCTTCAGGTTAAAACGTTGTCAGCAGTGTTATTATTGATACGGCAATTGCCGTAATATTACCGTTTATTACGGCAATTATAATATACGGTAATTCATGGATGTTTTTTGTAATATACGGTATACGGCAGGATTTCGACTGCCGTATCATATAATACGGCAATTCAAGTCCAACATGCTCGTAACCTTAAAACAAAAAAATACTACAAACGAAACGTAATAAATGTGTCCGATTTTCGGGATATCCCAAAGAAAATTTTCCTGCAGACATAAATTGAACTAGATGTCTCATGCAATCTCTTTTATATGTCCTACTCTTAGCTAAACAAGCTATTCAAAATCAAGGCGGGTGCACAAAATTTCAGGTGTCAGGAGATAATTATGCTTATCAAAATGAAAAGCAAAGAAAAATATTCATTGCACAAGCAGTGTATTAGAAACATATAGGATGAAGAAATGATAGAAAGTTGAAAATATACTTATTATTTTTGTGTTTCAATCACTAATTATTCAATTAAAACATAATACGGCAGATCAGCGATTTTTTTAAAAATACGGCAATTTGAAGGTTTAGATACGGCAACCCAGATTTTGACGATAATAACACTGGTCGTCAGCTAAGTCACTAAATTATTTTTGTCCTCAAAACTTTTTTCTTGTCGCTAAGGCTCTCGCAAAAGTCGTCATTTCTAGCGACTAAGTCGCTAAATTGGCAACACTGATTTTTTAGGTTAGATCTTGAAATTGACTTTTTTTTATCGTGGCACAGGCATGTTCACTGGGAGCCATGGTGTGACGTCATCAGCGTATTTTTGTGTTTTTACCATTTTCTCGGAAATGAAACCACAGAAAAAACTGAAATAATTTTTTACGTGCTTTACAAAGCCAAATCTCGAAATGGTTTTCGAATTAGAGCTCCATACAATTTTGAAATGTTGTCAATTGTGAGCCGATATGCTACTATTAAGCCATTAAAAAAATGTTGAATCCTAAGTTTGTTAAAATGTTTAAATTAAAGATCTCTTTAGAAACGATTTAAAAAAAAACTTATCCCAAATATGGCTCCAAAATTATTTTTAAAAACTTGCCAGTTTCTTCAGCTATTTGCCATGTAAATTTGATTGAGCTATCTCCACGACTTCATACTTGAAAAAATGTTTGAAACACAGTAAGTCGAAAAAACTTAATTAAAAGATTGGGCCGAATAAAACTAAAAAAATGTTATTATTGATTGTTTATTATTAAATCACAAAAGGTTTTCGAAATGTCGCCCTTCCTGCTCGATACAAATTCTACATCGCCTTAAAAAAAAGCGTGAAGCGTGAGGTGAGGGAGCGGGGTTAGCGTTGGGCCATTGTGTTCGGCGGCTACCGGTCAGTTGACCATTTGCTTGCATTTGCGCCCGACGTTACTTCTTTACTAGCTCCTTTGTGATTATTTGACGAACTTTGCTTTCTTTACGGACTTTGGTTGCATATCGATTGGCTTTTGTGTGGTGTTACGAACTTTCTTAGACGACTGTGGCTTTCTCAACGGACTTCGGAGTGCACATCAATTGGGATTTCTAAGCGCAATAAATTGGTGAGCTATGTCTTTCTCGTCAAGAGATTATGCGCTTATGCATTACTTTTATGGCTATGCAAGAGGAAATGCTTCGGAAGCGGCTAGATTGTACAGACAGCAGGTACAAAACAGTGGTGAACCTCAGCCTGAGACTTGGCCTGATCATCGTACAATTTTGCGAGTCCATAATAGTTACATGGAAGGTCGCCTACCAGGTAGAAGACCCGGGCGTCCATCACAAATGCATGACCCAGATGTGGTCGATTCAGTGGTCGAAGAAGTGGCAAGAGACCCATCAGTTAGTGTCAGAACCATAGAACGCCGCACCGGAATTCCAAAATCAGAAGCACATCGGATACTACAAAAAGAGGGATTTCACCCATATCATATTCAAAAAGTTCAGCAGCTTAAGCCCGAAGATTATCCGAGAAGGGTGGCGTTTTGTCAAGAAATGTTGCGGCGTCAAGCTGAAGACGCAAACTTTTTTAATACGATTTTGTGGACCGACGAATCTCATTTTAAACGATGTGGAATTTTCAACATTCACAATTATCATTCTTGGAGCATTGAAAATCCACACATGACACGTGCCTCCAATTTTCAAGAACAATTTAGTGTGAACTTGTGGTCAGGCGTCTTAAATGGACAGCTGATTGGCCCCTTTCAACTGCCTGACCGATTAAATGGCGAGTCCTACTTGGAATTTTTACGACAAGTTCTCGACGGTCTTTTAGAAAATGTAGACCTATTAACGCGTAGAAATATGATATTTCAAAACGACGGCGCTCCATGTCACTTCGCGAGGATCGTCAGACAACATTTAACCGAAAGGTTTGGAGACAAGTGGATCGGCCGTGGGGGGCCCATTGCCTGGCCGCCACGGTCTCCCGACTTAAACCCCATCGATTTCTTCATTTGGGGGTATTATAAAGAATAAGTTTACGCCAAGGATATCAGAAACATAGCGGAACTACGAACAAAACTAAGACAAGCAGAAGAAACAATAAAAAGCAACAGGGTAGCGTTCTTACGACTAAAAGTTTTTTTTTAAGGCGGTGTAGAATTTGTATCGAGCAGGAAGGGCGACATTTCGAAAACTTTTTGTGATTTGATAATAAATAATCAATAATAACATTTTTTTAGTTTTATTCGGCCCAATCTTTTAATTAAGTTTTTTCGACTTACTGTGTTTCAAAAATTTTTTCAAGTATGAAGTCGTGGAGATAGCTCAATCAAATTTACATGGCAAATAGCTGAAGAAACTGGCAAGTTTTTAAAAATAATTTTGGAGACATTTTTGGGATAAGTTATTTTTTTAAATCGTTTCAAAAGAGATCTTTAATTTAAACATTTTAACAAACTTAGGATTCAACATTTTTTATGGCTTAATAGTAGCATATCGGCTCACAATTGCTTTTGTTTTTGCAAGTGCTACTGTTCACCTATTTTAGAAAAAAAAATCAAGCTTGTATCTCAACAATTGATGTCTCTGTGACCAATAATGTCAAATAAGCCAAGGTTTAACAAAAAAATATGAAAAAAAATCATATCTCGAAAACTACAAAAAGTCGCGGAACATACATGGGGGTAATTCGGGTACCCCTAGGGGTATTCTGTCCTTGGATTTCCGCTTGACACTATTTCTTGGGACACCCTGTATATTGAGTTTTTGCTCTTATGCTGATACGTCTGAGGAGTAATCCTATCTCCATTTCCTACTTAAGACATAGATCGACTCTGATGAAGCAGAGTGACATCCGGGGATTGCAATCATATCTGGCATACCTAATGACCTACTAAACCAAATTGACACTTACTTCAATCAATGATAGATAACACTCGGAATTCTTTAAAGGCCTTATAAAATGCCCTATAAAAAATGAGTAGGTAATTGTTTAAAAATTAAGAATAGTTTGTAAGTACTTTATCAAAACACTATATTAAACTTAAACTTTAAAAGAGAATTTTTGGTTCCAGTAGGGTGTCTCTCTCTTCCCCGCTCTCGGACGTGAAAAAAATTAAGCGCAGCAGTACTTAAAATGAACTTAAAAGGAAAACTAACACGGCTAAATAGGCTTTACAATTAATAAGCGACCAAATTATAAAGAAAAAATTGTACCAATTCCATTTAAAATTACATTGATGAAGTTGTTAGTTCTGTGAAGCGTTAAAAACCTCTCCTACGGAACCCTACACTGTGCGTGGCCCGATACGCACTTGACCGTTTTTTACGTTTTATAGTGTTCCAATACGATTGATTTGTTTGGTCGACAGTAAAAGCAACTAAATTATTGCTTTTTATTTCAGATAGAAGATGGAGTGGATACTACGGAGCCCCCAGATACTCAGTACGTTCGGAAATCTTGGTTATGTTTATTCAAATGGATATCACGTAAATGAGAATTGCAATGGTAAGGACTGTTCATAATTCCTCCTTTTACAGATGTTCATTCTGAGGACATCCGATCAACCTTTATATTTTTATTACAAAGTTACCTGTAACGTAACCGAGTAGAGTGCGTAACTGTAAAGAATTACGCGTTGTCGACTGTACTCTTAACAACAAACCGGCATAATACTATTAATTTCAATCGGTCCCTAACTGACCACCTTCAAGATAACAAAAATAACAGGACCAATTATAATAGTCATCATACATTCATTATGTATGAGGTATGAACATATCAATTTTATTAAATACTAGATGAAAACCCAGCTTCGCTCGGGTGAAATGTGACTCATATCATAATACATATAATTATAGGTACATACAAAATATAGGTAGATATTTCTGTAGTCATCGGTTCTCAAGGAATATTAAAGGTAAGCAAGGCATAGATTCGTATACCTTCGTTACTTGTGTTTAATAAATATAGCAAATAAAAACTGCAATAGTACATTACACAACTAGGGTGGTAATACAAAGAAAGGCCGAGATCGCAGAAGTTTGCGCAGAAGTCCGCACGCTGCGCGTACGGAAAAAGCCGCTTTCTGGCCAAGTGTTGACATAAAAAGATGTACACAACACGGGAGGTACTAAAGAAAGCTCTCGATCGCATATTTACGTTCCTCGCTTGCAGCTCGGGCCGCAAACTTCTGCGATCTCGGCCTTTCTTTGTATTACCACCCTAGTTGTGTAATGTACTATTATAAATTATAACATATTTGCTCGTAAATTGGTTGTAATTACACCAATTTCAATATCGTAATTTATCTCATTACGTGCTTGTGCGATAATGTAATGTAAAAGGCACGTGTTTTTTTTTTGATAAAGTTTTAAGATACTCCGTCTAAAAATGAACGATATTTTTAAAAATCTTAGCAAAGAGGTTTTATGTCAAGAAAGTGGTCAATATTTTATGAATAAAATTAACTTTGGGAAATAAAATATAACAAATAAACATTTAATTCTTTAATTTAAATAATTTTGACAATAAATTACAACCATTTATCTGTAACAAAAACACAAAAATATTAATTTACTTTATTAGTAATACTGGCTGTTTTTGTACCTTTGCCTAAAAAAAAGTTGATGCGCGCGCATCGCTTATTTGTGGACAAGTAAAAATAAATCCGCGCGCTTTTTCTTTTCGATGTATTGTTTTTATTTCATTTGAAAATGTCGTCAAGTAGTGATGATAACAAAGTCAGAGTTTTATTAATTTCCTCGTAAATATGTTATAAAACGTCGTATGACATACGTGCGCTTTGAAAATTACAGCCTCTGCTTCCTTATAGCCCTCGCCGATGGCTCGGGCTAGTAATATCGCCTCGGCTGTAATTTTCAACTTACCGCACTTATATCATAAATAACATAATGTACTATTACAGAAATAATTTTTATTTTAAATCAAAATTCAAAATAAACTAACATAAATTAACAAAACATGTAAGTTTAAGGTTTATTCTATGTAAACCTCTTTGTTTTAAGCACTCTGTCTTTTTCTCTACTTTGCAGTTACCAATGCAAGGAGATTCGGCTGTTAAGAAAATGACATAGGTATCATCTAACAAAAGACCAAACAAAGACAGAGACACGGCCAATGAACGATTTTATGAAATACTTATGTACGTTTTTTGGCATAATTTCCAAACAAAGTACATAACTATGCAAAACTAAATTACATTTGAACTGAAACTTCTACTTTTATGGTTATGGTTAGTGTTCTTTTTTCTATGGTTGTTATCGCAATCGGCTAATCTCAGGTTTAAAGAAAAAACAGGTATCTAACAAAGAGTATATCCTAAAAAAAACGAATTATGTAATTACACTAAAAGACACTAAGAACCCAGAAATAATTAAAAGGAATATGACCTATAAATTTTAAATTCTTATATACCTAGGTATTGTAGAAGTATATATATCTTGAAATCGGTGCCAAGTTCCAGACCAGCACATACATTTTAGCCACCGACTCCAAGAACCCTTATAGTGTACAGAAGTCGGTTATATTTTTTTATTTTAAAAACATATTTCACAATTTTTAATGAATAGACAATGTGACTTTAATAATGAGGGACTAATAACCACGACTGTAAAATTGTGTATTTTGGCTTAAATTCTGTTATATAGGTGCAACGGTAGGTACTTTATATTTCGGTGTTATTGGGCTATTCTACATATGACTCTTCATTTTGGTAGTGTAGCAAATAATAATGAAACTACACATTTCAATTTCAATTCCGGATTTCTAGGTGGAACGGTGCCCTAGATCTGGGTGTTCTTGAGCTGGTCGTCATCAGACTTTCAAAACTTCGGCTGTAGAAAGTGACAGTGAAATTAAATACTTAAGTGAAAAGGGCAAATTTCTACCTAGACGGAAGTTTAGAATCTCTTAAGAACGACATTCGACCTGATGATGTTGGGCATCAGGGAGCCAATTCTCACTACATTAGCAAATAAGTCGTATACGACTCTAAGGCTTATGACTTGGAATTCTACGCAAAAATTCCAAAATCTGTATTCTGAACGCCATGCTAGATTGAGTTCGAATGAGAAAATGAACGTCTGATAACTCTGTCGTCTTATCTTATCTCATTTTTATGCGATAGATACCTAAGCCTTCGAAAATTTTGCGTCTACGCTTTCAATTCGCATTGGTGAGAATCGGCCCCCTGACTCTTAAAATTCCTTGTGTAGCAAAAGATAATGAAACTATACATAACAACTTTAATTCCGGGCTTCTAGGTGCAATGATGCCCTAGATCTTGGTGTGCTTGAGCTGGTCATCATTAGACTTTCAAATCTTCGGCTGTAGAAAGTAACAATGGAATTAAATATTTAAGTGAAAGCCCCATATTTCTATGTAGAATAGTAGCTCAGAACCTCTCATGACATGAACCACATTCGATCTGATGATCTTGGGCATCTGACTCTTAATATTCCTAGTGCAGCAAGTGATAATAAACCTATACATTTTAACTTTAATCCAGGGTTTCTAGGTGCAACGGTGCCCTAGATCTGCTTGTTATGGGCTTCATTAGGCCTTATTTGCTGCTGTCCATTTGTTCTCCATCTCTGAAAGTCTTCATCAGATCTTCACCAAATTAAAATGGGACCAATGGGACGCTACACCTAGTCGAACAAAAAAAAATATCCAAATCGGTTAAGATTTGACGAAGATATGCGAAAACATAGTAATACACGCGTCGAATTGATAACCTGCTCCTTTTTTGAAGTCGGTTAAAAAGTGTCAAACGTTTCGCGAAATGTCAACGACTGAAGAAAAGTAGATTCCGTAGAGGGAGTAACTATCTACGGTAGATTCCGTAGAGGGAGTAAAACTACGGTAGATTCACTCATGTTTCCACACAGAACAATTAAATGTTTCCAGCAGGACGTTTCGTTTCACACAGTCACATGTGTCACAGTTCTTTGTGATGGATACTTATTGGCGCGACGCACGCGTTGATCTGTGGCGTTGATTGCCGAGACGTATTAATTATGGGTTAACTAAATTAAGGGTTAAGAAGATGGCGACTGCGAATTGTTTGTCAGTGCCATTAGAATTTAACGAAATTCTCCATGATCCGGATTTTACGGATATTATGTTGTCGACTCGAAATCAATATTTTTTTATGTTTTGTTATTCATGTAAGGTTTCGATCGAGTCTACCGTACCCCTTGAAATTATTAATATAGATATAGTACAATTGGCGGCCTTATTACTAAAAGCAATTTCTTCCAGGCAACCATATTTGCTTAATTTACTTTGCTTCTTGTCTTTTACTTCTTGTCCCTGTGGGAAGCAGAGGGCGTTCACAATGCTTCGCCATCTTCGTACCGCCTAACAGTCGATTCTTTTTTTTTACCTCCGTAAGAACCATCCTCGTACTTCAGGGAATATTCTAAAAAAAAATTTAGCGAAATCGGGATTCATTTTTATATTAAAGAAGATTAGGTTAATTCAGTGGGTAGCCAGGAGAAACTATACAAAATACTTTTTTATGTAGCCTATATACATGTCCCACTGCAGGGCACATGCCTTCTCTCAGAGAGAGAGAGAGTATGAGAGAAAGGGCTACCCCGCGTGCCCACCGCGGATTAGCAATTTCAAGCGTTGAGGTATTTGAACGACTCAGACACTCAGGTTTCCTCACGATGTTTTCCTTCACTGTTAGAATCTGGGTGTCAAGCTTCCGAGTCCGTTGTTCTACCGGGCGGGCTGCCGCCGCTCCCATACTTTACTCTAAGTTATAGTTTGATATTTATTTATATTTCCAGAGGCCCTGTCGAATATCTTGCACAACTTACAGACTGAGGACAGATACTTACGTACATATCGAAGAGGCATAAGCTTTGGACAAAATGTACAGAAGGACATTATTCCTCTATTTATACATACTAAAGAAGAGAAAACAATTGAACTTTTGATTAGCATCCTAATTAATCTAACCATCCCTGTAGAATGTTTGCTGTCTGTGGATGTTATTGCCAAAACTGATTTTGGTAGACACACAATATTTGAGATCAACAACTTGCTCTCATCGACAAAGGCAGCCTTCGCAGATCACCGAGTAACAAAAGTTCTAGTAGACTATTTGAAGAAAAAAATAGACTTGAAGAAACCCGTGAAGCTAACTCCGGAACAATGCACAGATACAGTCAACGGACTTATCCTCCTGAGGAACATCTTGCACATACCCGAGTGTGCCAAATCTCCCGAGGTCCACACAGTGCAGAACCAAATCCTTTGGAACTTATTCAGTCAAAGTATTGATAAGGTACTCATTAAACTGATGACCATCCCGGAATCGGTAAGTTTACTAAATGTGAAAATTATTAGATAAATGTAGTGCCCGATTCTATTGGTTTTTATACCATGGCACTAAAAACCAATAGAACGAATGCGAACGAAAGAATCTTAACCAATAGAAATAATGAACAAATAAAATCTAATAATTTATTATCATTTCTATACGTAGCTTATAATTATATCGTCCTACCGCATTGCACAGGCCCTGAGGCAAATACTTCAAGTAGCTCCCGTCTCCTACCGTGTTCAGATCCCCTATTATGTAACTGTCCACTGTGTTAACTTATACAACTTAACGTTTCCGAAGTGTCAAAATATGTATGCATTTGACACCTAGAATAGCTTAAAAAAAGTAAAAAAATACGATCAAAAAATAGATCCACTGTGCTGATCCGGGGATACTTACTGGCGTTCTCGTTCCTTCGGTTGGTCATTAGATATTCGAATACGAAGTGTGTTTTTCGGCAAAACGGTTCATTCGGTGTGGTTCAAGTCTCGAGATATGGATTTTGTATTTAAATAAATATTCATGGACATATTACACAGATCTCGTTAGCCCTATACTAAGTACAACTAAATGACTTGTATTATAGGTGCTAACTCGACGATAGATTTAATACAATAAATACATGGATAACATCCAAGACCCGAGACAAACTAGAAAAGTTCGTTTCCTAGTTTGACCCGGCCGGGGATCGAACCCGAGACCTTCGGTTTTACAGGAGCGTGCCAAACCGCTGCGCCACCGAGGCCGTCAATCACTCCAATCTCCGTTTCAGTCCAACTGGTGCGTGACCGTTGTGCAGCTGATGGCGCTGCTGTACAAGGACCAGCACGAGATGACCCTGCGCAAGTTGCTCAACATGTGGCTCGAGGGGCCGCTGTCCGACAGCTCGGAAGACAACAAGAGTAACACTTCTCCGCCGGACAGAGGTCCATATCGACTGTTATCTGGCAATACATCCTATCTCCAATTTGTCAACTTTACAGTGATGACAAAAACATGTTTTATATTCCATAGGCAAATACGATACGAGAAGTTGAATGAAGTCAATTTACGTGTGAATTTTTAAACATGTCAATATCTAACAATAACGCTCGGTAAAGCTCGGCTTTATGACGCAATGAAGACAAAAAGTTTAGTGTTTTGTTTGTCCATAAAAATGAGATAGGAGGTATTGCCAGATCACAGTCGATATATAGAGAACACTTTATTGTACATAAAAATGGAAATTACACAGATATCTGTTAATCTAAGATATGGTACAGACGGCGGCCTAGCGGTAGGGTTAACAACAAATCTAGGGTAAATCTACGGCGGACCAAAGCGCGTAAATCAAATTCTTGTAAAATTTTTGTTCTATACCGCATAATTTAATATGAATAGAAGTTCCTTTAATTTTCTTGTCATTATTTCATTACAGCTTATTTTATTATCTTAGTTACATCAACCTCGTTTAGAGCGGTTGTAGCGGAGCGGTAGAACGTCGACATCCCAATCGGGAGATGAAAATCCGAATTCGTAAACTTTCCACATAAAGTTTACGTCACTAGTAGAACGCTGAACGCCCTCGCAACTGCTATTTAGAGGGTCTACTTACCTTATATAATTAAAAAACTGTACTGTACTGTGTATTTTATCAAAATTTTATGTCGAGTGCTCTGGTGTACTTCTTCTTCTTCTCTGGTGTACAATAAACAATATTCTTATCTTATAAAGGGTTATATCGACAATACACAATTCCTGAAACACCCCATTACTAACCGACTTCGAAAAACGCAAGAAGTTCTCACTTGGTCAGAATCTTTTTTTATCGGGGACCATACCCTGATAATTCGTGAACCGATTTTGAATATTCTTTTTTTGTTTCAAAGTATAGACATCACAAGTGGTCGCATAGTCACCAAGTTCTAATTATGAGATCCTGAGGTATATTACCATTACAGACACGAGGGCTTCCTTACGATTTTTTTCTTCACCGTTGGCAAGTGGTATTGTTACATTCACAAATGTACATAACTTAGAAAACAAAGTTATTGGTACATGCCGAAATTGAACCCACGACCTCCCGATTGAGAAGCCAGCGTTCTACCGCTCTACTACCACCGCTTCCCGATATCTGTTTTATTTAAAGGTCATATTCGTTTAAAATATTTCTCAGTTTTAGTGCTGTAGTGTTTTACTAACCCTACGGTCGGCTTTTATTTTTCATTCTAAATTTCCAGTTTTGTCTCTACAACAACTTTGGTCCATGAGTTTTTTCTTAGATTCATATTTTTCATTAATAGCATGGTTAATTTCTTTTTTACGTCGCCATAATTGTTTTCTGTTGCATACAATAAAGAATATTCATATCTTATATATGTCAAAAATACGAAATAGGTACACGCTACATAAGCGAGATGTTGCAGGAATTTGCATTTTAGAAAAAACTATGCTGATATAGTGATAGATCGCCGTCGAACCTATCTACGTGTTTCATTAGCACATGTTTATTAACGTATGTTGACTAGCACAAAAGGGAAAAGACGTCAGACTCGCGAGTCCCGACTCCCCGCCTTTTACGTACGGTTGGTAAATTAAAAAAAGCCAGTCACGTGCCTTGGAAGACTGGCGTCGGCAGCTCACGTTGAACCGGGTTGAAATGTGTACATAACTTTTAAAGGTCAGTAGACCTTCGAAGCCAAACTTTTAGAAGTTGTTAGCGATGACCTAGATTGTAGACTTTTGCCTTTACAAAATTGCCTCGTGACTCGAATACGTCAAGTGAAAATTTAACCTATATCTAATATCTGCCGCGTGTCTTAAACTCCCCAAATATAGACTTCCGCAAATCGGGTTCTAGACTTTTCAGTACCTACAACCAACTTTTCAAGTAGCAAAAAAAAAACCTAAAATAACACCTAAGCCATTAAAATGTATTCGATGGAAAAGCTGAAATTTCGAGATTAACTTTGTTTTATAAATTGTTCATCTTAATAAGTAGAACTTCCGATTTTCAGATGTAAATTGAGTATTTTTACACAGGGTTGTTGTACATTTACATACTTTATTCGATAGTTGTATCTCTTATGTTTGTATTAATTTAGGTACATTTGCAAAATAAACAACGTTATATCACATTAGCGCGTACGTTTGTGTACTGTAACAATACTTCTATATAGTAGATGTCCGACGTAGCCGTCTAGGCAGAGTTTAAATTATTTTAAGAATACCGTTACGTTTTGTTTAGGTGTCAGTCGTGTCGAGACCCGCAGCCAGGCTAGGGTTTCCATGGAAAAGGATAATAAAAAAAAGTATTGTTTCTAACTCAGCGTTTCAATAAGTAGAGCGCTACAGTACACACGAGATGACATAAGAATGATACAAATATGACATGCCAGTATACTAAGAAATACTATGCCAGTATGACCACCAAGAAACGGGGAAAAACAAGTCCATCCCAGAATTTTGATTGCGAATCCGACATAAGTCCTCCTGAAAAGGGCTCAAAAGGCATCCTGAGTCTTTTGCGGCGATACTGGAGGGCGGACTAGTCTCTAAAATGCATAGTTCTTTAATAGAGTCATATTAGTTCGGTATTGGTTTATTTATTTATTTGTTTGTTTGTTTGTTTGTTTGTTTGTTTGTTTGTTTGTTTGTTTGTTTGTTTGTTTGTTTGTTTGTTTGTTTGTTTGTTTGTTTGTTTGTTTGTTTGTTTGTTTGTTTGTTTGTTTGTTTGTTTGTTTGTTTGTTTGTTTGTTTGTTTGTTTGTTTGTTTGTTTGTTTGTTTGTTTTTTGTTTGTTTGTTTGTTTGTTTGTTTGTTTGTTTGTTTGTTTGTTTGTTTGTTTGTTTGTTTGTTTGTTTGTTTGTTTGTTTGTTTGTTTGTTTGTTTGTTTGTTTGTTTCTTTGTTTGTTTGTTTGTTTGTTTATTTCGTCCGTCCGTCCGTCCGTCCGTCCGTCCGTCCGTCCGTCCGTCCGTCCGTCCGTCCGTCCGTCCGTCCGTCCGTCCGACAGTCCGTCCGTCCGTCCGTCCGTCCGTCCGTTCGTTCGTTCGTTCGCTCGATTCGACCTTCGCGAGAGATGCCTATTTGATTTGCGCAGGTCACCATTGGAATGACATTGTACTGCTATTGCTCTGTAAACTAAATAAAAACTACTGTCGGGCGTCTATTGAAAAACTGTAAATTTCTTATTAAACTATAAAGTCTGTTCCGTCGGCGTGGACGTGCCTCGTCAGGGTGAAACGCACGCGCCTTGACCTAGACCAAACGCTACGCGCCGCAGCTTCGTCTGTTTGGACCCTCCTAATAAAGAAATCTATGTCGCCTATTCTCTTAGGTAGCGAGAACTCTTCCCAAACGCTGACATCGGACTCTTCCGACGTCAGCGGCAGTGGGGAGAGCAGCGGGAACACGAGCGAGGAGAATTGGCCCTCCTCCGCCGATGGCCAGGCTAGCGAGCCCGCCGAGATGCCGCCACCACCGCCGCCAGCGTCGTTGCCGTCGTCGCCGCCATCGTCGCCGTCGTCGTCGCTGTCCTCGCCGACGCCGTCGTCGCCACCATCTTCGCCGCCATCTTCGCCGCCGCTGGCGCTTCCGCCGCCGCCGCAGCCTTCGCCTCCACCACCACCGATACCCGTCAAGTACTTGACCAAAACCACAAAGAAGTCCAAAGCAGCAAAGCGAAAACTGAACGACGCTCGTGTAAGTCCTAACCTAAATTATAATACATAACATACATTTCAAATGGCCCCGGATTCGCCCGCTTTTCGCCCGAATTACCGGTATACTATTGAGTGAAATTAATTTTGATAAGCCAATGTGATGGAATGCTGTTGAGCGCATTTATACTGTGATGGCCAAGTAATTATTTAACAGATCTATAACGAACAGGGGAGAGGCTTAGGGGCGAGGCTGAGTGCTTAGACTAGGGTCAGAGAACAATAGTCTGAGAACAATAGATGAAATGGCTGAGAGATGTATGTAATACTTTGTTGATGGATCTCTGCGACAAACATGCACATGTACGCTCTGTAAATGAAACGCCCTCCTGTTCCATGGTTGGTGGATGACATTCGTTAGCCATCTGCTGATCATACTGGCATTTTCTACTAATCAGTTTGTTTTGTGCTAATATGGAATTTTCTGCTAAATCAGGCTGGCATTATATATATACGAGTATATAAAGCTACAATCCGGTATACTCACTCACTCGATCTAACATCCATACGTTTTCTCGGAAACGGCACGAGTTGGACGAAAATGATGTATGACAAAGTTGTAGGGAATGTACGATATACAGCCATCCTATGGAGCCGATTTTTGAATTTCGAACGCGTTCCACTACGCGAAGGTGCTATCTCTGTCGTTTACCGGCCGATTTGGATGAAATTTTGATAGAATGGTGTTGTAGTGATCCGAATGAAAAAAAAAATTTGGTTGTTCGAAATTCAAAATGGCGGCGCAGATATAGCCGACCGAAAAATCGACCTTTGCGCAAAAAAGTCGGCAGCCAACTGGGCATATGCTGGAGATATGCCGTAAGCGGCATCGCGTTGTCAAAGGACCCAGGTATATGAGAAAAATCCGACATCTTGGAATTTCAAGATGGCGGCCGAGATATTGATGACTGAAAATGACAAATTTTTGTATGGAGATTTCAGTACTAAAATTGAGTTTTCAACAGAGAAATGGAACAAACATGCGAGGCCGAAGGCCGAGCTCCGCGAAGCGGGCAAAAAAAGTTCTGCCGCGGCGAGGCCGAAGGTCGAGCTCTGTTTAGGCCGAGGCCGAAGGCCGAGACCATTCAGGTTACGGCGCACAAGTAGCAGCGCAAAAGCAAAAAGGGACAAACTTGCGAGGCCGGAGGCCGATCTCCGCGAAGCGGGCACGGGGAACCCCGCCGCGGCGAGGCCGAAGGCCGAAGGCCGAGACCGTTCAGGTTACGGCGCACAAGTACCAGCGCAAGAGCAAAGAGGGACAAACTTGCAAGGCCGGAGGCCGAGCTCCGCGGAGCGGGCACGAGGAACCCCGCCGCGGCGAGGTCGAAGGCCGAGCTCCGTCCAGGCCGAGGCCGAAGGCCGAGACCATACATGTTCCCATGGAACAATTCGCTACAATAAGTGTCTAGCGAGGCCCCAGGCCGAGCGCCGCGATGAGCGCAGCTCGGAGCGGCTGGGGGTTGGCGCGCGTAAGCGCGCAGGGGGCTCGCCCCCTAGTTTTGATAATATAAAACTGACTCTTTTATCGGAATAAGGCCGCCAATAAAATTTTATCTTAATACATAAATGTTTAACGTTTTTTTCTAGTGGACAGTAAATAAATTTATTCTTCTTGATCTTCACATACGCTTTTCAGAGCATATCCTCCTCTGGGTTGGAGGACGGCCAGCCCGAATCAAGATCGCAGAATCAATTCTGCAGCCAGAAAAAGAAGAATGCGTTGAGTGAGGTATCCGACTGCGGTTACGGGACTCAGATCAGGAATCAGGTAATCAAGTCGACTACTAACTCCCGATTCCACCGACGAAGTTAAACGAAGTTTTTCACTAACAGATTTCTTCAAAAACCATGTTCTTGTAAGCTGCACGGTGTATCCCAGTTTGGGACCAAGATAAGTGATAGTGTTATGTAGAAGTTATCATGTGCAAGATATTAAATTTTTTAAACACGTCAATTTGAGTTGGTTATTGTAACAACTTTTGTTCTAGGTTGTTTTTAACCGTCTTCAAATAAGGAGGAGGTTATTAATGCGACGCGGATATTACGAGGATATCTTTTCGCATAACTTCGTTAAATCTTAACCGATTTCGATATATTTTTAAATTTAATAATCATAGAACCACGTAATTTGACGCTGTTTGTTGGGTAATCAATATCAACCCTTGTATGCCCCCACTGCTGGGGCATGGGTCTCTTCCTGCATCGCGGGAAGGTTAGGCCATACTCCACCACGGGGTAATCGGCCATAATAAATAAGTTTCCGTCAAAATTGCAACTGGCTAAGCAATGCAGTACAAAGCCCTTTATAGATAAGATGGACGGACAGAAAGAAAAAATCTTACCCTTATTTACTCGTATAGCTTCGGATCATCAACCTGTTTTATGTTTGCCAGGATTCGCTGTCCAACTCAAGTAACGAGAACGAACCGCACAAGCCGGAGCACAAGAAACCGCTACATCCTAAGCAGAAGCCTAATATAAAGATAGCCATCGGCATTACTGTCAAGGACAGAAAGAGAAAGAAGATCATAAAGAGAACTAAGGCCTCCATGTAAGCATGTATTATTTTATTACTATAAATTTCAGACGTAATTGTCCCGTAGAACTATTTAGTATCCATGGAACTATTTAGGTCCATGCTGTAATACTAGCGCCGTTCATGAAAAAAAAAATTTCTACAGATCGTTTAAAAGTGTGAACTTAACAGACGTTAATGCTATGTAGTCACTATTATAGTGATGGAAATTATACTGACACTATTTCCAAAAAGGACTTGTAAAAAAAGATATTTTTTTTCCATCGGTGGCGCTAGTGTTATTGCAATAAGCCCCTGAAGAATGCCCTTTACCCTGACATCCCTTTTGCTTGCCTATCCTAACAAATTATTGAATGATTGTAAGAAATATATCAACTTTAGACAAATGATGTGAATTTATGCGGGCCTACAAAAAACAATAGCGGAATTTTTTGGCACTTTTCTATAATCGAATTCCTAGTTTTTGATATAGTGAAATATAGCTTCGGCAGTTTAAGAAGGAAGAAGCCAAGTTTGTCTGTGAAAGACTGCTAACAAAATGTAAGTGTGCCCAAAAAGTGTGCATAATTTTATTTTCTAAAAGTATGCGTGAGCGCCCGCTACTGTGAAGAGTATTCTAACATTTATAATTATTTTAAAATAAGTAATCAGTACGATTATACTTTTGACAAATGATGACTGATTCTGTGCTAGGAAGTAAAATCAGGGAAAATATAGGTGTAATTTTGTTATCTTAAACTTAGTTTTTGATGGAGAAAATTGGCTATTTAAATTATGTAGTCTATCTATCAAAAACAAAAATTATTATATCATAATAGAACGCTGATTTTGTGAGAATGCAACAGCAGCCTTAGGTATTTTACTACTGACTGATTCTAAGCAGATTAATGCCACAATTTAGTAATATAAAATACATTTTATGAACTGTCTTGTCTATGTAGAAAGATACTTCACGTAATTAGTTCACGTAAGTCCCAGAATTGATTGTTCATCACAGATACAACTAAATTTTACACAGCACATCACAAGTAAAATGTGTCACGGATGTTTTTGACACTGTTGACGTACGCTTGCACCGCTTTGGATGGCTACTATTGGTTCTAATAGATTCGACATATAATTGGATAGTGCTTTAAAAACAAACTAGCGTATTGGACAGCTGTTATTACGTCACGATAATTTTGCTCCAAAAATCATTGTTTATAGGTAGAGCTGGTGATACCAGAACATACAAAGTGATACAAAAATATAATCTCGTGATACAAGATTATATTTTTCTTTACTAGTTTTTTCTTTACTAAAATAAGCAAAAAAATTATATTACCTGGGAAACCATTGAAATTTTACCATTTCACGATTTACAAGCAGAACAAAATTCTATTAACTGTAAATCTGTTCAAATTTCATCGCCTGCAAAGTTGCGTCAACTATCATCTTTAAACGGGGATATTTATAAACGTACTATTAAAAAAATATATTTTTTAAGTAGCACAGAAACTGCGACTAAATGAACGTTACAAGTTAAACTAGGTGTTAATTTCAAAATCTAGATCTTTCTGGAGACATCTTATTGGACAAAAAAACCACCAAACTTTTTAAAAGTCTTTAATTAACAAAGTTTATACGTTAATTAACAAACAATAGTTTACGTTATGCTAAAACCTAAAACTCATGCATTGTACTTGCTTTAAAGCCAGACATAATTGTCATCTAAAACAAGAATTTGAAATTTACAATCTTTAAGCAAATGTTGCTGGAGAAGGGTCTCCACTTAAAATCTACCCCTTCTGCAATTGGGTTGTTTCAGCTATTACGTATTTTAGAAATTACCCTGTATAAAGGTGAAAACTGATTTAACTACATAGAAGGACAGAGAAAAGTTATTTTGTCTATTTTATGAACCAACCTCATATTGGCTATTAACGATTGTTTCCCGTTCCTCTTTTAGGTCAATCAGGGCGATGATTGATTTATTTGATTGTTCCAGCATTAACGTACAGGGACTGTCCCTTAAGTGTCCATCAGATGATGACATTGCTATTGTCTTGAAAGAATTCACCGTCGATTTTCTCCTGAAAGGCTATAATTCGTTAATACGAACGGTCCACAACCAAATCCTGACGGACAAGAACTTGGAAATTGACACTGCTCACTTTTTTTGGCTCTTGGCTTATTTCTTGAAGTTTGCTATGCAAATAGAGCTGGACCTGGAGTATGTGAGCTCTTTGTTGTCATTTGATATGGTCGCGTATCTCACAGCCGAGGGAGTGAATCTGTGCGAAGAGTTTGAGCTAGCCTTGAAGCTTAGTAGCAGCGATTTGAAGCCCAGTATCAAGAGGCTGCACTTGGTGAGTTTTTTTTAGATAGTCACTTAGCATGTTGGAAAAAGCTTCGAGACGTCTTCTACTTAAACGTATACTAAACATAAAACAATTCTTTTGGCAAACTTTACAACATATTTGGCTTAGGCTGTCGCAAAATACGTCATACGTACTCGTATTTGAAGTTTTGAGGCCACCTTCCGTCTTTGTGACAGATGCTCATATTTGTGTGACGTCCCCTGTTGTGACGACATAATATGTTAATGATTTCAAAATTCAAATTATCATATCCCGGCTGGGTCGCCATGTGGTATCAGGAAATGGACATAGGTTGGAGATTAGAAATCAAATCTTAGTTTTAGTTCGTTCTCGTATATGGTATGAAGTGAATGTTAAGTAACATCATAGTGCATTTGCTTATATTTTATGTTATGTACTGACTAAACATAAAGTGCAACGTCTTGCAATAATAAGGCTGCACGTCCTCGACACAGGAAATTTACAAGTGATACAAACTTTCAATCCCATACATATTTTATGATTTTATTATTATTTATGAGCACATTTTTTTTTTAATTTATACTTTTTACTTAATCTTCCTTGTCACACGATGTCACATTTTATTGATCCCCTCTCTCTTGTGTTGTAATTTATAGTAATAACTATTTCTACCCTTGTTCAATAACTATAACGAATTCTCTCAACGTGATCTCAGATGGTATCGGCAATCCGGGAGTTCATTCAAGCTGTAGAAGTGTTTAAAAAGCGCACGCCGTATTCCAACTACAACCAGGAGACGCTAGTGCAGCTGGAAAGCAAGCTGTGCGAGTCGGAGGAGTTGCGCTCGCTGATGGTCTTACTGCTGAGATCCTACAACCCGGCCTACCACGACAAACAGTATTTGCAGGTGATGTTCATTTTGACATTCTGAGGAACTGGGTATTTGACAACCGGTCCGGTAACGCTGCCAGAGTTATGGGGGCCTTTGGGTCTGATAGTTCTTGGGGTGGTATGTTTGATTGGAGCTTTTTGAGCATTTTTTCTCTAAAATGCTTTGCTGCCTGCTTTGACTTGTAACGTACATTAAGCCGCAGTTTCTGTGCTATTTTGAATAAATCCTTTT
This sequence comes from Yponomeuta sedellus, assembly GCA_934045075.1. Taxonomy (NCBI): domain Eukaryota; kingdom Metazoa; phylum Arthropoda; class Insecta; order Lepidoptera; family Yponomeutidae; genus Yponomeuta; species Yponomeuta sedellus. The sequence goes on along the minus strand of OW203725.1, from coordinate 14,195,153 downwards.
TGTTTGTATGTTTAACTGACATGATTTATATTATAACGAAGAACTTGCACAAACAAAATATGTTTTAATATAATCTGAGAGGCGTTAGAAATGCACTGAGCACACCAGTGCATTTCTTACTATTTTAATTATGAGACACCTAAAATGCACGCTCATATGACGTGTACAATACAGGGCTTCGTCAAATATCATCGATCAAAAGTTGTTGTATAACAAAACGTAATTTTTTTCTTGTCTTAGTTGTTCTATTCTTTAAAATCTATATGTTTTTTTACATAGCCTTTATATTTGTGTCCCATTGCTGAGAAAGGCCTCCTCCAATTCAGTCCAGTATTTTCCGTGGTGGGCCACCTTTGACCACAGATATGTTTTATTAAAAACTAAATTTTGAATTCGACTTTTCACTAAGGCCCACTTGCGTCAGCCCGGGTTATCTCATTTAACTCGAGTTTACCGGTTAAAGGTATCATATTGTATGGGAAATTATAGATTTAACCGGTTAACTCCAGCTAGATGAGCTAACCCGGGCTGACGCAAGTGGGCCTAACAGGATTATACGTTTTCTTAATCTAAGTGCAAAGAATGAATAAAATTATAAATGACAATGTCATGATATTCTAAGATGATTTCTGCCGTGACCTCACATAATTATGAAACAAAAAGGTAAGGCTGGTACGTTTGAATCGAATTTTTACAAGACACCATAGCGTTTGGCCAAATATTAAAAATAATAAAAAAACGAGTATTTCAAGAATGGGGCGCCTGGTTTTGTAGGTAAGATTGCGTTTTATTTTAATCATTACGTTTAAACTAAAAACACAAAGATTAAAATAAGACGCAATGTTTACTTGTATTCTCCGCACTATTTTTCTATGCTGTTAGTGAAAAGTATGAAAAAATAAAATTCAGCATCTAAAATATGAATTTGCAGTATCTTATTGAAAGGAATAAATGTATTCGGGCCACCATTTTTATCAGGTTAGAGCTAACAACGTATGTTCTATACGTATGTACGTATGCGTATGTACGTATATTCTTTCAGGACCTCATTGTAACCAACCACGTGCTACTATTATTCGTGGATAATATGCTGAAGATGCCTGACTACAAAGGCAAGATTAACTTGGCGGACCATATTAAACAGTGAGTGTAATCTTAGAAATACAAACTTTTACCAGACAGAAGGCTAGTTAAAGAATCTGATCATGGTGTAGGTATAGCGTACTCGTAACAGATAATGCTTTATTGCACCCGAGAAGCTAATATACAATGCTCTGTAGACGACATTATAATTCCAATAAAAATTTAAAGTCAATTCCATATGTGAAATTACTGTTAGAGCAGATCTATAAAGAGTTTTAATTACCCATTAGGTTTGCGACACCCCAAATAATGCATCAATATGCGCTGTTACTGGAGGATTACGCCGAAAACGGGGAATACGTTAACGATTGCATTTTCACCATCATGCATCACGTCGGAGGAGCAAACTCGATCGCGTTGCTCCAGCCGAAGATATTGAAGATATTTGTATCTATGTGCAAGTCCGAGTTTGAAACAAGCGATGTAAGTTGACTACTTTAATCAATCGATTCGGTATTCGTCCGCTGACATGGTCTCCCCCAAGGCACGGCATATCCGTGCGGATATCAACCGTTTGTATGCCCCCACTGCTAGGGCACGGGTCTCTTCCTGCATCGCAGGAAGGTTAGGCCGAGTCGGGGTTCGTGGAGGATTGTTAGAAAGTGGCGGTCCTTACTGTCAGAAGTTATCAAACCGCACACAAGGCCTCTGACATGGCTTAACGACTGCCATTACATGACAGCCGGCACCTACGGCTTAACGTGCCTTGCGGAGCACGGAAGCGCTCGGAAAAATGCCACTAGCGGTATTCACGGGACGGTCACTCATCCAGCACCGCGCCTGTTGCTTGTCCCGAGTGATTGATTACAATCACTCGGTTCCACTAGGCCACGAGCGCTTAGCCACATCCGTGTATTTATCCTTAAAGCAGTTTTATATGATAGATAAGATCATTTATAGATTCGTTTCTTACCGCACTTACCGAAGTGCAACATTATATTTAATATTATTAATACCTGGAACACAAAGAGGTCTATAAAAAGAAAAGTGATTAAAAAATTCCTCACTCTGATGAGTTTAATGATCAAAGAGTTAATTGCACGAAGTAGGGCGTTTGGAACAAAAATCTGCTCAAAAGCGAATCTATACGCACACGTGCGTAAGCGGATTGCAGTGATGGATGGATGGATGGATAGATAGAGAACACTTAATTTTATTAGGAAAAGGAAATTACACAGATATCTGAGTGTGTCTTGTTCGCAGATGCTCAAATATGCACTGCAACAGAAACAACTAGATTTGCTAATTAAGCCGATTTGCTTACCATTTTAAGGTTTGACGTTGAGAGCCCGGATTGCATTCTGTGCCTTATAATTCTATGTTTGCAGGACTGGTCCGACGTAATCGAGTACGTGATAAACGGGTTCATAAAGCGGCCGCCGGACTTGCACCCCAGCATTTGTATCCACGCCGGCTTCCGCGTCCACTCTGGTGCGGAGAGCTGCGACGGCGACGCCCCGCCGTCTGCAGCCGCTTTCGAGCTGCTTGACGCTGACAACGGGAATAAGATGAATTCTGATTGCGACCACAGCGGATACAGCAAGGACGACAGGTATGTGAACGGCCAGGCACACACTTCAAAGAAAAACTGCCTTAACCCTTTACCTGGCTACGCTATCGTCGTCGTCAGGCTATACTAGTCCACTGCTGGACATAGCCCTTCCCTAAAGAGCGCAACGTTGTGCTATATGGTAATGCTAGGTGGTAATGCCCATAATCACCACGCTAGGCATGCGGGTTGGGGATCGCAGTTCGGTGGAATTGTACTGCAGGGGGCGCCGCTGCCCACCCCCCGGTTTGTGTCGCTTAGTCGCCTTTTACGACACCCGCGCGAAGAATTAAGTTGGTGCTATTCTCTAGGCCGACACCACACAGCACCACACACCACACCGCACAGTTACGCTATAGTTCCCACAAAAAAATTACCTTATCAAATATAAAAATTTGGCCCCTGTGGTGGAGTGTGGCCTAACCTTCCTGCAATGCAGGAAGAGACCCGTGCCCCAGCAGTGGGGACATACAGGGTCCGTTAAAGCGTTAAGACGGCTCCTCGAGGTGCAAATCCGAAATCTAGGTTGGTTTTTATTTACAAACGACCAGGCGCATCGAAATGAAACTTTGTCAATGGTTTTAGAAAACTCTTAACGAGATTTGGACGTGCTTAGAATTAGAAATAACCTTAAGAAAGCAATTATAACATTAAGAAAGCAATTATAGCCTTGATAATAGGGTCTATGAAAACAAGCTGTTATGAGGGTACAATTTATTTTATATTTTGTTATTCTCAGTTGTAAGCACAATCAAAAATCTATTTAAGTTCTCATAACGTCTTGGTAAAGTTTCAATGCGATTCGGCGTGCCCTTTGTATATAAAAACCAAATTACGTTCGTTTGGGAATTGCTCATGAGGGAGACTCTTGAGGCTGACCTTACGTGGAGCATTCTGTCTCCTCGCACAATATTTTTTTTATTGGTCGTAATGAAATAAGTATCTATAATTTTGATAAATGTTGTCGGAGGGTTACCTAGATAATAAGTGTAATGTAATAAGGCTTACAAAAAGAAATAACCAACGCAACACATTTGATACATGGATTTCTTTTACATACATTTAAAAACAAAACAAAAAGTAGCATCATAAAAATTACGAGTATTTGTTTATATTTTACGCCCAGGTTTTATGTATTGAAGCACTAAAATGGTTTCGACTTAGCATGTGTCGTAAGAGTACCGAGGTGCCAACACAACGCTGATATTGTAGGGACACTTCGGTGTCACCACCTGGCATGCCCAGAGTGTTCTTGTTGTCTAATGTTGTTTATTCAATTCCACAGTTGGACAGAGACAGAGTTATCATCGCTGAGCTGGAACTGCATGCAATGCAACATGTCCACGGATATGATTGGAGACATCGTGAAACTGTTAAAAGAAGAAGGGATTGTGAAATCCAGACAAGCCGTGATCAAAGAACTGTACAAACAAAATCTGATAGACAAAAACGAGTTTGTCTCCTACTTGAAAACAGAAAGTGGCACAAACTCTAGGGCCAGTCAGCAAACGGAAGACGTCAGGAATGACGAGATCGGCAAACTATGCGAGCAATTCATTCAAGATGGAAAATGTAGTTTCTTAGAATGGACGCAAAAAGTGCTGCTCGATATGTGCTTCGCAAAAATATATATTGAGAAAAAGGCTGCGGAGAACCCATACAGCCCACTTAAGTTTGAATGTTTCAAAACGAAACACGTTGATCTACCGCAGATATCGCCGGTCTCCTATCACAATTTGCGTAAGTCTATTTCTATTTGGGAAATCAAGCCGCCCATAAGGCCTCTGACATGGTTTAACGACTGCCATTACATGACAGTCGGCACCCACGCCTTAACGTTCCTTGCGAAGCACGGAAGCGCTCGGAAAAAATGCCACTAGCAGTAGTCACGGGACGGTCACACCTCCTGCATCTGACCGCGCCTGGTGTTGCTTAACACAAGTTATTGATTCCAATCACTCGGTTCGGCTAGGCCACGAGCGAGCACCCGGATTTGGCTCCCGTGGTGGAGTATGGCCTAAACTTTTTGCGATGCCGGAAGAGACCCGTGCCCTAGCAGTGAGAACATACAAAATTATGGTGTTAAACACGTCATGCGGCAGAATACTAAGGAAAGCACACCATGTAGCATAATATACATACATATTTTGGCACAAAGCAATACCTTATCCAGTATATGTACTGTGTGTGTGGCAAATGCAAAATCTCTAACTCTTGTTGTATAGAATCAGGCGTTACTTTGCGGAAATCCATAATAGCATTAAAAAGTGAAGATTACTTTGCTAAAATCCGCCAACAATCCCAAAAGCACCATGCGGTTAGTCACAGAACATAAAAAAGAGTAGAAGTAGCGACATGACACATTAGTACGAAAACCAGTCTAACCAAACTGATAATTATAAACCAAACGCACACTACGGATGCCAAGCTGCCATTGGTAAATAAAGTCAATGCCGAAAAGGTGTACATCATAAAAGTTTCAATTAAAATATGCACCTTTTTATAATATTAACATTGATCAAAGTCAAATGACAATGATGAAATTAAGGTTGACATTTTGTAGTAATGCTACTAGACTACACTACACTACACTAGATGGAACTACCGACGCGTCGGACCGAAAAGAACTTTTACCTAGTAAGTTCAAAATTGAAAAACAAGTACATTCTCAGTTTGGGATGGGACAATGCGAGTTCTAGATTGTCGATAGGGATTGTCGACAAATATACTCGTACAAACAGTTTTACACATTAACGGCCGAATACGAATACTGGTACTTAGAAGTATTTTTAGCTATTTCTTTTTTGCGTGCGGGTTGACTGGTAGAAAATACATCTTTTTTACATTATCTTTTGTGCAATAAAGAATTAACACTAATAGGGTAGATAGATGCACAAATAAAACAATGTGTGATTCAATCTACTTCAGCCAGATGTCGCTGCCTGTACGTAATACAGAGAATAGTGTAAAGAGGTTCGAAATTTCACTGATGCCGGTGAGTCGCCCATTAGCTCAGTTGGATAGAGCGCTGGCACGGATAGCCAGAGGTCTCGGGTTCGAATCCCGGCATGGGTGGAATTTTTAGCCTCTAAATAGGTTTTTAAAATTGTCCTTAGCTCGGGTTAGTGCATTAAAAATAAAAATAGTATGAAACAATGTGGTAGATTTCATATTTCAAAATGTTGTCTCTTATTAAAAACTAGCTTTAACCCGCTGCTTCGCGGGCGTTAGAAATTATAACACGGGAAATATTCTACGACTCAATTCAGATCTTTGTCTATCTGTACGCCATGTTTCATACGTTATACTAATTTTATTGATGATTGTACCAATATATTTAATTTATACGCAAGAGTCTAACCTGGAAGTAAAGCACATTTTTTTTTGGTATTGCTGCATCACATAAGTGCCCCCTTCCGCCTTTTTTAGTTATTATGAAGTGTTCATGAAAATGCTCTGAATATATTGTGCTCATCGTCGTTTTGAACCAATTTTGCCTTCCTATCGCTGCCATCCATTTTAATTTCGTATTCGGTTCCTTAGGAAAACTAAACGGAAACTCACTTCCAAATTGTTTTGATTCCGAGAGGGTTGTTGTATCATTGCCTCGGTTTTCTGTTGTCAAAGGGGTAAGATTAAAATTACTTTGATAGTTTCTTAGTTATTTCAGTCACTGATAAACTGGTGAAGAAAACCTATATCGCGATCTAGCTGTGCTCATGTCTTGTATGTGTTCATGTCATGTCTTGTATGAAAAGTAGTAATGTATGAGCTCCAATGACAGTTTTCACATGCACAACGACCAGCCGGCGACCGGAGCTCATACATTACTACTTTACCCGGCCCGGCGACCGGACGGCGACCGGGTGCATGTGAAAAGGCACTTAGGAAGTAGGGATAAAATAACAACAATTATTTTTTAATACAGTTGCTCAAAAAGTGGCGTATTGCAGGGATGTATAGCGTGCGGGATGTAGGCTATTACACACTCATGCTTTTTTTTTACCTTTCCCGCACTCGTGCGTTCTCTTTCCCAATTGTCAAAATATTGTCTATTAAAAAGAAAAACCAACCATGAAGTTTTTACTAAAAAAAATCATAGAAGTTTTTATGATTCATGCAAATACGTATATTTCTAAAAAGAAGCTACTAATTTGTTTCAATATCAGATTTAATGATTTGATTGAATGAGTTAGGTTAGGTTTCATTTCATTTCATCTCATTAAATTTAATTTTCATTTCATATCAAAAAAAAAACCTACCTACTAAAGACTTGGCTGTATGGGCATAGTTCCCTTTGACTACCAGAATGGGTGAAGAAAAAAATCACTGCTTATATTCTTTTACGGTTGGCGCCATTTTCCAAATAATTTTTCTTTATTAAATTGCTTAATTTTTTATAACTGTATTAAAAATAGTCGTTCAGTACACGTGCGGAACTGTCATTGCAACTTGTTCCGACTGTCAACCCTCGCCTTCGGATGCGCCTCGGCTCGGGTAGACATTTGTCGGAACTCTTTGCAATGACAGCTTCCGCACTTGTAATGAAATATACTATTACCTAATTAGACGAATTGGAATTTACAATACCTAAGTACCATTAAGTATGTGTGACTACTAAGTCATAGACAATTATCGATAGATTTTTATCATGTGTGCCCCCATCCGTAATTGAGTAGAATTCAAATTATGACAAATTTCTAGAGAAGGTACACTTTCTTCGATGTAAATTTAACTTTACTAACCAGTAAATAAAGGTGGTTTCACTTTCTCATTTTCGGATTGGTTTCCGTGTTCATGTCATTACAAATTTAATTAAAAATACAATGAAATACGTCTTACAGATGAAATATTACGGCATGATCGTTATATTTTGGTCCCTAACTTTTATTTTTGCTCTCTATCACAGCACAACAAGGCATTTTAATCAAGTTTTCACCAATTTTTTCTTTACTATAAGCGCACGGCAACTGAATTGAACAAATCTGTCACCAACTACGCATAGGCAATACATTGCTAATGTGAGGCACGCGGGCACCGCCCACTTACGACTTCTACTCTTTTTTATGTTCTGTGCGGTTAGTTAATGCACCGCCCGCCCTCCCTCCCACTTTTTCAAGCAGAAGCAAGACACGAACACACCACCACCGACACCAATACTTGTGTGAGAAAACACGCGACGCGTTTCGCCTCTAACACGAGGCATCCTCAGGCTCCCAAATGCAAATGACTTGCGGAATTTAGCAAAGTAATCTTCACTTTTTAATGCTATCTCTAACTCTGTAAGGTATAAGCTGGCGAGTTATACTCCAGCGCTGGGTCTTCCGTCAGGACCCAGGCGGCGTGCAGGTTCATCTGATTAGTTTAGTTCCTGTATATTTGTGAACTAAAACTTTCGTAAGCACCACACATTATTGATTTGGTACCGGGAAAGCCTTACCCTGTTCGGACTCTTCCGACAAAAAGTCAAGTAAGCTGATCAATAATCTGTATATTTGTATTTGTTTCAGTGACGAACAAGTCGGTTCCCCTGGTACCGTGGAACTGCGAGCAAGCCTCGATCTGTAAGGATCTGAAATTCTTGCAGTGGGTACACAAGCTCGGTTTCCACATCCCCGTTGACACCGGCAAGGTCTTCATTCGGATCCCGCACTTCTGGACCGCTGACTTCCTTTATGAACTCGCTGGCAAGATAATGCCTATTGATAAAAGTATGATAATCTAATATATAAAAATCCCGTGTCACTGTGTTTGTTATCGAACTCGTGTGAAAGGGCTTCACAGATTTTAATATTTTTTTGTGTATATTTGGTAGGTCTAAGAGTAGGCTAGACTTATTAATATGCCAGAACGACTTTGCTGAGTCAGGTTGTTAAACATATTTTTTATGTTTTACTGATATACCCACAAAATGACTCTTCCTTCTGAGTGAAAGTATGCCCTGCCACAGTCTTTACTTTATGGGTTGTACCACGTATGTGACCTTTGTAGGTAGCTCTCAATATTGGGGGTGGTTAGTCAGGAGCACCTAGTTTTGGTAGTTCTTGATCTTCTTTGTAGGTACTTCTTTCCTTTTTATAAACCAAGGCAAATGAAGTGTCTATTCTAGGACCCCACATTGGGATCGCAGGAGGTTTCAATGTGGGATTTTGTCGCTGATCGCTTTTAGATCCGTTTTAATATTACGTTTTAGACAGCACCGGATGTACAATTTTTCCAACCCGGGGCAAAACCTGACAAAAGCCTATCCGTAAAGGCGATATTACACGGTTCAACTTCGGTTCAATATTGATAGAAATTTCATTGCTTTAATTGCATTGTGACGTCAGGCGGTATGAACAATATATCTTTCACTTTTATTGTGATACCTCTAAATTTTTCAAAGTTTTTGACTAACGTTTTCAATGCGATTGATGCAGAAATGACTACAATGTAAGGTCGAAACATAATATTATATAAAATTCAAAATATTAAACTGTTCAATTTCGGTTTTATATTGATTTCAATATCTTTGCTTGAACCGCGTTGAGACGCCAGGCATGGTTCAATATTGCTTTCAATTTCATTGCTTCAATGGCATTGAAACGTAAGTTATTGTGCAATTTCATTGAATGATATGATTTGACGAATGCGATTGACGCTTAAATGTAAATATGTAAAGTCGTTCAATGTTTAATGCTTTTCAATGGCATTGAAAATTGAAAAAGGTTTTAATTTGACTCAACCGTGTAATTTCGCCTTGACGGTCTGTCAGACGCACACGTGAGTACCTAGTCCTTTAATGTACGCGCAGCACGCAAAAAAAGGTTGCTCCGGAAAATCAGAATTAAATAACTGATGCTGATGCTAGGTGTTTAGTATTTTCTTAACCGACTTCAAAAAAGGAGGAGGTTATTAATTCGACGCGTATATTTAAATACCTGAATTTGGCACTTGGAAACTAAAGGGGCACCAAATACAGTCGTTAAAAATTTAAGTTGCCGCCCAGTAGTCACTGAAGGGACCAGCCTTATATTTATATTTAGTGCTGCAAAGTCGCCCCCAACTAATGCTGCGTACACACCTCCCCAACGGATACCAATGATTGGGTCTCGCATGCCTTCGCGTGGACGGTTTGGCTAACAATCGTTACGGAGCGTGGCGGTGACATCAAAGTCTTTGAACCTTTAGATCAAACTCGGTGTAGACGGTGACCGTAGGTCAACGAACGAATACTCAGTTAAAGAGAGACAACGTGGCTTGCAGCCGTCTAAAATAATAAATATTATGGAGAGTGGAGTAATAAGGAATGTTTTTCTTAATCGATTTATATAAAAAAATCGTATAAAGTGTTTTGGTGCCTATTAAGTAAGGAATATACTTTAAGTACGCCGTCATTTTACTTCCATTATACACATATCTGTTCTTAAAATATGTGGTTGTCCACAGTCTCCGCTTTTGTTTATTTTTTCTTGTCCTTTTTGGTATAAAAAATTAATAATAATACATTTTGTTGCCGTCCATGAACAAATTGCCGAATATGAGCCAGAATTACGTGCCAATGACCGTTTGTTTAACCACTAGTATTGGGCATACCTTCGAAAGCCAACGAGCGTGCGGTGGCCAACACTGCATATCCTTCGTTGGCTTTGTTGGTTGGTCCGTTGGGCCGGTGTGTACGCAGCATTAGGAGAATGCGTACTTGAAATGTTGCATCTGAATCGCTCATAGCCGTGGCTGCCTGAGTGATCTCAAACGGTCACGAAGGTTAAGCTACATAAGGCACGTTCAGTGTGTGGATGGTGACGGGTGACCGTCTATGACTAACGCTAGTGGCATTTTTCCGAGCTTCGCAAGGCACGTTAAATTGGTGTCGGCTGCCGTCGACAGGTGGCAGTCGTTAAGCCAAGTCGGAGGCCTTAGGGCGGCTTGAAAACTTCCGACATTAAGACCATCCAGTAGTCCTGCAAGCCTCCACCAATCCGGCCTTGGCCCCGTGGTGGAGTATGGCCTATACCTTCCTCAAGGAAGAGACCCGTGCCCCTTGGTCTGGACATAATGGGTTGATGGGTTGATGATGATGAATGTTGCATGTTGATCGGGTAGAGGGCATTTTGTCTTAAAGATGATTGCAGTTATATTAATTCTGCAGGGAAACTAAAATTCTCCAAAAATGATATACCCCTTGGCGGGATCTTCAACCAAACGCAATCGAATACCTTCACTCTGTCAGCTGATGTAATACAAAAAGATGTGACATTAATATCAAGTTCGGAAAGTTATTATCGGATTCATAAGCAAAATCATCACGCCACAATGGTCAACTTCACCCCTATGTAAGTACAGTAACGCTGTAACACAAACTCTATGCTTAAATACATTCTATTTACGCCTACCAGTTAGATATAATCATAGTATGCACAGGCTAGTTAATAAGTAAGTAGAATCAATAGTTTTAAAAGATGTATGTATGTATGTACGACGACCTCTGTGGCGTAGCGGTAGTGCATCTACCTACCTAGCAAGAGGTCTCGGGTTCGAATCCCGGCTGGGAACAAAAAACAAAAACCCAGGTCTTGGATGTTTACATGTTTGTGATGTCGTTGTTTCTGGTTCCCACGAAACAGGGTATCCTAGTGTGGGGCCAGAAGCAATCTATGTGCATGTATGTAAATGTTATGTGTTTCCATGTCTTTCACCCCAGTGTTATTCATGTAGGTATGCTGCGCATCGCTTAGAATCATCTGGTAGCACTTTTATGCAGGGTTTTATTGACATAACGCTTAACATGAGAAACGTTTCTTTAGTATCTGTAAATTAAATAGTAATAGTAAATATTCATGAACATATTACAGAGATCTCGTTAGCCCTATACTAAGTACAAATAAATGACTTGTGTTATAGGTTACACTATTTTTATTTTTAATGCACTAACCCGTGCTAAGGAACAAATTTAAAAACCTATTTAGAGGCTAAAAATTTCACCCATGCCGGGATTCGAACCCGCAACCTCTGGCTATCCGTACCAGCGCTCTACCAATTGAGCCAATGGGCGACTCACGACATCAGTGAAATTTCGAACCTCTTTACAATATTCTCTGTATTACGTACAGGCAGCGACATCTGACTTAAGCAAATTGCATTACTTACAGCCCCGACTACCTACTTTGCAGTTAGGTTAGGCATGGGTGAAATTTTTAGCCTCTAAATAGGTTTTTAAAATTGTGTTATAGGTGCTAACTCGACGATAGATTTAATACAATACCTATAAATTCGTTTCCTAGTTTGATCCGGCCGGGGATCGAACCCAAGATCTTCGGTTTTACAGTCAGCGTGCCAAACGGCTGCGCCACCGAGGCCGTCAAAGGTTGCTTCTGGTCACTAAAAACTAAAAAATGTTTTATTCGAAGTAGCACTGAAACTGCGACTTCATAAACGTTACAAATTTAACTGGGTGTCCATTTCAAAATCTAAATCATATTGGAGAAACAATGGACAAATAACTCCAAATTTTGACTTTTCAAAGTCCTTAATTACCAGAGTTCACATAATTATTCTAAAACCTAGAACTCTGAACTGGCTTTAATTTCAGGCATCATTGTCATCTCAATAATCATTAATGTTAAAATTGCCCTTTATTTCGCTCACACTATCCAAAATTTTTAACAATTGTACAAAAAATAGTATACCTTTGATATCAATGCGGTTTGATAAATAATAAAAAGACGGACTTTCATATTTTTGCTATCCTGTATGTAGATTTTTACTGAGATGATACTCATTTTCGAAACTACTTTTTATCAAAATCTAATATATAGGAAAACAAATACATATTGAAAAAAAGACTTATTTTAATTACCTATCAAACCTCCGGACAACGTTTATTCAAAATATACAACTTTTTGTACAATCATGAATAATGTTAGATTGCGCGAGCGAGATAGCAAGCCAGACGTCTACCTTAATCCACTTGTAATATAAATTTTAAATACCAACATTTTATAAACAATAGACCGCGTAAGTTTTATTCTGTGAAAAATATACATAAGTATTTTAAACTTTTGTTGGATGTTTTACAATATGAAGAAACATTTCTCAGGTTTTGCATTATTATTTCATAACACGTTTATGTTTATATTTTTGTTTAACGTTGTTTATGTTTTTTTCTAGCTGACCCCGAAAACGTCATCCTATGTCTCAATTCAGATCTTTGTCTATCTGTACACCAAGTTTTATGTAAATTCGTTCAGCCGTTATTGCGTGCTTGAACAACATCCGAACATCTTCACAAATTTTCACATTTATATTACTAGTAAGATTCTGCGTATGTATAACCTGTTGCGTATGCATGTATTACCTATTTTGTTAAATAACTGTTAATAAATGATGAATTGCCTATCATCCTGTTTCTTCAGGCCTGACATTTCATTTGAGGAAGGTGTCAACAACTCTACCGATGTTAATAGAAGAAGTTGGCTAGAAATCGTGCAGAGGTCGCAGGAACTGAAGATAAAAATGCAAGTTAAAAAGTAATAACCTATTTGCATTCCTTAGATATATGACCGGTTTGTTGCATAAACCTGCTAGTAGTTAAAAGCTGGCCAAGGGCTTAATTATATGCACCAAATCCTGTGGGAATCCTGATGTTTGCGAGAGCAATTTGCATGGAATTTGACAGGTTATTGGAATTGTTCAGGATTCAGCGTGCTTCTAATAAGGGGCACTTCTTCCATTCTTATGTCAAATATTCCACTGTCGGTGGTGTTGTCCATCGACGGATTCACTATATGAAAATGCCTACACTGACACAACAGGTTGACTTAAAACTCGTTCGCCGTTTATAGGGGACTCAAATACCTATGTTTCCGATTAACGCACATCGGACAAATATTTAACATAGTAGAAAACATTTGACACAGTTACGGTACTTCCTACCACCTTGAATTTGGATTCAACGTTTGGAACCAATGGTCGGAAATCACGAATATTAAGCCCGCCTGTTGTACATTAAGTGTGTGACATTAATATCAAGTTCGTTGTACAATATTCACATGGTGCAGTAGATAATTTTGATAAATTAATAAGTATTTACAAGTATGTTATACCATTATGCCGAACCTATCATACCTATACCGAACTACTCGCAGCCTACCACTGAAAAGGCCTTCTAAAAACGTGTAAATGCAACTAGATATCTTGGAAGGCCCCTTCAGCTAAAGTAATTTGCAGTGCAATGACAATGACACCGTTGGGTCATCGTTGTAGGAACTAATTGTTCATACGCATTGATAAACAGTGCCCGGCAACGAGTCTGGGTATGAACGTAAGGGCATGTTCGTACCTGTCCATATTGGTGCATAAATATTCCTAACTTTGTGAAATTTGCACAAGATAAGAAAGATTTAATACATAGCTGCTCCATGCCTGTTGTGTTAAAAAGGTCCTAGCACATTGTAGTGGCACCTATACGGCACGGCTCCACCGCAGCAATTAACTTTTCATTCAAATTTGGCCAATATAAATTTGGTTATAATATATCGTATAACTGGTATAGTATGTTTCATAATGTCACCGTAGAAAAGCCGACGGCGGCGCGCCGTCAGTCGGCGGGCAGTCAGCGCGCTTGGCGCTACCATACAACTCAACCAGCAACCGGGACGCTTCAAGCGATCGGACCGCATGCTTCCAGCGCGCAGACTGTGAGCCTCCAGCTAGTCCTAGTCCTAGGCGTGTTCTATCAGCAAGGTTGCACTCTGCAGCCGGCGCGCATATACGGCGTGCTTGCACCTCGCGGCCGACCGCGTGGTAAAGCGGCGTTTGCACGATCTTAGTACACTCGGACAGAGTAACCGATTTTTGCGAGATAAATGCTAGGTACTCGTCTCTGTATACCGGCCAACTAGTAACAAAATATCGCTAATCTTGTCGCCAAAACGTAGGTTAGCTGGTAGATAATGCTATTGTAGCATTAAGCTCGCCTATGTGCAAATTTTTTATGCAATAAAGAATTTTAATAAGAATAATAATCGCTCTGATGAAAACGGCCATTTTTTCAATCGGACCGCACTCTAATAGTCTTAGCTACTAAGATGAAATCGCAAAAACAAAATGGCGCTAATATTAGGAACTCCTGCGTTCCGTAACGGAAAAGGGAGGAGGCAGTGAAATATTGATGTTTGTGGAGTTTTAGTAAGCTGTATTGTTACTTGTGTAAGTGGTATTGTTGTGAAATGTATGGTTTCCATTGCCGTGACCAATTCTATTCTTTCTCCTTTCTTTTCATACTTCTATATTTCTTATATTTCTTCCTGTCGAAGTGCGATTATAAACATATTTCATTCCGCTTTTATTTATCGTAGCAGTAATTCTTTGGCCATTTTGGCATAAATAGCTTAAACAAAACGCCTTTAAACTGAAGCAAAAATCTGAATTCACTAACATGTGTGTAAACACCACCATCTTAGTAGCCTTCAATTAAAATGTCACTCTGTCCGAACCTACTATGAAAATAAGAAAAATAAAAAAAAATATAACTACTTTATTAACTATAAGTACGAAATTTCTGAGTATCAGCATAGGAGACAGTGTTAAGTCTACATTTACTAAGGTCGCGAAAATGCTGCTCAAGCGTGCTGACGCCGCCTGGCGGTAGCTTAAATTCGAGGAGGAGCTGTGCTTGTGCTGAGTCGTAGTGGTGCTGGTATAATGTGCCATGACTTAGTCTACTAAAGAACTGATTCCATTGTAATGTTTTAGTGAGGTCAAAATGAAATCGAAGACCTGCCAGGTACCTGACAACACGGACCTGTTCATCCCGTCGCTATCCCGAATCGCCACCGTCACTACCTACCCCACTGCCATCCCGCTCATCACAGACCTTCCGCCGCTTCACGGAGATGATGAGGACATGCATATATCGGAGGAGGAGGACAGCAGGTTCGTAAGCGTTACTTAACAACACCACGCACACGCACGCACGCACTTTATTGAGTAAATTTTTCATTGGCTCTTTTTGATAGATTTGTTTTCTTGGCAGTAACGTAAAACTATGATCTCATCTGTAGAATCTGCCTCATTTTATTGGGGAAATGGCAATGCTTGTTGTAATACGTATGTTAAGTCTAGTACTGCAATAGAAGCGAATGTAATAATTTTGATTCATAAACTATAGTTTTAATTTAGATTTTATCAATACCGTAAGGTTACTGGAAATTAATTATTGTTATTCTTAAACAAGATTAGGATAACATAAAAAAATATTAATTCCAATAACTTGATCTGAGTTAACATAACTTACTTGGGAGCCTCAGTCTTTCAGTCAGTCTTTACAAGGCGTAACAAAATCCGAAAAAGGGGTTAATTAGCGCGTGGCATTGCTATAAAAAATCACAAGATTCACAAACATGTGTACAATTTTTGTACAATCATGAATAATGTTAGATTGCGCGAGCGAGATAGCAAGCCAGACGTAACAACAGCCTTAATCCACTTGTAATATAAATTTTAAATACCAACATTTTATAAACAATAGACCGCGTAAGTTTTATTCTGTGAAAAATATACATAGCATTAAGTATTTTAAACTTTTGTTGGATGTTTTACAATATGAAGAAACATTTCTCAGGTTTTGCATTATTATTTCATAACACATTGTTTATGTTTTTTTCTAGCTGACCCCGAAAACGTCATCCTATGTCTCAATTCAGATCTTTGTCTATCTGTACACGAAGTTTTATGTAAATTCGTTAAGCCGTTATTGCGATTCCATTGTAATGTTTTAGTGAGGTCAAAATGAAATCGAAGACCTGCCAGGTACCTGACAACACGGACCTGTTCATCCCGTCGCTATCCCGAATCGCCACCGCCGCCACCGTCACTACCTACCCCACTGCCATCCCGCTCATCACAGACCTTCCGCCGCTTCACGGAGATGATGAGGACATGCATATATCGGAGGAGGAGGACAGCAGGTTCGTAAGCGTTACTTAACAACACCACGCACACGCACGCACGCACTTTATTGAGTAAATTTTTCATTGGCTCTTTTTGATAGATTTGTTTTCTTGGCAGTAACTTAAAACTATGATCTCATCTGTAGAATCTGCCTCATTTTATTGGGGAAATGGCAATGCTTGTTGTAATACGTATGTTAAGTCTAGTACTGCAATAGAAGCGAATGTAATAATTTTGATTCATAAACTATAGTTTTAATTTAGATTTTATCAATACCGTAAGGTTACTGGAAATTAATTATTGTTATTCTTAAACAAGATTAGGATAACATAAAAAAATATTAATTCCAATAACTTGATCTGAGTTAACATAACTTACTTGGGAGCCTCAGTCTTTCAGTCAGTCTTTACAAGGCGTAACAAAATCCGAAAAAGGGGTTAATTAGCGCGTGGCATTGCTATAAAACATCACAAGATTCACAAACATGTGGCCAGTTTCTGAATTGAGAATTTCGCTAAGTAAATAGTAGTGCTCTTTGAATTTCTCAGAAAAGAGCGTGGCAGAACGTTACTTAAGTATTGTTAGCTAAATTCTCAATTCAGAAACCGGCCCTTAGAAAACGAAGTTGCTGGTACTTGCCGGGATCTGTACCCACGACCTCTTGAAAGTGAGGCGTATACCACTTCTATCACCGCAAATTGACATAACATGCTGCCATAACTTCTTTAATTATGCTACAAGGCAAAATGCGGAGAATAATCTGTACACGACGGTTTTGAGCGCTTTTTTGCCCTTTGATATTTGTTCAAAGTAGGTATGTCCGTTTGGGACGTCTCCGTTAGCCATACTTCCTCTCACGATATCGCTTGACATATTTCTTTGGTCAAGCTTTCGTCGCTCATCCTCTCCTTCTATGCCCCAACCCACTAAACTGTGTAATTCTGTCTTAATTCTATAGGTAACTTATAATTCGTTGGACAAATTTTGAGAGAATATTCTATCCATTTACAAAACAGTAATTATGTATTAATGATTTATGTGCAACGGTATAAAATATTTACAAATATTCGTGATTTTCGAGCTTTTGCTCCAAACTGTGAATTAAAAGTCAAAGTGGTAGCAAGTACCATGACGTTGAAAAATAACTCTAATAAGGTCTTCCGATGTGTGATAATTTTGCGTTACAGAAAATATATTTTTTTGAATTCTAATTTTTTTCAAACTATATGTTTCAAATGCCCCATATGTTTCAAAATTTTAGTTACAATGCCCCGTTAAAATTTGTCAATCGATGTAACACAACATTTTTCTCATATTTCTGTAATTTCAAACCATTGCGTATTCTGTCTTCTATCATTCAAAGTAACACCACAATACTTCTCAAGGACTTTATTTCTACTGCATTAATACTACTTTGATTCTTCTGCCATATCCAAGTCTCGCTTTGTTACATAGGGAACAGTAAACCGTTATGGTTAGCCAATCTCTTTTAGAGATGTTTCGGCTACTCACGCGACAGTGCCAGGCACAGTTTGCACCACTTAACGCTTCTGTTCTTCTTTCTTTTCTAGGTAAATGATCTTCACACTTTTCGTAAATTTTATAAGTTAATCATTTCTTCCAGCGAATGCGAGACGGCGTCAACGGCATCTGACTTGACCCGCTTGTACGTATCAGACGTGGACGAGATGGAAAAGTTGGACTTGATGCTTCCCGGTTTGCATGTGGAGCCGGCGCTGCTCGGCCGTGACGTCACCGCCTCCGACTCCGAGTGCCGCAACGTCGGCAAGCGGCCCAGAATTACCTTCTAAACTTACACCCGGCCCTCCCTGTAGACGTAATGACATTTGTCTATGGTTTATACTTTTTTACGTTTTTTAAACGTTTTTATCCGACTGCGCCAGAGTGAATTTATGTATGTATTATTTGTTACGCTCGCGTACTAAACGACTTGATGGTTTTGAGCTTGTCAGTTGTCGTTCGATTCGTCTTGTGGCTTATTTATAGTAACAGTTTTTTACGCAGTCGGGTGTTTTTGTTTTTTTTTTTAAACAATGCACTGTGGCCTCTCTGCGGCCCGTGTTCGATCACGAGTCTTGGGAATCGGAAGATTTTTTTTGATGCTCTAGCGTAGGTTAGTAGAATTTGTCTCAAGGTCCTTGAGATGTCTTGTGTATGGTGTTAGGTACTATTTGCGATCAATAATGACATGATAAACATGTAATACTAAAACTAAAACTAAAACATGACATACTAAAACGGTGGGTAAACACCCACCGTTTTAGTGAAACGGAAGACGTTCGGACAAGACTGCTTTTATTTGTAACGAATTGCTTATCTTCTATTACAAGTCTACAACGTTTACTTCTAAATATCTATATTTTCGAAGTAGTATTTTTGAAACTATTACATGTTTATCATGTCTGTTTTTCCTCAAACGATTAATTCGTGTTATGGCCGTGATGTGACGGGTATTCGCGTTATTGAGTAGAAGGTGTCACAAGGACACTGAGATGTTTTGTGTATGGTGTTTGGTGTTATGTGTATTTATGTCTTTATCTTTAACCTTAAGGTTCTTTAGATAATTTAAGCACTAATGTGAAACATGAAACATTTTTAAATAAAAAATTAAACCGACTTCAATTAATTATTCGATTACGAGGATTATGAGGGCCTCCGAATTCATTAATGTTGGTTTCAAGTTTTTTCATATCATATTCATATTTTTTTAAAATGTGGCACAGGCGGACGTACGTTTACTGCAAAGATTGCTTACGTCAGCCACACTCGGGCACATCAACGAAGCCTGATGGTCCCACTACAGTCGCCGTAGCCGGATCGGCATGGACGACATCATCATCATATTCTTTATTGCTAAATCACGTACATAGATGTTAGTGGTATAGTTTCATAATTTTTTTATAATGCTGTTAATTGATATACTGACACAATTTTTATAAAACTTGCACCTTTCACCAAAACCTTTCCTAGAATGTATCAAAAACTTTTCTGAAAACTACATTAAAATCGCCAAACGTTAACTCATCTTTCATGGGGCATTTACATGTTTCTACAAAGAGATCCCTGAACATTCTTCAAAACAAACCTTACTAGAAAAAGCACACTTCGTGCACAAAATGGCTACTATAACAAATTATTTTTTTATGACAATGTCCGGAATTAAACCCAGTTCAATGCATGAGTTCTAGGGAAGTTCTAGGTTCTAAAATTATTATATAAACTCTGTTAATGAAGTAATCGAAAAGTTTGGAGTTTTTTTTTGTCCATTTTTCTCCAAAATTATGTATATTTTGAAATGGACAAATAGTGTACCTTGTAACGTTCATCACATTGCAGTTTCTTTGCTTATATTGAATATTTTTGAATTGTGATGGTTTAGATGTGTGAAGGGACCAGTCGCACGCTGCAGTTCCTGGCACCTATACTGTCCTTACAGCTTAATCGCCCTAGCACACAGTAAAGACAAGCCAATACGTGCGAAGCCAACCAAGATGCGATACTACTACAAATTCTCGCAATAGGTATACGTAACTTTGAAAGTAAACCCGAGATGAGTAAGTCATAGGAATACTTGGGCATCGTTAACCGAATTGTTCCTTCGTTAATCGCTAATCCTTTACCAAAAAACTTCGTTAAACGTTAAATCGTTACATTTCGAAACATTCAACGCAAGTTAACGTTAATCCGTGATGAAAATGCAGTGCGTTAGTTAGCAGAGTAGGTAGGTACCTATACACTTTTTCTTTATAAAGAAACTCACTCAAAGTCCAAAAAGTGCTATTTGTACAATATACTATTATATACTAACAAAACACCAAGCGTAGGCTATGCAATGAAACGATCAAACGAATCATATGAATCTTTCATGGGTATATTTTGTTAATTTTTACGTATTTATATGCAGGGTGTCTCATTCAAATCGGTCCGTATGGGAAAGTCTGAAACTATAAGACATACGAAGATCTGTTCTCAGGAACCATGTCATCGATTTTAATAACAAGAAAAACTGCATTCTCACATTTTAAAAAACATCTGTGCTCCGTTCGGGAATCGAACCCGGTTGTTTTGAAAAAAAAAAGTTCTATTAATCAAACACTAACAATCAATTGAAAATCCCACTTAAAATAAGTATGTGTAGATACAGAGACGTGATAAACCTCATTTAAAAATGGAACGTCTTGGTGCGACTGGCCGAATAGCAATAAAAAAAGAAAAAAAACATTGGAGTGTCAATGCTTTGGCGGGAACTTAAAATTTTGCTTAGGTATTTTAGTGTATCGCTGTTTGGTTGACAAAATGCGTTTTACAAACCCTGAGCAGTTGGAATTATTGGAAGCTTACTTTAAAAATGACAGAAATTGTTCCCGTGCACTACATTGGTACCATATTAAATATCCTACACGTATTATACCTATTCGTAAGATATTAATTAAAATTGTACATAATTTAAAGACCCACGGAAGTTTTAAAAGCCAAAAAAAATAAAACAAAGGAAATGTGATGAAAACATGGAAATGAACGTTTTAACCTATTTTGAAGCAATACCAGCTGCCTCAATCCGTGATGCAAGTCGTGATATTCCTGAAATTTCACGTCCGACTATTCATAGAACCCTTATGAAATACAAATATAAGTGCTACAAAAATGGACATTGGGTGCAGGCCTTACATGCAGGTGATGATATTAGACGACTTGAATTTTGCAATTGGATAAAAGAAGTAATGGATTTGGACAGACATTTTTTAAAGTATGTAATATTTTCTGATGAAACGCAATTTTCCAACAACGGAATGTACAATCGTAAAAATTGGCGTCAAGAAAATCCTTTAAGAATGCACGAAGGACGCCGTCAAGTTAGATTCTCATTCAACTGCTGGGTCGGCCTACTTCATAATAAGGTACTCATGTTTAAAATTTATGATGGACATTTGGATAGATTCAAGTACCTTGCAATCTTAGAAGATCTTTTAGAGCCCCTAGGAGAAATGTCGGTAGAAGTAAGAGAAAAACTGAATTTCCAACAAGACGGAGCACCGGCTCACAATAGTCGCATAGCTAGAGACTTTTTAAATGAGAACTTTCCACCAAAATGGATCGGTACGAACGGCCCTACCAAATGGCCCGCAAGGTCGCCCGATTTAACGCCTCTGGACTATTTCTTTTGGGGTTACGTTAAGGATGAAGTGTACAAAACAAGCTATGACACCGTTGAAGACCTAAAAGTGGCCATAGAGACAATTTTAACTCAAATTCACCACATGAAGATACAAAATGCAATCGTAAGATCGTTACCTGAACGTGTTGAATATTGTATTGAAAAAGGCGGCGGTCACTTCGAGCACCTACTAAAATAAATTAAAGTATGTGAAAACAATGCATTTTATTAATTTTAGACATCATGTTTCATACAGACATTTACTGCTTAAGACCTACACAATTGATATCTAAACAGAAATACTGTAGGTTTTTTTTTTCAAAACAACCGGGTTCGATTCCCGAATGGAGTACAGATGTTTTTTAAAATGTATGAATGCAGTTTTTCTTGTTATTAAAATCGATGACATGGTTCCTCAGAACAGATCTTCGTATATCTTATAGTTTCAGACTTTCCCATACTGACCGATTTGAATGAGACACCCTGTATAATATTCGTTTTTATGTATATAAACTGTTTGTATGTACCTGTTGATAATTGAATTTTATTACACTATTATTTAGGCATATAAATCTGAAATTATCATTTTGTATGTTTTGTTTGTACATTTACTTCCTTCTCTAATGTATTAGTCCTGTCCATCCAAAGGTTGTCTGGAAGAGATCACTTTTAGTGATAAGAAGGCCGTCTGTACTCTTAGGTTAAGAAATATCTGTGTGATTTCCATTTTTACGTACATTAAAGTGTTCTCTATCCATCCATCTCTATTTATCTTTCTTCGCAGTTTTCTCACAGGCGCCGTCAAGACATACCAGCCCACTTGGAATGTATTGCAAAAAAAGGTTTTTATGTAGGCCTATCACTGGCCAGTTATAATCTATTCTGAAAATATGATTATGATTAATTATAACACAAAATAGCTCCTACGTTCCAATTACAAAGTTTCAAGCACGCGTGGTGATGCCTCTCTCTCTGAGAGAAGGCCTGTGCCTTATAGTGGGTTGCATATAGTCTGCATTATTTATAGGTGAGTTACGTATCAGAAGCTTCAGCATATACTGCAGATTGAATAGGGCAGCCTTTACGAGATTGTACATGTGGGACCGACCTTTGTCGATACTTTGAAAAATTTAAAAAATAATTACATGTTAAAAGAATTCGTTTCACTTACGGCATCCGTCACGCCTCACGCGTCGGCCGGCCCTTACTTATTGGTCAGGCGCGGCGCGGTGCGTACGGCACGTTTTACGTATTTGTGAGAACGTGTTTATCGCGGCGCGGATGCGGCGTACGGTATGTTTTTGGTAAATACGGGATTAACGATTAACGGACTTAGAGAAGCTTAACGGAAGTTACCGTATCTGTCAGGTAAAAGTTAATCGATTGGTCTAAATGTTAACTTCATCAGTTAACGGATAAACGAGTTAATGCCCAGCTATGGTCCTAGGTACACGCCCGTACTGGGAATGGAACCGGGGTCTCTCGCTTCCCAGTCCATTGTGTTCTACCCACTGGGCTACCACCGCTTGTCGTAGTCCAGTAAACTAAAACATTACCTATGCTTCGATGAAAAAGTCACGATTATGAAAGAGAATTCTTAAACAGAGTACGTTTGTGTTTTGATACTTTATAGGCCTTATTTATATACGATTCCACTAAAACACTCCTACAGGCATTTTATTTCATCTGTGGTTACGTCTTTTCCTTGTTAAATCTCTACCACAGACTATTTGTTTCCTCTTTTGCTTTGTTTTTCTTTTCGGTTGCTTCTTTTGTTTTTTCGTCAATGGTGGTATGTAAGAAATTACTTTTAGTAATAAGGCCGCCCTTGTACTGTACTATATTATTGTTTGATTTTCTATGCTATTCCTGGTGTTCATACGATAAAAAAATATTCTATATATTTTAGTGAGCGTTTTAAGAAATTGTGTTTTGATAAATAAGGCCGTATGTGTTAAATGTTAAGAAATATAAACCTAATTGTAGAAAATTATCTGTGTGTAGATTGATTATTAGTTTGAATGGTGTTCCACTGCTGGGTAAAGGCGCCTTCACTTTTCCAGTTATCTTTCATTGCGCCGAGGTCATCCTGCCCTCGCGCCGTGTGGTTTGCCACTTCGCCAATGCCCATCACGTGGAATCCAGTCAACGGTAGGTAATTTTATTCATGTTTTTAGTTAAAAAGTTGATGTAAACAGTTTATTCATTTAATTTATAACAAAATTAAGAATATTACACATGTAGCAACAAAAATAAAAACAATAAATGCCATAGCGGGATGTTTTCCTAACACATCGACCAGCTATAGATGTTCCAGGTAGGTAGTCAGTCACTACGCACTGTGGTAATAAGTAAATAATATTTACAATATTTTTCTAACAACCATAGCAGAATTGAACCAATTACGCTCATTACACCAGTGACAATCAGACACATACACCCGCACATACGCTGATTACACCAGTGACAATCAGACAACACAAAACCACTACACTGAGGTACTATGTTAATTATTATGCTTTGGTTTTTGTAAACTAATAATAGCGATGGGCTGCCCCAGCATGATTCCCCACGTTCTTTTGGAGGTACTGTTTAATGGCGTCGTCATAAGCCTTGGTCTCCGCGGAACCGCTGTCTTCTTTAGCGCCGTGGCCGTAGTAGGAACCGTAGTCGGCGGACTGTTCGTCAGCGGGCTGCGCGTAACTTTTCTCTTGACCCCCGAAGTTACCGGCGGAGGGTTGGTAACTGTATTCATCTGAGGGTGTGTTTTCGTGCACGTTGTATGTGTGTTCGCCGTTGGCAGCGGGTTGTGCGGCTGTGTAGGCGGCGTGGTGCGGCGCAGACGCATGGGCGGGAGCCGGGGCTTCGTGCGGGATCCGCACAATCTGCGTCACGGGCACGGGGTAAGGCTTGGCCACGTGCACGGGGTACGGCACTTTCTCTATAACTTTCACTGGGTATGGCACGGGCACTTTGACGGCCACGGTTTTAGTTATCTTGATGACGCGCACGGGCGTCTCTTTGTACTCCAAGTGCTGACCGAGGTCCTGCAGCTCGGTCGAGTATTCCTCGATGGGGATGTTGTGGGTGTCCGAAGCGATAGACCGGTACGTGCAGCATAGTAATATTATTAATTTCTGCAAAGAAATAAAATGTTAGACATAGGTTTGAGCGGTGATTTCCGACATTTGTGGTTTAACGCATGTGAATAACTTATTAATGTTTGTATTTAAATTAAGTTAACTAAATTGAGCACGTTTTGAAAACATATTCTATTTAAAAACCTATTTAGAGGCTAAAAATTTCACCCATGCCGGGATTCGAACCCGCAACCTCTGGCTATCCGTACCAGAGGTTGCGGGTTCGAATCCCGGCATGGGTGAAATTTTTAGCCTCTAAATAGGTTTTTAAATTTGTTCCTTAGCACGGGTTAGTGCATTAAAAATAAAAATAGTGTAACATATTCTATATTTAGAATGTTTGTCCAAGTGGCTGAGTAACGTCTGTACCACTAATTTAGGTTCATTGGACCGTGAAAATGAGGTAACCTACACCTTATGTAATTCGTCAACGTAATTGTTACCATCAAGATCGAAATGACAAACTAAAGTATTACGAACCGTTATTTTCATTGTGGCTTAGTTAAGATCTCCACTGGCGCGTTGCCGTTACAAAACTATCGAGTTAAAAGTGTATCGCGGGCTTATATATTCGGCGCGAGAGACAGGCGGGGACCTACACTTTCTTCAGCGATGCAGTAGCCATCACCCAGCGTCGTTTTAGTTCATGCACTTATTTATTAGATACTATGGGTACCTACCTGATACTGATACTACGCACAACAACGTATTACGAGGGCTGCTACTTATGTATGCGGAATAGAAAAAATAAACAAATGTATATGGCTAAATATGCTTTTTAAAAGTATTCTCCACTATGATCGATGCACTTTTGCATTCAATGAAACCAATTTGTAATAGTACCTACATTATGATATAAGTGCGGTAAGTTTAAAATTACAGCCGAGGCGATATTACTAGCCCGAGCCATCGGCGAGGGCTTTATGAAAGCAAAGGCTGTAATTTTCAAAGCGCACGTATGTCATACGACGTTTTATAACATATTTACGAGGAAATTAATAAAACTCTGACTTTGTTATCATCACTACTTGACGACATTTTCAAATAAAAACAATACATCGAAAAGAAAAAGCGCGCGGATTTATTTTTACTTGTCCACAAATAAGCGATGCGCGCGCATCAACTTTTTTTTTAGGCAACGGTACAAAAACAGCCAGTATTACTAATAAATTAAATTAATATTTTTGTGTTTTTGTTACACATAAATGGTTGTAATTTATTGTCAAAATTAATTAAATTAAAGAATTAAATGTTTATTTGTTATATTTTATTTCCCAAAGTTAATTTTATTCATAAAATATTGACCACTTTCTTGACATAAAACCTCTTTGCTAAGATTTTTAAAAGTATCGTTCATTTTTAGACGGAGTATCTTAAAACTTTATAAAAAAAAAACACGTGCCTTTTACATTACATTATCGCACAAGTACGTAATGAGATACATTACGATATTGAAATTGGTGTAATTACAACCACTTTACGAGCAAATATGTTATAATAGTACTTACAATACACAACTAGGGTGGTAATACAAAGAAAGGCCGAGATCGCAGAAGTTTGCGGCCCGAACTGCAAGCGAGGGACGTAAATATGCGATCGAGAGCTTTCTTTATTACCTCCCGTGTTGTGTACATCTTTTTATGTCTACACTTGGCCAAAAAGCCACTTTAATGCCAGGTGTGACATAAAACACTTTTTCCACTCTGATTGAGGTATCTCCAAAACGTGCTGTTTGAACGCATCTACGGCATCTTCACGGGTCGAAAATCGTTGACCAAGTAATTTATTCTTTACATTTGGGAATAAATAGAAATCATTGGAAGCCAAATCAGGTCTGTACGGTGGATGACCCATCAATTCTATTTTTTGACCATCCAAAAATGTAGTTGTTTCCTGAGATGTATGACAGCTGGCATTGTCATGGTGAAGTATGATTCTGCGTCGCTGGTTGTTTAGGCGTATTTCTTCAAATACTTCCGGCAAACAAATGGTCGTTTACCACTCCGAATTAGCCGTTCTACGATTCTTCAGTGGTATTGTAGCCACATGGCCATTAATACCAAAAAGCAGGTCACCATTTGCTTTACAGTGCTTTTTGCAAGAGCCACTTTCGTAGGGTTCGGCCCATTTTGAAACACCCAAACTGTTGATTGTTGTTTAGTTTCGGGATCGTACGCGTAGATCCAGGATTCGTCATCTGTGTAGATATTAATAAATAGTTTTGAGTCGCTTCCGTTGAATTTTTTTAAGGTTTTCTTGCACCATTCGACGCGAGCATCTTTTTGATCCTGAGTTAAGTTGTGCGGGATCCAACGCGACCAAATTTTTTTTACAGACAAATGTTCATGTAATACCCTATGAATGCTCGTCATACATATGCCCAGAATTTCTATCTCGCGATACGTAACATGGCGGTCTTGCATTATTAGTTTTCGCACAGCTTCAATATTTTGTGGCACAACCACCGATTTCGGGCGACCTTCTTTAACTTCGTCCGTGAGCTTACTGCGCCCGCGATTAAACTCACTAAACCAGTGATACACAGTCGTTTTTGATTAAGCTTCACCACCAAAAGTCGAAGTTAATTGATCTACGCACTGTTGTTGCGTTAAACCACGTCGAAAATCGTAATAAATCATAGCACGAATATTTTCACGAGTTAGTTCCATTTTTTCAGCGATATGACATTTTAAACCCAACAAAAACAAAACACTAACGTATATAACAGAAAAATATTAGCGGCCAGTATTTAAAAAAAGAACGAATTTGACCATGGAGGTCAGACATTGCGTTTAAAATTATTGGAATCCCAGATTCCGCATACATAAGCAGCAGCAGCCTATGTATTGATATTAATTTTAGTTGTGATAATGCAGGGTGTAAATAATCCGGGATACATGCGGGAGTGAGGGTTTCAACCAAGGATGTTTTCTCGGTTTCAACTCGTCAATAAATAATAATACGTCTTCTCAAAACTTGATCTTTTTGAAAATAAAAATAGGTTAAGCTTTAAGACTAAACTAAACAAGTTATGCACTAAATACTATAAAATAATAAACATGAAGAAAATGTGTGGTGCCTCATTGCTACCAGATTGTAAATTTGTAACCGAGAGTTGCAGTGGGGTACTTTACCTGCATTCGTTTTTGATATCTGGATGAAACACTCAAACATGTGTTGCGGTTTCTATAAAATGTTTCTTAAAAATTTTGCTACATGTATGAACTACAAAAAAAATAAGTTGAATTGCATATCTAGTTACTTGTTACCGTAACTGACTAATCCCTAAATAAGTACCTAGTCAAGTATTGTGCGGGCCGGAGGACGTTTTAAAAATACTATCTTTTTATTAATTATGACATGTATTCAGTACAAGCTCTCGTCTAAGACTACTTTATTCTAATTACTTATAACTAGGCCTGGCCACCGCAGGTGGCTGGCGCGACAACATCCGCCTGCCGATTCAGCGTCTAGACCGCAGAGAAGATTCTGCTTGGTCCAGCTTTATTAGTAGAGTCGGCAGCCGTAACTCCTCCCTCCTTAGGATCGAAGTTCTCTTCCGAAGGAGCAGAACTTCGAGGGAACATCTGCAACAGCTTAAGTCGATACTGATATGCTAAAATACACATTAATATAAGGAGCGCTACATAGAGTCCAACTGTCCAGATGCTAACACTTTTCACCATTATAACTGGGCTTTCACTTTCACCACCTTCACTGACACTTTTCTTTAAGGCTAACGACAGGAACTTCAGGTCATCGAGATTCACGCCTTCGAGGTTCACAGGGGTTGAAGGTGTACTGACTGCGGGTTGGTTTACAGCAGGTAAGTTCACTAAGGGCAGTTTCTGGTATTCGAAGCTATCCACATCCCCATGCCGCATTTTCAGGCTCAGATTGCCGATGTTTACCTCACATAAGTCATCTAGGGTGAGTATATAGGTGCCATGGATCTTCTGGTGGAACGTTTCGTCGGCACAGGTTCGGGATAATAGTCTTTCTTCCTTGCTATATAGTATCCATTTACAGGGTTGTATTGGCTGGATCCTCACGTCTTCAATAGTTACAGGAACTTGAGAGCATGACGTCACCTTTTCAGCATACGTCATTAGTTCTATGATGCAAGTGTCTTGTACATAGTGCGAGATGTCATCATCGAGACATAAGAAGCTGGACTCGTCGATCTCCTTGCATGGGCGAGTAAGCAGCCTGATCTTCGATCCTTTCACCAGGATATAGGGGTATTTGGGTAGGATAACAATAGTGCGGTTATGGGACAATACAGGTAAAGGGTAGAGTCTATAGTAGATATAGGTGTCCGTGTCAATCAGTGGTATTTCCAAAAGATAAGTCATTAGGTTTACCATAATAGGCTTTTAATGTAATGCTTTGTTCAATCCTAACCAAATTTTCCATGTTAGGTGGAAAAACTAGTTTTACTACTTCGTTTACCTTTTTCAGAAGATGCAGTAACTTACTCGACTCAATTACAGATTGGTGTAAAATGCCTAATCTACTTAATGCTAAGCTAGTTTCTATCTCATTCAGTTTAATATGAATCGCTTGGAAATTGTGAATTAACATGTTATAGGTGTTAATAATTTGGTTTTCCAGATGATTAGAAAATTCCTTTGTCAAAATATTGTTTACGTCAGCAGTTAATCTTTTGATTTCCGTATTAATCTGAATGAGGTTATCGTTCAACTTAAATATAGAGTTTGCTAGTGTGTGGACCATTTCGGTAATCAGTGTTAACTTCTTGTCGTTACGATTTTGATTAGATTTCATGTCGCTGATCATTTTCATACCTAATGGCGTCATCGTTATCAAGATTTCCGGTAATTAGTTTAATTATTGAACCAATGGGGTTAATGAGTCCGCGTTTAATTCGAATGGAAGGTGCCACTTGCTGAAGCTTTTCAACGGTTAAATTCTTAACAAACTCTGTTTGTATCCTTAAATCTACAAAATTACACGTAAAATACTAACTAACCTATTCAGTATTCACTTAAAGTACTAACTAACCTATTCAGTTGCGATGTTCTTGCGACATTAGTCTGCAAATCGTCTGCGACTGGTTTAAAGTCGAGCGTCTTCGCTATAACCCATTTGTCTGTGCTAAGAACCGCAACGCCGTTCTTGACGGGTAAGATGCCTGGGTTGTTATTTAGTTCTTGAAGTTGAAGGGCCTGGCTCCTCATCATCAGGACCACTGCCAGGACGAGCAGGTGTCTGTGGAGGGCGTTTCACATTCTTAATTGGCACTGTAGTATCACGGTTACCAACTCGAATGGGGACTATGTTCCTGACGGCTTCACCAGTCACTAAAGCCTGGGAGTAACGAGGTTTGTCCTTACTACACCGCTTATTCGTCCCTTTGGCGTAAACGGTATCCCCGGGCTCTCTCTGGAATTCATCCTCGCCTCCTCTTTTCTTAATTATTTTTTCCTTTTTCCTGATGGTCTGGTCAGCTAAATGCTGGTATAGGTACCTAGTGCGTTTGGCATGCTCTTTGACTAGCTGTTGGGTGTACTGTTTATCAAAGTCGGCGTCAAAGGCGTGCCGCGAATCTGTGTGACCTAATAAAACTTCGAATGGGGTTAAACCAGTAGTAGAATGTATACTATGATTGTACGCCATTACTGCATACGTCATTACTGACGCGGCGTCTGTGATTTTATGCTCGTATTTAGCTAGTCTGTAAATTTCAATTATAGTTGAATGGAATCTCTCTATTAGGCCCATGGAGTTAGGGTTGTTAGGGGTGCCTATGTGGATCTCTATTTTGTATAAAGAGAGAAGTTCCTTCATCAGGGCATTATTAAATTCGGATCCGGGGTCTGCACTAATTTTAAGGGGTAAGCCGTAAAAAGAGAAGTATCTTATGAGGGCTCTAACCACTTCTGGTGTAGATCGGTTGGCGATTTCGAAAGCCTGTCCGAGCTTACTAAACGCATCTATTATAGTGAGGTAATAGTGACCTTCGATAGAAAATAGGTCTATGAATATTTCCTCTAAGGGTTTTGTTTGTGTTTGAGTGAGTTGAAGTTGTGGTTTCAGAGGTTTTCTGTCATACTTCATTTTAAGACAGATTTCACATGAGTTTATTACGCTGGATATTATTTGGTCCATATTACGCCAAAAATATGTGCGCTTGATGTGGGCCATCGTTTCCTTGATTCCGCGATGACACGTTTTTCCGTGGTGGTATTTGCGGACAATATCTAGTTGTTCATTTTCATCGTCAATATAGATAACTCGTTTCGTACATTCATAGAACTGAACCAGTTCTTTCTTAGAGAGGAATATAACGGCTTCCGTAAACTGCTTACGGTGCTCCTCATCTTCAAAATAGATGTAATATTTAGACTTGTTCTTTATGTATTCCTTAAGAAACTGTTTAACCAAATCGGGTCGATTTACAGGTAAATGCACTTCCAAAATTCACTGTTTTTTCCTGGAAAGGTCTTTTACGGAGAGTTTATCGATTTGCCACGTAAAAACCAAGATTTGATTAGGTTTTGTGTCTACAGCTTCTTGTAAAATCGGGATGCCTTGGGATTCCATGTCTTGGCCAGAGTGTGCTGTCTCAGTGCCAGATGTTCTCTCGGTTGCTGTGATGGTTCCACTGGAGGGCTGGCCATGGAATATGGGGACCTACGTCCTAATGATAATGTCCTGTCCGTATCAGAGTCAATAGTTATAGGGTGTTCTGAACTAGAATCTGAAATTGTCATTGGTTTTTCCGGGATTTGTGCAAGGGTTTTCTTTTGTAGTTTCCCTAATTGTTTAATTTCCCTGGTGAGTTGTTTTATAGACTCTCCTCTATTTTCCTCTTTGTCTACGTTTGCCTGAGTCGACAAGTTGTCTAACGCGTTGATTCGAATACGCGAGAGGGCGTCTGCATTGGAATTTAATTTTCCCTTTTTATATATAGGGTCAAAGTCATATTCGGCTAACCTTAAGCGCACCGGGTGAGTCTACTGTTGGTGTCAGTTAAGGACTTAAGCCATTGGAGGGGCTTGTGGTCGGTGATGACCAGGAATTTCCTGCCATATAGGTACGGACGGAAGTGTTTCACTGCCCAGACAATTGCAAGCAATTCCTTTTCAGTGACACTGTACCTTGTTTCTGCGTCATTAAGGGTGCGACTCGCATACGCGATCGGTTTGTCGCTCCCGACAGGTCCTTGTGAGAGGACAGCTCCAAGGGCAAAGTCTGAAGCGTCCGTTGTCAGTATAAATGGTTTGTCTAAGTCCGGGTATTGTAGTATCGGTGCATTGACTAACAGTTCCTTGCACTTCTCGAAAGACTCTATATACTTCTCGTCGCTGATGGGCATGGCTTGTTTCTTCTTTAGCCGGGCTATCATAGGTTGTGTTATTTTAGCAAAATCCTTTATGAACCTCCTATAATAGCCAATTAGTCCAAGGAAGCTTTTGATCTCTGTTGTTGTCCGAGGCAAAGGATAGTTGAGTATTGCCTTGATTTTCTCATTGTTGGGCTTGAGTCCTTGGCTGGTTATAGTATGTCCTAGATAAAGGACTTCCTTCCTTAAGAATTCTGACTTGTCTAGTTGAACCTTGAGGTTCGTTTTACGCAGTCTGTCAAATACTAGACGTAGCTTTTCTAGATGTTCCTGTAAGCTAGACGAGTAGATGATAATGTCGTCCAGGTAAACTAGACAATGTAGTCCTTGTAGTCCTCGTAGTACGTTGTTGATAGCCCTTTGAAATGTAGCCGGTGCGGTTTTTAAACCGAAGGGCATGCGGGAAAACTCGTAGTGACCTGATTGTGTGGTAAACGCCGTTTTTTGGCGGTCCTCCTCTGCCACTTCTATTTGATGGTAGCCGCTTGCTAGATCAAGGGTGGTGAAGTAGCTGCTTTTACCCAATTTATCGAATAGATCTGTAATGTTTGGCAGAGGATACTTGTCGTCTATGGTCTGCTCGTTTAATTTTCTGTAGTCGACTACTAGTCTGTACTTCTTTTCACCTGAGGCGTCTGCCTTCTTGGGCACTAGGTGCACAGGGGCGCTCCAGGGGGAGTGTGACTCTTTGATGATGTCGTTCACGAGCATTTTGTCGACCTGTCGTCTAATTTCGTCGTTGACTGCCTGTGGCTGTCTGTACGGCCTAATACAAATAGGATCCTCATTGTGGGTTCTTATACGGTGTTTCACCTCATTTGTGAAGGTCAGGGGTAGTTGTTCCGTGTAGAAAATGTCCTTATATTCCTTACAAAGCTTCTGTATGCCTTCTCGTTCTTCCGAGTTCATGTGATCTAGGCGTAATTTCTCTAGATTGTCGGTGAGTATTTGATCTGTAGGGGGCCTTATGCTATTAAGCTCACATTTTTCACTATTGTATTTTTTTACAATAAAGGGGCTGGTTATGGTCAGGATGGCCTCTTCATTCTGGGTGTTTTGTATGACGGTCGTTGCGTAGCCGTCATCGCATTTTACTATAGCGCTAGGCATTCTGACGCCTTCTCCGAACTCTACGTAGTTTAGAATAGCGTCTCCGTTTTGTAAGTCCGTAGGTAGTCTCACTCGTTGCTCGCAGGGAGGAGCTATGCAGATGACGTCATTGGGGTTATATATCATGCGTATATTCGCCGATTTTGTGAAAATCATGTTGTTTTTCATATCGATTTTCGCATCTAATTGTTTCAGTAGGTCGCTACCTATGAGTCCGTCATAGCGCCCGTCTACGTCATACACGTAAAACTTGTGGAATTCAGGGCTATTAAATGTTGGGAATAACGGTATTTTGATAACCTCGTTGTGGTGACTAGAGGCGTGCGTGCTTATCACCTCAAACGGCTCGTAGCGTTTATAGTACTGGAAAAACTCGTCAGCCTTAGCGGGGCTGATGAATGAGCGTGAGCTTCCAGTATCCACCATGAATTTTGAGTGTATTTCCGGGATCTCAATGTAGGGTAGTTTTAATTTTGTACAGTTAATATGTACTATCTCGGGTTGTTTTCGCTCTTGGCCATGTGAAAATTTTGGTCTGACTCTTGTGAGGAGTTCAGGTCTTCGGGGAGTTCAGCACTGTCCTCGTATATTTCGGGATACGTGTTATCATCTGTCTCATATGTCTCCTGCATGTACATTTGGTTGCAGCAGTTTTCGACATTTTCGTAGTCGTTTATATTGTAGAGTTCGTTCATACGGAACCCTGGTCTTGCGGGCGGAGCCGTGCGCATGCTCACGTCCGTTGTTTGTTGCGCAGCATGGGGCTTATTGCCGAATTGGCCTTGGTTGAGGTTTGGCCTATAGCCGAATTGGCCTTGATTGAAGTTTGGCCTATAGCGAAACTGCTGTGGAGTTTGATTGAAGCTTGGCCTGAGACCGAACTGTTGCTGTCCAAAATTTGGTCTATAGCCGAATTGCTGCTGTGTTTGATTTATGGCTGGTCGATAGCCTACTTGGAGTGTCATTCCAAACTGAGGCTTATAGCCTGAAGGTTGCTGGGGTAGTTGCGGCCTAAATCCGAATTGTTGAGGGGCTGCAGAGGGTAATTTAATTTGTTTACTTGGTGGGATGCCAAATTTAAATTGTTGTGGTTGTGACTGTTGCACTAACGGGTTATAAGGGTACTGTCTAGGTGTTGCATTAGGCGCACTATTGGCGATGCCAAATTTAAAGGCCTGTTGGGGTTGTACGTTTTGGGGAAAAGCCATTGGTCTGGGTGGCATGACACTTGGCATTTTTGTCATTTTATTGCGGGCGTTATACTGAAATAGGAAATTTACTTCCTCCAGAACTATGCTTAATGCATTTTCCAGTGACGTAGCACCCTTCAATCGCACGATGCGCAAAAGGTCCTCTGGTAAGTTATACAGGAAAACGTTTAACGCCATATTGTCATATATAGTGATTTTGCTTGCTCGCAAATTGTCATCGCGTATTACACTAACCTGTACTTCTTGTATGTTGGATTCTGTTACAAAAATCGAGATAATTCTATCGCAATACATTCCTCCGAACGCGGATCACCGAAATGCTGCTCCAAGGCGGCTTTCAATGCGGGCCAGGTATCCAAGTCCTGTCTTTCACTAATGAGTGCTGCTGCTCTACCAGTGAGTTTTGAGGTAATTACGTGAAAGACATACAGATCCTGATCAGCATTTCCTTCCACTCTACAACACTGAATCACATATTCACATTTTCTTACAAATAAGTTTAATAGTTTTTCATCTCCGTCAAATTTGGGGATGACGCCAGCAATTTCCTTTGGAATTTGCGTAATATTATTTTTTTATTTAGGTATTTAAAATCGTATTAGTTATCACAATTACTTAGTTTCCTTTAATTTTCTTAATTTCTAAGTCTTAAAAAGCGCTATGGTTTAGGTTAATCTATTTTCGGAAAAACACTACCAACACTTTCAGACACCTATAGCTATTTAGTGGAATAGGATTGAGTAAGAGACTGGAGTAGTGAATTGATCTACTTACAGGCTGCCCATGTCCCTCCGTTGAGTCTTAAACGTTGTCCTTCCAGGCGCCGCACGTGGGAACACGTTGGATGAATTTTCTTGACTAATTTATTTGTTCGTAGATTTCCGTGAAAACGCGTGAAAACGTTGGCCGTCGTACACTTATGTTTAGTTTAGACGACCCGGAAATCCTACCGGCCGCGCCAGTCAAGTATTGTGCGGGCCGGAGGACGTTTTAAAAATACTATTTTTTTATTAATTAAGACATGTATTCAGTACAAGCTCTCGTCTAAGACTACTTTATTCTAATTACTTATAACTAGGCCTGGCCACCGCAGGTGGCTGGCGCGACAACATCCGCCTGCCGATTCAGCGTCTAGACCGCAGAGAAGATTCTGTTTGGTCCAGCTTTATTAGTACAGTCGGCAGCCGTAACTACCTACCCAATGTTATTCTTGGACGTTAAATATTTATATTATTACTGGCACCTACTTGTAAAACTATGACTCTGTGGATGAAATAGAAATATACACTACATAAAAAATAGAGTTTTAGAATGTCAAAATCGCGAAAAATTATAATTTCTCAAACATGCTCGGAAATGTTTGTGTTATTATATTACCATGAAATAAAGCCACAAAGTTTCTCTTTTATGGCTCCCGCCTCACTTTACTGGCCTAAGCCAGTAAAGTAAGTATGAAAATCCATTACCGTCCGCTGCTCTAACTTTTTAAATTTACTTACTAAAATTAAACTGACCAAGGAAAAATTACATACCGCCAACCACCTACTAAGTTCTGTAAGCATACTTGCAAGATTAAAAAAAAACAATCTTTGGTATTGGTTTTTGTGCGGTTAAACATGGTGCTCAAATAAGTTAGTGTATTTAAAAAATAAAAAAGGCGGCAAACTAAACAACTTTTTTCTGCTTGTTTTTTCTGATAATCATTTCATCGAAAATATTGAAAATGAATGAGTTCTAGTGACGAGAGTGATGCGGAAATTATGGACTGTACTCCGCCTAATTTGAGAAACGAAGCAAAATTAGCTATGGAGAATCTGTTACCGGCTAAAAGTAAAGAAAAATACATTTTTACGTTATTTTTTTCCTAATAAACTATTATTTCTTAATTACCTAGTAATTATTTTAATATTAATATTTCCTCGCATTGTTTGAAAAAAGCATTATACAATCCTCGGCCGGAACAGGGATTGCAGGACTCGTTCTAGACGGCCTCGTCTACGACTCGGCCGTCTATCCTAAACTCGTCCAGCAATCCCTTACTTCTTGGCCTCGCAGTAATGTACTATTGTTCCTTTTACTAACTAACATATAGGCGGTAACTAAGTTTGGTAAGTACGGAACAACTACGTAATTTTTATTCGTATTTCTTTTTATTGTTCAGGTAGATCGTTTTGCATCCCCCATTTTTGGATGCATATGGGGGTTTTCTACATCTTGTATGTTACAACCCTGAACCACTTCGATAACTTGGCCACAGATCTGTGAGGGTTATGTCTGAAATGCGCAATTTCGGTCATAATGTCATTGATAACAAGTTTGTTATGTAGCAACTTAAGTTAATGTTAAATTGAATATTTAAAAAAATATCGGTTTTCTATGACAATGATTTCCTAAAAGCTGCGACACTAATAGCGCTAGAGCGCGAAAAGCGCGAATAAAATTAAATTGTAGAAGCCCGATACAATCTGAAAAAAACTCCTAGAGTAAAAGTGGTTGCCAACATAAACTCTAATTGAGATGTCTTAGAAATCGCGCATTTTAGAAATAACGCTGAGGTAGGCATTGAGTATAAAGGCTTGTTATAATATGTAATCTTATGTACACGGAAGCATAGCAATGCTGTCTTGTAAAATTGCACGATTATATCGGAGCATATACTGTCAATGTAGGCCTCTCGATCTTTCCTGCAAAGTTTTTGGACAAGAACGAAGCCACTATGCAGAGCTACATAGCGATGTAGCTCCGCATAGTGGCTTCGTTCTTCGGCTGAGTTTAACCCTGTTCCTTTAAGGATTTCTTCTGCTTAACCATTGTCCACGTGTCTTCACTCATCCAGTCTGCTCTTGGCTCTGTGGCCTTATTGTTGTTTCCCGCATGTTTTGCTACATCCAGGATTCTATCCTTAAGACTGGTCCAGGTTGCATCGGCTGATTCAAATGGATCGTTTTCGAGCTTTGGTAGTTGCTTCTGGATCTCCTTACAGTATTGCAGACACGCATGTTTATTTAGCTTTATTGGTTTTTTGAGGGTTCCTCTTTTTGACTTCTTCAGACGGATTTTAAACTTAGCAGTCAGAAGCTGGTGGTCACTGCCGCAGTCTGCACCAGGCCTCGTCTTTGCTGCTGATATAGATGACCTCCATCTTTGGTTTACTAGAACGAAGTCAATTTGGTTCCTGTGAAGACCATTAGGTAACGTCCATGTGTAGAGTCGTCTTGGGTGTTGAAACCAGGTGTTCATGACCGAAAGGTCGTTCTCCATGCAAAAGTCCAAAAGCATGTTGCCACGGTTGTTTCTGACTCCCAGTCCAAACCTGCCGACAATCTTTCTGAGATGGTAATCATCCTCAGTTTTTCCTATTTTAGCATTAAAATCGCCAAGTATTAATAATGGCTCTTTCTTAGGAACATCTTAGACTTGATCGTAGAACTCAGCGATTTCTTCTTCACTGGATGCAGATGTTGGTGCATAGATGGCGAGTAGGTTGAGTGGGTATGGATGTGCTTTAAATCTGATTTTCAATATCCTGTCATTGATGGAACCGTATCCCATTACCTTGTCTTTGTGCGTTTTGGCGACGAGGACGGCCACACCGCTGTAGCTATTCTCTGTGTATCCGGACACTATGGACAATGTTCCAGATGGAGTAGTGTAGTTTCCCGAGTCTTTTATATACGTTTCACTTATAGCAAGAATATCCACATTATACCTGTCCATTTCCTTCTCCACGACTTCGGCTGTTCCTGGTTTGGAGAGACCACGAACGTTCCAAGTGGCTATGGTGAGAGCGTGGTGAATGTCCCGGATTTGTCTCTTTTTGTTACGGAGTAGAGTTTGATCAGCAGTAACCTAATTTCCGCAAGGGGCCTGGTGTGTCACCTTCTTGCGGCCGGTAGCATATTTCACACCAGGTGACCCGGAACCATCCTAGCGCCGGGCGTCAACCGGATGGTCCGACAAATCCTTACTATTGTTCATCCTGCTCATGGTTTTCTTGGGAGTATTAATAGCGGTATCCTTTCCGCTCCATCGTTTTCAGAGGTTATTTAGACCTCTAGGCCTGTGGGGCCTTCTGGCAAGCCAGTTGTCGGGTTATCATAACTGCCGCCCGATACTCGGCGTTAATACTCTTTTAGCACCACCCGGGAGGCACTGGGTTTCAGAGGGTAATTCCTGCGGACGCGAGTATAATCACTATCTCCAAATAGTTTCTAATGTAGGTTACTAATCTGGTACATGAGAACGATGATGATTACACTAACATCATTTAACGTATGCTGTTACTTTAGGTCTCATTTCAAAGGAGAATCATGTTGTGAATCTATTATCTTTGGGACGTGAATTTAATCCGCGTTACCGATTGCCCAGATAATTTCACATGTTGTATGTTCTTGTTTTCCTCTTGGCCTACAAATGTTGACGTGTGGAAGTACCATGTTACCTTTTTTCAAACCACTTACAGTGTCACTAAAGTCTGACATCCTCACCATGTTTTTACTAAGCACTGTTTTAAGTAGGTACCTTTTGTCACAATGGTGTGAAACGTCATAAATCCCTCTTTACCTATTTTAGTTATAGCATTAAAAAGTTAAAATTACTTTGCTGAATTCCGCCAAAAATCCCACAAGCACCATGCGGTTAGCTAATGCACCGCCCTCCCTCCCACTTTTTCAAGCAGAAGCAAGACACGAACACACCACCACCAACACCAATACTTGTGTGAGAAAACACGCGACGCGTTTCGCCTCTAACACGAGGCATCCTCAGGCTCCCAAATGCAAGTCAATGTAATTGTAAATGTAAGTAATTTTAACTTTTTAATGCTATTATGGATTTCCGCAAAGTAACGCCTGATTCTATACAATATTTTAGTTATTCAACAGTCATGTGAGAGAGAGAGAGAGAGAGAGACATTTATTTGCAGCCACAAAGATACAATACACATAACACAATGTAACACGATATTATAATAATACAGACA
Source organism: Yponomeuta sedellus (assembly GCA_934045075.1). NCBI lineage: Eukaryota > Metazoa > Arthropoda > Insecta > Lepidoptera > Yponomeutidae > Yponomeuta > Yponomeuta sedellus. The sequence goes on along the minus strand of OW203725.1, from coordinate 14,155,542 downwards.
AATAATAAAAGAAAGAACAAAGAAAAATATAATAAAACAAAGAATACGATTTAAAACAAACATTTACAATTTAGAAGGGCAGATGTGAGTAGGGCAGACGAAGTCATGCCCTTTTACCTCTTGGTATACGGAAATCAAAATGTAGCTTAGTCTTCTATACTCTTAGTTTTTTTATATGAAGATGACATATGCCGAATTACCTTATATAAAAAATATGTTCGATTGAGTTAAGCGACATTAAACTACATAGAGCAACGTCGAATCAAATACCTAAAATAAAATGTCAATTAATGCTCGTATTTTCTTCAAGCTTAGAGCTGTTTCCATATTTACGTTATGACAATAAATAAAAAAGATATTTTTTTCTGAAATTTTAATATTTAAATTGCGCATTTTTTTTCTCTACATTTATGTCTAACCAGTTTTTTCATAGGTGCCATAGTTCCAAATTTGGAAACTTCAAAAACTAACTAATTACAGTGTTTATTATTATTAATTAAATGTATTTAATTATTTTATGCCTACCCAAAGTACAGTCTCGTCATCACCTAAGCCAATTTAGTTAGTTTTGACACAGTCACAACCAACATTGTTACTGAGAAACAATGAATGCGTAAAGTAACCAACGCTAAATAGTTATTGAAACTGAGTAATTAAAGAGTTATTGATCACATCAATTCCTTTCCTCGGCTAGAATCTCACTTATTGCAGAAAAAAGTCCCAAAGACAATATCTCGATAGTTCTCTCACAATATTAAAAATGTATGAATTGTTCAAAGAGAAAATGGAAACAAACGGAGCGGAAGCATGCTCTTTTTACGTTTATGAAATAGTGTTTGGCAGTAAATTCATCTTGTCCTTTTATAAGCCCAAGAAGGATCTGTGCATTGTATGCACTCGATTTGATGGGGCCGGTAGGCCAGAAAGTCTAAAAGCAGAATATGATACTCATATTATGAGAAAAAATGAGGCGCAAAAGGCTAAGGAGAGCGATAAACAGAGGTCTATTAATGACCAATCCTACTTAGTTGTCACAGCAGACATGCAATCTACCCTGCACATACCCGTGTGTGGAGTTGGTATTTTATACTATACCAGGAAGCTCAATGTTCAAAATTGTACAATTCATACAGCCAAAATTCCAAATAATGGATACGGCATAACATGACATGATTAAGCATTAAAGCATGATGGCCCCTATTCCGAATTCGACGTATTTCAGAGACAAGAATCTGCCGCTCCGCGAACACGAAAGAGGCGCAGGGTTCAGGTAGAGCATAACTTAGAAGCGCGTAACACGGAAGTTGATAAAGAAAATTGGATAGCACAGCTAAAAGTCACAGCTATACCAAGAGCTTATTCAGCACCCATATCTATCTCAGAGGCAAAGAAAAAAGATCTTGTTGGTCTTTGAGTGAAAGGAATAATTCCACAAGAGTGAATAAATTCACCATTGATAGACTCGCTGAGCCCGATGTTAATGAAGACGATGAACAAAAAAACATTTAGCTATTGTTCTTTTTATGGTCATTTATGACACTTTTTTCTTTTTGAATAACATTTTGAAAGTTTTTGTAGTGTTTTCTTCTTTGGTTCGCAAGAAAACAAATTTACTTAGTTATGTCTGAGACTGCTATGCATTTCCAGAGACTAGTTGTAATTTCACTAAAACGAGTTATTTCTGCTTATAATAGTCAAATCTGGGTAGAATAGAAACTAACTAGTAACTTAGTCGGTTTGCCGGCCACCTTCAGTTTTCGCAGTTTTTACGAAATAATAAGAAAATAAAATACGCCCGAGTAAAAAATCTATTGTTACCGCATAGATTCTAATGATGTCTTTGCCTACATAATTAAGTATCTTAGTAGAGTTTCATTTGTTTCGTCAGTTTTCCCTCGCGTTTCAAGCAATGTGAGTTCGTGTGTGTCGAAAGCAGAGAAAAAAATAGTGCGCGCCAATTATTTGCATGGTAAGTTACGACATTGTGTATTGATTTATCCACCAAAATATTACTATAATGCACAGTTTATATGTTAAACTGATGTTATTTTGATGAAAATGTCTATAAAAGTTAGTACTTTTAGTAAATTTATATTAGGTGGACGGATAACTAACTTCAATTTTGACGAGCCAGTTGATTCTCGGCCGCCTGGCCGAAATCTGACACCGATCCTACGATTATAAATGCATTACTTTACCATTGAATAATCACTTTTTCCAAATCATATTGTTAAGATATAATTTAAAAAGTATCCTGATTTAAGCAGTTAGATTTCGGCCGCATGTTTACTAATTGCATTCGTGCTTAAAATCCATTTTAATTGTTTTGTATAACGGTGGCCGGGAGAGGGACTTCGTAAATCCACTTTTCGGCCTAAGTGTAATAAAATGACCGAGAACTAAGGATATTTAGGTTATTTTTCGGTCATTTATAAAAGCGGTGATAAATACTAGTAAATCTATTTATTTCAATAAGTTTCTCTTATATTAACTAAGATCCTGATCTAAGAGAACTCTTTCATCCTTGATTTGTTCGAAAGAGTTTAATTATATATTGACATTTGCGGCCGAAAGTTAACTCCTTCAAATTAGGTTGTCGGCCATTTTATGCAAGGTGGCCGAAACCCGGGTTGACCAATTTTGTTTATCGGCCATGATTTATTGAGAGGCCGGAAATTGGTTAGGTAATGTTTTAGTTTTAAGTAAACAATATTAAAAGCTCTTTGATTTTTTTTACTCATTTTATTGTTATTTAAAAACGATACACCACCATAAAAATAAGAGTTATTAGAAAAAACAAAAATTGGCCGAAAACTAACAAAACAAGTGGCCGTAAACTGAAATAGGTGGCCGGGAAAGGGCAAAATCCACACCTCACGATATTTTTATTTTTTATAATTAAACGATAATGTTTTCTTAGATGAAGGTTTGAAAAATGGAAATTGCAATAGTTTTATGATCCAAAAGTATTTTATTTGTCCATTTTTGTTTACTCTGTCATTGAAAAAAATCGCTCTGAATATGGAAATGTCCTTAAATGGCCGAAAACCGGCTAAACTACCCTATCTCTAGGTAGAAAATCACTAACTCGGGTTTAAGATCAAAATATTAAAGGGAAAAACTGTTTATCGATCATAACTTTTAAATTGAGGTAAATTTATATCTATACTAAGTCAAATCAGACAATGCTTTGATTTAGTGAAAATGTATTAAGACAATAAAATTCAAAATATCTCCAGTATTTTATGTTATTGTTATTATTATTATTATTACTTCCATATCATATTTACAATGACTCTACAATTTTTTTTCGTTTTCAAAACTTTGAACATCGATAAGTATCTCGAAACGTTGTTTTTCGAGTTGGTGAGTTTCCGCTCTACGGGCACGATATATATAAGTATATGATGTGGAGTGTGATTGATTATGTATGTATTTATGTAAATATTTGTATGTATCTGTTGATAATTTTATTTATTCAAGCTGTTATTGAGGCATGTATGAAATTATCGTTTTCTATGTTTTTTTGTACATCTACTTCCTTCTCTAATGTATTAGGCCAGTTCATCCGAAGGTTGTCTGGAAGAGATCACTTTTAGTTATAAGGCCGCCGTCTGTACTCTTATGTTAAGAAATATCTGTGTAATTTCCATTTTTTTGTACAATAAAGTGTTCTCTATCTATCTATCTATATTAGGTGGTGGGTGGTACGGAACCCTCGGTGCGGGAGTCCCATTAGCACTTGAAATGTCTATAATATAAAAATTATAATCCCCGAATGTGTTGGTAAGCGCAAATGTTCAAGGAATGCTTTAAAAAAAGAATTTCGCTAATTCTTGAAGTAACTATGAGAATGGTTCTTATGGAGAGAAATTAAAAAAAAAATAAAGAATCGACTGTTAGGCGGTACGAAGTTCGCTGGGTCAGCTAGTATTTTATGTAGGTACCTAAGTCGGTAGTTGACCTACCTACTACGGAAATGTACACTGACCTCTATGCGGCTAAAATATGGCGACCTAATTCTAGAGAATCCATGTAAGTGAGCGAATGTGAACTGCACAAGTTGCACAACGCGTTCTTGACGCTTTGATGATCTACGTACTATATTCCACTAAAAAGTATGTAAGACAAAAGTTTCTGCCAAATGAGAGGAGGAAGGAAGCGTTCACGCTTAGGTAGGTCAAACAAGTGTTTCATTGCAGCGAGTGCCCGATAGCCGATACCTTCTATCAACTAAGTACAGCCACCTACATCTACAGACCTTTCAAGTCTTATGCAACTTGCGAGAGTGAATGTGTCTTTCAAGTCGCGATGGTTTTTCTTTTATGCTAAAGATTTTGAGAGTAGATTTGTTTGCGGCGGTAACTAGCACAAGTAGATCAGGTGATTTACTATCACACTTATTAAACTCTATGCGTACAATCCATTGAGCATAGCTTGTTTCTACGTATGCGATGGCGCAGCTAGTACGTTACTTTCTAACTAGCGGTTTCTGAATTAAGAACTTATTTGAGTTTCAATGAACGGGAGAGACAGTTGCTTAACTACCCATTTAAGTAGGTAGTGAAATTCTCAAAACAACCTCACCAGTCATGCCCGGAGGCGACAGGCAGTAGGTACCTATCTTTACACGTAGAGAGAACAGCGCTTCCACTGACGAACCTCTGGCATTGTACGGAACCCCATATCATAATATATAAATAAACAAATATTCATGGACATATTACACAGATCTCGTTAGCCCTATACTATGTACAACTTGATGACTTGTGTTATAGGTGCTAACTCGACGATACATTTAATACAATAAATACATAGATAACATCCAAGACCCGAGACAAACTAGAAAAGCTCGCTTCCCAGTCTGACCCAGCCGGGGATCGAACCAGAGACCTGCCGTTTTACAGTCAGCGTGCTAAACCGCTGCGCCACCGAGGCCGACCGATATCAAATGCAAGATTTGACTGCACTTCAAGTTTCTTTCATTCTCCCAATACATTAATCAAATGAATAATTTATAGTTACTTCAGTGTCAAAAGTGACGACCTCTGTAGCGCAGAAGTAGCTACCACGGTAGCCTACCATGCGAGATGTACCGGGTTCGAACCCTGGCTGGGAACAAAAAAAATCCCAGGTCTTGGATGTTTATATGTTTGTGATGTCGCTGCTTCTGATTTCTACGACACAAAGTAGGTATCCTAGTGTGGGTCCAGAAGCAATGAATATGCCTGTATGTGAATATTATGTTAAATGTACCTATCCAAATCCTGTGAGCCCAGTGACTTTTCCACGGAACCTACTAGTTAGAGAAGACAGAGCAGAGCCAAGTTTCATTAAATTAATCATGACGATTCGATGTACATACCATAGCCAAGTCTTCCTAAGTGAGTTAATCAAATTGTTATAGTAAACCATCATTATATAATATATAATCATGGTTTACTATGACAATAGTAAATAGGCCGCCGTCTGTACTCTTAGGTTAAGAAATACCTGTGTAATTTTCTTTTTTATGTACAGTAAAGTGTTCTCTATCTATAATAAAAATCTCGTGTCACTGTGTTTGTTATCCAGCTCGGCTTTACCGATGTTTACGAATTTCTTTGTATAATATAGGTACAAAGAAAGCGTTCGGCCTATTTAAACATATTTTTATGTCAAAACAATTATTATTTGGTATGCCATATATTCGTAAATAGGACTTCTATGAAACAGAGCCCAGGCAGCTGCAAGATTTTTAAAGTCAAAGTCGATTATACGTGTAAGTGGTAAGTATTGGAATAACTAGATCATGGACGTATTTCCGGTCCCATTGGCATACTCGGGATGCAATTTAGGTCAAGTTTGAGCCCGGAATTATAGTTGGATTTACGTAAGTTGTTACGTCGACAGCTCAACCTTTACATTTTTGCAATAACTGACTAGAATGCACATAGTTATGTAAAAGTTGAAGTGCTGTAGACTCTGTACCAGAGTTTAAAACTCGTCTATATCCCTGATGGATAAGCAGTACATATGAGATTTGTCATTGCCCATATTCCTGATATTTTTGTGTGATAACGACAGGACGATCGCTTGTGGCACAATCATGCGACCTCGTATGATTGCCTCGATGATGCGAGCTTGAGTTCCAAACAAAACAGAATAGCTAGACTTACGGCCTTATTTAAGAAAACACGATTTCTCTAAAGCATTCCTTATTTCATCTGTAGTTACGTTATCCTTTGTAAAATCTCCAAAAGCGTTGACTAAAAGACTATTGTAGTCAGAGCTTTTGGAGTGTATTAAAAGCGAATGTGTTTTTATAAATAAGATAGGTAGGTACACATTTAATATTCATGTAACTAGGTACATTTTATTTTGTATCGATGCACACCACATGACTAGATCTTGATGTACTTAGAAATAATCTAAGTCTTATTTATAAAAACGGGAATCCTCAGAGCACTGCTCAGAGCCGTTTAAATAGTTGGCAGTGAAGGGGAATCCGTAACACAGACTTAGGAGCTTTGTAGAACAATTAATAGAGGGGTTTCTTGTAGCTTGCTTGGCCCAAGATCGAGTTGAAAAGTAAATTATTGGCATCCTATTTTAATTTTGTTCAATTCTCCGATTATTGGTAAAAAAAATGCTTGGGGAGACATTGGGGAGACCCGCATCGGCCGTGCGGGTCTCCCCAAGCATTTTTTTGAAGAATCTTGTTGACCGCACGTCAGTTATTATTAGGTACTTAATAATTCAATTTACAGAAACCTATTCCGCCCACGTATAGCTAAGCTAGAGCGATAGAGCCAGGGTAGCAATTATTGATTCTAATTTCCTTGTGGCTAACGTAAATTATAGGGTACCCACCCCATAATTTACGTTAGCCACAAAGAAAAGTAGCGTTAGGTGGGCTAGGATATTGGGTTTTGTAGGTAATTCAAAGTTCAACCATCTAGGTAGCTACTTATTTACAGAAACTGTCTATTTAAAAATTGATGATATAACACAAAATCGATAGGACCTCATAGCCCCCGTAATCTCGACGTTCATTTGGCTATATTGTGATACAATTGATGAACCAACATTAAATTAATAAATCAGTTAATACCTATGTCTTCATTTTAAAGTGAAAATAAGTTTAATACCATTATTTCCTTTAATAAAACAAGGTAAGTAATTAATTAATACTTTATTCTTAAATACTTTTATTAGATTGTGTATAAATTCTAAACTCGCATTCTATCAGACAGCACCCTGACAATGGAGCCAGTGCCTCCAATGCTGTATGCCTTCTCGTGCCACAGCAAGAGATGACCACTGGAGCCTTCTGATGGGTTTTCAAATCCTCTATAGATGTATTTCATAAGAATATCAATGTCATCTCTTGATAAATTGCCAACTGCTTCCTCAATTTGTCCCGACTTGATAGCCAGAAGGACCTTCAGAGTCACATACAAAGCATTATCCTGAAAAGAAGAATTAAAAAAATGTATATCGTGCCACTTATAAGACTGTTTTATTTTACAGTCAGAAAGTTACTTTCTTGAGAATTAATAATAATAAATGATTAATGATTAATTTGAGATTAAATGATTAATAAAAAAAAATTAAGTCTTGTAAGCATTTTCATAAAAACTTCAAAAGGCTTATTTTGTTATTGATGGGCGGATTTGTATGTTTAAGCACAATCAATCCTCGATTTGTATTCACTAACCATATTTGTACAGTTTCAATTTGATCTGGCATGTCACTTGAAAATTAAAACCAAACTATGTTTGTATAGGAATCGCTGCATGAAGATAAGAATATTCTTTATTGTATACCGGAAAAATTGTTACAGCACCCCTTTAAATCTCTGAAAATAAAACAATGGTGAGCCGCATCAGATGAGTAGTTTCCTTGGACTTTTTGTCATAGGTAGTAAAATATAGGTTTTTTTATTTGTTACCCTTGGTTTCCAACAATGTCTGCATTGTGTAACTAGACTATGCCTGGGCCATCTTCCTTACTCTGTTGTTAGGTAGGTAACTGGCGACCATTAAACAGTAATTGTGAGTGGTAGGCTACCATAATGATGATGAAGGTGGCCCAGAAACAGATTTTTGTTTAAATCCTGATCATATTTTTTATTAAACATTATAAAAAAAACTTATTTTCAATGCAGGAGCAGCACCCTAAGGCACACAAGATTATAGCTAAAACACAGAAAATATGTAATAAATAATAAAAAATGTTTTTATACGGATTTTACTAGTTTATTAGATTTTTACAATTTTCCGACATTTCTGCACTTTTTCAGGTGCTGAGGTCTCGGATGACAACACACAGAAACAGTTTTAATTATGTCTAGTGCTCGTGTTAACCTTAAAAAAATGTAATAAATGTTAGTATGGATTTTATATACCCAATTGTTTTTAGGATTTTCAGTGGGTACCTAGTGAATAACTGCTAACTCACTTTTACTTGTTGATTCGTCGATCCCAGGGGAGCATTGTTCAGCACAAGCTTGAGAGCGTCAACAAATCTGCCTGTGTTTTTCAGTTAAGGAAATAGGTGCAGTGAAAATGGCCCGATATCCATGTTCATGTCCGTTCATTGATTAATAGCAATATTGTTTTGCTTCTTATCTAAGCTTACCTATATAGGAAATGGTGAAATTGCATTTAATATGTACTCTAAATTACATTTTTAAAAGGATATTGGTTGAGTAGACCGCTAACTTCGTCTTCGTCTGGACCAGTGGGGATAGATAGTTCCGCTTCATCTTCTTTGAAATTGTCTTCATTATATTGATCAATATCAATTTTCCGAAACGCTGAACTTGAAGTATTTTTTGCCATTTTAAAGTTATTCGCTTGTGTTAAGCAGGTTTGTAGAAATCACAAAATATTTTAAAAAATTGTTGGTGAGCTGAGTCAGCTGTATCAATCACAATTTTTTTTTTTATATAAAAGATGTAAAAGATTTTGGCCTGGATACAAGTCATAATCACAAATGAAATGTTGCCAGTAGTGTTGCTAGAGCCCGCACACTTTAGCATCAGTTCTTGATGGTACATAACAGAGCACGTTCTTGTACTACACTTACGTGTAATTATTGGATAAATTAATTAATATTGGTATTGAGGAATAAAACTAGGTGCCTAAATAAATGTGTCTCATGTACAAAGGTAAAATTATTTCTTTAAAGCCTCTCCTCCAGTAATTATATAAAAATCAGAAGATTAAGTTTATCTCTAATCGTTTACTAGCTTTAGTTGCGCAAAAGTATCAAAGACTTTAGGTTAGATTATAAATTGATGACTTTGTTTTCAATTGGTATTAATGACACATCTATGGACCGATCTCGACACTCCTCCTAGAATAGATTTATATAACTTTTAATTTTCTAAATGTTCTTTCAGCTTCTGTAGAAGTGACAGGAATTGCATAACATAACGGACCGGTTCGGCGATAAGGCGCGTAACTTGTAATTACTTAGCACTGGATTCCACGTACTTGAAAGCTTGAAACCATCCGCTCTGTTGAAATTCTTGTGTTTTTTAATTTCCATTGCTTCCCGAACGACTATTCAGTAATACTTTCTGTCGATGTAGCTCGATCCAGTGGTTCGTTCCGGCCTCATCATTTAAATAGAGAGGATGGTTTCATGCTTTCAAGTACGTGGAATCCAGTGCTAAGTTATACAAGTCACGCGCCTTATCACCGGACCGGTCCGTAGACGTAGTGAGTATTGTGTGTTGGCCAGCTGCGCAAATTAATAGTGACTAGGTACCCGCAATAATTGACTGTACTCGCCACTTCAGTCTACCCGAGACCACGGCAACTGTAACGCTGCCGAAACGTCTGGAAATAAGGTATTTACGTTTTACCTAATAAATAATCACGATTTGACCCGTTTAATATATACCTTACTATAGTGTTGATAGACTGACGGGTAATTTAATATACAAACTGAGAAGTTCAGTACGTAAAGTGGTGACTGGGGAGAAAACCTCCCGTTCACTCCAAAATAGACCGTAAGGAGTGTGCCATTAGTACGCGTACGCGAACACAGACCGAGGACAAGGAATGGAGGTGCAAGACACACTGTCACTGAGTAAAATATCCTACTACTCTACTACTTTTACATAGGCGTATTTAGGGTTATTTTCCAGGGGGCCCCACCGGAAAGTGGCGCTGATATGCTACAACGAACTCAAACCATGCATATCCAGGGGTGGCACGAAACTATTCCAGAGTGGGACGTGCCAGCAAGTATGTTTTATTCTTTTCTTTATTCATTTAAGAAGGCATTTAACATTGAACCGTTCGGTGGCTATTTTAACTGTCCCCAAATGAATGAGATAGTCCCCAAATGGCGATAAATACCGCATCTGGCAACATTGCTTATTTGTGGCTTCTTGTTGACGTCTGTCAATTGTCATCCGTTCACAGAACCGCTTGATGTCTCATCTGATTATTCTGAGTCTTTTAAAAATATGATCATAACGGGCGTTTTTCCTCTCGGATAAATTCTGTAGCAATAACTGTCAAATTCGGTCTATTATCTGTGGTTTTCTTATAAATAAACCGTAGATAGAACTCCCTCTACGAAATAAACCATACAGCAGTGCACGGAGTTTGACAGTGGTTCCAACTATATTTGACATATGGAAAAATACCCATTGTACGCATGCTGTCAAATGGATCATACTTCTATGATCATAGACAAAATGAATCATAATGTTTACATTACACTGTCATAGATTTTTCATATAAATATGAGTCCTACATCTATGATCATTGATCATATATCTATGATAGTGTAATATTGGCCTTATACCCCCCCTTATAATGGCACAACCTTGCGTTATGGCGCTCATTAGGGGAGGGCTATGTCCAGCAGTGGACAAATATAGCTTGAAGAAGAACAAGAAGAGGAACAGAGACTCAATCTACAGCTATTTTTGATAATCTTGATTGACAAGAAAGAGCTCACGATCGGGAGCCATCCTTTCGTAGAGGTACGCACGTGTAAATAGTGTAGTGTTTTTGGTCTAATGGCCCCCGTACAAAATGGCTCATACTGGCCCACTGCTTGCCATTGCCATTGTGTACACGGGGCAATGGTATGTAGTCAGACAGTTGTCAGTTTTTTGGGCACACTTCAAAGGAATCGTGGCGTAACGTGGCCACGCGTGGCCCATCCGTGTTTACACAGTGGCCCGTCGTTTAGTTCGTCACCGACCGCTGACCGGGATAGACATAGAGTACTTTTTTTCTTGCGATGATTTTTTGTAAAACTACTTGAATTATAAATCGCCCAATATGTCAGTATGGCGGAACAATGAAGATAAATCAATAGACCTTCAATTTTATTCATTTATATCAATCTGAGCCCGTAATTTTGCGCCTTTTGCGCAATATTTTTTTTTTATAACTTTCTTGTTGTACATACTTCTGTAATACTTGTAAATAAATTAAGTAAATAAATAATAGTAAATAAATAGCTGCGGCCGCAATTACTTCCACGTCCATCGCAAGTGGTTTGCCAGACAGCAATGAGCCATGCGCCATTGTGTAAACACCAAGTGATCATGGCCTACAGCCCTCTTATTACGTAGCATTCCACTCTATCGAGTGAAGCATTTAGACGACTCCAGTTGTGAATGGCAAAGCATGGCCCATCACAGGCCAATGTGTACTGGGGCCATAAGACTTGGCGGGGGGGCTACCCAGGGCATTATTACGTAAGTATCCACTGAGTTGAGTGACGTTGATTTTTACTTTTCTTAAGCTACTCCGGCTGTCAAATGCAAAAAATTTTTGACACTTAGGAGTTGTCTAAATGTTTCACTCGATAGAGTGGAGTGCTACGTAATAGGAGGGCTGGTCAGTGGTCATTGTTAGGAGTGGGTCGTTGTCCGATTTTTCGACGACGAAACGCAACCGTTTTTTTCTGGAACGAAAACAGGTCCTCGAAACGGTCCTCGTTCGCAACTGGTTTCATTGTATGCGAACGAGCAAGGCGCAGAGGACGATCAAACGAGTGCGAACGAGATGAAATCACGAAACATCGGAAAAAATTAGTTGTTTTACACGATATTCGACTGTATACTCATAGACATAAAGATTACTTTATTGTATCACAGACCAAAACGAACGGAACGAACAAGGAGCCGACGACGACGTCGCAATGATCTCATTACGTTCTAGGCTCTATTAATATAGCACTAAAGGACATATCCGCGTCAAATAATCTAAGGACTGGTCTCGCGACGAACAAACGCTGGCACTGCTTTAGAATGAAACGTAAAACGGTCCTATCGTCGCGGAACACAAAACGGTCCTAAAAACAGTTCGTCTTTGCAACGATCACGCCTAGTCATTGTGTGGATGACAAAACATAGACCGATGTGATCTGCTGTCACTTTTTTCCCAATTAGTCTGTGCAGTGTGCATTTCTATCAGCTGACAGCTCAGCAGACGATGTCGCAAAACAAAAATTTCTAAATTGTGGATAAAAATATTGTGTCTCGCTTTTATTTCCAAATTTATTAAAGGTTACGAGACTTGCGCTGTATCACTGCTTTACTGATTCAACTTTCATTTGTTGGCACGATGACAATGGGCGATGAACTACCTGTAACTTCCTTGGTTTTGCCTGTCCTCATACGCCCAGTTTTAACTCAGGTGATTTGTTGCAATGACATCTTTATGAGCACCTTATGGTTTGTAATATCTCTCGAGAGATTATAAAAAATCCCCTTATTACTACTCTTTGGGTTTTCAGCTCGAAAAATATGATTTAGGTGCGTCACAGACATTGAGGGCAGCTCTGACGAAGGCTGAGGCTGCGGTGCCAGGGCTCAACTATGACCTGGTTGCTGGCATCATTCGCAGGGCTGATATCCCTGTCAATATGAATGAGAGTCTACTTAGACTCCAGGGAACACTCACTGACACCGAATGTAAGTTCTCTTTTTTTTTTTTTATTAGGCTTCTGCCTGTACACTTAGAATTTACTTCAGTTATAATCAATAGTTAAGTTAATTTCTTGTAGCATATTGTTTTTCTCTGTTGTTCTCAAAACCCCATTAACTAAAAGATTCATGTAGTCAAAAATTTTTTTAGAGCTCATTAGAAATAGGCAGCAAAGTTATCTAAAGTAGAATCTAGATTAGAGTTGCGGTTATGAATATTAAGAATAGCACTGTTGAAAACCATTTCAGGCGCTGATCTAAGACTAAACCGGAGTGAGGAGGCATTCCAAGAGCTGAATAAAAAATCATCATCATTGAAGAAAATCTTAAGTCGCATTCCGGATGAAATTACAGATAGAAAGACTTTCCTTGAAACAATCAAGTAAGTTTGTAATTCAACTCTTTAAGAGCAACTTCTGTCATTCTACACCTTTAGAAAGTGGTGTTGCAAAGACAAATATAAAATAAATTAAACAAATGCAATAAAGATTAGTCAAGATTGTGGCCAATAGCTAATCATAATCTCTGATTATCATTTGTGGGTACATGTTTACATAAACTTAGATGTCACTCATTAGTCAAAGACCTTTAAAAAACAAAAAAATATATATTAATTTGTGCTTAAAGGCTTTGTGTCTTTGTTTATTATTATTGCTTACCATTACAGGGAGATTGCATCAGCTATCAAGAAGTTGCTAGATGCAGTGAATGAGGTGTCTACCTATACACCAGGGCCAGGGAAGCAAGTGCTGGAGCAGAGGAAAAGGGAGTTTGTCAAGTATTCCAAAAGATTCTCTAACACTTTGAAAGAATACTTCAAAGAGGGCCAGTAAGTATTTACTGTAATATTAATACAGTGTTTAGCTCAGGAAAGAGGCATAGTGCGCCTCACTAGCTGAAACAGGGCTTGCCCTGCATTAATCAGGTGTTGAGGTCTCAACCTCTTATTTTCTGTATCCCACATGTGGTGTAACTCCGAAATCAGGCTGCATAGTCATCAAAATAAGTGTTCAACTTGAAGCACTGCTTAAATCCTACATTGCCGATGCAAAGGCTTTTGATGACTACAATGTTTACCAGTTGTTATGGTATTAAGTTTAGTGTTAAGGTCAGTTTTCAGGTTGGCTCATGTAAGATATGGTGTGCTACTACCTCTTTGTCCAACACACGTTTTTTGGCCATTAGGAGAGCATTACTAATGTTATATTACTTATTGTGCACAAGAAACAACCACTAATGATATCATTATCACAAGTTTTGATTTAGACTAGCCTTGTGATGACAGGGCCATAATATGAGTACATCACTACAAAGTTGTTATGGAAAGTATTATTAGTTGTAGAGAAACATGTTTGTCGTCATTATTTATTTTTCATTATCTTATAAACTGTCAGAACATGTACCTATTGGTCTACCCTTTGTATGTCTCCACTGCTGGACCACGGGTCTTTTCCTGCGTCGCTGGAAGGTTAGGCCATACTCCACCACAGAGGCCGTCTGGGTTGGTGGATGGTGGTTATAAAAAAAAAAGTTTTGTTCTTAGGGGTCTTCCATACAGTATGTCACACTAATATCATGAACCCCTCGCGCTTCAATTGGTCACATTTGTCCGTTTCTCCCTAGTGTGACCTCACACATCTATATATTAACAAATTTAAACATCATTTCATTCATCCCCCCTTAACGTGTGACGTACTTTATGGATCGTCCCTGATAAGAAAGGCCATCTCTCTAGAAAATATTGTATGTATGTCCTATGGTTTTTCACTTTGTTAAAAAATAATTATGTTTGTTTCAGAGCAAATGCAGTGTTCGTGAGTGCGTTATATTTGATCCATCAGACCAATCAGATCCTTTACACAGTTAAGAATAAGTCAGAATAGAGTTCTCTCCAACCAACTAATAAAGGTGGAATAATATTTAAATTTATTTTAATTTGCTAAAGTATTTTTGTGGTTTTAAAGTTTAATTCACAACCTTCGATCAATTCTACTAAGAATGTCGCAGACAAAGTAATAAAATTTCCAATAATATTATAAATGTGAAGATGTTTGCAAATGTGGATTGGGATAAAGTTTTCGGTCACCAGAGCAGTGTTCAGCAAACAGAATAGCAATATAATCTATACATATAGTAAAGCTCCTCTATCTACCATCTGAAATCTCTGAGTTAATATAATTGCAATATAACCAGATACGAAGACTAATATTACGTAGTAGTTAAATTAGCAAAACATGAAGTAAACTCCACTCCATTGTGTGCAGCCGAAACATCTCCAAACGAGCTAGATTGGCTATTCATAATGGTGTGCTGGTCATGGCTGGTCCCAACACTTATGTATGGTAGCGAGACTTGGGTGTAGCAAAAGAAGCAAGAAAGTAGAATTAATGCAGTAGAAATTAGGTCCTTGAGAAGTAGGTATGTGTAGTTTTTAGCCTCTAAATAGGTTTTTACAAAAGTATGTGTAGTGTTACTTTGAATGACAGGATATGCAATAGGCTGATTAGAGTACATTGTGGACTGAAAGAGAACGCAGTGACTAGAATTGACAAAGGAATGTTGCGTTGGTTTGGACATGTGGAGAGGATGAAGGAAGAAAGATTGACGAAACACATATATATTGCGAATGTGAGTGGAAGGGCTGGTAAGGGACGTCCCAGGCGGACATACATCGACTAAATAGGGGATGTATTAGCAAAAGGAAAGATAAAAAGTACCCGGAACCGGCGTGCATGCATGCAACGACTTATGAACGTTGATGAAGCGAAGGTGATCCGTCAGGACCGTGGCAAGTGGCAGTCCCTGGTCTCTGCCTACCCCTCTGGGATAAAGGCGTGAGGTTTTGTATGGATGTATGTATGTATGTATGTATGTATGTATGTATGTATGTATGTATGTATGTATGTATGTATGTATGTATGTATGTATGTATGTATGTATGTATGTATGTATGTATGTATGTATGTATGTATGTATGTATGTATGTATGTATGTATGTATGTATGTATGTATGTATGTATGTATGTATGTATGTATGTATGTATGTATGTATGTATGTATGTATGTATGTATGTATGTATGTATGTATGTATGTATGTATGTATGTATGTATGTATGTATGTATGTATGTTTGTGTGTGTGTATGTGTGTGTGTATGTGTGTGTGTGTATGTGTGTGTGTGTGTGTGAGGGTGTGTGTGTGTGTGTATGTATGTATGTATGTATGTATGTATGAAGTAAACATTTAGACACAACAATTATTTTTCGTACATTTCTGTTTCAGTAATGAGTGGGTTTATTTGTGAGGGCAAAACCCAGGTTTCGATTTACAGGCAATTTTTCCTTTTGCGACTTTTTGAGTTTTCCTCGAGACAAGACTTCCGTGAGTTTTTGACCGATGTTTAAAAATTCAATATGCGCCTAGGTTTAGTGTAGTTGATACATGTTAGTACAGTTCTTTTATCTCACCAAAGCGGTTTGATCTTAATTGTGTCTAGTGTAGGTACCTATAAATACACCTACACATTATTTGTGTGCTTAGGTCGGTAGCTAATGGAGTGCTCAAGCCACTGTTTCTGTATGCGTATTTACGTAAGGATATCACGACTACGTATACGTTATCACAATATCTGTGCACCTGGTTCGATAACATCTCATCGGCGCTCTGGGACGGTGTGAAAATAAATAAACCAAATTATTAATGAAGGTGCTAACCATACTGACGTAGGAGGGGTATCGCATTCTACCGAAGTGCACACAATATTGTGAACCTGTTATGGTATGTTAGTATATAGGTACGTATGGTGTGCCCGCCGTCGTGAGATAAAATTATATGTATGTTGTGTCATCATCATTCCATCATTGTAATTCTGTATGGCTAACATGAGCAAGAGACTATGTAGAGTTTACGTTTTACGAGACTATACGTGTTAGATTAGAAGTGGTAGAGTAACCTTAAAAGACCGTAAAATATAGACTAAAGCCAGGTTTTCACGGTCTGGGTGCGCTCGGTCCGTGTGCGCCATCTGAGTAAACTAATGCTTCTGATAGACTATTTTGGTGTTGTCACGAAAAACCGTCCAATCAGATACATTAGTTTACTCGGATGGCGCACACGGACCGAGCGCACCCAGACCGTGAAAACCTGGCTTTAGTCTATATTTTACGGTCTTTTAAGTTCTCGGTCCGAGCGTACTAAGACCGTGAAAAGCCGGCTTAAGTGGAAAGACAGTCTCCTCGCGCACCCTGACATTGTAACCCCTGTATCGCAATAATTTTTAATGATTTTCGTATGATATTCTTCGCTTAGTCTCTTATTAGTCCCTAATAAACCAAATACATAAATTAATTCAAGATCCTTGGATCTAGAAATGCCAACCCTGTTTGTGTTACAATCCTGTTGCAATTGTCTTGAAACATTGCTTAAATTATTAAAATGGCGAGGTAGGGTCTGTGTGCGAAACTTTAATCCAATTCTGTTTAACACTTTATGCACGATTGTATGAGTAACAAACCTGCAAATGTCACGTTTATATTATTATTAGTGTGATATTTAGGCGAGTGCCGAAGTATTATTTTAAAGGACGCTTTTAATCTTCCCCTGAAAGTTATCATTTACGTGTTGGTTAGTAGCTATAATAATGTAATTAATTAATATAGTAAATAGAAGTGGAATTTGTTTTTTGATTACGCCAAATTTTAATATCTTAACTGAAAACTGAAAATCTAGTTGTACCAATTGTATGTCTGTAGAGTATTACCTACCATTAAAACTCAATGGCAGTTGACAGCACATAAAACTTTTCATTTGAGTTGTAGAGTCAATCTTAGCTGTAAACTTTTCATTTCAGTTGTAAAGCATATAAAGCATGTGCTGTCGAGTGTACTAATCGTCATTGTTATACTTATTCGAACGAAGTGAGTACATCAGTACTCACAGCGGAATTGTGTAAAGATTGTCAAGGATTTTTATAATAAACGTTAAGCAAACAGTTTTGCTTATTTTTTGTTAAGCGAGTGCTATTCCAAATCTAATAAGAACTAAGAAAGTTTAGTTCTCTCTCATCACGTCTTCTAAATTAATCGAAGATTAACATTTATGTACCATCGCCATTGAGCATAGTTAATTTTATTTTAAATTGATTCAACAAGAAAAGTACCTACGAAGGCAAGTAGACACTCTAGTTTTTTAACAATTGTACTTCGTGGGAAGGCATCTATAGAGAAGGTCACTTGACGGATACACCTTTCGCCGGTGCTTGTGAGACAGCGCGGTGGTTAAACTGTTTTCGTGACCGCTTTCGGTTCATCATGAGGCTTGCCCTGTGATTCGTCTCGTCGTGCGACGCAGACAATGGCGGTCGTGTCTCCTGCCCCGCGACGCCGCGGCCCGCCGACCGCGGCCGGTGCTCCGCCCGTGACACTTGACACGGGACCACTCGACCTGCGCATGCGCAGACCCACATATTTCCGCGTCTCGCTTTTTCTTTCGGTGGAAACCACGTTTTAATCTGACCCGGTCCTTTTATTAAAAAAAAAAGTATCGGACAGGTCGTGACGTTAAATCTACGGCCCACAACAAATGGATCATTTGAGTTCAATAGGTGAAACGAACTATGAAAAACTTTTCTATTTAAATCCGTGAAGTAATTTAAATTGAAGCTGCCAAAACTTCTGGTTAGTACAGAAGGAAGCGTCAATAGCGAGCGGGACGAATACGGATCCGCCTGAACTGAAAGCGCAAAATGGCTCATTATGGAAATCTGTTTATCGAGCATTGCCGTAGCGGGTGGGCTGTGTCCACCCTAGAATGTCTAGTGCCCACCTCGAGATATTGGGCTATTGCCAAGAACTTGGTTACTGCATATAGGCTTTCGGATTCAGTCTGAATAGTGTGATATATCGTTGCTTTTTAGGAGCCAAGCCAAGCCTGTCAAATAACCATAGATACGTACGCCAATGTTTGCAAGCGCTTTTTGTGCCTGATAAGTTGTGACATCCACGATGGATGAACCTGAGCTGCGCCTAATTGGACTACCGTAGCCAAATGGAGACGTACTTTACAGTCATAGGTACCCTACCAATAATTATGACTTATCTACAAGAGATGAGAGTTAGACTTACGTAAACGTAGGTAGGTACTATATTAATATTACGTTTATTGCACAATATTTCCCTATACCCAAACTGGTACTGTTTGAAATGTAAGAAAAAATATTTCTGAACAGGTATTTCTAATAGAACCCGTTGTGCTTATGAAATACATGTACTTAAAAATAATGAGCCGTTTTGTGAGCTTGTGCTGAAAGCGGCTCATTGTAATTAAAAGACGGCAGTGGTAGCCCAATGGGTGGAACAATGGACTTGCATGCGAGAGATTCAGGTTCGATCCCAGTAGGGGTATGTACCATTAGTCGGGCGTTCCGACACACTCATCTACGCCCAGCCCAAACAAATGGACTTAGAAAGCTGAAATTTTTCACAGATTACATTAATAATGGAGACATAAACTTACGTATTACAAAAAAATCAAATTCTGAAAGGGTGAAAGAGGGTGTCCGAAACTGTTTGTGGTGATATTTATAGGAAACTGGGTACGAGTTTGAGGATAGCAATCCACTGTGTTAAAAATCTTTGCTGAAATAAATAATTTTGTACTTTTTATTTTGTACCTATACATTAATCTATCTTAGATTTAGATGAATCTAACCTGTTTTATTTTATATAATCTGTTTTATACTTGGCATAAATGCACGTTAACATAGTTAAGTAAACGAAGTATTTTACGGTTTTTCAAACTTTAACCACTAAGAAGGAGAAAAAGAGCGCCAAAGTTCGTGCGAGCAGTAATTGAGATTGATTTGCTTGAAATTTAGTACAATACAATTTTATGACACATGTACCTATTATGTATTTATTTTATTTCGGTATCCGGTATTTCGTTGTATTCTAAACGTCAACCCTTGTGAGGGTGTAATAGTGATACAATAAAACTAAAAAATAAAGATCGTGATCGTTGGATCCAATCCCGGCATGTACCAATGACTTTGTTCTGTACATTTGTGAAGTTATAGTATCAATACCACTCCTAACTCTGGAAATCGCTAAATCCGAGACCACGTGCGGTAAAGCAGCATGAATCAAAACAGTGGATTGGACTGGACGAGGCTTTAACATTAACGGCGAATACATCTCGCACCTGCGCTTTGCTGACGATATAGTTGTAATGGCAGAATCGATGCACAAACTCAGTGGGACTCTCCGCATTTTTCACACTGCCTCCCAACGTGTGAGCCTCCGCATGAACCTAGGCAAGATAAGAGAAGAAAAATCATGTTCAACGTTAGAATAATGCAGGAGCCGGTCTTGGTCGGTGAGATGGCCCTTCAACCTGTCTAGGAATATGTCCACTGAGGGCAGACTATTCAACTGGGCAAGGGCGACTTCAAGAAAGAGGGCGCGAGAGGGGTTCAATTGGGTTGCGCTCCGTTCCGAAGGTTTTCTCCCTTCGCCAGGTTTTCTCCCCGGCTATTCATTAAAGTATTAAGACGATGGTCATCAAACAGTGGGTGAGTCCTGCTAGTTATGGCTTACGGAGCTGAAACGTGGACACTGACGGCAGGACTAGCCCACCGATACAAAGTCGTTCAGCGTGCTATGGAATGGGTTATGCAAGGATTCTCTTTGATGGACCATATCAGAAATTAAACTATTTACCAAAGAACTAAGGTGACTGACATAGCCTGTAGGATTAGCAAGCTGAAGTGGCAGTGGCAGTGAACCGATGGTCGATGGGGTTCAAAAGTTCTCGAGTGGAGACCACGAACTGGCAAACGCAACGTAGAACGCCCACCGGCTCGCTGGACCGACGATCTGCGACAGATTGCTAGTAGTGGCTAAGGATGGCCGAGGAAAGAGGGAAATGGCTTGAGCCCTATTTCCAGCAGTGGACGACTACAGGCTGATGGATTGATTGCGTGGTAATTAAACCCATACTCTCTCTCTGAGTGATGGCCTGTGTCCTGCAGTGGGAAGTACGTAAATAGGCAACAACAGACAAAAAAAATTCACGAAAAAACACTCTATGGTCTCATTTTAGTTGCCTTAAATTGAATGGCCCCTTATTGAGTAGTCGTATAATTCAATTAGGAAGGCAGGTAGGTAGGTACTTACCTGCCGACTCTCACTTCGAAATGTTAGCACCACAATGGCTCACTTTCTTTCCGGGTCGATCCCCAAATGTTATTATGACAACGCATCTTAACAATGAGTCAATCATATAGATCAGTTAATATATTCATAGCTTTGCAGCGGAGGCGTAATCGATTTAACTTGTATAGGTAGATAGGTAGGCATGTCTCTGCTTCGGCGCCGCGGAGATGAAAGTGTGCGATATGTGTGCCAAACATTTCATACATGCGTTTAATTTCATTTAGGTCTTGTCCGGGTGTAAATAAATGACAATTTTTATAATACTGACAATGTATGGTTATAAAATTTCTTGAATTATAGAAAAAATACTTAAAGTTTTTGTTCCAGCTTGTAATATATTCTAGAACTTTAAAGCATTTTCGCAAAAACGGCCATTCAAAGCCGGAAACGAGTAAAACCTGAAGTTATTGACCTAAGAGTTCTGGACTGGATCTAAAAAAATCTATCACCGTTATTAAGACTTATGAGGTTCCCTTTTTGCATAAACGTGTAAAAGAGGAATTACTACTACCTATTAAAATTACTACCTACGATTTTTACCGTTTGTGGTGTTAGATAGCACCGGTGGCCCTTGAAGTATATTCCAAGTTTACAAATTAGCCTTATTAGAAACACACAAGACTTTTATAGTGTTACATGGCAGCCATGGTTGATGGGCAGAATCTACCTTGTCAGCGAACATAGAGCCAGTATGAGGTTGAGACTGGCCCGCATCCTGCGCACAGCGCTGCATCACAATAGGCATGACGAACAATTTTTAAATCCTCTTGCATAATGTGAGGACACATTATTTACAAATAAAACCTATATTTCAGTAATAAACTAAAGTTTAATGAAGGTTGAAAGCATTTTTTTGAAATCTGTGGGAAAACAGCTCGCAGTGTCATGGCGTCGAATCTGAAGTCACACCTAGGTAAACAAACATCGTAATTTCTAGTAGTCACGACAAAGCACGGGTGAAGTTCAATGTCAACATAAGCGAGACGTCAGGCGGTGTGAAAGGTGTTTCAGACAAAATGGCTAAAAGCAGTATTACGAGTACATGATAGGTACCTATGCATTTAAAATGTGAGTGATTTTCACCCAGCCTAGCTTCACGCGTCTAACTAAGATTGGAGTGATATTGCTTTTATACCATAAAAAACAAATAAAATCATAGGAAAAATTAGAAGATCAAACCATTAAAATATTTTTTTGGAGTTTCGGGAGTACAAAAATAGCGAAAAACAAAATTAGTCTAATAATAAAAAAAACTTATAAAAGTAAGTAGATTTAGTTTTTTCGTTGCATTTTATTTTATTTTACTTCATTGGTGTGTAAAACAGGTAACATACAATCTATAATAAATTGGTGTGTAAATTTTTGATAATGTTACTACTTTTTCTTCAAGTTCTTTTTCAAGAAATCTTTTTCTTTCTACTTATACTTTTTCTTATAATTTCTTATTCTTTTTATCTTTTAATATAATTCTCAAAACCATAATTTTACGAGATAACTCAAATGCTGATAAACGCTTCATAAATTAAAAGCATTTACGTGCAAGTGGTGACGTCACAGTTTGCGACCAATTAGAATGGCTTCTATTTGTACCATGTGATATTGACTTTTCGATCTCATGAAAGGATTAGTTGTAGAAGAAAAAAATTACAACGTTTATATTTATTTCTTAACATGGTTTCTCTATTGTAAGTTTTTTACTAGTTGTACATTTACATAAATACTACCAAAATGTAAATCCAAAATAATACTAAAATGTAGATTTGCACTGGGTGCAAATATGGAGCAATGTTTAATTTTTATAAACACCCTCAGCAATTTTATTTTAGAACTTTAACGGGGTCTTAGGTAGGTATATAGAGCGGGTCGAATCGTAATGTGGTACTGTATATAGTTACATACGCAAAGAGCGGGGCTCCCGAGTACCTATATGTATGCGCCTAAATATTTTTGTCAGGCCTTCGTATAGTCACTTAGACAAATGTGTTTTGTCTACGTGAACATCAAATACTAAATGTCTCGATACGTCTTTGCTCCTGTAGATTTATTTCCATCGACGGATTAGCATGGCAGACTTGACAAAAAGCTCGTTGTTCATGCATCACATTCTGAATTTATAGACCGGTAGCATCCTATAATTGTTGCACATCAATCTCAGTTCCTCGATGCAAAAACAAAGCATTTGTTACTACCATTTGTTAACCAAAAATGTAGAACTTTATTTATTAGAATTTCGTGTAAAGTGCTATTTTATGCAGGACGATAAGCATGATACTTCAATGACAGCAATGACAGCGATCAATCTTCAAGCCAAGTGATGGAAGCAGCGGTAGTAATTTATTCCTAGGATGGAAGTGTCATTCGTCTGGCTCACTCTTGATTCAGATTTTGTTAGGTTCTTGAGCTCTTGTGCCATCTAAGAGAATAAATGCGTAGTGTTGGTGCAATACGTGTCTTTATTTCAGCCCAGGGAGCCGATTCTCACCCATGCGAATATGCGAATTGAAAGCGAAGACGCAAAATATTCGAAGGATTAGACATTTGTCGCATAAAAATAAATTTCAGGTATTTATTATATAAAGTCCTGCGCATATGATAAATTTTGTTCGCTTTGAGGTGTCATAAAGTCATAATCGTAATCATAATTGGCTGTCGTTCGACTTTTTGTGTACAATTCAAGTCATACGCCTTAGAGTCGTATACGAATTATTTGCTAATGAAATGAAAATTGGCTCCCAGGTTCGAATCCCGGCATCCCGGTACTGGTACTCGTCAGAACAACTGGCTTAGTAGAAGTGAGTTAGGTAGATTTTTTTGCACAATTGGCGCGAATAAGAGTTTGCTGATCTCTAGCCTACCGAAAGTTACGTGGGGAAAAATAGATCCAATTTTCCGCTTTTCCCTCTTTTGGTAATATGGCTAGCAAATAGTCTAGTCTCGAGTAGAAGAATCCGGCGTTACCATGATATTCTACTGCTAGATCCCTTAAGCTATACCTAGTGCAATATTTTCAATAGTAGTTATGAACTAGGTATCAAAACTATTACATACATAGATACATACATACATACATACATACATACATACATACATACATACATACATACATACATACATACATACATACATACATACATACATACATACATAACCTCACGCCTGTATCCCAGAGGGGTAGGCAGAGACCAGGGACTGCCACTTGCCACGATCCTGACAGATCACCTTCGCTTCATCAACGTTCATAAGTCTTTGCATGCACGCACGCCGGTTCCGGGTACTTTTTATTTTTCCCATATTATTATTATTTGGTCGATGTAAGTCCGTCTGGGACGTCCCTTACCAGCCCTTCCACTCACATTCGCAATATATATGTGTTTCGGCAATCTTTCTTCCTTCATCCTCTCCACATGTCCAAACCAACGCAACATTCCTTTCTCAATTACTTGTCACTACATCCTCTTTCAGTCCACAACGTTCTCTAATCAGACTATTGCGTATCCTGTCATTCAAAGTAACACTACACATACTTCTCAAAACTATTAATATGTGATTAAAACTATTAATAGTAACTTTATATGCGATGGACAAGTGATAACAAGTTTTTTAAAATTATTTCATAATTAGTCTAAACAAAAGAAGTTGTATCCTACGACCGCCGCTAATGATACGTCCTTGCGAAGCCAAAGTCTTTTAGTTATCGGGAATGATTATATCAAAAACTATAAAATGAACACGAGGAAGGAGAGGTTTTGCGAATCAGAAAATTGGGGCTAGCAGATACGAGGAAAAAAGTTTGTGAACCTCTATTCTGACGGGTGGCTATAGGTCAACGTGTTATTAAGATAAAGCAAATCCTATAAGAAACTGTTTCTTTAGCACCAATGATGAAAACACTCACTTGGAATAGTTGTCTATAAGTTAAAATTCTACAATTTTACTATTTCGTACATTAGTAAAAGTTATGAAATAATTTTGAAAGTGAATTACTTAGGTGGTTAAACAGAGTTTAGAAACTACAATTTTGGTCCTACGAAGCTTAAAATTTTTTCTACAGTTTTTGTATTACTGGATGCTGCATCATTGGTTGAGAACCGTAATAACTACCTACACGATATAGTCGGGCTGGTAGTTAGACGCCTGATTGTTGTGTGGTAGTTATTGTCGACAGCAGCACATCCTTTAGGTACTAATTTTTAGGGTATCGTACCTCCAAAGGGAAAACGATTCCTTTTAGCATAATGCGTTGCTGTTGAGGCCCTTTACCTCGTAAATGAGTCCCTTGAAGTTTTGAAAAAATCAAACGAAAAAACGTTACGGTCGTTTATGCCGAACAAAAAACGTATATTTCGACCCTCGAGGAAATCAAAATTTAGGTAGGGTAGACTGGGTGCGGTTGTAACATTTTCTAATTAACTGTCTATCAAACTGCGACTTCTATCAGCATCATCATCATCTATAGCATCAAAATCAACCACCTAATTACAGCTTAGGAAATATTACACGATTTCCCAAGCGTGTGTGACAGTCAAAGGCGAAAGTTTGTAAAATATGTTTGTTACTTCTTCACGTCTAAACGGGTGCAGTGATTTCAATAAAATTTGGTATGGAGTTAGCTGACACCCTGGATTAACACATAGGCTACGTTTTACTGCGGAAAAATACCTTATTCCCATGGGAATATCGATAAGCCGCGGGTAACACCGCGGGGCACAGCTAGTTAAACAAAACTAATTATCAAAATCAAATGATATTTTTCTAGAATAGATACATTACATTTGATTACAATTAAGTGGACTCACTCGTCAGTACAGTTATAATATATTGTGTTATATGTATAGTAGAAAATTTCATGTAAATAATAGCAAAGTAAGACTAGAATTAGACCACAACGTAAAATAAAATAAACATTAATACTCGTACATAATCTTTGTTTCTCCAGGTACCTAATAATTGTATAAAAGTCGTAAACGATGTTTATAAAAGTCAGATAAATTACTCAGAATCAGACTCGTACAGGTTATGGAGAATAAAACATCTACTCCCATCTGTGCATTCAACGTAAGAGCCTAATAGACAGCCCCGGTGTGATTATAAGTGTTTCACGTTTCTAGACGTCTTTCTCATGCGTGTTCTGGGTATATGCAGTGAAAAACAAATATAAATGTGATGTTACCACAGTACCCACAAAAACTGTTACAACCGTACCCAACCCCATCTTTAAAACAGAATACAAGCGTCACAGGCACATTGTTAAATAATTTATATCAAATCCGACCAGCTTAGTCTCTAATGTACATAAATTACGGTCACAATCGCTTAAATACGATAACTTCTTTAGCTTTACGATACGAGCAACTACGATAAAGCTTTATTGTAAAGAAAATAAAAGTTACTTTCTTACGAAACTACAAATGATACTTCTCGTATACCTAGAATATTAAAATTTGTCTAGTAATATCGTCTTAAAGTACCAAATACAGGGAAAAAAACTGTAGACTACGTAAGTAATCATACAAAAAAAAAAATATTTAAGGTTCCTAAACGATATTATATGTAAGTATCTACATACAAATTTGTAGAGAACCCTAAGTGCGCGAGCCTGACTCGCACTCGCCGGTTTGTTATTGCAAAGTCGATTTTAATATAACCGATTAGCGTGGACGTATGTAAAGATTGATGTGCGAGTTATTAAAAATAGCAAATTCGGTAGCTCAAAATGTAGGTTTAGATTTTAGACTAACATTTTTTTTCAAGTATTGAAATGAAATGAAAAGGTTTATTCAAAGTAGCACAAAAACTGCGGCTTAATGAACGTTACAATTCAAACTAGGTGTCCATTTCAAATTCTAGATCATTTAGGAGAAAAAATGGACAAAAAAACTCCAAACTTAGTCTTTTCAAAAGTCCTTAATTAACATAGTTTACATAATTATTATAAAACATAGAACTCATACATTGTACTGGCTTTTATTCCAGACCTCATTGTCATCTAAATAATCCTTTATGTTATAGTAGCCCTTTTGGCACAAAGTGTGCTTAACATATTTTTTGAACCGCGATTCAGGCAAGCTTAATATATCTTCAGGGATTTTATTATAGAAGCGTATAGGATGCCCCATGAAGGATGTATTAACCTTTGCCAGCCTAAATAGTGGGAAAAAAAGTTTATGTTTATTTCTAGTATTTACATTGTGTTGGCTACCTAAAGTTTTAAAGTTACTGATATTTTTCCTAACGTACATAATGTTTTCATATATATATCTACTGACTGGCAACTGTCAGGATGTTAGTTTCTTTAAAGAAATCTCTTAACGAATCTCTACTACCCAGCCTATAAATGAATCTGATCGCTCTCTTCTGCAAGACGAAGATGGTCTCAATGTCTGCTGCCCGTCCCCACAGTAGTATGCCATAGGACATAAGACTATGGAAGTAACTAAAATAAACAAGCCTAGCAGTTGCGACCTCAGTTAGTTCCCTAATTCTTTTGACTGCATATGTTGCTGAACTAAGCCTATTTGCTCATTTTTCTATATGAGGACCCCATTGAAGCTTTGCATCAATTGTGATACCTAGAAATACAGTTTCATTCACAAGGTCTAATTTGTCATTACCCAATAAAACATTGCTGTCTACCGTTTTGACATTTGGAAGAGTGAACTTTATACATTTCGTCTTTTTTTAATTTAACAATAAGTTATTAGAAGTAAACTAATTTAGTACCCGAGAGAGAGCATTATTTGTATTGTCAAGGTCATTTTCTTGCCTCTTAATTTTAAAAATAAGTGACGTGTCATCTGCAAATTATACTATCTCTGACATATTTTGAACCATGAACGGCAAATCATTTACATATACGAGGAAGAGGAACGGCCCCAAAATCGATCGCCCTCTGACCCTGAAGATTTAGTTCTATTTATAATTATCAGCTCTTTGAACTCTCCCTTCTAAATATGATGTCATAAGTTTTAGGCTATTCCCGTTTATACCATAGTGCTTTAATTTTAAAAGAAGTGTTTTATGGTCAACGCAATCAAATGCTTTCGACAAGTCACAGAATACGCCTATAGCATCCTTGCGCTCTTCCCATGCACTATATATGTTTAACTAACATGACGCCGGCGTCCGTTGTAGAGCGCCCTTGCGTAAAGCCGAATTGCTGACCATGGAGAAGTTGATAGTCATTGAAATGTGTAAGCAGTTGACCTAGAACTATCTTCTCGAATATTTTACTCAAAACGGGTAGAACTGAGACTGGTCTGAAATTTGTAGGATCTTGCTTATCACCACTTTTAAATAAAGGAACGAGCCTACTATATTTCATTAGATCAGGGAATATACCCTCATCTAAACATTTGTTAAAGATTCTGGCTAAATGGGGTGCTAGGGTATCAATTACTGAGCTACCTACTGTTACTGACATACCCCATAAGTCCTCAGTTTTTTTAAGCTTGAGCTTTTTAAACGATTTAATCACGCTATGGGCTTCAATATAGTCGAACAAAAAATCGTGATGGCATGGGGGGACATTGTCTTTGAAAATACTTTCAGCAAGAGCTGGAGAAGAGTCTAAAGGAGCTGTCGTTACAATTGGAACATTTGTAAAAAACTGTTCAAAAGCCGTAGCAATGTCTTCATTTGAGGTTATTAATTTATCTATTTTAAGTGAAAGTTCGCGATCTCCTGATTTGGATTTACCGTTTTCCTTATTTATAATAGCCCAAATTGTTCTGGATTTATTAGACGATTGAAGGATTTTGAATTTTATATGCTCACATTTTGCTTTATGGCCGACGGCCTTAAATAATTTTGAATATAGTTTAACATACTGTATAAAACTGGGGTCATATGTGTATGTTTTTTTCTCATATAGCACATATAGTGTGTCCCTGCTTTTTCGGATGCCGGCAGTAGCCCATTCACTATTCCAGCTTGATAGTCTTTCAGATGGGCTGTCAGGACTATAGGGTAACTATAGACTAATATGCTGTAATCATGTTATTGCATGATTACTAAGGTTTACTTATCCCTAGTTTCGAGAAGGTTGAAACACAAAAAACATATTAATTTTTTGGATGCGGTCTGGCGAATGACGGCTATCATATATCTTTCAGTATTTATGTAGCCTATTTAATACACGACCCACTGCTGGGCACAGGCCATCTCTCAGAGAGAGAGTATGAGCTTAATCCGCTATTTGACTCTCTTTTCAAGTAAGTCTTAAACTGTAAATAACTCTTCCCTTAGACCAAAAAATATTTTAGTATATATTTTAATACTAAAATTTTATTATATAAATTTTAATGTTTGAGGATTAGTAAACAGCAAACTATTTGGTTTGCTAGGTTACTCTATACATCGAAATGTCAGTGTCATTGATTATCTGTTCCCGTTGGTCTCATGGTTGTTTAACTGAAAATATATTGCAATCCTTGCGCTTATCACCGATCCCTGGCTTTTCTTCATATAATCCAACAGGTTATGGGCTCAGGAAGCAGGAAAAGCATAAATAAAAGTATATTTCCAGTTTCGTAAAGTACGGTCACATAGCAACAAATTCGACGTGATTCGACTTTGAAAATAACCGAAAGAAAAAAAAATGGCCGGCAGCTCGGCTTCGTCTTTTCCCATAGAAAAACTTAAGGGTATCCAAGATTACCATAATTGGAAATTTTCTATGCGCATGATACTGGTGCATGAAGATTTGTGGGAATATGTGGAATCTGAAGTGAAAGACGATAAGAAGAACTTGAAGGCTCTGGCAAAAATATGTTTGTCGGTGCATACCTCGGCGTATCCTCACGTAAGAAATGCGAAAACTGCATTTGAAGCCTGGAAAAACTTACAACAAGCTTTTGAGGATAAAGGTCTATGCAGACGGTTGAGTCTTTTGAGAAGTCTCTTCGGAATGAAGCTGAACGAGTGTGAGAACATGGACACCTACTTATCCAGGATCACAGAAACAACCCAACAGTTGAATGACATCGGATCGCCTTTGGATGATGATTTTGTTGCGGTTATAATGTTGAGCGGACTGTCAACTGATTATGACCCCCTGATCATGACGCTTGAAAACAATAACCAGAAGTTGTCAAGTGAGACGGTTAAAGCAAAGCTACTACTAGAACATCAGCGTCGTAATAGCAAGGATGAAGCAGTGACAGCCTTGGTTGCTAAGAAAAGCTTTAAATGTTTCAAATGTAAGAAAAGCGGACACGTGATGAAAAATTGCCCGTGGAGAAACAAGGAGAAAGCAGAAGCAAGCAAAGAGGCTTTGTTAGCAGCGCTTTCGGTCATGGTCGAAGAGGATACTTGGTGTATCGATTCTGGAGCAACAAATCACATGTGTAACAACAAAGATGCATTTAGCGAGTATGTTCCGATAAATCCAATCAATGTAAACACAGCAAATGGTGAGAAACTATCGGCGATTTGAATCGGAAGTGTTAAAGTGCAGTTGAAAGGCCCGATAAAGACAATAAGTGGTGTTTACTTAGTGCCCAATTTGGCGGCAAACTTATTGTCAGTCAGTGCTATGACGAAAAAGGGTTTTACGGTATTATTCGATTCACAAGGCTGTAAAATTAAAGATGGTAATAAAGTCATAGCGACAGCCACGCACATTAACAGTGTCTATCAACTAGACGCAGTAGAGTTGACATGTAATGCTGTGTCGGAGAAGGCCATACAGTCGCGTGCAGGTGTGGGTTCTTTATTGGTTTCACAGGTGACTGCTGACGTCACTACTAGTGTGGCGGCGTGTTC
Source organism: Yponomeuta sedellus (assembly GCA_934045075.1). Taxonomy (NCBI): domain Eukaryota; kingdom Metazoa; phylum Arthropoda; class Insecta; order Lepidoptera; family Yponomeutidae; genus Yponomeuta; species Yponomeuta sedellus. The sequence goes on along the minus strand of OW203725.1, from coordinate 14,124,621 downwards.
GACAGAGGTGACTACGTCATCGAGCTCTGAAACAGGTGCGCCAGAAAGTAAACTTTCACAGGAAACCTGGCATCGAAGGCTGGCTCACCTTAATTCGCGCAGCATGTACCTTTTAAAAGCAGGTATGGTTACAGGCATACATTATGATAGCGATAACTATCAGTCATGTGAAGCATGTGTTGAGGGTAAGCAGACTAGGCTACCCTTTCCTAAAGTATCTCAGAGTAGGTCGAATGAGATTCTTGGTCTGGTTCATTCAGACTTGTGTGGTCCTATGCCAAAAAGTTCTCTTGGTGGTGCAAAATACTTTTTGACATTCACCGACGATTACTCTCGCAAGACTGTTGTCTATTTTTTGAAAAATAAGAGTGAGGTTCTTAAATACTTCAAAATATTTAAGGCACTCACGGAAAATCAGACAAACAGAAAGTTAAAAATTCTGAGAACTGATAATGGTGGTGAGTACATAAATCGTCAGTTTCAGGTATTCATGGAGGAGAATGGGATCCAACATCAAACTACGGTTCCACATTCACCAGCTCAGAATGGAGTGAGCGAGAGAGTTAACCGGACGATTATGGATAAAGTCCGTTGTATGCTGCAAGATGCAGGGCTGGATAACCGCTTCTGGGCTGAAGCGGTGCAGACAGCGGTATATATAAAGAACAGAACGCCAACGAAAGCAGTAATGGGTTCAACGCCAGAAGAAAAATGGACTGGTAAAAAGGTAGACATCAGCCATTTTAGAATCTTTGGCTGCTTGGCCTATGCTTTGGTACACAATAGGAAGAAACTTGATCCTAAATGTAAGAAGTACATATTTGTTGGCTACTGCGAAGAAAATAAGGGCTATAGACTAATTGACCCTGATTGTCCAACAACTTGCATAGAAGCCAGAAATGTATCTTTCTTTGAAAATGAATTCTCAACTAGGAAAGAGAATAAGTGTATGTTAAATAAGACTATGACACACAAACACTGTACTGATGAAGAGTCATGTCCTAGTACAGGCAATGTTTCTGAAGAAACCTATACTCCGTCGTCATCATTACAAGTTACAGACTCTGATACCTTCACGAGCCCGAGTGATAATTCAGAGTGTGCACTGAACTGCAAGATTGATCCCATGACAGTTCAAGACGTGTTTAATGAGAAAGGAACAGAACGTTGGCAAGAGGCTATGCAAGTGGAGTATAAATCACTCAGCAACAATAACAGTCGGTCGTTAACAGACTTAAAACGAGGAGTGAAACCTAAATGTGTAATGACACCCAAGCTTTTGAGTGTGAAGAGTTTTACACAGAGGCATGGTATAGGTTACCAGAACGCCTTTGTTCCGGAGGTTCGCCATTCTACGATTAAGATTTTGTTTGCCATAGCTGCGGCAAAAGATCTTGATATTGACTAACGAGATATGAATGGAGATCTTTATTAGATATAGTAATGGAACAAATAGAAGGACTTGTTATAAAGGGGAAGGAATTATAGTGTACAAATTAAACAAATCCATCTATGGCTTAAAGTACGCAACCGGAAAACTGTGAGTACAAAACTTTTTGTTGCTGTTTAACGTACATCGCGGTGTGTACCCCACAGGATCGTACGTGGTCGGTAAGTAGTTTTCGCTGATTTAAAATTGTCATTCTGTGCAGTAGGTACAGAAGCACAGCGTATGGGCTATTCCGATGTATGCATATAAGGTTAATTCATTCGTCACAACCTTTGGCACAAGACACATTTGCTAAACTTTTGAGTCGATGTATCGTGATCGCTGTATCGTCTTAAGTTAGCTTATTTAAGGTGATATGTTTTCTCTTAAGATATGTGTATTTTTCTTAAGGTGCTGTGTTTGTGTTTCGAATGAGTTTTATTTATATACCTATATGTACTTATAGTTGTAAACTAAACCAACGTTTGCGTTTAAGGGCAGGTGTTTGAGGATAAGTAAACAGCAAACTATTTGGTTTGCTAGGTTACTCTATACATCGAAATGTCAGTGTCATTGATTATCTGTTCCCGTTGGTCTCATGGTTGTTTAACTGAAAATATATTGCAATCCTTGCGCTTATCACCGATCCCTGGCTTTTCTTCATATAATCCAATATATTTTAAAACTTCATTTTCCTTAACAGCCAAAAACGTGGTCAGCCATTTTTGTCTATGGTTTGAAGTCCAAAAAATTGTGAACAAAGTTTGACATTCAATTTTCTGTAAGTGATCTCTGAGTATAGTGAAATAACAACAACGCAACCATGATTTCATCGAAATTACATCCAAAATAAACCAAATATCATTATTGCATTGTTCGAGAATGAAAAAACATTGTCAATAAAGACCCCCGGCAAGTTGTGGATTCGTGTACCCAGTGAAATTAACATTCGAAAAACTTGGCTCAAACTTGCCAAAAGAGTCCCCGACTCTTTATCAATTGAAACTCGGGTGTATTTATGTGAAGATCACTTTGATGTAAGTTCTTAAACAATGACCACTGGCTCAGGCTGAAAGATGTTTGTTTACATATTTTAGATGATTTCAAGATGGCGGATAGCGTTTTCGCCGTTACCAATTAAACGAGGATTTAAATTATGAATTTGCACAGCCATCCTGCATACTTACTTAGGAAAATCAATATATTTCGGTTTCTTACGTTAAATACTATAGGAAATATTCATTTATCGCGTCAAATTTGATACGTGTCAAATAGCGGATTACCACGCGTGTACACCGCAGATTGACGATTTCAAGCGCTGAGGTATGTGAACACCTCCGTTTCGCTGGTTTCCTCACGATGTTTGCCTTGACTGTTAGCGAGTGGTATTGCTATTATTTCATAAACACACATAAAACAAAATCATTGGTTTATGCCCGCACTGGGAATCTAACCTGAGGCTCTTGCTTCAGAGTCCATTGTTATACCTACTTGGCTACCGCAGCTCTATACTATACATACATAACATTCATAAACTCACGCCCGTATCTCGTAGGGTCGGAAGATTCCAGCGTTTTCCATTCGACACGATCCTGACATACCTACTATAGGAGCGGACGGTATTATTTGTAGATAGATTGACTGTTAGTGTTTATCGGCGACGCGGCAGTATTGCGCCACACACAATATTCAAGAGTCCTGTTTGACGTCACGCAGGTACCGGTAAGTATAGCCGACTTAGAACAACCACGTAAATATTTACAGCTGACAAATTTACATGTTTCAGCAGACAGATGTGCGGATGAACATTTTGATGGTATACCTACCGAGCCGATTTACAAAATAATGTAATTCAATGGTATGCGTGATAAATATTAATTGAAGCATCTGCTGCTGGCGGAGCGACGGCAAGGAACGCATAATGCAATGGCATTTCTGCAAGACTTGAGTAAGTCGGGAACGATATAATGATATGATATAAATGACACACATATCAGGCGACCTCAATTGGACCGTGTTACTCTATTTTATATTTAACATGTTTTATAGACGTTTTTTATATTATTGTGATTATTCATATAAAACGCTTGAGCAAAACAATGTTATAGATAGATTGTACATAAAAATGGAAATTACACAAATGGACGGCGGCCTTATCGCTAAAAGTGATCTCTTCCAGATAACCTTTGCATGGACTGGACTAATATATTTGGATAAGGAAGTAGATGTACAAATATACAGGATTATTACAAAACTATAAATTAAAACATGCCTAAATAACAGTGTACGTATAATGATTAACAGATAAATACAAATAATTTACATAAATACACATAATTGAAATATATATTATTATATAAATACATAAACAATTGACAAAACATACATAAATATTCTGTCGAAAGTTACTTTATGTGGGTTGGAATATTTCTGCATAACACGGTCCAATTGTGTCTGTGTTATATCCTAGAGATAATATCACTGCAATCAATCTTGTTCCCTTACTCACTGAACTCTATATTTTGAATAAAAAAGACGCGAGGCGAGACGGTGCGGAATCGCGGCTTTGCGGAAGCAATGCAGAAGTTTGTCTTCTCAGTGAGTTTAATTCAACTCAGATTAAAGATTTGTAGTGGTTAAGATATATTATATCCAGAGAGAAAAGATACAAGATATACATCATTGCTTCATACAAAGACAAACTTTACGCAAGTCTAGTCGGTCAAGAAAATTGATGCTAATTTGCAGCCAAGCTGAATTAACCGATTTTTTGACGGGTCAAGTGTCTGTCTCTTCTGTTTTTTCTTCACAAGGGAACGAGACTAAGTACGTAAATCGTAAGAGTAGGTACTTTTTGTACCTAAGTAAGACCCAGATTCTAGCTATTTTATTATATAGAAGCCGAAGTGCTTTGGTTAAGCAACACCAGGCGATGGATGGGTGACCATCCTGTTTTCCACCTGTGACTACCGCTAGTGGCATTTTTTCCAAGCGCTTCCGTGCTTCGCGAGGTACGTTTAGCTGTTGGTGCCGGCTGTTATGTAATGGCAGTCGTTAAGCCTTATGGGCGGCGGTTTGATAACTTCTGACAGTAAGGCCCGCCAATGCCTTACAATCTCCACCAACCAGGACTTGGCGTGGTGAAGTATGGCCTAATCTTCTTGCAATGCATGAGGAGAACGTGGCCCGGCAGTGGCGACACACAAAGGCTGGATATCAATATCAGAAGTCGAATAAGAAACAGGCGTTGTACTGCTCCGTTACCACCGCTTATTACTTATTATACAGGCGTGACATATATTATGCGACGCTATAGTAGCAATACCATCGTTAACTGTGAAGGAAAACATCGTGAGGAAACCTAAGCTTTTGAACTGTTGACTTGCCTCAGTGCTTAAAATGGCCAGTCCGCGGTGGGCACGCGTCACTACGGGCTTATTCACTAATAAGCCCATATTCTCTCTCTCTCTGAGAGAATGCTGTTCTATCCTGAAATAATAACATTAGGTAGGTGTAAAATTAAAGGGGATTCCAATAAAAGAACCGAGATTTTAATGTAAAAACGTAAGTTTTGCTTATTTCGTTATAAGAGAACTTTTAGGACATAGATTAAGCAGTAAGGTAAGTGGAATTAGTCTCAGTCGAGTTAAAATCCTAAAATCGTAGCAAAAAATCCAAACTCACAAACTTAAAATAGAAATCTTAGGAATGGTAAATTGAACAAAAAAAAAGTGATGCAACAAAAGTTTTTTTAATAACAATTAAAAAAAACTTTCTCTAATTCAAACTCCCTGTTAATGAAAAACCCTCTACCTGTTCACCTATACTTTGTGTGGTGGTACGGAACCCATACTCGGTGCGCTATCACGATTTACAGTTTTGGCCGGTTTTGTTTTTACTGCGTCTACCTTAAAAGATTACCTACATTTTATATGCGACGCTCTTTTAAAATAAGGCACTATTTCTATATATCAGGCCACTCAGAAAGTTTTTAAAAAAAAAGTTTTTATGTATAAGACACTGGCCACTTGTGATTGTTTTAAAAACGTCGATTATTTAAAAGTAAAAATACTACTGTTCGATTTTCAAATTTCCCTCCGCATTTTATTGAGAGCCAAGCATCGAGAACATTTTCGTGCTATGATTTTTTAAGATTTCAAATGTGGCTTAAAACCTGATGATGAGTCATTGGATCGACTTCGAATTGCTTTTATGAATGAAGGACCTTCATAAGAAACCATCTACTATACCCACGTAGATGCGCCAAGGCGCCTTTGTGCCCTTGCCTGGTGTTCCGTAAAGCGTGTGCCATCAACATACAGGTATACCGCTGTAATCAGTTGGTGTGCCTCTGAAAAACGACAAGAACTTGCCAAAATCGGCCAAAACTGTTTTAGCGGAAATGCAACCTCCTTAAATACTTTTTGTAATCAATACGTCTTCTATCTATTGAGGTACCTACATATAATAATCTGTAATTTTTTTCTCGGTCTGTTATTATATCTGATATCAACCTTTTGTATGTCCTCACTGCTGGGGCACGGGTCTCTTCCTACATCGCAAGAAGGTTAGGCCGTACTGCACCAAGGGGGCAAGTTCACAACTTGTAGGTATCTGACGAAACGAATGAACTGAAGACGTTAATAACGATTTTTTTATAATTTCTTACACAATACATATTTTCTGAATCGGTCGTAGCCACGGCTGCCAGAGTGATCTTAAACGATCACAAAGCAACATAGGGTGGGTTCAGTGCATGGATGGGTGACCGTCTATGACTAACGCTAGTGACATTTTCCGAGCGGTTCCGTGTTTCGCATGGCACGTTAAGCCGTTGGTACCGGCTGCCGTCAATAGACCGCAGTCGTTAAGCCTAGTCAGTGGCCTCAGGGCGCGGGCGGCTTGAAAACTTCTGATAGTAAGACCAGCCACTAGTCTTGCACGCCTGCACCAATCCGGACTTGGCCCCCGTGGTGGAGTATGGCATATACGTTCCTCAGGGAAGAGAGGAAGAGACCTATGCCCCTCGATGGGGACATAATGGGTTGATGATGATGACATATTTCGGTGTCCTCGTTTGTAATACAATTTCAAGAATGGCAGCAAAAGAAGCTATTATCTCTAAGCAAAAGCAGAATTTGATATCAAAATATGATTGTCAGAAAATTTTTATCTTACTCTTGGTCTTTCCAGGAGAGCATAATTTTACATAAAACTAGATGAAAACCCGGCTTCGCTCGGGTGAAATGTGACTCACATAATACACATCTCGGTACAAAATGTTGGTAGATATTTCTGTAGTCATCGGTTCTCAAGAAATACCTATTAAAGGTAAGCAAGGCATAGATTCGTATAGCTTCGTTCATTGTGTTTAGCAAAAGTTTTTACACAAATAATTTTCATTTTAAAGATATATTTACAAAACGTGTAACTTAGGTTAATTCTATGTAAACCTCTTTGTTTTAAGCACTCAGTCTTTTTCTCTACTTTGCAGTTACCAAATGCAAGGAGATTTGGCTGTTAACAAATTGATATAGGTAGGTATCATCAAACAAAAGACCAAACAAAGACAAAGTGAAATACCTACGATTTTCGGCATAATGTGTGTAATCCAAACAAAGTAAATCAATAAGCAAGACTAAAGACATTTGAACTGAAACTTCTACTTTTATGGTTATGGTTAGTGTTCTTTTTTCTATGTTTGTAATCGCAACCGGCCAATTTTAGGTTTAAAGAAAAAACACATATCTAACAAAGAGTATATTAAAAAAAAAGAATTTAAAATAAAAACCGACTTCTATGCACTTAAACGCAGAAATAATTAAAAGGAATACGACCTATGAATTTAAGATTCTAGGTTCAGAGACATTTATTTCTCATAAAGAACTTACAGTTCACTTAATTAATGAGAAAAAAAAACTTAAAATTAGCTTATATTATACGGCATGCATTAAAGTAGCATCAATCTTAATTATAAATTTAAGACATGTAGCTTTAGTTTATTTTTAAAAGCATTCATATTTTCTGTATCCTTTAAATTAGGTGGTAAGTTATTTATTATACAGTTGGACACCTTCATACATGACATTTCTTTTACCATATTCAGTTCGTGGTGTTCTTAGTTTAAGTTTATTTTTGCATTTGCTTCTTAAGCTATATTGCGGTGATTTGACTCGACTTATTTCTATATTAGTGTGTATGTCTTTTTTGAGTATTTTTTTTATAAGAATGCATGTTTTATATAGATATAGTTGACGGATATTAAGTAGTTTTGTCTTTTCGTATAAAGTTTTTGTTGGGGTGTCATATTTGTAGTTGAATAGGATTTTGACGACTTTATTTTGTGCCCTCTGCAATTCCTTTAAATGCATTTTACTAGCTGTGCCCCAGACGTCTATAAGATACTCAAGGTGTGATTTTACTAATGCATTATAGATAAGAGTGCGTAGAGTATAGGGAACACAGCGAACCATCTTGTGTAAGGCTCCTGTTAAAGGTACTATTTTTGATTTAACATGTTGTATATGACCTTTCCAAGTCAGTTTATCATCAAGAATTAGTCCTAAATATTTTTCTTCTTTGGATCTATGGATTCTATCGTTGTCTATTGAAAGGTGTTGATAGTCCGGCAGTTTTTTATTTTTTGCGGCAAATATCATGTATGATGTCTTTTGTGTGTTTATAGTTAACAAGTTATATTTGAACCATGAATTAAGTAAATTAAGATCATCTTGTGCAGTGGCAGTTACGTCTAAAAGGGAACGCCCAAAGTAAAAAAGGCATATATCATCAGCGTAAAGTGTTACGTCCCCGTGTTGATTGATATTATTATGTTGTTTACGTAAACTAAAAAAAAACAATGGTCCTAAAATTGAGCAGTTTTAGGATTACTGTTATATTGACCTATTTTTACTATTTGTTGTCTGTTTTCCATTCAAGCATTTTAAGGGCAGTTCCAGTAATTCCAGTGCTAGGAAGTTTCTGTAATAGAATGGAGTGGCTGACGGTATCGAAAGCCTTTTTTAGGTCAATGAATACACCGAGTGCAATTTTTTTTTTGATCAATGTTATTCTTTATTTCAGTTACTAAATCGAGAGTTGCCGTTAATGTGTTTGATTGTGAGCGAAAGCCGTATTGCTTATTAAAGAAGAAATTTATGCTATTTAAGTAACGAGTAAGACGAATGTAAAAAACTTTTTCAAATTTTTTTGATAGCACTGGAAGTACTGAAATTGGCCGATAATTTGAGATGTCACTTTTTGGACCTGACTTGTGTATGGGGCTGCATTAATTTCCACATAGGTACCTCTCGGATTGTTTGAGCAATCTTGAAAAGCCTTCGAGTATTTAATTTTTTTTGCACTTTGTATCAAATTATCCACTTTATTTTTATTTTTTGTGTAGTTATCCCTTAAACTTTTATTATTTGTATCCTTTTTTAGCTGACACCATAACATGTTACGTTTATTTTTTTCTTTGTTTATCCAATCATCACGCGGAGCGTTTAATATTTTATATTTTATTATTGTGTTTTTTTCACTTTTTCTTGTATAAGATTCTCTAATTGTGTGTAATTATAGTTGTATGTGTCTATACCTGAGCCAAATTCGATAACGAATGGCGATAAACAAACCGTTGCTAGGCAACGACTTGTTTACACCTTAAAGGCAGATGTTAACAACCTTTTCTAGAAACCGTTTTCATACAAATAATAATCGTTCCTCCTACTAATGTAAAATGCTTATTTATGTTTAAATGTTTATGATTTTATAGTGAAAGGCTTAACCGATTTGAATATGACATATGACAACACTGAAATATGAAATTTGAAACACAGATTTGACAAACATCCACGCGAGCCACGCCGCATGATTTTCCTAATAGAATTAAGCGCGTTTAAGCAAAAAACATACAAACTCTTCAACTTTATAATGTTAATAAGTACCTATAGATGCTACTATGAAAATGAGTAGATTGGGACCTACTGCAAATAATGCAATAAAAGAAAGTTCTTTGTATATATTTTTATTCATATGTTCACACTAATCATCACTGTCACTGGCCAAAGAGGAGGATGAATTTGTGTCTCCGGAGACTTGAATTATAAATTCATCAATGACATTATCCATTACACCATCAAATTCGGCGTTTTCTTCTTTTCTTTAAATAAGCGTTGCTGCTGGAGAAATTTTACTTATTGCCTCACCTAACAGGAGGTTTATTTAGTTCAGCCATTTAAAACGTTTTATTTTTGGCAGCAACATGGCCTTTTACTTGCCCCCATATGATTTCTATCGGATTTCATTCACAATGATATGGGGGCAATCTATATTTTTGTCTTGTGCCATTTTGTCACACATATATTCTATAAACTTATGCCATATACACGTATTGACAAACGACTAAACTTCACTTGTTGACATAAACTAAATTTCCCAAAATGTTTGTCACACCTGAATATTATCCATGTTTCTTTTTCTGTAGGGCTGTCGCGTAAAATTAATGTCGAATTTTTTATAGATTTTCGAAATAACAAGGTAATATGCATGTTATTTGAGTGATTCTAGTTATATATGCTGCAATAGGAATTGTTATTAAATAGTTAGCAAGTAAAAGGCTATAATCATGTAAACAATAGAAGATTTGTAAAACGTGAGTTGTGATAACCCTAAATTGGTTTGTTTACCTCTATTCTTTATCGAGTTTGGCAGAACTGTAGGTTAGTATTCGTTATAGAAGTAAATAAGCCTTGGTAGTCTATACAATCATATTTGATTTTTGGCTTAGGAATTGTTTTACATTTACTTAATTCAAGATATATTTGTTTATGGTCGGAGAGAGATGAATCCAACAATGAGAGACAAAATGAGTCGTTAGTGACATAAGTGATTACATGGTCTAGGATTGTTGAAGTAGAATCGGTCACTCTTGTACAATATTCCGAATTTATTTTATTCAGTATACTATAACCGGATTCGATAATGGTGCTGGTATATGTCTCCACAGTTTTTACGTGTTTCTTTAAACTGTCGAGTAGGTCAACATTAAAGTCTCCAAATATAATAGATCTCTTTCTAGCTTCGAGCTGGCTAGAGAACGTTTTAAGAAAACCCTCCACGTTGATTCTATATACGAATCTTCAATTTATAGGTATTGTAGTAGTATATCTTGAAATCGGTGCCAAGTTCCAGACCAGCACATACATTTTGGCCACCGACTCCAAGATATCCTTATAGTGTGCAGAAGTCGGTTTAATTTAAAAAAATATTTCACAATTTTTAGTGAATAGACAATGTGACTTTAATAATAAGGGACTAATAACCACGACAGTAAATTTGTGTATTTTGACTTAAATTCTGTTTTATAGGTGCAACGGTACCTTACATCTAGGTGTTATTGGGCTATAAATTCTACATCTAACTCTTAATCTTGCATATCTTGATTAGTCTTGCGTAGCAAGTTATAATGAAACTACACATATCAACTTTAATTCCGGATTTCTAGGTGCAACGGTGCCCTAGATCTGGGAGTTCTTGAGCTGGTCATCACCAGACTTTCAAATCTTCGGCTGTAGAAAGTGACAGGGAAATTAAATACTTAAGTGAAACCCCCATCTTTCTTTGTAGAATAGAAGCTTAGAACCCCTCAAGAACAACAATATTTAATTCATACAATATGTTTTAAGTGCTTCACTATCGCAATAGGCCACCTTGTAATGATAGTTGTAAGTGTTTTTGTAATAAATAAATAAATAAATAAATAAATAAATAAATAAATAAATAAATAAATAAATAAATAAATAAATAAATAAATAAATAAATAAATAAATAAATAAATAAATAAATAAATAAATAAATAAATAAATAAATAAATAAATAAACAAACAAACAAACAAACAAACAAACAAACAAACAAACAAACAAACAAACAAACAAACAAACAAACAAACAAACAAACAAACAAACAAACAAACAAACAAACAAACAAACAAACAAACAAACAAACAAACAAACAAACAAACAAACAAACAAACAAACAAACAAACAAACAAACAAACAAACAAACAAACAAACAAACAAACAAACAAACAAACAAACAAACAAACAAACAAACAAACAAACAAACAAACAAACAAACAAACAAACAAACAAACAAACAAACAAACAAACAAACAAACAAACAAACAAACAAACAAACAAACAAACAAACAAACAAACAAACAAACAAACAAACAAACAAACAAACAAACAAACAAACAAACAAACAAACAAACAAACAAACAAACAAACAAACAAACAAACAAACAAACAAACAAACAAACAAACAAACAAACAAACAAACAAACAAACAAACAAACAAACAAACAAACAAACAAACAAACAAACAAACAAACAAACAAACAAACAAACAAACAAACAAACAAACAAACAAACAAACAAACAAACAAACAAACAAACAAACAAACAAACAAACAAACAAACAAACAAACAAACAAACAAACAAACAAACAAACAAACAAACAAACAAACAAACAAACAAACAAACAAACAAACAAACAAACAAACAAACAAACAAACAAACAAACAAACAAACAAACAAACAAACAAACAAACAAACAAACAAACAAACAAACAAACAAACAAACAAACAAACAAACAAACAAACAAACAAACAAACAAACAAACAAACAAACAAACAAACAAACAAACAAACAAACAAACAAACAAACAAACAAACAAACAAACAAACAAACAAACAAACAAACAAACAAACAAACAAACAAACAAACAAACAAACAAACAAACAAACAAACAAACAAACAAACAAACAAACAAACAAACAAACAAACAAACAAACAAACAAACAAACAAACAAACAAACAAACAAACAAACAAACAAACAAACAAACAAACAAACAAACAAACAAACAAACAAACAAACAAACAAACAAACAAACAAACAAACAAACAAACAAACAAACAAACAAACAAACAAACAAACAAACAAACAAACAAATAAATAAATAAATAAATAAATAAATAAATAAATAAATAAATAAATAAATAAATAAATAAATAAATAAATAAATAAATAAATAAATAAATAAATAAATAAATAAATAAATAAATAAATAAATAAATAAATAAATAAATAAATAAATAAATAAATAAATAAATAAATAAATAAATAAATAAATAAATAAATAAATAAATAAATAAATAAATAAATAAATAAATAAATAAATAAATAAATAAATAAATAAATAAATAAATAAATAAATAAATAAATAAATAAATAAATAAATAAATAAATAAATAAATAAATAAATAAATAAATAAATAAATAAATAAATAAATAAATAAATAAATAAATAAATAAATAAATAAATAAATAAATAAATAAATAAATAAATAAATAAATAAATAAATAAATAAATAAATAAATAAATAAATAAATAAATAAATAAATAAATAAATAAATAAATAAATAAATAAATAAATAAATAAATAAATAAATAAATAAATAAATAAATAAATAAATAAATAAATAAATAAATAAATAAATAAATAAATAAATAAATAAATAAATAAATAAATAAATAAATAAATAAATAAATAAATAAATAAATAAATAAATAAATAAATAAATAAATAAATAAATAAATAAATAAATAAATAAATAAATAAATAAATAAATAAATAAATAAATAAATAAATAAATAAATAAATAAATAAATAAATAAATAAATAAATAAATAAATAAATAAATAAATAAATAAATAAATAAATAAATAAATAAATAAATAAATAAATAAATAAATAAATAAATAAATAAATAAATAAATAAATAAATAAATAAATAAATAAATAAATAAATAAATAAATAAATAAATAAATAAATAAATAAATAAATAAATAAATAAATAAATAAATAAATAAATAAATAAATAAATAAATAAATAAATAAATAAATAAATAAATAAATAAATAAATAAATAAATAAATAAATAAATAAATAAATAAATAAATAAATAAATAAATAAATAAATAAATAAATAAATAAATAAATAAATAAATAAATAAATAAATAAATAAATAAATAAATAAATAAATAAATAAATAAATAAATAAATAAATAAATAAAAAAAATATTCGAGCTGATGATCTTCGTAATAATGTCCACCACATACCAGAGAATGAGTTACTGAATAAAAGTATTAGTAAGTGTTTGTAACATCAAAACTTAACTTAATTTTTTTGCCTTAAAATTTGAAGTTCTCAATTTCCATCTCTCAAAGTCTTCATCAGAAGATCACCAGATTGCTCTGTTACAATAAATTTTTACGCTTTATTTTCTAAAACATATGCATATTACTAATGGATGGGCTTCATTAGGCCTTATTTTGCTGCTGTCCATTGAAGAGCTCTCCATCTCTGAAAGTCTTCATCAGGTCTTTGCCAAATCAAAATGGGGCCAATGGGACGCTACGCCTAGTCGAACGAAAAAAATATCCAATTCGGTTAAGATTTGACGAAGATAATGCGAAAACATTGTAATATACGCGTCGAATTGATAACCTGCTCCTTTTTGAAGTCGGTTTAAAATTGTCAAACGTTTCGCGAAACGTCAAACGACTGAAGAAAAGTATTTAATTTGATTCAGGGCTGATTTTTCAATAGCTAGATAACTTTTACCTGTGGAATAAAAATGGCGGTTTGACATAATTTTCATACATAAGCTGTCAAACCGCCATTTTTATTCCTCAGATAAAAGTTATGATAAAAGTTAAAGTAAATTTTTTGCCTTAAAAAATTTCTTTTTACATTTACATACTCGTACAAGCACATACATTGCTTCTGGCCCCACACTAGGATACCCTGTGTCATGGGAACCAGAAACAACGACATCACAAACATGTAAACATCCAAGACCTGGTGTTTTTTTTTTTATTTCCAGCCGGGATTCAAACCCGGGACCTCTTGTATGGTATGCAGACGCGCTACCGCTACGCCACAAAGGTCGTCAATTTGAAGTTTTCAATTTCCATCTCTGAAAGTCTTCATCAGAACATCACCAGATTGACCTGGGACAATTTTTACGCTATATTTTCTGAAAAATATGCATATTACTAATGGATGGGCTTCATTAGGCCTTATTTGCTGCTGTTCATTGAAGAGTTTGGTTCTCCATCTCTGAATCTTCATCAGATCTTCACCAAATTAAAATGGGACTAATGGGACGCTACACCTAGTCGAACAAAAAACAATTATCCAAATCGGTTAAGATATGCGAAAACATAGTAAAAAAAACTATTAAAGGTACGCGTCGAATTGATAACCTGCTTCTTTTTTGAAGTCGGTAAAAAGTATCAAACGTTTCGCGAAATGTCAATGACTGAAGATAAGTATTTATTATGCACAGAACAATTAAATCAATAGAAGAAACGATGGTCACGTGACAGCGTACATGCCTAATTGTCAAAACGATACCTTGATGCCCTGAGTAAGAGTCCAAATTAAGATGGTATTGTAACTTACAATAGTGGCAACACTCTGAATGTTTTCAAATTTAGTCGGGTTATCGCAATTGTAAAATCTGTGAAGACGTCGTCGGATTCTTTTAGAAAATTGAAATAACTAAAACATTTTGGTGCAAACAACTTACCCTGGGATATTGTACGATAAATGCACAATGAGGTGAAAAGTGCGTGGTTGCGGCAGGTCATATAAGAAACAAAGAAAACGCAGTTTATAATATGAACTTCCAAAGGTGAGTACCTAAAACCTATATTTTCTCGCGTAAAAGGACCGAGGAATGAAATATCACTTTGAAAATAAACTTCCTAACGACTCGGTAACCAAAATTACCGTAATTGTAGCTTCTAGAACCCTTCTACGCCCTAAAATTAGGAAAATAAACCAATCCATTTGTAGGTTGTACTAGTGATGACAAAAGCATGGTCGATGAAAATTCGCCATAGTAGTAGTATAGTCGATACTTGTTCATTACTCCTTCTTAGTACTTAATCCATTGTTTATTCTTGTTCAAGTTTTCCCAAATTGATATATGGACGCAATAGCATACTAAAACGCAGAAATAAAAAGCAGGACAGAAACGACTGTAAACTGCGCACAAGGCACTTTAGACCCGAGTGATTTGAACGAAGAAACTTATTGTGAACACGCCTGAAGGAAGTTGTGGTGCCCACCTTACTCCAGTAAAAATTGAAGTAATGTTAAGAAAGTTAAACATTTGTTACATAATATTTATCGCTACCTTTTCATATACACTTATGACATGTTTTTACAAAATAGGATGCTCCCAGGAGTTTATTTTGATTTCAAGCATAACGAGAATAACTATGAAAGTTTACAAAATATTTTTTTCACCATACTTCCTTAGTAGTCTTCTACATCCAGACAGTGTACCAGGCACCACAGCGTCCGAGTGGTGCCTTTATCCATTTAATAATTTATCTTTATTTCAGTATTTCTAAATCATATTAAATAAACAGTGTGATGTGAGAATTGATAATATAAAAAAACAGGCCCTAAATTCCCACATCACGATGTTGCTTATATTAAGACTTCTACGAGTAAAAAATTGGTTTTCTAAACCCCATCAGCTGTTTTATGTTTGTCCTGAATTTAAATCGTACCCAACAATAATACAAACTACCATAAACTTTCCCACAAAAAAACCATCTCTCCAACAGTGTAAATCATAGATAGATGGATTAAGAAAGGTTGAAAGGTAAAAATAAAATGTTAAATGAATGAACATCAAAGCTGTTAGTTTCACAATTAATAAATTGTGTGGTGATCACCTTATTGCAAAAAATATCTGACACATAGATGCAAATTGTACCTTACTTCAAAGTATGTAATTACTTATCAGGATCAGTCAATAATGGAATATTTTATTATTTAAGTAGCTCTCTTTTGTAGGTATGCCTTTATTAAGTTTCTTTTTGTTTTCAGGTCAGTACTGAACATGGAAACTGAGCAAAAATGTCTGTTATCTGCCAATGCCACGGTCATATTCTTCTTTCTTGATCAAATTCACTGAAGACTGACGTAGTATAGTCATCCGTTCGAAAATTCCTTCGTTGATGACCAGCCCTATCTATTGTCTAAAATCTGTCAACGAAACTTATTTAAATATCAGCATTCCTCACATGACACATTAAATTACTGCGTGCATCGAATTACTGAATTATTACTTGCAATATAATATTGTGATTATTAAATAAGGTTTGCTGGCAACTTTTAGCGACAGATTGCGGCTGAAGATGGATTTACCTAATCAATATTAGCAATAGTATTTTTCTTTTCGAATTTTATTGCAAGATAAACATAAGTATTAAGTTTTGATAACTTTTTCAATTAACTTATATATAATACAAGGTCCTAGCTCGATCTGTATGTTAACTAAATGTGAGGAAGAAACGTAACGTCAATCTAATACGTCGTCACGGATTTTTTTCTGAAGCATAGGCCTTCAGCAAGAAATTCGAGACAGAGTATTATGTTAAAGTTGACGAATATAATTATAAATAAGCAATTTTGTGTGAAAAAGTGTCGCTTTTTAAATTATTGTTACTTTTTTTGATAAAACATGATTGAAAACTTGTATACAATACAATTTATTTTAATTTATTACATTGCTTAAGATAAGAACATTATTTATTGTACACCAGGAAAAAAACAAACAAAACATAATTACAAAGATACATTACAATTAATTCAAGAGTCTTCATTTTTCAACGTTTTTATCGACATCGATGGAGAGTTAGGCCCATCCCTAGTCGGTAGCGTTTGACAGTAGGGCATGTACGCACCTTGAAATCGGTGCATTGATAAACGTAGTGCCATCTCTTTTTTTCTTATGGAAGGTTGGTTAGCGAAAGCAGGACAGCATTACTGTCAAAGGTTTCTGCTAAGTTACTGCTACCCCTTGTTATTATGTTTCCACACAGAGCAATTAGATGTTTCCAGCAGGATGTTTCTTTTTACAGTCACATGAGACAATTCTTTCTTTGTGATGGATACTTTTTTGACGCGACGCACGCGATGTGTTGATTGGAGAGGCGTTTATAAGATAAGATGGCGATTGCGGTTTGTTTGTCAGTGCAATTTACAATTACAATTTAACGAAATTCTCGATAATCCGAATTTTACGGATATATGTTGTCGACTCGAAATCAATATTTTTTAATGTTTAGTTATTTATGTAAGGTTTCGATCGAGTCTACCGTACCCCTTGACGAAATTATTAATATAGATTTATCTCGGTTAGCTCTATAGAAGTCTTGCAATATGCAGATGATCTTCTTCTTTATACAACGGGTAACTCAATAGACTCTATTGTGTTCATCTCTTACTACTTCTCTGTCAATGCTTTATCAATGGCTATCCACTAATGGACTGGACCTGTCCGTCAGTAAAAGTGCAGTGGTTTTATTTTCAAGAATGAGAAAGCGTCCACACATATGTGTTGAATATAATTCCTCTCCCATTTCAGTAAAAACTCAAGTAAAATTTTTAGGAGTTATTTTAGATAATAAACTTACCGGACTCCTACATTGTGAATATATTTGCTGCCAAGTGTGATCGCTTATTAAATATTATTAGATGCCTCTCAGGGGTATGGTGGGGTGCTCATCCTTTTTCATTGAGGTTGCTTTATAATGCATTAATTAGAAGTGTTCTGGATTATGGAACCTTCTTATTGGAGCCTGGTAGAGCTGCTGGCTTTAAGAAATTGGATGCTGTGCAGTCCAAGGCTTTAAAAATCATCTTAGGAGCAATGAAATCTAGTCCTATTAATTGCATGCAAGTAGAGTGTGGAGAGCCACCTCTCCGATTAAGGCGTCAATACCTGTCTGATAGATTTTTGAGTCGTTGCTTGCAGCTTACTCATCATCCTTTGCTTGGCAGATTACAACATCTTTCAAACCTTATTACAAAGTCCAAGTATTGGTCCCACACGGCTACTCCGTGTCTTGTTAAGAGCTTCCAGAAATTTAACTCTATTGAGGCTCCATGCTATAACTCTAACTTGCTTCCTATTTTTCATTGTCCTTACAACTCTTTAGTTCAAATCCAAAACGTTTGTCTTAATTTAGGAATTTCTAATCATGATATCTGTCAAAATGTCGAGTTTAATTAGACAGCCAATTCCAAGGGTGGCACACCATTTTTACGGATGCTTCAAAACACCAAGGCAGTTGTGTAGGTGTTTTTCATGCACAATATACAATAGTCCAAAAATAATTAACTTCCTCCTGAATCTTCAGTATATTCTGGCGAATGTTTTGGTCTCCTAAAAGCTGTAAAATATATTTTATTAATGGGTCTTAGGAATACTTGAGTGTTGACAGATTCATTGAGCGCTCTCCAGGCATTAATAAAATTTCCTTTTTCACTGCCATTCATCCAATAATTTTTGCTATCCGCAAATTTTTATGTACAATTTGGATGGGTCCCTTCCCACTGTGGTATAATTGGTAACGAAAAGGCTGATGAACTTTCGAATTCTGCGGTGAAGTGTGGAGACGTATTCCCTTATGAAAACCATTACAATGACCTTGCTACTCTTCCTAGGGCTTTTCTCTAGATTTCCTGGGATAGAACCTGGGCAGACGACCAGTCAAAAGGCGTTTATTATCGCAGAATCCAACCCAATATTTCATTAAAGCCCTGGTTTTGTAGTGCCGATGCCAAGTTTAGTAAGGAAATTATATCAAGTCTGATCCGAATGCGTCTAGGGCACACTTCAACTCCGGCCCACCTTGCTAGACTTGGCATTGTGCAGAGTCCTGCCTGTGCCTGTGGAGCTGAGGTGGGAGATATTAATCACCTATTATTTTCCTGCCCTGATTGTGATTATTCCTTCTTTTTGTTTCCCTTATGTAGTTATAATGTAAATATTTATAAATGTATAGCGAAGTTTTTAACCAAGAACGATATTAAAATTTAGTTTCCTTTGTATAATATGTAAAATGCCTTTATGTAAATATTTCCTATACTCATTATTCCTTTTTATTTTGTATCCTAATGTTATTAACAGCTGATTCTTATACCTTTTTCCAAATTTCGTTCCATTTTAATTAATTTAGTATAATACGTTTCGTTTCCCCAGCTTTATCCTAAAACCTACTTGACACTGGCGTAGGCACAAACCGTGCAGAGCCATAACGCAAAAAAAACCCAAAAAGAACTGAATGAGGTCTGAATGAACAATAATAAGCCACTTATTACAATGAATGTCAAAGTGGTATGAACTGCGTTAAGCAAGAAGCATTTTTATTTCAGCATGTTACATGTGGTTTACGATACACTTTTTATTAATTTACAAAGAAATACTGCATATATAACTACAAAACCGTACTTACGAGTAGGGTTGCTGAGGAACTGGTTATGAGGAAGAGAATTTTTTTAAACGATTTTGAGGAATGGGATGAGAATGAGGAATCTGGCAGACTAAGAGGAAGGGGATGAGGAGGAGGAAGAGGATGCAGGAGACCTCTCTCCCTCACACATTTCGTTTCAACAATACTTATAACTCTCCTTCCTATTAAATTCCTCTTAAAATATGATGAAAGGGAAGAGGAAGAAGATATTTTTAAAATCAATTTTGAGGAAAAGGAAGAGGATGAGGAACCTCAAAAATATGAGGAAATTCCTCATTATTATAGGTACTATTTTTATTTTTAATGCACTAACCCGTGCTAAGGAACAAATTTAAAAACCTATTTAGAGGCTAAATTTTTTTTAATTTTTAGCCTCTAAATAGGTTTTTAAATTCCTCATTTTGAGGAAGAGGAAGAGGAATCCTCATCAACTATACTTACGAGTTGTAAGAAGCATTAACTGCTTTGCTTCTTAATATTTACTGCTTAATATATACAATATAATAGGGCATATTTCGTATATGTGTTAAACTTCTTTTTCTGATGTTTTCTCTCGATTCTCTTCGCAAACTTTGATAATAAAATTTATCACGTTAAGTGGCACGCGGATGAACTAGGAAAATGTCTACTGTCTCGTATCAATTGTGTAAAACGTTCTTGCTTGGAAACAAAAAGTAAGCGGAATACCCAACATTGTTTAGATCATTCAAGTTCAAAAACTTTCATTTCCAGTCATATTATCTGCAGCACTTCTAAGCTGAACTATTAAAAAAAAATATTTCGGAAACGTAGAGAAATCCTGCATAAAGTGCTGAAGATTTGGATCCGGTTTGGTACGATTACAAACGATCTCTTAGATTAACAAAGGATACTTAACTGAATTCTACGCGAAAGAAGTCGCAGGCACATCTAGAAACAAAAGTGGGCAGCTTTTTAATGAGCTTTGGTTCTAAAATAACAACAATAAAATCACTTGTCGATGCAAACAATACGTTTTGTGCAACGCGGCCCTTATTCCCATGGCCCGCATTAATTCCCAGGCCACAGGACGAGGGCTACTCAGTGAGATAGGTACCTACTTGCTCCGTTAGTGACGCGCGGCATCCCACTGCTGATTCCGGGTTAGGTGGGGAGGGACCTGTAGTACCCTGGAGATTGATTGACGCTTTATTGCACATAAAATAAGATACAGAAAAAACTTAAATAACAAGTAAGTGTTGATGTACAACGGCGGACTTATTACAAAAGAAATTTCTTCCAGCTAGCCTAAGAAAGATTCTGAACAATAAAACAGAGAGCGGGAGGTGGCAAATATAGGTAAACAAAAAAAAAAATCTAAAATCACCTATTTCAAGTTTAATATTGTTTGTTACAATAGCTATCAATAGATACTTACTAATTCACACACATTATACAAATAACTACTTAAAAGTACATAAAATATGTATACATACATATTTAGAGAATAATAAACATACCTAAACAAAAGTCACATAAATAAAAATATTACTTTCCAATATGGAAAGAAAGTGATCTTGATGAACATTGCTTATTTCATTCGGTGAGCGTAGAAGGTACTCAAGTAAATTATCTATAATATAAAAATGAATCGCTGAATGTGTTGGCGCAAATCTCGAGAGCAGCTGAACCGATTTCGCTAATTCTTTTTTAGAATATTCCTTAACGTACGAGGATGGTTCTTCTTCTTCTTCTTCAGGCTATATGTCCACACCCTCCCTTGATGAGCGCCATAGTTCTTATGGAGAAAAAAAATAAGAATCGACTGTTAGGCAGTACGAAGTTCGCTGGGTCAGCTAATTTTAATAACTAGCCGACCCAGCGAACTTCGTACTGCCTATTATTAACTACGTGACCCATTATTTGCCCTTAGAGTATATTAGTACTCTAAGTATTTACCTACAATGTTTACTCTACTTTCCTCCCTTCAGTGACCACTCGTGGTATATGCCAATTTCTCTCCCACTCAATTTAAGTAGTAATTCATAAATAATATGGTAATAAATATTCTTAATTCAAAAAGTAAATAAAATTTGGCTAACTACAATTACAAAAAAGGTATGCAAACTGACAGTTTTAAATTAGCTAGCGTCTCGCTGTACGCTGTACCACCTGTGAGTAAAAAACGAACACCTAACCTGAACTCTCAGCACGCGATTGCCTCATAACCTCCCCCACCCATCGCATTAATCGTGATTTATCATAGCTGGATAGCCATAGATTTAATTCATTTTTGTCAAAAGTATTATTAGGTTTATGTCAAAAAATATAGGTAGAACAATATTCTTGCTTCTACGAAAGTGCTTTCACACAAATCCCTACGTACTATGAAAGATATCTCAACATATACAATAAGTACGTGTCATCTCTGGAACGTTTACATTATTTTTACCTACTTTTAGTTGAGAACCCACTGAGTATGAATGCATGATACAATCTGTGAAAAGGCAAAAAGGAAACGGATGCAAAAGTAGGGTTCAACCCTATAGTCCGAGTGGGCTCTGGTGGCTGGTAGCAGGCAACCCTCTGCTCCAGGCATCTGCTCCCTGTCGTGGGAGTGCGCCCGATCGCTTGCACATCGCGTCAACAATAACACACAAATCAACCCGCTAGGCCCACTAGCCACTCTCACAGCCACCCCAATGGAGTCTGTGGGAACCAGCGCCCCATAATTAATAATACCACTTGCGAAATTCAAACAAACCATGCCAGTGCTTGGGGGTGACGTCGGATAATGGACTTGGTTTGAATTGATGGACGGTGGTCGGAAATATGCTGTGTTAGCGCAAATCTCAATGATTTTTTTCGCACGACTACTTGTAGTCTGGTAAATACTTGCCTATATAACACTACGCTCCATCTCTGCATAAATAGTAATATTTCCGTATATCGAATAGTAAAAACATCAAACGCAAAACCTGAAACCTGTTTCTACATACGCAAAAGTTTTAATTTCAATTTATCTCTTATTATTTTTATGTTTTACACAATCTTAATATCTACCTATGTGTGCAAACTATGACGAAAGCCTAGTAGGTATATGGCTCCTAGTATAGGCATGGACGGCAGTAGTAAATTATCACCACTCCGGCCTCCATACCTACAATATAGTGTAGGAGAGGCGCCTAGTACATATTGGGTGTGCATAATGCATATCATTTGACAACTCTACATAATTCAAGAATGAACGAAGTTTTTAAGCAACATGTGTAAAGGTAGGTAATTGAAGTGAGTGTTGGTGCGACCACCTGGCGCTCATTGCGACCAAGCAGTCTGCGTGACCGTGGCACACCGGGGTCCCAAGAACCGAAGGCTACCTGAGCCGGGTTTTCACGATCTTTGATTCTTAAGCGGACATTGTGACCTATTTTAGCCACGAAGTTGCTACTAGTATCTTGTATTCCACGATCTTATTACACTTTGATGAAAGCGGACATTTTTTGTACTAAGAAAGATCGCCGGTGTATACGATATGAGTAGCTACCAAATATTAAAAATAGGTCACTCGGTCCGTGAGTAATTTGATCGAAAACGCGGTTTAGAAGTGACGTATCAACCACAAAACATAAAAAAGAGGTCTTTTTTAAGATCTTTTTTATGTTCTGTGGTAACCAAGGGGAACCAGCGGCAGCCAAATGCTACCTACTCAAAGGGTTAACCAGAGGATGTAGCGTCCAATGAGTGCTCTTCATGCCTAATTGTTGCTGACCTCGGTAGTTGTAGAAGAAGTAGTTCTTGAACTAAAGAGTTCGTATGCATGCACGCACGCCTGATTATTTTTTTCTTACATCAACAGCGACTAATGAATGCTAACGGAGAGAAGGAGGTTTGTTAGGATCGTAGCAAATGGAAAACCCTTCTCTCTGTCTACTCTTCCGGGTAGGTACTTCTGTGAGTTTGGCAGACATGTTAGAAAAAGTATATAACAGTAGAAGTATTTTACCGATTCCTTCTAAGTACCTAATTACGTTATTTTTACATATAGTCATTTTGTCAATTTTGTGATGCTCGACCCTACGTATTAGTATAAAATGCAATTTTCGTTAGAGTTAGTTAAAATAGATGTTCTTTTCGTTCAGGCAACTGAGGCAAGTGAGAGTGAAGTTGAGGGTCACGGGGTGAGTGCGTTGGGTCACGGACCATAAGGTTCTCGATTAGATCGGGCGCGTGTCGGACGCAACTGTCGGCCGTCGCGTGCCCGCTTAATAAGCTCTTAATGAAATTAACGACTGCGCGACGTGCCACATTGATGGGGATGACCAACAAAACATAACAATTACAACAGTCTGCTGTGGCCCGATACGCTACACTGCCGATCCACTGTTTATCGAATAAATTTTAGTTAATTTAACCTGCATGCTACCCCTATAAATGGAAACGAATTACTAAATTAAAACAGCCAATTTGAATGCTTTTACTTCATACAATTTATGGTTCAATGATAGTTTCGTATTGTAAGCTTGTGTTATTTATTGTGGATATTATCTACGAATTTTGGTTTTTTTTATTCGATAAATGCTTGTAATCGATATTCGATGTCGCCGAATAGATATATTAATTTCTAGAATTTTTAACTGGTAACATCCTTATCATGGCAACACTGGGTTAAGTTAGAGAGTGGGGCAGGCGACATCGAAGGTCGAGATTTTTGAATCATTCTAAGCATAGTAGCTGACGTGAAAAGACGTATCTTGAGTGTGCTGTGATTCCTTATTGAAGTGTTCTGTGATTAAAGTGAAGTGTGCTGTGTGTGATTCCTTATTGAAGTGTTATAATATAATCTAATATTACGGTTTATCAAATACAACAACCGTTTCGTGAACTTCTGCCTTTTATTTTTCTCGTCAACGTTAACAGTATATTGTATTGTTTCCCTTCAATTATTTCTTCTTTCACCGAATCCACATGGCTCAGAGCCGTGATTATTGCTGGTTGTTTGTTCTTTATTTATTTAATAAAAAAAGCGCATAATTAAAACTAGAAAAAAGTTTGTAACAGGCGGCGAACTCGGGCAACGACGCGATGGTCCCGTACATATTCCATATGAAAATTTAGCAAAAACATGTTTTTAAAGCGAAAGGAGTACAATGTTACACTTTTTATTATTTAAAACAATAAAAAGGGTTTTTAATATTTTACACAGTAAAAACTTTTTTTATGATGAAAACGTCGATTTTCATTATTTTTTGTTATATTATAGTCTGACAAATGCGTGTATTATCAGTTTCGGCATCATTCAAGTATTACGTAATCGGCTAAGGGTTAAGGGGATCGTTCCTTTGCTTATTTTGAATCCAAGGGGGGCTTGGATAATAACGACAGAAATATTTCTTAATTTTTAAGTTTTTAGCAAATCGAGGATATCTATATGAGCAGCAGTGTTAGGTAAAGGCCTTTGCTTATTTTTTCTGATAAAGGGGGGTTAATAGTTACTAAAGTTCTTTAATTTTGTAATTATTGAATGGCCTTTTTAACCTGTCAGCTTCCCTATAACAATGGTTCCTAATTGTTCTTTTTAAGGAAATTTCTAACAGCTTCAAATACATTTAAATACGTATAGGTATCCTCCCTAATTTTTTATTATTTATTATTATTTGGGCAGTTCTTCGTTAAAAAGCATTATGTAAAACAGCTAGCTTACTATTACGATTCAGTCATCGGAGGGCTACGACTCACTAATAGGGTGCCCTAAAATACACTTTGTTCGCATAAATATTATTGTCCTACTTTGTTATCAAGTGACCACAAAGACTCATATTCATTGCACTTGAGTCTACGTAAAAGTTTGCCGTCCGATAGTAAATATGTAGATTAGCTGTAGAGGCAGCGACCACGTGAGGTCGCAAATAAAGATTTCCTTTGTAAATAGCATGAAAGGATTCACACATTAGTGCGTGTTTACCTTTGGCTTGCTTAATGTCGCGCGGTGGGCCCCTTCTGTAGAGAGGCTAACACGTGCGCTTGCGCAACACATGTGCGCATAGATCTACACCTTTAATGCGTCGCCTCTTTTGCGATGAGATAGCGAGAAAAGTCGTAGGGCCATTTAATTAGCGACGATGATTGACAGTTTAATAGACACTTGCGTTTTGATGATTTCTTTCTGTTCATTTTTTGCGTTTGTAAGTATGGATAGATGGATGATTGTTACTCTTTCGCGTAAAAACAACTTAATGGATTTTAATGAAACTATACAATAATATAGACTATACATCAGAATAACACATAGGCTACCATTTTATGAGGAATTTTCTAAAATATGGCGATAAGTGTCAAGCAAATACCTATTCTGGCGTGCGTACGCCAAGCTAATATAAGCTACTCGAAATACTTATCCTGCGCAGACGAAGTCGCTAGTATATATATACTAGCTGGTACCCGCTGTTAGGGAATAACATAAGAATACTGTTGGCAACACTGTCTTTTTCTCTTGCAACTGCGATGCGCGCGCGGTGCCTGTGTTTCTGTATTTCGTGTCAAATAAATCGGTTTCATCGGAAGAAGGTTTATTATTCAAACTTCTCTTCAACACTCGCGACTTCGTCTGCGCAGGATTTGTATTTCGAGTAGCTTATATTAGCTTGGCGTACGCACGCCAGAATAGGTATTTGCTTGACACCCTAGATTAACTCATAGGCTACGTTTTACTGCGGGAAAATATCTTATTCCCATGGGAAAATCGATAACCGCGGGTAACACCGAGGGGCACTGCTAGTATTATATAGTTTTAATTACAACTCGTTATCTTTGCAGGGTACGGGGCACAACAATGGTACGAAAGCCAAAAAAGTGGTTATTGACGTAGCGTTTATTGATACAATATTTAAAACTACATGTATTACATAGAGTTATTTTATGTAGGACAATGTTTTACTGAAGATTTACGTTAACTGTAATATTTCGAAACAAAAAATTTAATTTACAAAAAACATTCATAGAACAAATATTGTTGCGCAACACAAATTCAAATTGGGATGATTCTGGAATTGCGCTTTTTTAAACAACCCTGTATCGCGATTATTTATTGGGTAAAACGTAATTACCTTATTTCCCGACGTTTCGGCAGCGTAACAGTTGACGTGGTCTCGGGTAGACCTAATTTACCTAATACATAATCGCGATGATACCCGTTTAATACATAACTATGATGAGTATCGCGAATCATTAAGAAATACAACCCTGTACAGTCGACCGCCTACAAGCCTACATACACTTTACAAGGCTACATTTCAGGCTAGTTCGCAACAAAAATGTAAAGTTGCTGTCGACTGTACACTTACCCTTCAGAAGTTTTTTTTGTTATTTCAGAGAATCAAAATAGAAGAGGCATATGCCGTATTAGTGGCGGGGTTCGCCGGAGATGGGAGAAGCACGTGCGACACCGCCTCGCATAAAGGTGAGTGCACATGCGACTGACCGCCCCACGCAACGACCGAATTGCCTGATGAATTTATGATTGTCGTAAATTTCTTGAAGCTCTCTTATTCGAATATTTGAATGAGCGTTGAAGCGGACACGTGTTTCCTGTCGTGATTGTCAATTCGGCTGAGTTCAACGGCCTCTTTTTGAAATGAGTTCCATCCGAGGCGTGTAAATTGCATACCTACCGATATCAACAGAATCGGCCTGGTCAGAAGGAAGCAATTTTGTGCTGAATTTCCGCACTTCAACGACCTTTTTTATCACGCCTTATATCCAACAGGATTTTTTGCGTCGTTTGAACCTAACCATCGTGATTGAGATCACCAGTCCGCTGCGGACACGCGTACGATTTAACCCCTAACTCTTTGAGAGAAGGCTGCTATGACGCGATGATCTCCAGTGAGAATGGCTCTGAATTTTGAAGTTGACTTGAATTAAAATCGAAGTTGCATCGTTTCAACTTTCGTCCGCTTAGAACGTGAAAAAGTCGGTCTCATCGTAAAGTCCGGTTTCCGTCGTCGGAGCGCGATAGATGATCTATTTACCAGTTTCGAAGTTTAATTTAATCACAAAAAATTGCGTTAAGATCGGTGACAACTTTTTGTGTGATACTTGAAGAAGCTGTGAGAACAGAACAATTCTGACATGCGTTTGCAGTTTAATGTTAGTAGTGCTACTTTTTCCCAATAATTTTTTTCTGTAAATTTTTGTCTTTTATAAGGTTTATCAAGGAGTACCTACCCACTTATTCTTGTGAGATGAGAACCCAAACTTATCTTGCCAAAGGTCCTTATGAGCCTAGAGTCCGTAACTAGTTGATCTTGGTACCTTAAGATAGTGAAAACGAAAATAATATTGTAAACATTTCATCATGTCCTGTCCCGTTCGGCCATATCCCGTCCTGTCTCGGATTGTTCCTAGTTCTTCATTATGTATCCTATTGTAGTCGTGGGTCTGACCTAGGTACTTTACCACTAGTACATAACATACCTAACAAGTACGTTCGTATATACCTACCGAATTGGTACCTTAGTACTAAGTACAACTTTATAGCTCTCTATTGCAATTTAAAGTATAAGTACATTATATTATGTATTAAGGGCGAACTAAAGATACATCTACGAGTGTGATCTCATTATTCAGTCGGTGCATTATGAGCGCAAGTTGATACATGTGCTGCTCGGCCTATGACCCGACTGTGACAGAACCCAAAAGGAGGGTAATGTGACTGGATCGTATGTAGGTTTAATTGTATGTTCCTTTATAACTTCTTAACCAATCTTGACAAATAAGATCTCGATCTATTTGTCATATTCGCGTGTCATAGGCTATATAAATATATAATAAACGCTGTAATAGTATCATTGTCAGTTTATTTTATAATAATTGTGGAAATAAATCATTCATTAATTCAATATCAGCATGAATCGAAAAACAAAACAAAACTTTCTAAAACGCCCGATCTTGCTACTGTTTTGCAACTCCTTCCTGAAAATAATTGCTGGTATTTCTGAAATAAAAACTATGTACTCAAAAGACATAAATAAAATAATTGAAATAAAAAGTATTCAACAATTCCAGTGCTCCGCGTTCACTTAGGCGGGACCCAAATTCAACATTGCGACACTGACTTACCTGCTTGGTATTTAAATAATTTTCAGCAGTGGGGTTGTTGCTTATTTCAAAATTCAGTTTTTATATATTGAAAAAGTCCTGAGAATCAAGCCCTCACCTGCCACCCAGCTTCCGATCGTTTCGACTGAAGGGGACCCTTCCGCTCTGCCAGCGCTATTACTTCAAGCAACACAATAAAAAACTGGTTTATTAATATGATTCTTTATTAATATGCACCAGCTAGATCGTATTGTAATCAGGTTTCTAGTTTAACCGTTGCATTGATTTATGTGTAAAAATATTCGATATAGATACGAATAAGAGTGTCTTTGTTCCCAACGAATTAATAAAGCGTTCTGATTTATGGATCGTTACAATTAGAATCAGAACAGCGGGAAATTAAGTAACACGCTGTCCCAAGCAACGGTTATTTTTAATACCCACAGGAAGAAATGTTTTCACTCAAATCTATTTACGATTTCATAACTACCATATTTGTAAGCACAGTCGGCATGACAGCTACACATTACGACGCGTCGCAGAGTCGTCCGTACTGCCACCTAACAGAGTAAAATACATGAATGCAAAGGTCGAAGTTCTTTCGACTGTACAGTCCAATTTATGGTACAGTATTCCTTAATGACTCGCGATGCTCATACACAGTTATAGTACAATGCAGTTATAGTATAGTACATTACAACTTTCACAAGTTTTTCCAATGAAAAGTCATAAAATATGACAGAGCTGAGGGATTGTGCAGAAGCGGCAACACGACTGTGGGCGATGAGGGCGATGATGCAAAGGTCGAAGTTCTTTCGACTGTACAGTCCAATTTATGGTACAGTATTCCTTAATGACTCGCGATGCTCATACACAGTTATAGTACAATGCAGTTATAGTATAGTACATTACAACTTTCACAAGTTTTTCCAATGAAAAGTCATAAAATATGACAGAGCTGAGGGATTGTGCAGAAGCGGCAACATGACTGTGGGCGATGAGGGCGAATTTCGACTGAGAAACCACTGATACTAATGAGACCAAATAACTGCTAGATATTAAATAAAGATAAGATATTACACAAAGTTCTATACATATCGATATTAACAAAATGCTTTTATCCTGAGGCCTGTAAATAAAGAAAAAACAAACAATAAATAAGCTGTTGTAATTTTATATTACCGTACTAATGTAATGGACAAGTTGTCACGGGTCCACCGGCTCCCTATAACTCCGGATGTGAGGGCTTCAAATAGGTATACTTACAATATTTGCTTAAGAAGCGGTACATACAACACGTGCGGAGCTATGTGCCCTCAGGTAAAGGGGGATCGTACAGCTGTTTCCACAAAAGTAGCTTAGACCACGCCTGCACGGTCCTTTGGCTTGCCTTGTGCAACGCTCAAACAAATAACAACTGGATGTGATGTTTTTTCACGGAATCTTGAAACTAAAAAAATATTAAAATGTTTATAAATGAAGTGTTTATTCTAGACTAAGGTTTACGGGCTTTTTCCGTTGAAATCAGTAGTAGTAATAGTTGGCTGGCAGACTAGCTCTTTTAACATTTTACAGTATTCAGATTAAGTTATTTCATTTAAAAAAAAACTTAGTTAAGTATACAATAGAAAACAAATCAAGATAACTTAAGAGTTTATTTATATTTGGTGCTGTTCACAAATAGGTTGATTAACTGTCTACTATATCACCTATGTCTCTCTAAAATGGTTGAGACTTGTGATGGCTGACCCTGCGTTATGCTTGTTAATGAGTTCTCTTTGTGTGTCTGACGGCAGCATTAATGTTTTTCCTGTTTTGGTAAGAAAATTACTGGGTATTTTTTCGACTTTTAAAGTTATTGATCGCCATTATGGATTGATCGCCATTATGGAATCTTTATCAGTATCACATAGTCCCTGATGAATAAATTTTTAAGATGATTTGTAAAAGATGGTCAGAGTGGATTTTTGTCCCTCTGCCTTTTTCTTCACTACATATACGTCCCGAAGACAAAAGCGGCTAACATATTAAATTGATATTCGTATTTCAGCAAGCAGAATGTAAATTTTAAACGTTGATAACTAAAATTGATAATTGATTTCTAATTTTATGCTAGTTTGCAGAAAATCTTTGTCAAGCTAGTTTTGGTTAGGTACTCGTAATTCTATTTCAATATGTTCTTCTTCAATCTCTTTTCTTGCATGTATAGACTACTGTTTTAAGATTTTTTAAAACCTTAATTGTATCAGGCGGTAGTTGTAAGTAGATACCTATGTGCGAATTTAATATCCAAACCTCACAAAAATAAGTGAACGTATAATAACTAAACATTATGGAAAATAATAATAGGTTTCTGTCACTACCTATCTAAAATTAAGTAGCATAACGAAAATTGTTTTATCATTGTGCAATTCCCATTACGTTTTCCGTGCTGAAGAAACCCGCGGCCTAGCGGGTTCCGGACTTTGCCTGTCTTATACATCGAGTGAACTAAGTTGAAAGGATGGAATGGATAAGATAAGATTAGGAGGTGCAAGCCGGTTCCATCTAAAATGACGCCCTAAGCTTAATTATTCTCTCTCTATTATTTGGACAGCTCAATACAAGATACCAGTATAGACAGACTGAATGAAATATTGTTATTGCCGAAGCACTATTATGTAGTGCTTCGGCAATAACGAGGCAGAACTCAGGAATAAAATTTTAAGTTCGTATGACGCTTAGCGTTGTGATTTCATGTGATGTATGGTATTTGGGGTCTGGTTCGGTCGACGCATGCAGCGTGTCGCAGGCGGCCAGGTGACTGCAAATCTCTTTGTTAGCGAGCCCGTCGCTCCTCGCATCAACCTGCAGCCCTCATTGTTGTCGGGAAGAATGCGGCGATTCTTGACGCAGCTGCCTGCGCCGGCGCAAGCCTGCGACACTGAAGCACCAACATACAGAAGATTCGCCACTGCCTTGTCGAGTTGTCACGCTTATTATATTTTAGGGGTGAGGCGATCTACAAGTTTAGATTTTATAGTCCAGAGATTTGAAGGCCACATTTGAGGCTATTGTCTACCCAAGATTGGTAAACACACTAATGAAAAAAAATCGAGCTTTTGAAAAATATATAAAGTTATATAAATAGGTTTTTAAAAATTGTCCTTAGCACGGGTTAGTGCATTAAAAATAAAAATAGTATAATTATATAAAGTATGTAGATAAAGGTTTTAAAAAACGAAGTTTCTTATCCTAAGTACAGTCGGTGGTGTTATCAGTGATCTCTTCGAAACTAATTTTGGATGAACTGAAATATTACTCCCTAGGTCCCGAAAGACCTTCTGTGACTGCTTGGTTGATGCATTTGCCAGAACCGATGCGATTACGATGGTATTGTGTTTGTGCAACTGCTATTTACATGGACCCAAGACGGTTTTATGTTGAAAAAATTGCATGAGATAGGCAAGAGTTTAGGTGTCGAATAGATACCTGTTTATTTGTAAAAATTCATGCAGATGCAGGGCAACAGAACAACATTGACTGCACAGATCATGAAACTTCCTATTACTTACTATATTGTAAATGTGAAAGTTCGTGAAGATGTTTGTTAGTCAGTCATACAATAACGGTTGAACGGATTTACTTGAAACTTTGCGTACAGATCAACAGTCAAAGATCTGCATTAAGAAAAATGATCCTTGTAATACATCTTGCACAGATGAAGTCGCGGGCACCAGCTGTTTACTTTGTAAATTTAATTTCAGATGCATAAACTAATCTTTAATTTTATTGGAAGAGTTCGATCTTTCATGCTTACATTGGAGGTGTAAACTCGACTATTGTCTGTACTTACTCAAGGAAACACCAGACAAGAATAGTGACACTGCTGCTGCACCTGCGATAATTGCACACAAAACACTTCAAAGCAATCATCTAGAGTAGAGCCTCATTTTTAAGCATTCAATGGGAGCTGCCGTCGAATTTTCGAAATCAGGCTTACATTAAGTATTATTGTATTCACTGAACCCTCAAATCCTTCTGCGTCATCGTCGCTTCAACAAATCTTGTTACCAATCTTCGCTTGAAACCCATCGTAAACGTTACTTTATGGGTATACTACTAGTAGCTGCAATTTGAGTGCCTCAGAAACCTTATGTGCGTATACTTATTTCATTCTATGCTCACGTATCATTTTTGCCGAATTGAGTCAAAGGATCGTCACGGGACCATCAAAGATGAATAATGCTCGTCATTATTTTATTTCGTGTATTTTTCTCATTTTTTGGAGGAACAAATATTGGTAATCTTTGGTCGAATTTCTACGTCTTATCATTCCATAAGATGTTTACTTTTGTACTGTAATTTATCCTTATTTCAAAGTTTTTGAACTTGTTTGTTACTCAATCACGCATTGACATATAGTCAAAGAACTGAATTGAGACATAGAATAGGTACTTCATATCCCGGTAATGCGTTTGCCACTAATCGTTTGCAGACGGTGTCGCGGGCACCAGCTTCTTCTTCACGCTATATTAGTCCACTGCTGGACATAGACCTCCCCTAATGTGCGCAAGGTTGTGCCATCATTGGGGGGTAATGCCCATAATCCCCATGCTGGGCATGCGGGTTGGGGATCGCAGTTTGTTGGAATTGTACTGCAGGGGGTTATTTACCTTTACATTACCCCTCGGTTTGTGTCCCTTAGTCGCCTTTTACGACTAAGGGACACCCAAATTCTTCCCGCGAGCACCAGCTACTATGTTAGAATTGTTTAACATTATTTCAATCTACTCATCCATTAATATTATCAAATAGCGTCACTGCAAAGCAGAATAACAATGAATTAATTAGTAACTTTCTTACAAATGTAAAATTTAACATAAACTTTCGCCAGAAGTCGTAAAACAAATTAGTTGTAGGCAAATAATGAACTCTAAGTATCTCACTCACGTGCTTTAAGGAATTGCTTAAGTTTAAGGTCACCCGGTGTAGTTGGCTTTCCCGTACACTGGAACGTCAAAGTTTGTTTTTCTTTTATTATTAGCATTGTTGCACAAATGTCTTGATCGGTGAGCTGATAAGACAATTCCGCGACTCGGGTCCCGAGTCCTGAACTTCGCTAACCTAATTGACAAGCGGCAGTGCGGCTCCTGCGCACCGCTCTCTACCGCTCCATTCCCTCGCATCATTGATTGACTTGACCAACTCGCTCATGAAAGTAAATAAAAGTAAAACTTCACTGATACTGCGCATCAGAGGTGATGTGGTTAGTTCGGTGTGTGCTCTCGTATCTGGCATACTCGGGGTACACCTGGTAGGTATTATGCACCAACTCTTTAAAATACGGTGTCTGATCCTAAGAGTGAGATTGAGTTCTATTTAAAGAATTAATAATCTTAGGGTTCCCTAGTCAAAAATGAAGGAAGCCTTATAATTTCGCCATGTCTGACCGGGTATAGGTATGTATGTCCGCGGCTAAGCTTGGAACGTTGTATAACCTTTATAAATAATAAATAAACTCTGGAACGACTTCAGGTGTGGTTTTATTTGTAGATATTACATGTAGATAAAACAGAAAAACTGGATAAAAACGGATAAGCGGAGAAGCAGGTAAAAAGTCAGATCTGGTCAAAGAGTAAAGTAGTAGTGATGAAAAATGAGGGAAATCGAATAATGTGTGACGTACATAATTTAAATATTTGAAAATGATAGATTATAGAAAAAGAAATGAAAATGGTGTGAAGAGGTTTGCACCGTTACAAGCTTAGAGCCGCTTAGTACTATTATGCTGAAATGTAGCATTGAGAATACCTACACGCTGAAATTTGTGTGGTTTGAAAGCTGCAGTTATGCAAATACTCGTAGAAAATAAAATGCCATTTACTAAGACCAATACGTTTAGGTATAAAAACGAAAATTAAGTCGAGAAATTTTGCGAATAATTAATACCAACCGCCTCTCAGAGCAATGACCCGCAGACCCGCGGCACGCACGCACCGCTCTAGTTGGCTACTAATGGTTCTTACATTTTCGAGTTTGTGTCGAGATAATTACGTTGTCAAATATATACACATTTCATTCGTTTACTGCTCCGTTAAGCCATTGCTGATTTATCTTCGGATATTACAATGTAAGTACAATAAGCCTTAACTTTGAGAAGAAGCTAATGAGAACCTTAATAACTCGAAATATATAAATACCTAATTAAGATTAATATACACACGCGTAAAGCTTAACTCAGCGGAAGTGACAGCGACAGGTAGGTAACACACTCGTGACTAACTTGACACTAACATTATCATTATGGTATCGGTAACGGTATGATAATAAGTTAAATGACCGGCTTATCGGTACTTGGCGACTGGTAGAGCGGGTACCGTTTCCGCAATTTTGATCCGATTGCAAACAATGGAACAAGTGCCCTGCCCGGGCCACCGCGGCGCCGCCGCTGCCGTCACTCGTTCAATAATTTACAACTAGTTATTAGCCGCGGTGGACACTGCCTGCTGGCTGGAACTGGTCTGGCGTGTGTCTATTTTTCATGAAGTGTCATGCCCACCGGCGATCTCACCGGGCTTGTCCCGGAAACGTCCCAGACTCAACTAACGAACACCTCAGGTAAAAAAATAATGTTATTATTTAGGTACCTCGGTGGAGTCTGGTTTCATAAATAAATACCAAATTAATCTACCTTCAGTCCACGGAAGACGGCGACTTTGGGGTAGAAGCCTTTTAGCAGCCACGCCAACCTTCCCGGGCGAAGAGAGGGGGCCAAAACAGACCGTAGATCGATGGGTAGGCCGCCCAATGAGACAAAGATATTAAATAAACTGGATTGGCATGGGTAATGCAAAATGCTAAGAATTAAAACAATACTTAACCTCTTAGGTCTGTCAGTAAAATATCTAGGGCACGCTGACGGTCATCATATGCTCAAGGCGCCTCGCCGGTATCTTGATAGCTGGTTATTAAAAGCTGGCTAGTTGACGGCGCTAGTTGGTCACCGCGACGTAGACAGGGGAACAATTGGCAGGCGGCGCCCGCCGATCGGATCTCGTTGATGCAGCGCACTGCACAGTCTCGGTTTCTTGCTTCGGCGCACGTGGGAGCGAGAGCGGTTCTGCTGAATTAAAGAGGGTTTCTTTCCCGCTGCTGGGTAAAAGACCCGCTCAATTATTTTTAAAGTACTTGTATGGTTACAAGAGCAAAGATAGCTTTTAAATACCTGTATTAGTTTTCAAACCCGATAAATTCAGTTCTAGAATACCATTAATATATGTAATGTTATTTGTGTAGGTAGCAATACATTAATATGGTATATAATATATAATATGTCATTTAAGGAGAATGGGCGAAAGTGGTCCAAGACCTGCCACGAATAAAAATAATACCAATCGATATTATTATTTTTCTTACCAAAAGTTTAACATTATTAAAATCCGTCCGAGAGATTTTTTTTAAATGTGATTCCATTTTCATAGTATTTAACTTGGTTTTCTATAGATGGGACATAGGTACTTTAATATTATTGTGCAATGAAATGCTGCTTCCTTTGCGGCGGCGCGGCGCAGAAGGCAGATTCGCATCACCCTGTCCCCCTTTAGATTAATTAATTAACACACCCTGTCAAGAAAGTATTGTAAAAAAGGCAATACCACGGGCTTGGATGCCATTGAACACTATTATTGCTCGTGCAAAGCAGGGAAACGCACCGTGAAATGCTGCGGCCATTTCATGGTGGTAGCTGGGTACCTTGGGTATGCCCGTTACGAGGATGCCGGGCCGTGCATCAATCAACCTGCTAGATTTTGAGATCAACTATTAGACGAATATCTATAGAATGGCAGGCGTACGTTTAATATTGCCTGTTTTTAATACCTAATAATGTTTTATTATGTTTTCTTTCGTTTTATTTTTCACAATTATGATACCTACGCTTACAATCGGGCTGTGGGGTAACTTTAATAAAAAAAAAATTTACATATATGGATATTTTTCACATATATTTTTATGAAACAGGCCCCTGGGTATTTAGACCGTATTGCTAGTCTAAATGACCGTACAACCAAACTATATTTTGTACAAAACGACTTTGGAGCAGAGCAGCAGTCTTTAAACCTAGTTACTTAGTTCACATTTCATGATAAAATAAAATGTATGTTTTTCTCAAAATTTGAGACCCCTGGACCAATTTTGATGCCCTTCTGTCACTTTGAAGTAAGCATGTGGGCCTTTATTTTGGCATATGTTTCAACCGTGGAGCTCCTTGGACCAGGCTCCATACATTTTTGCCCATTGTCTTTTGGAGATTATTTCTAAATTACAATGACAAATAAAATATCACCTCACTGTTTGAGACTACCTCTTTCTCTACGACTACGCCTTCTCCACGTCACCTGTTGGTTGGCTAGAATAAAATACTATTTAGTATTAAGCCCGCCAATTTTACAATCTTTACAGGTACAATAAAGAATTTAATAATAATAATTACTCCAGTCCATCCAAAGGTTGTCTGGAAGAGATCACTTTTAGTGATAAGGCCGCCGTATGTAGGCTGCATATCAGCTCTTGTATGTCCCCGCTGCTGGGGCACGAGTCTCTTCCTGCATCGCAGGAAGGTTAGGCCATACTGCACGGGGACCAAGTCCTTGGTGGAGGATTGTAAGACAGTGGCGGGCTTTACTGTCAGAAGTTATCAAGCCGCCCATAAGGCCTCTGACATGACTTAACGACTACCATTACATGACAGCCAGCATCAACGGCTTAACGTAACTTGCGAAGCACAGAATTGCTCGCCGTCTGTAGCTACTCTTAGGTTAAGAAATATCTCTGTGTAATTTCCTTTCTTATGTGCAATAAAGTGTTCTCTATCTATATATCTGTCTATCTTTAAGTAGATTCGTGTACATGGTCTGAGTCACAATGTTAACGTACATCCTGTAATTTCAGCAACCGTCCTTGTCTGCCTTGTGATATCAGGTCGCGACGTTCCTCGACAATTTCTTGCACACATCAAGTCCAAGTAATAAATTAGTCAAAATGTTGATCCCTACACCCGGAAGGATCACTGCATCTAAAAGTATGTTACAGGCTTACAACGCATTTATTGTTATACTCAAGATTGCAAACGACGCAGTGAGGCACAGATACTCTGCCAAGTTTCCCTGATTACATAGGGTCCGTGAGACTCGATTGTGCCGCAAGACGCGATAATTGAAGCGGCGATGACTCATTCATTTTTCTTTTAGACAAAAACGTTTTGACATGACATGAAATCCAACTGACGTCGTAATTAGAGTGCGCGCAGTCATTTGTCTGTGCGCGTGTCGATCCCCGGACGTTTAGTTTAATTGAACGACGTTAGTTGTTGCAATTGCATCGGCAATCGACAGTAACGGCCTGTAAACACGTCGTCCGTATCGCAACAATCTATTTATAATCAGCGGCCGGCGAGACCACTGTGTGTTAAATGTCCGATATTTACGAGCGCGAGACGCAGGATCTAGTGGCTGGTGCAGGGTTCATGTGCTCAGATAGACTATCGATACTTTCTGCTTCTGCACAAAAATGAGTACCTATATGTAGTAACTTATGGTACCTACCTGTTCTCTTTATGAAACATTGTATGAATACAAGGTTTTGTTAAGAAATTATTTCTTATTGACTTTCAGAAGATTTAATGATTATGCGATGTGTTATTGTAAAACCTGTAACCGTTTTTGTTTCATTAACTTTATACAACTTACAATAAGCAACGTTAGATTTAAATAGCTTACATGACAATTAAAATATATAATTTAATTTATGATACAGAATACGTTAAAACTACATATTTGCATAAAAAATTAAAATTGTTAAGCTTTTCCTTAGTGAGAAGTGCTATTGATCGTACTCCATGAGCCGTAAGTCTAGCGCACGTTGGGCAACAATCAGTGAGTCCCATACGCTGATCAGCAATTCCTTTCAGCACGATGGCTTGCCATCACGACGCTAAAAAGAGTAATATATTGTCGATAATTAATTACATAATAGGAAAAGGTTTTTGGGTTATGCGTTATTTCAATAACATGTTTTATTTCAAAATAAGCCAACACTGTTTTCTTCTCGTTTAACTATTGCAATCTGCAAATTGTTGCAGACTGAACAATTTATTACGTACCAACTTTGTTTTTTACTTGATTTGCTCTGATAAAAATCCGTTACGTTTGATAATTATCCTCACATCTAGTTCGCGACATTTCCCTTTTAGCCAACTTCTATCCATGCAATGTTAGATATCGATAAAGTTTCGCGAATCCCTAGCGGCGGCGATTAGCGCGAGGCGGCGCGGCCTGCTCGGCGCCTGCGCACGTGCGCGCACAGCCGGGGCCGGTGCCTGTGAGTAAGGCTCTACGGCTGCACAAGGGCTTACTATGGACGCGCTTTCATTATGTTTACTTACTCTAATCAGCCCCTAAACAGAGCCCACTGTTAAGCATATGCCGTTTCTCTTTCAGTACGAACCCGTACGGTGGTCCTTTGCTAGTCTTATCCAATTAAGTTTGCTTACTTGAAATATAAAATGATGCTGTGATTGACTCTTATTTTATTTTTTATTTTTATTTACTTATTTAGGGTCACCAACAAGGTATACATTAAAACATCGTATTAATCACATGCACCAAGGATATAAATTAATGCTACCTTAATTATAGGTGTCCACAGCATGCGTAAATTATAATGTAACACCTACTTGAACCATAATAGCAAAATGCATAATTATGTTCTGACACTATTAAGAACTATAAAAAAAACGCATTATAATATGAAACAAATAGAGAAAGAGAGATGACATGGTGGAAGGACGTTATGTATTTGTGCGATTAGAGTCCAAAAGACCAAGAATGGCCCGTTTGAACTGGTCTCTGGTATTCGCCAGGATGTCGACTTCACCAATAGCCCCCACAAGGGCATTATATTGATTGATTAGCCTGTTAAGTGGTGAGAATGAGCCTAGATTTGTCTTTGATCTACTGGAAGTAAACAGATTAGTCCTTTTGCATTTACGGAGTTTAGCGATTCTCGGCACAGTAATATTAATGGAAGATAAAATTAGGGGAGCATCAATGTCGCCTTTTAGGATCTTGTGAAGAAATAGACAATCAATGACCAGCCTGCGTTCACTTAGGGAAAGTATCTTGAAATGGCGAAGCCTCTGAGCATAGGAGCGTAATTTCCTACCCAAATTATATTTGTAGGAGAGTTGCCAAAGAAATCGTTTTTGTACGCTTTCGAGTCTTTTTTTATGTACCTCGTAGTGGGGATTCCATACGGGACTTGCGTATTCCAAGATACTGCGAACCAAACTGTTGTACAGTGAAATTATAGTTGTCGGATTTCTCAGATCGCCAGAGTTACGTAATACAAATCCAAGCACCCTAAAAGCCTTAGTGACTGCTTTATCGAAATGTAGATGAAATCTTAATTTCGAGTCGAGTTCAACACCCAGGTCACGGATATGGTCAACTTCTTTTAAAGGTCTTTTATCAACTTCTTTAAAGGTCAACTCTTTGGTCCAGTATGTTGTAACAGGCGTGATTATCAAGACATGGTTCGATTCCCGCTGGAGGCACAGTACTTTATTTGTGATGTCGTAGGTTATGCCCGTTTGGGACAAGTTTTTATAATTAGTACATTTTTTTTTGAGCAAAATGCTAAAAACTGGACAAGTGCAAGTTGGACTCGTCTACCGAGGGTTCCGTACAAATTTGGAGGTACTTACTTTCATACTATGTTCAATTCAGGAATCGAATCTCGTAGTTTGTTCCGAGCTTTACCCGAACTACAAAAACATTATTTTTAATGTTCTAATTACAAAAGTACGGCTTCAGATTTTTCTCTGCGCTGCAGTAGTGGTAAAATACGATATTACTCATCACGACCGTTCTGGTCACAATCATATAGAGTTGAATTCAGATTTTCAATTCAAAGTAAAGGCCACAAGGCGCATTTTCGACACGGTGAAGAATTTCTTGGTACTTTCAATTAGTAGGTAAATGTTGGATAATATGTTAATTATTTCTAATATATTTTTTTACTAAGAATACCTAATAAACTAAAACATAACATAAACATGACAAAAACTTACGCCTGTCTCCGGGAGGGGTAGGCAGATACCAGGGTCTGCCCGTTGCCACGATCCTGACAGATCTTTTTCGCTTCATGAACATTAATTAGTCGCTGCACGCACGATTTCGCTGACGCCGTGTTGCGTGATATTTTGTAAAAACCTCCAATGAATCCATAGTAAGCCAGATGCACTACCAGTTACTACTGTCTACTCGTGAACCGACTTAAGAGATCATTAACCGTCTAGTTTTATGATATTTTAAGATTTTGTTAAGTTAATTAACTTCAATGTATAGGGTTACCTACTTACCTCTAAAGTGCGCAATTCTTAAAACATGTCATGTAGAGCTTGCGACTTGCGAGTAGGTACTACAAGTTTTATTACATTTTTAAACATATTATTATATGGGAATTTCCGAGACCTGAATATAGAAATGCCTGGCCTACAAATAAAATAAATTAACGAATGCGAGATTAAACTTTAAGCAAAAACGATCCTTAAAACCGATACTTTTTTTTACTATTGTAGCCCTCGCTAATAGGGAACACCTGAATCCTGAAAGTTCGAAAGATATTAATAAATTTTAGAAAAAACTCTTACAAGGTACAAAATTTGTTGAAAAATCTAAACTCTAAATTAAGTGTTTCAGAAATTGCTCATTTTAGAGGTAACCCTGAATTTACCGTTATGACACGGTTTTTTTTAAGAAATTTGCAATAATGGATTATCTCTTTGCCTATCGCCCATACAACATATATAGACGGCGGTATTATACGAGTGGAGGAAAATAGTTGTCCAGTCGAGGTCCAGTCCCTTTCAGTCAACACTGTTAATTAAAGAGGCTTGGGTACAGTTGACGGCACTTCAATTTTTACAGGCGTGTGCAGTCGACAACAGTTCAACCGTTACATTTTTGTTGCAAATTCGTCTCTAACGCAATTGATTAGTGTACACTTATGTAAAGGTCAATGTGCTGATGACCGTATACTACTTGATTACATTACGGGCAAGTTTGCAAATAAAAATTAAAGGTTGATCTGCTATCGGCTCTAGCGGCAGGCTTGTATGCGGAATGCAGCGTTCATGTCTTTTATACTGAATTGATTTTAATTCGATTCACCTAAATTTTAACGGACACTATCTGTTGATATTATAGTTAAATGTGTCTTAGGAATGTTTGACATTGTATTATTAAATTACGTTCACCTTTTTACTAGGTGCAATATTTTTATACTATAAAGTTTATAAATTTTGCTATTTCGAAATTCCAGTGAACTTCGTAAATATTATACTATTTTTTTATTTTTAATGCACTAACCCGTGCTAAGGAACAAATTAAAAAAAAAAACCTATTTAGAGGCTAAAAATTTCACCTAACTGCAAAGTAGGTAGTCGGGGCTGTAAGTAATGCAATTTGCTTAAGTCAGATGTCGCTGCCTGTACGTAATACAGAGAATAGTGTAAACAGGTTCGAAATTTCACTGATGCCGTGAGTCGCCCATTGGCTCAATTGGTAGAGCGCTGGCACGGATAGCCAGAGGTTGCGGGTTCGAATCCCGGCATGGGTGAAATTTTTAGCCTCTAAATAGGTTTTTAAATTCGTGAATATTACAAAAGTTCTGGAACATTTCCAACCGGGCCGCGTTTTATTAAGGCGCTGGCGGTGCTTACTAGCGCCACCAATAGAATAAAAATAATAACATGTTTTTATAATAAGTAGGTTTTTTTTTCAAAAAGTAAACGAAAAAGAAAATGAAAAAAAAAAAACTTTAAAAATATTTTTTGACTAGGAAGGTACTTTAGTGCTAAAAAATGCGAAAATCAATTTACTTCAATACTAAAAAACTTATTAAATTTAGTTTATGAATTACAATAGTTTTCTAATAAGGGTGTAGACTCATGAAAACATGGTGTTCATGATGATAATTTAGTTTGTTCCACGACTAGAATTACTTTTCGGCAAGTTATATTACGAAAAGTAATAGTCGCAAAGAAAAAATACCAAGATTATTTACCGTTTACCTCTCCAACGAGAAAAAAATATTTTGTGCAATTCTCCAATGTCGTTCTATGAAAGAGAGTCCGCTATTTTTGTCACTTACATACGTTTACAACTATTTTTTTTAGCAATGCACAATTTTCACAAATGCACTTAGTTATGTTGTCAACGATTAAAGTTTATCTGGAAATATATTAGATAAAAATAATAATATAATGAAATGTTTATCTTCTTATGAAAAATACAGCAATGTCGTATATCTACTCAATTCCAAATTTACGCTCTGCTGTTGATTGCCAATAACTAACCACAACTTTATGTTTAACCCTAATAGTTTTTTTTACAAATAATCAAATTAATGTAACGCACAACGGTATGGAACATTCTTTTGTTCTTCCTCGCCCCCGGTTATGCTCCCAGGGTGCAACATGTGCCGTATACTAACGTAGGAGTACAAGCTAAACTGGTCCTTATTATATTAACACTAAGGTCTAATACAAGCGATGGTGTCACAGCTAATATACCTGCGCAGGGCATTCGAAACGCTCATCACGTCACTGCTCCCGACCACCCCTCTGCGTGCCTGTTCACCTACAATCCATCCAACATCAATTAGTTTCTATTGGCGTACCCTTTAATGATAATTAATCTAAGATGATTCATTCCTTTTTGTTTACCAATAAAGATATCATTTATAATTAAACCAATTTTTTGCAATTCTATGTCCGATGAACGGTTGAACTTGCGTTGATAGCATGTAGAGAGAAACGGAGAAACGGTTGTAAATTGTTCAACGAATACGCATCCGTTATTATTTATAGTACGTTATTATTAATTATTAAACATGGCTTACATCGCCGTAAAAAGTCTCACGATACCGTTTCCCGATAATAAGGTCCTTTTATTGTTCCCATTATTATTTAAAATCGTATCAACTTTAACCCTAACTCCTCTTGTACTTATAAAGCGTTATGTAATTCAACAAA
The DNA here is from genome assembly GCA_934045075.1 of Yponomeuta sedellus. Classification (NCBI taxonomy): domain Eukaryota; kingdom Metazoa; phylum Arthropoda; class Insecta; order Lepidoptera; family Yponomeutidae; genus Yponomeuta; species Yponomeuta sedellus. The sequence continues at coordinate 14,080,646 of OW203725.1, read as the reverse complement.
ATGGTTTCAATATTGTAGGTTCACAATGCAATGTGTAAATGTAACCCGTTATTATAGTTTTGATCCCGTCATTAGGGAATAATCGAACATTTGAATAATAAATAGGAAGAAAGTTCTCATGGACCCGTAAACCTACGGTTGCTTAGGTTAATTGCTTTATTTAAGGCTAGGGGAATTCGAACGCAAATTGAATAACAAAGTATGGTTTACGTAGTTTAATTTATTTACACCGATGCATTTAGTCTAATTGGCTACTTACATTGTTTATCACCGCATGCTCAATAGAGTCCTCGAGTGCTTGGTTGACAGCCGGTGGTATCGGGCTGCGTGTCGTCAATCGAGATAATCAGGCGCAGAAGGCGGCGGCGGCGCGGGCGCCCGTAAATAAAAGATAGAAGGTGCATCTCCTCCGCGACTGGAATAGACACAAAGGCCTCCGCGCGGCACGCAGAACGATATGCATTCCGTGAAGCTTGCACGTAATAAGGTACCTGTTTCACTTGTCCAACATAAAGATTCTCGAGCCTTAGTTTCAGCATTTTGATCGCGTATTTTCATGTTTCAACTTGCGCCATTAACCTCATTGTCCAGCCAAACAGTTTCTATTAAGGTCTACTTTTATAATAATAATATAAGTATCGTGTCGCTGCCACTGCTGGCCTCGGTGGAGTAAATCTTCAGGCGGCGCGGGCGCTTGTGGCAGATAAAGCGTGCGCCAAGTTAGCGCTAAGTGAAGCCCGATAGCGAGCCGCAAGCTGACGAGTCAATCGCGCCCACGCACCGCGCCAATGTGCCTTGTCTTTACACGAAACGGCAATAAACTACAACTTGCGAAATTATTTAATCCAGTAGGGCATTGTTTACGATTGTCTCTGAACTGTTCGAATTTACATTCAGATGGTCAACACACAAACTTTTGAAAATTCACTTAAATAAAGTTGTGTCTTATTGTGTAATTTTATTGTACTGACAGTTAAAAATGTCAACAACCAGACATGGTTAGCAAAAAATTTATTAGAGATATCCGATCTTTTATAGTCGGTATGTACAATAATATAACTCTTTATTGTAACGAAATCTAATCTTGATAATAAAAACACGATTCCTTAAAACGCTGCACAGAAGCAGTTTAAATATGTGGTTAACGATTGTTATTAGATAGAACACAGATTATTTAAACTGACTCTGGTGAGTGTTTTGGAGTGATTATCTTTTTATAAATGGAATAAGATAAGAATATTCTTTATTGTACACCAGAGCACATATTATAAAACATGTAATGATACAAAGTACAATTGGCGGCCTTATTGCTAAAAGCAATAAGGCCATAGGAATAGTATAATGGAATGGTCCAAGAGTATAACAATAAGGATATTTATCGTGAACATAGACATGGGTTACACATTTAGCAGTAACAGTTGCTATTTAAATCAGATTCGCCAAATCTTACCTTAAAAGGTGTAAATTAAATCGTAATTTACATACATAACATAAACTCATACCTGTGTGCAGGAAGAACAGAGTTCCGGGTATACCACCTGCCACAAGCCTAATTTCAAGTAATTAAATAAACTAAAACCACTTTTATTCCTATTTTGTGCACACAAAAGAGAAATGTAAGCGCGATAGCATGTAAAATGCGCTTATGGCTGCGGTAAAGAAGCCGCCGGCGGGTGCGTAGGAGCACTAATGCAGTGTTGCTGTACCGGGATAGCTGGCGGATATCTGAGAGTCGCTACTCTCACAGAATTACAATGGATAAGCGTATTAGGCCTTATTGACGTTGCTTAAAAGGCTCATTTATAAACTTCACCCGCCATCTTCCCTTCCGAAAACAATAACTTAAGCTAGTTATGATGAATGGCATAGGATGAAATTGTACGCCTATTTGTATATTCACTTATTTTATTTATTTGGGGTCACTTACAACGTTTACATTAACTCAACCTTATGTTATTATCATGCACCAAGGCCATAACTATAAGCTACCTTATAATAAGTGACCACAGCGTGCGAATATTATAATAAAAACACCTTATTTCAAACATTGGTGTCCGTGAAGTAGCTTACCTACCTACTCCTCTACAGACTCAAACGTCTAATGTTTAATTAAATTTTATTATGACTCTTTACACAATAGGTGAGTATAAAAGACGTCAAGGTACAAAAGACAACAAGGCGTTGAAACAAATTGTGTCTCAACAGCGATAGGTAAAGTATTGTGCTGAAATGAGTACGTACATACTTATTAATTGAAAACGGATTGCATCGCGGCGTGTGGCAATCGCAAGGAGAACCACAATTATCTCGTCACAGGCACCGAGATCAATCAAACCATATCACCTTATGTGGGTCATTAATTACTATAAACAGTAATTACTTTAATTATTCTTGGCAGCTTTTGTGTGAAGTCGTGAAGTGGTCGTGCGCCGCTTAAGGTCAGAACGGATTCTATTATTGGAGAGAGGTTCATCTCTTGCCAAACGATGCTATTCCCATATCAAGAACGGTTACTAAATTTTGACATTAGTCGATATTGCATTCAGTTGCGTATTTCAGTTTTTTGTAAAGTTTTTTCTTCTTCTTTTTGTGCAATCTCCTATCGGAGGTCGGCTATCATTGAGTCTATTTTGTCCCGTCATGTTGTGACTCGAAAGAGATTTATATTTTCGTGTTAAACCACTGCGAACCACTCCAAGATTTGGAGTCACGACGTTTTTCTGCGGCCAGGGCCTCGATTCTGTTAGTGCATTATAGTACCATGACAGATACATCAGATACAGTCTGATCACGTGCGGTGTTTTTTCACCATCGAACCATTTAGAAGTACCTATGTGCGGGCGTAGATTCATGCAATTGTTGTTGTACCACGATGCAATAGTAGAATCCAGACCCTGGTCTCCTTCGTCCTGAGTTTGGCCTTCTAGAATGAGCTGCAGCAGATTGTTCTTGAGACTGCACTGATATGACCTAAGTAGGTGTTGTGGTTTTCTCCGTTATATGGTATTTATAAGAGCTCTATTTTTTTTGTAAAACCGTGACGTCGTTAGCAACTCCGTCTATTCGCGATATTTTCAGTATACTTCTATTTTGAATGCTTCTAATCGTTTACTTAGAGTTTTGGTTAGAGCACAGGCTTGTACTATTATAATGTTCAAAAACCTATATTTAAGCTATCCTTATGGTCATTAAACGCCGCCACTTTAACTATAAAATTTGTAAAGACGATAACGGCTTTTGCTTTGTAACGTTTAAACGGTAGGATAATTGATACCGTGCGATCATTTAGCCTATCCCGGTGAATCCCATAACAAGGTGTGAATTCGGATGTTTTTTGGCATGAAACCGCAGTTTAGCGGCGCCAGTTGGGATTGATTTATTGCGTTGAAAAGGTTATCAAACTTTTTAGGAGAGATTAAAGATATAAAGGCAAAAAATATATTTTTGTATCGCTACTTATTTTGCGACAATGCAAATAAATAAATATTCATGGACATATTACACAGATCTCGTTAGCCCTATACTAAGTACAACTAAATGACTTGTGTTATAGGTGCTAACTCGACGATAGATTTAATACAATAAATACATAGATAACGTCCAAGACCCGATACAAACTAGAAAAGTTCGTTTCCTAGTTTGACCCGGCCGGGGATCGAACCCGAGACCTTCGGTTTCACAGTCAGCGTGCCAAACCGCTGCGCCACCGAGGTCGAATAAATCGCAAGTTGTTATATGACACATAACTAGTATGCTACTGTGCAATGGAGATACGTTACAACTACGTTGTAAGTTTTAGAAGAATCGTTAGCTGAGAAATAAAAGAAATACGTTTCTACATACGTTTTTACTTTGCCATGTTGGCTTTGTTATAATTTTGCTAAGTTCTCAGTTAACGAATCCTTTTGTACCTTAGGTCAAAAATTTTGTAGTCCAAATTTTCACTAAATTATGCAATATTGTCTTTGAATGCTTCTCTTTTCATGATTCCGTTATTTAATGTAATTGCAGTTCAGCGATTTCCGATTTATCGCCCCGCCGCGCCGCAATACTAAAAACCTAATAAGCATTTTCTTTAATTGTACAGTGCACAGCACATAAACATTTAAATAAGTGCAGTTTCACACTGTAACGCCAAGGATAGCTTTGCAAAAGGCTGATATGCTGTCGTCTGTTCAGATAACGCAAATTAGTCGAATAGAACCTCTAGGCGCTTTAGGACGATCAGATTCATTTATAGGCTGGGTAGTAGAGATTCGTTAAGAGATTTCTTTAAAGAAACTAACATCCTGACAGTTGCCAGTCAGTATATATTTGAAAACATTATGTACGTTAGGAAAAATATCAGTAACTTTAAAACTTTAGGTAGCCAACACAATGTAAATACTAGAAATAAACATAAACTTTTGTTCCCACTATTTAGGCTGGCAAAGGTTAATACATCCTTCATGGGGCATTGTATACGCTTCTATAATAAAATCCCTGAAGATATATTAAGCTTGCCTGAATCGCGGTTCAAAAAATATGTTAAGCACACTTTGTGCCAAAAGGGCTACTATAACATAATGGATTATTTAGATGACAATGAGGTCTGGAATGAAAGCCAGTACAATGTATGAGTTCTATGTTTAAAATAATTATGTAAACTATGTTAATTAAGGAATTTTGAAAAGACTAAGTTAGGAGTTTTTTTTGTCCATTTTTTCTCCTAAATGATCTAGATTTTGAAATGGACACCTAGTTTGAATTCATTAAGCCGCAGTTTCTGTGCTACTTTGAATAAAACCTTTTCATTTCATTTCATTTCATCACAAGTCGGCCATGTTTGTTCTTGTGCCGGGCTATTCGTAAATAATCTGGTTTTCATATTAAATAATAAAAATAATAATAGATAAATATTCATGAACATATTACACAGATCTCGTTAGCCCTGTAGTAAGTACAACTAAATGACTTGTGTTATAGGTGCTAACTCGACGATAGATTTAATACAATAAATACATAGATAACGTCCAAGACCCGAGACAAACTAGAAAAGTTCGTTTCCTAGTTTGACCCGGCCAGGGTTTGAACTCGAGACCTTTGGTTGTCATTAGCGGTGTCGCTACGGGATCATTAAAAAAGTAAACCGGCCAAGTGAGGGTAGGACTTGCGCATCGATTTTAAGATTTTAAGCCAACGGAAAGTACCACCAGTCATTCAACGTCAAAATATACGTTTTTGCGGCAAAAACGACCGTAACTTTTTTGCGTTAACGTAGAGTTTGATTTTTCCACAGCTTCAAGGGGCTATAGATTGGAGTATACGGTTTTAATATCAGCTCGGTACTTCCACGCGTTTCCGAGATAAAGGGTCTTGACAGACAGACGAACGGACGGACAGATAGACGAACGGACGGACAGACAGACGGACGTACGAACAGACGGATGATCGACGACACGACGACGACGACGACAAAGATATCCTATAAAGATTCCGTTTTTCTTTTGAAGAACGGAACGTTAAAAAATGCAACAAAAACAGCAAACCAACCTGTTTTTACCAAGTGTAGGTAGTTAAATTTGTAACAAAAATTCAAATTTTTGAAAGTTATCAATGTAGTTGAGTTAGTGTAGTTTTATTTGTATTTTTTACAAAAAATTAACATTTTGCGACGCCGAAATCCATGCCACATGATAAGGCTGTGCCACTTTGAATTATTAGGTTGGATTATTTAGCTGTTGTACATTTTTGCACGATAAAAAGCAACCAATAATGATGGTTCTCAAAATATTAATAATTAAACGTGTTTGAGGAGTTCGTCCTAGAGCTGTCAGCTCGGGGCGCTGCGCTAGCTGTCCGGAGCCCCGTCAGGTGATCTCGGGCTCCGTGACTCAACAGATACACTAACGAACCGGTGAGGTTCGGCGCGTGCTTTATTGTGCCTTATTATCTATCATTATCTCGCCAGCCCAGTTACCAACGTATTCTATAACGCACATGAAGCAATATCAGACGTATAAAACAATAGGTGAGCTTTTAATCATGCTAATGCTTACAGCAACTACTCGTATTGATCTGCGATTAATGTTTTGCAATTGCCATGACTGTACCGTGTGTCGGGCTGGGTTTAAGAAGGCACACGTTGCATGAACATTCGAGTTAATTTGTGCATAATGATTGATTGGTATTGAATTTTGTACCTGTGTCTATTAAACGGAACTGGCTTGTCGCCTCCCGTTTCAATGACGTAAATAATAGGTGCTCTAGTAACCGCTGGAAAGCTTCGAGTTGTTCCATCGTAGAGCAGGCAGGTGAGTATAAATCACTGGGATGATTTGACGTAATCGCCACGGGTCCGAGATTAAACGAAAGTGCCGCGTGCTATACTACATACATCGGTTATTATGTTTCATTAGCGGCGAACCATCTCCTATCCGCGGCGATCGATCAAGGTGCTAAGTAGATTCATTGAGGATTTATATAGGATCGCGTTGAGGGTGGGTGGGTGCGGGTTGGTCCTATCACCTCTATAGTTCATGTTCGTCACATTTTTTTAACGTTTTGACATTAGTTGGTACCAAATTGGTACTTACAAGTTATAATGTCGGCCGTTCACCGTGTAGCACAGTTACAGACGTAAAGTGCTAACCTAGACCTCACCTTACGGCTGTTCTTACGTGAAGCAAGCTTTGTCTCTCACACAATTTACTTTTTTTATTATTTTCATTAAACTAGAATTTTGATAAATGTGATCTAATTAATTTTCGAAACTAATTAGTAAATTGAGAGTTACCTTTATTTAATTAAGATTTGGTTGGCTAGATATATAATTTTGATTAGCAAATGTTGGTTCCAACTCCTTTACCTATATCTTTCAGTTACATGCAGTTGGAACGTGTGCTGGACTACGAGGATGTATGAGGAAGGTGCCGCATAGATATTGGTGAACGAGGGCGGGTCGTCGCGAACACCTGCCATCGACACCCAATCATGAGGTAACTACCTAATGAGTTGTTAGTTGTTACTGTGTTCAATAACCGCCCTTTAGTACAATTTTAACTTCTATTTGTTACACAAATTTGAAAAATAGAACCAAAAATTAAGACCATATTCACACATATTAATAGTTCTGTTGCACTTACTATCTTTTTTTCATATTTTATCATTAGAGGCCATTTTGCACTACCTACTTTTTGAGAGTCTCTTCAATTGCTATTGGAGTTTGATTTGCTATAAATGGATTTTAGTTAAATGCTGCTTTTTTCCTATGTACCTAAGTGCCAGGTGCATGTAGGCATACAGTATTTATTCAGCTAGCAATAACAATATACTGTCATTAAGATGGTACCAGAGTAAACATAATTCCTAAATCAATGTAGTTTGGTTTTAATTTATAAACAACAAGCTGTATTGCTATAAGACTAAAACTTTACCATCTTCATGCTACGTTTAATGACACAAATCGAGGTTTCATCTTGCTCTGAACTGTAGTTGCAACAGCATCTCAGAGATTTACGGGTTTTTGCAATAGTAATCATCAAGTATTAAAATTTTGCATAAAATCATAATAAAACTGCGTTTTCTAAACTATTTCAAAACTATATACGGTTTTCTATACGAGCTTAAAACACTTGATAATGTCTTGAAAATGGCTATACAAATGCCCGCCCGGCTTAGCTAAGATTGTTTTTCTGGTTGAATAAAGTGTTATTTGCCTAATAATTTAGGTCTCAATAAAATTCATTAAAAAAATTCTACACCAAACAATTTTAAAATTTTCTACTTTAGCTACCCTTCTGTTCATTCAATAGTACCGTCAGCAACCTCCCGACGAGTCGCCCGTTACGCAACTAAGTACCTACCAGTGCACGCGTGTAATCGTAAATGTGGTGTACACTGTACCGATATCAACCCTTGTTTAACCGCAGGAAGGTTAGGCCATACTCCACCACGGGGGCAAGTCCGGGTTGGTGGAGGATTGTAAGACAGTGTCGGGCCTTACTGTCAGAAGTTATCAAGCCGCCCATAAGGCCTCTGACATGACTTAACGGCTGTCATTACATGACAGCCGGCACCAACTGCTTAACGTGCCTTGCAAAGCACGGGAGCGCTCGAAAACATGCCACAGAAAAAATGACACAAAATGTCACGGGATGGTCACCAATCCTGCACCTGAACGCGCCTGTACTTGCTTAACTCAAGTGATAGATGCCAATCACTGGGTTCCAGTGGGCCACGAGCGCTTCTGTACCGGCTTAGGGTTCGTTAAGTAGGAAAAGTGACCTGTTGATTTAGTTACATGATAGTGTCAGTTGAATCAGGCTATTGCACTCGTCTGTCGTGCGGCGGGGGGCGGGGTGCGTGACCCGCCGCCGCCAGGCTCTAGCGCGACCTGCGTCCGCACAGCGTTTCTGCGCCATTTGAAAGGGAAATATGTTATTGTACATGTAAAAAAGTAACGCAAACCAGATGAGTCGTATCGTTTGTAGTTTATACTAACTGTAGCTGATTTAGCTTGGGTGCATTAAGTGAAACAAACCTCATTTGAGTTTATAAATAAATTAATTGCTTATCAAACATTGTACAACAAAAAAGTTCACAACACCCATAAGGCCGGCTAAGTGGTAATCGATCTTGCCCACCAAGAGTTTCGTACGAATTTACAGTTTTTCCTGAGCTACTCCCGAACTTCAAAGACAATCTTTTTATTATTCAATAACACATACCTTAATTCCTGACGTTGCAACGTTGCTAATTAAGGTAATTATATTATATTTAACAAATAATTGCGACTCGACCCGTTTAGTATCTATTAAGGAGAATGTCTCTTTGGTATCTATATATGTATGAGCATCGCGAATCATTAAAAAAATACTAATATTGTTATCTTATCTTATTCTTGATAAACATGGAGCAGATTTTGACACGCAGTAAAATACTACATTTTTTGAAAGCGTTCAGGTTATTGTGTCACCAACCATCGATTTAGGACTTTCAACCACTAGCCGAGTTAAAGTATCTGAAACGTTAGTCACGATCCAAAGATTAAAATTGTACCTACTCTTTGAATCCAGTGGCGGATTAGCGACCACTTATCAGGAGTAATAAATGCTACGGACCTCGTCCATTTGAGGGCCCCACGCACCAACGCTTTATGATCGTTAAAAATATATCGATTTGCTTTACGGATTCCTTCGTCTCTCATAATCACCTACTCTAGTGGTAAACATTCTCTCTCATTATTAAATCGGGTTAAAAATCAGCTAAGAACCACCAAATATCTGAGCCAAATATCTTAAGCACACGACTTTGACGATAATTGAGAACAATTTGCACAAACATGTCGATACTTTATTGTATGCATCATCAAACCAATAGGTCCCTACCGAGGGGCACGGGCCTCTTGACTGAGGAAGGTATAGGCTTTACTCTACCACGGCGGCCAAGTCTCGATTGGTGAAGGCTTGCAAGACTATTGGCTGGTCTTCCTATCAGAAGATTTTAAGCCGCCCTAAGGCCTCCGACTAGGCTTAACGACTGCCACCTATAGACGGCAGCCAGTACGAACTGCTGAACGTGTGTTGCGAAGCACGGAACCGTTCGGAAAATACCACTAGCGTTAGTCACAGACGGTCACCTTTCCATGCGCTGAACGCGCCGTATGTTGGTTAACCTTCGTGATCGTTTAAGATCACTCGGGCAGCCCTACGAGCGATTCTAATTGTATTATTTTTATTAAATAAAAAAGAAACTTTTTCAATTATTTAACTGTTTAATACCATAAAGTTGATAATCTAAAGCAAACCAAGGGTCCCTTAATATAATTAGCTACAGGCCCCGCGCTGGCTTAGTCCGGCACTGATTGAATGCGATGTCGCCGAGATTATCCAGCCTGACTGGACATCACATTTTCACAACGGGCGACATTACACTGAGTGACGACTAAAAGGAGGCTAAGTTCGGCATCACGACGTCGCTACTCAACTTTCGAGCGCAGCCGTTGTCGATTAAAAATCACTTGCGACAACACCGGATTGATCGATGTAGCCCTTGGCATTTGCACGTATTTATAACTAACTGTTGTATACATCTAATACGACGAAGACGGATCCAGGGCGTATTTTTAGGGGACTCTGCCTACTCTATCTAATAGGCAGGTTGGTGATTTGATGAGTATGTAATACGCGTAATTTTATGAATAATTCATTGGTTGAAGATGTTTATTCAAACAAAAATACAGAAGCTAGTTTCTGCCAAACAAACTTTGTCTGGATGCGGTCCGTTACCTAGTTAATTCCAATGAGGTATCTTTCAATTGAATCATTCGATCTCGTGGATTTCGCTTCAGCAATTTTCCGCCCCAGCGTACCGTACTATGAAAGGTTTTCGCGACAATATTGGTCGTTCCAGTGTCATTCGACCTCGTATTCGCTTCAATAATTATTTGCCCCAGCGTACCACGCTGAAAGTTTTTCGCCACAACGTTTGTCGCTACAGCGTCATTCAAAACTACGTACCGGACCACTGCATAACAGTTTGTTGGCAGATGTTCTTAGTTATTCAATTTAAATTACTCTTATATGCTAGGTGCATACAAATACTAAAATAGATATAATTTGAAAACTCCCTACATACCTTCTTGCTAATAAAATAGTCTCTACAACAACATCGTTTAAGAAACATCTCCACTAACATCTTTTTATGTCGGCACCCTTATGTAGCGATGTGGCACAGGACTTCTCTCAGAGAGCATGGACTTAATTACCTCACGTACCCATCGCGGATTGGCGATTTCAATCGCTGAGGTATGTGAGCACCTCAGACTTTCATTATTATTATAACGTACTTGCTTTACCTATAATTTGCGTGCTACAGGATTTAAGGATCCAAGAGGTTACCCAGTTAAACGAACTTGGCTATCCGGTAAAGTTGTGCTCTACAAGTTCTTTACGAATATTTAAATTCGTCTAGCATACGAATCTGTACTAAATAGAGCAATATTTTTTTTCAGTACCTACTTAGTTGAGTAACGATTTACTCGAGTCACGCACTCAGCACACCTCATGTACCCGCCCTGGCTCCACCACTGACACGCTAAAATAGATGACACACATAGTTAGCGGACGACTTGTTAAATTGACACATGTACAAACTGATTAACTTAATGCCACCAATTAGCTGGTGCAAGTGTTTGATCAACGTACGAGTAGATAGGTACTATGACTTTTATGTTATGAATTAGGCCAAAGCATGGGTACGTTCAGCTTCAGACAGGTAGGCCAACGATGTCAGAAACGTAACTAGCGGAATTCCCCGGTTGTCTTTTAGTCAGATGCCTTTTAAATCAGCGTGGAGTATAAGTGCGTTTTTTGCTGCGCCAACAACCGTAAAACGAGTAGCCTCTTCGTAATAGCCTTAACATGAGAGCGGGTTAAAGGCGACCGCACGTGGATAACCGCCGTGACCGGCGGCACATCAAAGCAAACACTCGTTGGAGCCAATTGTGCGTGCCAGCGCGCGCGCAGCTTAGTACAACATGTTATTATACGGTTATAGGACTCACCCGCCGCCCTCGCGGCCCAGCGGCTCGGCCCTTGCCTCTAACGCACCTATCCTCGGGGAAACAATAAAAAATAACCATCTGTTGGACCACAATCGGGATAACGCCTGCTGGGTCAGTAATTGACCGCCGAAATAGTGTAATCGAAATTCAACTTTTTTACTATGAGACCATTAGGGAATGAGTAAACAGTATTTCAATACAATTACCTAGTTGGAATTGTGTTATGGGTTAATTCCATCCACACATCCGTTATTTAAGTAGGTATTCAAAGCATCGTGCCCACTTTTAATAAAAAAATATTCTGTGCTTTTTACACTAGCTCTAGATACAATATGGTATTAAAAAAAATATTGTCCGTTTGCATTATTTAAACATTTGTTTTTTTTTTGTAACCTTTGGTATTTGCTTACCCCTCCTGACTAGAGCAACGCCTGCAAAAAATTCTATACACCTAAGAAAAAGGGTTATCATATCGAAGTGTGTGTAGCTTCTTAATATTGTTAATAGCGTAATCTAAATCAATTTCCTCAGCACCGGTGAACCCTTTAGTCGAGGCGTTACAGACATTATATCCATATTATATCTTTAATAGTGTGTAATCGTGGCCTGCATCTCGGGCGCGCGCCACCTGTGCTGCTCCAAGGGCATTTCTGATTTGATTTCGACCACCGCTATAGGGTTATGAACCATATTCATTATCAATTTCCTCGCTTACAATGCTATGATTCGCTTACGTAGAACAAAGAAACAATATAAAAGGGTAAGATAATTTCAAACGATATCTGGGTTTAGAAATACCTATATAATGACGTTGTCTAGTATATAGTCATCATCATACACTAGGTACGCTGGGCGATATCTATTAATAAATGTAGAGACAGGTGAAAAACGCCAATGGTTTGTGAGGTTAAAGTCTTAAACTGGAAAACAGTTGCTCATATGTATTTTATTATTTAAGTATTTATTTTGTAGCTATCTAAGTATATGATTGTTTAAATATATGTACTTTGTATTATGTATGTAATTATAAGTACTTACATTCTCGCAATCTACCGACTATATTCTTAATGCAATCCACTCCATCTAAAGGTTGTCTGGAAGAGATCGCTCTAAGCGATATGACCCCCAATTGTATACCTAACATTACTTACATTTAAGAAATCATGGTTGTATTCATTTTTCTGGTTGTGCAATTAAGTTTTCTCTATACGAGTATCTATCTACCTAAACAACCTCGTTGGAGTTCGATTGGAATTGGAGACCACCTTACATGATTTGTACAAATGGCCTCAGTTGCCGTATCACAGTGTATCACAGTTTGTGACCAGGACAATAAATAGATTGAGAAGTGTGGAAGTTATTGCGACGATTAAACGGATTCGCAATTTGTGTGATCTCTGGGTGACTAGAACGTGGACTTAAAAGAGTAGAGCAACGGAACCGGTGTAAGGTGTAATACATAAGAATAGTCTCTAAGGCACTGGTGAAACCCTAAAAACCGTTTAGTAGTTTACTCTTTTGTCGTTGATTGTAGAAACAAGTGGGAAACAAATGTTGAAAAAGAGCGTGGGAACGTCGGTCCGTCTGGGGCGCCCATCTGTCTGCTTCTCGTTGTCACATCACAAGAAATGCCTTGTAAAGTAATTTAAATCAGGTGGTGGAGGTTGCAGAATAGTTTGTTTTGTCACGTGCTCAAAACAGTATAATAGCTAATGCCTTTCGGTCCATTGTTGTTCCGGTTGGCGTTAAAGTATAGAGCTGCGCGGCTGTGGCGCAGGTGGCGCGCCCAGCTTAGATCCTTTTCCTCGTAAATGAGTGCCGATTGTTCCAACTTTACGGTTATTACTTAACTCGAATAGGCAACAAACATTTGTTAGTGATTTTCTTTGGAAACAGTGCCCTGACACGTACCAAAAACAGATGTTGGGATCTTGTCTTGTCCATCATTCAGTATTGACCTTAGAATGTGGTTGACACATAATTTATATGACATAAATTATACTTTGCATACCTATGTAAGCTTAGAATTTGGTTGGGTTATATATAATATAATACAACAATCGAAATTACAACCTCATTAATTCCAACAACGGTAAAGTGCGCCAATAAACAATGCTGGGAAGATGACACAGAGCCTACCATCATCAACCGATCGCTCGAAGTCGTATCGAGTTTCGTGGATAAACTATTAATTATATGAGGAACATCAATCACTGGGAGGTCAAAGCTATCGCGGAAACCATCTAATCTTAAGCACTTTTTATGTTTATAGGTTAGATTTACATTAATTTAAGTATGCAAGTGTAACGGCGACGTTGGTGGGCGCCGCGCAGTTGCTGCAGGCGGATTATTTGACGGACTATTTATAATGTAGAGCTCGCAGACGCGAATGGCGGCTGATGGAATCTGCTTCTTTGTCATTGGAGCAACCTGCTCCGCCGGGTTCGATCTAAGAGCACAATGTACGGTATAACGGGCCAGCTAATTAGCCGCCATTCGGCTAGTGAGCTATGCAGATATGCCGCCGCCGCCGACCACTGATCGTATTAATTTCAGATGATAGATTACTAGCTATTTTATTACTTATTATTAACAATATCTACAGGTTAGTGAACCCTTTTAAAGATGTGAACAATTCAGCCGCGTTACTTCGAACGATTACTGTGGGAACTAAACATTTAGGGGCAGGCGTAAGCGGCAGTAAGTAGTTTGTTTTTTTTTATATCCAGTAGGTGCGGTCTCTTCCTCTGTGTGTTTTTGTGTCAAGTGGCTCGACTCCGGGGCAGGTGTAAAGAGTAAAGTTTCACACGGGATATGAAATCCCCAAATAATGCGTTAATATCCAGTTCCGCTCGATACTTTACAACTTTTAACGTCCATGACAAAAATAAGGATTCATTGTTCCTTCGTCTAGACAGATTGTAAATAATTTTGACATTTGATATTATGAAATTTAGTCAATTTTTTTGGTGCATAGTATTTTATGTACCTACTAGTTATAATAGGCGTATTTATGTTTTATAGATATATGTTTGAAATACAGTCGACCCGAGATCAACCTTTAAAATTTGTTGTGCTAAATAACTTTCAACGAACCTAACTTTTATTTTTAATTTAAAATATTTTGTGCACTTGAGTAATTTCAATTAAGGAGAGCCCTGTAACAAAAACTCATAGTGCAGTATGCGTCCCTCCTATTTCTTGCTTCTGAACAGTTCAATTTAAATCACATCTACCTTTACATTCGTGCTCTCTAATCAGTTACATTATGAGCGACTTTGGTGCATGAATGAAACAATGAAGTTTGACCTACTGTCGGCGGTACAGTTGACAGCTAATCGAACTTTATATTAGCGTTGCTAAGTTGACCTTTATGCCACTGAGTGTGCACGCATGTAAAGGTTTAAGACCAGTCTATTATTAATAGATACCATTTATAAGTGAGGCAAGCTTAAGCAAGTACATTCCGCAACACACAACACATCCACATCCTGTTTTCTCACGACGACAGGTAGCAGCTTCCGTTTAAAGCCTCTGGCTCAGTTGGATTTTAAAATTTCTTACAATAACTCTAACTGTATCACGCACAGGTACAAATTACTGCGTGGGAGAGAATCTATTCAATTGCCCTTCCTCACCTTTGGTTGGAGATTAATTTTATCTATGAGTTTGATACTAGCAGAAAGCTTGGTGCATGGGATCCTGTGGTACTTAACCACAAGTCCCCATGCACTAAAGTTACTTTGTTCAGTTGTTGGCCCATTAAAGGATAAGCAAAAACTTGTCAGTAAAAATAAATTAACATACTTAAAATGCTTCAAGGCGGGAAAAAATTCTTATTGCAAAAACTTTTGCATATGAGTAGCTTTTTTCGTTGCATTAAAATATTTTAAGTCGTTAAAAACTAAGTTCTCTCGTCCGTGTGAATATAGAACAAAAAAAGTACGCATGATTTAAATCGTAAATCTTTTAAAATTTAAATTAGAGCTGGGTCACATGCAAAGTGTAGCGCGTTGCATATGCAATTTTTTAGCATAAGTAATTCAGGAAGTGGTTCGCAGGTACCTATGAATTGGAACTGGATCTCGTGTGTGAAATGTAACAAGTTGCGGACGCGGATGAGAGCAAGGGGAACTTCCATGAGACTCTGCATTATAGTTTGTTTATTTTGGATTGCGCCCTCGTACGTGTTTTGACGTAGGTACCTATGTGTCAGAGATTTATAAATTGTTCATATACATATTGCTATTAAAAGTCTTATTAGTAATGGAAGTTTATTTAACAGTAAAGTAACTTATATATTATACAAACATTATGATATCTTAAATATTTATAATAATAATAATAATTAATGATAAAAATGGAACTAAACCTAAAACATTCTAATTTAAATAAAATATTTGAGCCAGATCGCTGTCGGGCGGCAGAGTACCAAGAAGGCTGGCGGCATTGCCTCGCTGTATGGCTAGGCTTATCCTTTGGCCAAAGTAAGCACCAGCCCTCGGGTCTCCTGAAGCGTCGACTAGGCGCGACGAGATCTCCTTAAAGAGGAGTCTCGCCTCCGGACCCCATGGTCCCAGAGTCTCGACTCCGAAAGGCACAAATATATAGCCCTGCCCTATGGCTGCATATTTGTGCCTCTTATTCGACTCTGCGTTGGACGCTGCCGCCCCTGCATGATATGGGACTGTGCAAGCGTATCAACACAAGTTGCGTCCCAGACCAGCGACCGCCCATTCTTCCATAGAATGAGAGTCATTCCGTCAGGCCTCTTGCCATCGTCGCGCGCAATCCCAGTGGGCTCCAGGACTGCAGGCACGCCTACGCTGGCAAGAGCCCGACGGATTATGTCATTCAGGGCAGCGTGTCTAGACAGACGTCCAGCGCTACGGCAGCATGCCAGGCCATGGTGACCTAACGCATCGACGCCTCCACCGCAGCGGCAGCGATGTGGCTCGTTAGTCCTGGCTCCCAACCTCAGACCAACTCCCAAACTAAATGTGGTTCTCTCTAAGAGAGTACCTATGCTCGCCGATGGGAGGGCCCTCAACCAGTAGCCTGATTCAGGCTCGCAGCTGGCTAAGAGACGAGCACGCTCCGCGTCGTCGCCTGCAGTTTCAAGGAGTTCTTTACGAACCCGCAACCCGCATGCAGAGCGGCTCGTTCCAAAGCCTCTGCGATCCCAGAATCTTTGGAATTACCTGGCTCGGACCGGCTGCGTCGGTCCAGGTACTCCTAGCCTCAGCTACGCACGCGACCTCTACGTCTCCAAGAGACGGGGGAATAATTTTACCAATGAGGCCGATCGTGCTATGAACTGAGGACAGGAACACCGGGAGGGCCACACTTGATGCCGTTCTTATACCCAGGCCACCGTGACGGATCGGAAGTGTGGCCTGGGTCCAGCTCCTAGCCTGTAACAGGCAATTTAGAATTTATTTTATAGTAGTTTTGATAAGTTCGTCGAGACAAAGTAAAAGATCTAAATGATTCCAAAGGGTTGAACACCTTAGAGCATACGTGAATTTAGGGACAAAAAGGCAGAATTTGATGATCCAGTAAGCCATGTGCGGAATTATCTCCTTGAGACGATAAGGGTAATAAAATATATATTTTTTTATTTATTTAGAATCACCAAACAGAAAGTTACACTGTGACACTTCAGTTAAGCCTAAGTTAAGTTAAGAGGTGATCACAATACACAATATTGTTAAACAAAAATAATCCGTTTTACCCTCTTGACTTACCTTAGCACCATACAGATAATAAAACTGGTTTTAGTACCACTTCCCCGCACATTCGTTTATCAAAACCAGGAATATAACATTTTCCTATTTTGGCAAGGTAAATCGTGGGTTGATCAAGTGTTTGGTTAGGTTGTAAGTAGTACAAAATTGAACAATCCTTCGCGTAGAGACTGCAGTGGCGATCACGATCGTATCGGCTATGGCGGTGAACTTCCAACCCCTCAACAGAAATCGGTGATCTATTGTTTGCCGAGAGAAATGAAACGAGAAAAAACCCGGTTCCCAAACGATCGTGAGAAATCGTGAAATGTGCTCGGCATTCAGTGACGCTCCGACAGAAATCAATAAATATCGTATTACGCTCGGATAGCCATCGCTCTCAAGATGCAGGGTACTTTGGGGTCATGTATGACAAAAGAAGGGAGTGAATTGAATATATGAATGGGTCAAGGTTTCGTATGGGCACTTCATTGATTAAATCTAAGGCGAAGTACAACATCTCTGTCCATGAGGATAATTATGTCTGTGGAGTTTATCCAGCATTAATACGTTTTTGTAGAGTTGTAGCATAAAATAGAGGTTTGCTTGCGATTATTTCTCCTGTGTGCCTGCGTTCTGTTGTAAACAAAGTGCATGCCTTGCGTCTAGATTTACGATGCACTGCGATAATTGTGCAGTAACAATGGCTAGACAAGACATGCAATGCGTTTGAATTATTTGTCGTGAAAGAGATGGAGCGGGTGGCAGCGCGGCGCAGTGGCGCGGCGCTTGCGCAACGCCGGGCGGCGCGTCGTCGCGCGCGGTGTGCCCCAACCTAGCACTGGCTTGAGCTATGCCTTTCTACGAACACTCTATCCCGTACTTGCAAACTTTGACTGAGAGTAATAGCACACAAGTTCGAGCTAAGTTTCGCGAGATAGAGCCGAATCGCGCGCCGGCCTCGCACCGGTGCCAGTTGCTCGCCTGACTCATGCCCATGGATTCCTGTTTACAATTACTACCACTGTACTACCACCATAACATTATGCGCAAACGATCTGCCAACGCATTGTCTTTGAACTTACTGCTCAGCGGTAAATGTTAGCGGTGATTTAGCGCCATAATTCGTCGGCTTATTAAATTTATTGTGGCGTGATGACGACGGTGTTGTCCGTGTGGGAACTCGGTGACAGAGTTTAATTACATTCATATTCATAACTTTATAAGCTTATAATTTGTAGATACCTACTGCTTACGAAATTTTATTTGCTTAGCCTAGGTAATCAAATATCTGGTTACTAGCTATACATCGTCCTATTCTATAAAGCAACATAGTAATAATTGGTCAAGATAAGACACGGACATAAAAGTAATTATAACGTTTGAATTGCCATATGCGTATGCTGTGACATCTACAAGTACCTTATTAGAGCTAGGAACATGGTTCTGGCCAATAAAAATAATTTATGTGTATCGGAGCAAGTGACCGAAGTGGGCCGTCGGCGTCGGCGCAGCCCCAGCCGCCGCGCCGCCGCCGGGCTCGCGGGCTCGCAGGTATGGCTATGGGCCACACTGATTTTATTGCGATCTTGATTAATATTTATGATTCAATTCTTTGTCCGGCTCGTGAAATACATACGCCTCGTGGTGACCGTCCAGTGATAAATAACTCTTTAATATTAGTTCAATTCGCGACGCATCACTAGTGATTTGTGCATTTTAGAATCGTTAAAATCAATATGTATGTGTAGGTGTCTATGTCAATGGCCTATAAATAATAATACAATTTAGTTCGGAGAGGTGTAATCAAATACTTGAAAATACTTGATGTCGTATATTTTAGTTACTCGTTGCTTACTTAAGTACTTTGAGAAAATGAAGAAGCTGACCTATGAGTGAACAAAGCTGTATCTGTTCCTGAAACACCCCAACTAGTGTTTGTGCAGGGACGTTGGTTGTAAAACGCATTGCTGGAAATAAACGTAAATGATATTTGCAAGATTTAGGGTGGAAAAGGTAACACATCCTTAATAGGGCATTGTATATAATATAATGGATATCCTTAATGAATAGTTTCTGCACACCAGAAGATTTGAGATTCCAAAAAATGCTTGCCAGATACGGGGTAAAAAGTAGATTGAGCATAAAAGGCTAACATTAAAGATTATTCAAGTGAAAAAAAAAATTGGCATTAAAGGTAGTTTTTTTGAAAACTTCCATGATAGAGTCAGAATTTGAATAAAATTTAAGATATTTTGCTTCTTTTAGTTCCCTGCGCAAATTCATTATGATAAACTTCAAAAAAAGTTCTTTTACATTTTAAAGTTATTTTCAATTATTTTTACACATCACCAAGTGGCAATTTCGAGCACACATATATGAGTGAATATTATATAAACATATTTGAATGAAATTCAGAAACAACCATTTAGGTAGGGAAAAACTTGTAAAACGCAAAAACTTGTAACTCGGTTTAATGGGTTTTTTTCTAAGATAGGTTCTCGCTAATATCTTGTACGAGTATCTCCATTAATGTTTTTAAAATAATAGGTCCAACAATTGTAAAAAAAATTCAGTATACAGTATAAATTATAATTAAGTATACAGTATAAATTAAGTATGCACTAACCCGGACTTGGGCCCCGTGGTAGTGGCCCCGGGCCTCTTCCTGCGATACACGAAGAGGCCCGTGCCCCAGCAGTGGGGACATACATGAGTTGATGTCGATGCCATTGCAATTTTAAAAAAGTTTTTTTTCTATCGTTCTCTATATTTCCGATATAATAATAATATGACAGTAAAAAATCACTTATCAGTTAAGTTTTAGAGATTTCTAAAACCAAATAACTTGCAAAATATTTCTTACCCCGTTCGACAGAGCGGATTAATGTAAACTAAATGTAAAAAGAAAAACTTTTGATCACTTTAACCTTGTTCTATTCAGAGTTCATATTTACACAAACTATACCAACTTACGCTGTGGCTTAGGAAGTCCATTAGAAACGGCATTTACCAAATAAAGAGCACTGTTTCATTGAACAACTTTCTCGAGTTAGTTTTGGGAGTAATCTGACGTGCACGAGCACGGCGACAATGTCAATCCGGCGAAGACTTAAACCCGAGATGCGAATAATTATTGTCCGAATACTTATGCTAATTCCGGGCACGAGCGCCGACCGTCATTAGAAAGTTGGACGCAGGCACCGGTCAAGTTAACCCGCTCGCAGTGCAGCCTGGTTCCGCAACAGTTCAAGGTGCATTGTTTAGATAAAAAAATAACTAGGTAGGTATTAGCATATACAAGAGTTATAAATATAAAGTACTAGCTGACCCCGCAAACGTTGTTTTGTCTTATTAATTAGCCCTAACCTATGGTCAGACCTACCAAATTTAAACAAAATTTTTAATAAAAATGGCTGGACACGTTTAGGTGTAGGTCGATAATAAACAGTGACACCAGATTTTTATATATTAGATTACGTTGGTTTTAAACTTATAATAGAACAAAAGAGGATTAATTCATTAACGGAACAACAACAGGTAGACATATTTACGTC
Source organism: Yponomeuta sedellus (assembly GCA_934045075.1). Lineage (NCBI taxonomy): Eukaryota > Metazoa > Arthropoda > Insecta > Lepidoptera > Yponomeutidae > Yponomeuta > Yponomeuta sedellus. Next base: position 14,059,818 of record OW203725.1, on the reverse strand, counting down.
AATGAAAACCTTAAAATAGGTACGAGTGAGTGTATTCTAAGTAGTTTCAATTAACATCGCTAGCTCGTTACGGAATCCTAAGCGTATGATACTATCAAGCATTCGAAGTTGAAGAAGCGAATGATTACTTGTTTTGATGCAGCGAGAAGACGCAAGCGCCCACCGCCGGACGGACGGTGGCTCGGCCATGACGTCACGTCACCAACAGACGCTCCCGTTTGGCAGATACGATCTGTGACCGGCCCGCGCCGCTGTCAGCGTACCGCTCTATTGTGATAGCTAGCCATGAACTGTGCCAGAAAGAAAAGTAATTACTCTCAACCGGTTATCACTTCTAGTCCGTAGCCCGTGCGTATCATGAGGAACCTACAGACAATCGAATCGTGATTTGAACGACCTTAATTTAATACGTTTTATTAATTAGATCGATTCTTGGGTCAGTGTCATATACCTACCTATAGTAAGTGTTATCAGCTTATGAGATGAGAGACAAGAATGCTGGTCTATTGTACTGTCGACAGCAACTCAACCTTTACAATTTTGTTTGACGTAGCGTAAATTTTACACTCGTAAACTCTAATGTTTACGAGTGTAACTTTTGATAATTTGGTACCGTTGTTGGCTGCCCCCAGAAGCTCTTAGTGCTCAATGTTTGTTAGCACTACGAATCTTATCTGCCCATAATTCCATACACCATATAGGTTGTTTGCACACATAATGTCTGTAGATAAACAATGTTAATTCCATACACAATCTGAGTTGCAATGACAAGTAAACATATGGGCGGGACACCCGGCGAGGCGGGAAGACGGCAGGGCCTGTTTCATAAAACTAAATTCATGGCTTATATATTCATTTTTTGAAGTTGCCCTATATTAATGACGTAGCTGACATAGGTCAAGCTAGTGCAGGCAGATAAAGATAAAATTCACAGATCGTGACCCGAGAGTGACCGATGACGAAAGGAGTCTGCGTCGTGATCGACGGTGCGCTCCCAAATCGGTCGATAAACACAGTCCACTAGGGCTTATCGTTTCAACTGGAATTCTAATTTCATATTATGTCCACTTGTGTAATCTAATGCCAACAACCTGTGTTCAGTAGCTGTTTGTGCAAAAAAGCGCTTATATTGCACGGATTTGCCTTCAGCATGTTAAGGGGCTTCCTGAGTTGAAGGAAGAAATCGATATCAACCCTTTGTATGTACCCACTGCTGGGGCACGGGTCGCTTGCTGCATCGCAGTAAGGTTAGCCCATACTCCGCCACGGGAACCAAGGCCGGTGATTGTAAGATAGTGGCGGGCATTACTATCAGAAGTTATCGAGCCGCCCATAAGGCCTCTGACGCCATTCATGACAGCCGGCATCAACGGCTTAACGTTCGGAAAATACGCCACTAGCGGTAGTCACGGGGACGGTCACCCATCCAGCACCCGACCGCGCCTGTTGTTGTTTAACTCTAGTGATTGATTCCAATCACTCGATTCGACTAGGCCACGAGCGCTTCAAGCGAGCGAAGATAGAAATATATCGAGCGAATATGGGTAGAATTGTCGGAGAGGATGTCCCAGACGGACATACTTCGAACTAAATAATAAATGTATTGGAAAGTCCAAGATAAAAAGTACCCGAAACTGGCGTGCGACTAATGAATGATGATGAATTGTCAAACTAAAGTGTCAAATCTCATGGAGCCCCTTAAGTAATAGCACGCTTTAAATAAATAGATAAAAAGCTCGACATTGACAGGAGGAGTGCAATTGTTATTTTTTAGTATGTACCTACCCATTTTTTATTGTAATTTTTTATTTCATTACACTTTTTTTACAAGAATCTTAGTAGGTATCATGTGTTAGGACGTCACTGGTAAAGAAGTAGCCATATACTTCTTGTAATACATACATACGTACATACATACATATATACACACACACACATACACACCCTCACACACACACACACACACACACACACACCCACACCCACACACACACACACAAACAAACAAACTGTCACTTTCTGTTCATCAGTCAAGCTCTGTAGAACGAATAATACAATTTTATGTGATGATAACCGAGTCCACAAGTACAAGAATGTCCTTGATAAAAAAAAATTGTACTCATAAATACTTAATGAAATTATTAATACTCTATTCTCATTAATCGTAGCTTGATTCCTATTTTGTGAGCAAAAGTATCCGTAAATAAAATAATACCGGCAAAGCATTGTGTTGCAAATAGGTAGCCAGATTGAAGCTGACCGTGACGGGCATCGATCGATTATCCAGTCACAGGTTCTTCCTAACACAACAAGCCGAGTTCAGTTAAAGAATATTTGACTATCACACAAGGTTTATTTCCTTTGTTCCCGATGTCCCCCACTATTTGTCCACCACTGGCGGTCATCGAGAAAAAAAGTTGCGATGTCCACCAGTGAGGGCCAACCCAACCAAAATCCTCCCGTTGACCACCACTGGTGGACATTGGGAACAACTTAGTTGCTTTGTCTTCCGGTGGTGGATATCGAAACTGAACATGTCTCATTGTCCCTCACTGCCTAATTACTTATACATGTTTGTATATAACTAAAGTATTTTCTTTATATACGTGGGGACACTCAGAAAGTTTTGAGAAACTAAAAAATTAACTTCTATGAAAAAAATATTTTTATTAAATCTGTTCAAAGAACTCTCCACCAGCCTCTATACAAAGTTTCATGCGTCTGAACCAAAACATTTTTCCAGTCCTCCGCAGACACCTCTTCCACGGCCTTCTCAAACGCTGCTTATATAGAATAATAATAACTCCACCTACGTCCTCAAGGCAAGATTAAAAACAAGTTAATTAGCCGGTCAAACAAAGTAGATCTCACCTCGATAGCAAGGCGCGTTGTACTACTGCACCGTAAATAACTAAACAGATCCAAAGTTTTTGTAGTATAACCTAAGCCGTCCAACTTAACTGACCCGTACTTAACATTCACAAACACTTAAAAATTAACGTTAAGTAGGTATGTGCATTTAGGGTTCTGTCTGATGACTTTTTTATTGCGCTTCGGTTAAGGAATCACTAATAGCCAATGAATGTTTGAGTGACATTAGTGCGATCATATTGTTACGGGCTAGGGTTCCGGATCTGGATGTAAAACGCCAATGACAACTTCTTAGGATTTATTCACGCAGGGTCTGGTCTGCAGGTCTTCACGACACGAAGTCCACACGTAGATTCCAATCGCAGGTCCAATCGAAGTCCAATAGTATCGCTGAGGTCGTAGGTTATCGCTCGTATCGCAGGTATGTTCGCTCGAAGTTCACTCTTCGCTATTCCAAACGGAACTGACAGCGCGCCGCGGCGGCCGCTATTTATATCCGCCGGCCAGGGTTCTAGAACATTCCCGTAACTACGTACCTACACTCGGTACACGCGGCAAGGTCGCTCGAACAGTTACTCATTTAAAGAGTTTTGCACCTTACGCTAGTGGACATACGAGTCATTATTGCTTGCAGCGTTTATTGTTTACTAAAACGCAGCATGCGGCGACTATTCTAGATGGTTCGGGATAGGACCGCGACACTGCTCCCCTCTTAGAGATGCTCGTCCCGAGCATCTTCATTACTGCCGTGATAAGGAGCTAAGCGGTCGATGTGAACTACTTTTTGTGCACCTCTTGGCTGCCGTTGAATTCGGTACGTCACGTCATTTAACAGAGTTACCACTTTGTACGGTCCCTCCCATCTTGTCTGCAATTTCGGAGATTTTCCTTTTCGTCGAGTTACATTGTGAAGCCAGACTAGTGCTCCTTCTTCGAAGCCGCTTGTATTTGCTCGGCGGCCATACCTAGTCTTCATCTTTTCACTCGACTCCAATCCGTTTTCCCGTACTATGGCATGAATCTCTCGCATTTTCTCACGTAACTCGGAAATGTAGTCGTGTAGAGAACGTGAGTCGTCAGGAGGGCCTCCAGTCAGCAGATCTACTGGTATTCTCAGTTCTCGGCCAAAATTTACACGCGCCGGGGTTACCTTCGTGCTTTCATGTTCTGCCGTTCTGTAGGCCAGAAGAAATGGCGGTATGTATTTGTCCCAGTCTCTCTGGTGCCTGTCAACGACTTTTGCTAAATGTCTCTCAAGTGTTTGGTTAAATCTTTCTACCATGCAGTCAGATTGAGGATGATATGGGGTGGTCCTAGTCTTATGCATTCCCAATATTTTGCAGAGTTCTTGAAATACTTGAGACTCAAAGTTCCTGCCTTGGTCGGAGTGTATTTCCAAGGGCACACCAAACTGGCAAACTACTTCCTCAAACAACTTGGAGGCAACAGTCGTGGCTTCTTGATACCTCTGGCCATTTAGTGAAGTAATCCATAACTACCATGAAATACTTATTTCCTGATTCCGTTACTGGGAACGGTCCAGCCACATCAACTGCAATGCGTTCCCATGGCGCACCAACGTTATAAAGTTGCAGATTTCCTCGGCTTCTAGTTGGTGGGCCTTTCACCGCGGCGCAAGTAGCACACTTGCGGCAACAATCTTGCACATCTTCTCGACAATGGAGCCAGTAAAACCTTTCTCGAATCTTTGATAAAGTCCTTTTTACGCCCAAATGTCCACCTGACACGCCGTCATGTACTTCACGAAGGACATCTTGTACCTTATCTCTTGGGACAACTATCTGAAGATGGAACTCTCTGCCGTTAGGTTTCTCACATTTTCGGTAAAGTATTCCGTTCCGAAGAATAAAACTGTCCCATTGAGCCCAGTATGCCTTGGTGACAGCACTAGTAGGAGCCACTTCGCACCATCTTGGCTTGTCCTCGCCTCGTTTCTTCCATGCGACAATGAGCCGTACATCTTCGTCATCTTCTTGTGCTTCTTTCATCGCCTCGTCTTCCCAAGATCTCGATGGACTCATTCTTGTCAACCTCAATGGCAGTTCCTTTGTCTCTTGTTTGCAGTCTTCCGGACACGGCCTTCTTGACAGATTGTTCCCATTGCATACTTGTGGGATTCTGGTTACCTGGGCTTTCTCCGCTCCAGCCAGTAGTCGCCTCGGAATCCTGGCTTCGTTTCTCTGATTCACAGTGGAGGCAGGAGCGTCACGCTTCTTTACGAACTCCTCAAAACGCTGCTCCATTTTGTTGAGGCGCGCACCCAGTCTGTCATCTGTTTTGGTCGGTTGCCTCTCCTTCTTAGGACACGTGAACTGCAGATGCCCTCTTTCTCCACACTTGTAACACATGGGCCTGGAGTTCCTCTTGGGCGGTGTCTTGATCTCTTTGACCTCCTCCTTAACTTCTCGAAGTTTATACCGGATATCATGACGCACAGCTTCAACTTCCAGGGCGTGTGCCAGAGCTTCTTTTAATGAAGAATGGTGGCGAAGCTTCACTGCAGCCCTAATTTCAAGATCCCTAATTCCGTCGACGAAGGCTTGCAATATATTCGTATCCACCATTTTACTATCCGCAGAAGGGTACGCCTTTCGAACCAGCTTCTCAATTTCGAACGCCCATTGTTGAAGTCCTTCACCCAGGCGCTGAGTCCGGTCGCGTAGCTGGGCACGAAAAACGTGTTCCAGGTGTCGTTCCCCGTATCTAGCCTCAAATGCCTCCAGCAGATCTTTGAACTCGCTGCCTGAGGTGGGAAGTGCCTCCAGGACAGATAAAGCCGAACCTCTGAGCGCGACGGTGAGGGCTGTCAGGCTCTGTTCGTCCGTCCACCCGTTTGAAGCAGCGACAGTCTGGAACTGCTGTCGGTAGGCGACCCAAGATGTAGTACCATCGTACGGAGGCACCTTCGCTTTAGACCCCTGGCTTATGCTGACAACTCCGCTCGATGTAACTCCAGCAGCTTTTATACGCCGAACTTCCTGCTCTAGTCCAGTGAGGCCGTTTTTCAGACTTTGTAGTTCCTCCTCTAATTTGGTAACCCGTTCGGTCACTACCTCTACATTTCCATGTAGCTTAGCGACCGTATCGCTGAACTTTGTAACGGCAGATAGAATCGTCTGTTGGTCTGCCTTCTGTTCTTCTCGCAGGCCTCTCTGTTCTTCTTGCAGGCACTGCATCTGCTTGCTCTGTTGTTCTTGCATGCCCTTCAACATTGCCATCAGGCACGACATATCCAAAACCTCCATTGTACGTGACGGAGGTTTAATGTCTACGGTGGGCGCGGCCAGGTGGGAGTGGCTAAGAGGCGGAGCCTGTTGGTCGCTGAGTGGAACCTGGTAGTCAAGGCCGGTGGGCGGGGCCTGGCGCGCGGGGTCGGTGGGCGTGGCCTGGTGGGCGGGGCCAGTGGGCGTGGCCTGGTCGGTGGGCGTGGCCTGCGGGGCAGGGCCAGTGGACGTGTCCCTATGGCCGGTGAGCGTGGCCTGAGGGGCAGTGGGCGTGGCTTGGTCAGTGGGCGTGGCCTGGGGGGCGGGGCCAGTGGGCGTGTCCCTATGGCCGGTGGGCGTGGCCTGAGGGGCAGTGGGCGTGGCCTCCGCAGCACCTCTGGACCTGGTCCTCACTCCAGAAGTATCCTCTCTCGGAGTCAGTGGCATCTCCAAATCCCCAATTCTGACACCAAATGTTACGGGCTATGGTTCCGGATCTGGATGTAAAACGCCAATGACAACTTCTTAGGATTTATTCACGCAGGGTCTGGTCTGCAGGTCTTCACGACACGAAGTCCACACGTAGATTCCAATCGCAGGTCCAATCGAAGTCCAATAGTATCGCTGAGGTCGTAGGTTATCGCTCGTATCGCAGGTATGTTCGCTCGAAGTTCACTCTTCGCTATTCCAAACGGAACTGACAGCGCGCCGCGGCGGCCGCTATTTATATCCGCCGGCCAGGGTTTTAGAACATTCCCGTAACTACGTACCTACACTCGGTACACGCGGCAAGGTCGCTCGAACAGTTACTCATTTAAAGAGTTTTGCACCTTACGCTAGTGGACATACGAGTCATTATTGCTTGCAGTGTTTATTGTTTACTAAAACGCAGCATGCGGCGACTATTCTAGATGGTTCGGGATAGGACCGCGACAATATTATTCTTGCGATGTTATTTTGTAAACTACCTTCCTTATTGTTGACTTGCAATAAATTGAGTTATTGTTCGAGATAATGCCAACTGATTTGGGTCTTGATCTTAAATTGTTCTCTGCCTCATTAAACTTAACTTCTTTTGGGTAATGGATAAAATTTTTGATGTACTTAACCTCTGTAATAGTTATGTAAACAGACTTGGCCTCCGAATGGTGGCGTCGAAAGCCATAGTACAGGTTTACCTAGTTTGGCTTTTGACGTGTCTTGTAAATACGCTTTATATTAATAAGCTGATTATCTTAAGTGTGTTATAAAGCTGTTACGATAAATGTGTACTTGGAAGTCCGTTTTGAAATAAATTTCTTTTTTTCTTTTTTTTCTTTTTTCTTCCGGCCGGCGATGAAAACTGTATCCCTTTGAGCTGATTTTTAATTTTAGGGAATAAAAAGAAGTCACACGGAGCCAAATCAGGACTGTAAGGAGTGTGTGCCAAAACTCTGACCGGTGTGGAGTCCAGGAAGTCCCTCGTTTTGATCGCAGAGTACGCGGGTGCGTTGTCGTGGTGAAGAAGGGCCCCGCGGAGCCCGGTGTTCGGTCGCTTGTTGCTCAATTCAGACCAAACTTCTGGCATGCATTTTGTGCTATACCATTCAGCGTTGATGCTGCTTTGGTCTCGAAGTGGAATTGAAATTAGGTACCCCGTCAAAGTGAAGAAACTATCGATCAAAATTTTTCCTGCGCTCCTCGATCGCTTCACTTTCGTAGGCGTTGGTTCATTTTGAAACAGCCAAAATGTCGACTGACGCTTTGTTTCTGGATCATATTGATAAATCCAGGATTCGTCACCTGTCACAATGTCGTAAACGCTCCGTGACGAGCCAGCATCAAATTTTTGTAACATATCACGGCACCAATCCACACGGGCCTGCTTCTGAGCCTCGGTGAGGTTGTGCGGCACCCAGCGGGAAACTATTCTCCTTACGCGAAGGTGCTCGTGCAAAATCTTGTGAACACTTCCTAAACCAATTTGCAGTGTATGCTGAATTATTTTCTATCTTGAATTATTTTTTTTACTGCCAGCACACTTTCTTCGGTGACAGCCGTCGTAGGACGACCACTCTTTTGTTCATCCCCCAAAGTAAGACGACTGCGTTTGAACTCGCTATACCAGCGGTAGATGGTTGCTTTTGAAGGTCCTTCATCCATAAAAGCAATTCGAAGTCGATCAAATGACTCATCAGGTTTTAAGCCACATTTGAAATCGTAAAAAATCATAACACGAAAATGTTCTCGAAGCAGATCCATTTTTTAATGAGACAAGAAAATTTGAATTGGCTAGTTTTTTCTAAGGTTAACACGAGCAGTAGACATAATTAAAACTGTTTTTATACGGATTTATGCTCGTTTATTACATTTTTACAATTTTCCAACGTTTCGGCACTTTTTCAGGTGCCGTGGTCCCGGATGGCTGATGATGATGAGAGTGACAGAGTGAATTGGCTCTCACAAAATAGCGGAGGGAAATTTTAAAATCGAACAGTAGTATTTTTAATTTTAAATAATCGACGTTTTCAAAACAAATACAAGTGGCCAGTGTCTTATACATAAAAATTTTCTGAGTGGCCTGGTAATGTGTTTGTTTATGTGTCTGTTTTTGGATTTTAGTAATTGACTATTTACTAAAATACAAAAACAATGTATTTTTCTATTCAAGTCAAATATATTTCTTAGTTTTCATTTACTAAGAAATATATTTGATTTGAATTGAAAAATACACTGTTTTTATATTAATAAATACATACATACATACATAGTTGCGTAATAAATTGGTAGCTATTAAACCTTAGTGATCATTTAGCCTAATACAATGGTTTGTAGTAAAAAAAACGTAAATGAACCTAGTAGAAATTTTTCTATGGCTAGTAAGTTTTTGTAGGGGTAACATAGGACTCTTAGGGCCAGTTTCTGATTTGAGAATTTCGCTAAGTAAAAACTTAATAATTGTGATCAAAATAAAGCTATTTCCAGAGTCTTGTGAAAATATCATAAGATAGGTTATATGAAGGGAACTCAATTACTCCCTCGCTGAAATAATCAAAATTATACCAATAACAAATTTCAAAACTCGTCTCGTTCTCTAGAAATCAAATTATATCAAGTCCCTTGCCCACATGGATCTTAAGATAAGCATGAAAGAAGACAGGAAAAAACATAACTTATAAAATAAATGTAAAAACAAGCAAGGCAAGTTTTCATCAAAGAACTTTTCAACATAGACATTAGATATTTTTATTATAATTTAATTCGCTACTATTTAATAAGACACTGCTAGATTAGGAATGTGGCCAAAAAAATGTGTAAAAAAATAAGAACAGACATTAGTCAGTTTTTTATGGCTATGCTTTTGAAGGAAAGAGTTCACAATTTGTAGTCAATATGTATAGGTTCTTGTTCAGCCGTCGCGTCATCGATATACCGGCTGCACAATGCTCCACATTCCAGCCACTTACGCACGTCCCATTGACCTGAATACCTCCTCGTTCATAGGTGCCGGGAAAAAATTCTGAAAGGGTAAAAATATTGTATCAGAGCAGAGGGCTATTCGCGCACGGTCAACGCATTTACATTCCTCACGACTCGGGGTCGGCGTGTCGGGTCGGGTCGAAGCTTCCAAATTTCGGAGATAACGTGACAAAAAATTAATTGAGAAAAAATAAACACTTCCCTGTTTGTCGCTGTGATGGAATGGAGTATCATGTTCTTGTCCACATAATAGACGACAATAGAGATCTTGCACAAAAAAATGTAATCTCATTGAAGAGGCCATGTTAAAGATGATTATAAATAAAATGTCAAAATGTTCTACGTTTTAAAATAATTATAATATAACCTATAGAAAAATTATTCTAGTCACGTGGTAAAACGCCCCATATAAATCGTGCTCGACCAATGACATCACAAGGTCCACTTAACTCCTTATGATAATGATGTTTTTAAATACATACTTCAGTTTTCTCGCAAAACAATGTTTGTCTGAGTCTACCCTTATCAGGGAACGTTGAGTATTAAATGAAAAGACAAAATATTTTTTTCAGAGTGACTTCGAATTCGATTGACTATTTTACGGGAACAGTCTAACCAAATTATAAATTAAAAAAAGGGCGTAATAGTAAAAAAAAATAGTTAGGTACCCAAAATTATTTATTTTAAGCTTAAACAAACGATATAAGGACAAAAATTTATAAATATCGAAAAAGGTGTGATTCCAGGGTCCTTTATGGTCAGCTTAGGCCAACGCAATCGTTCTTTTATTTGTTCCCACTTATCGGAGGCCTAACTCTTATACATTTAATATATTAGAAAACATTTTTCATTTCTTATACTCTGAAAGTAGTGTTGTTTTGTTCTGATTATTGGGTGGAAAATGCTGCTTTCCTCCATAGGGAGGGAAAAACATACAAATTACTTCGCACCTAAGGGCGGGAATGAAGTTTAAAAATAGAACTACTGTCAGTTGTGAAAAGTTTTTGTAATAAATAGGCTTTTAAAAAAAACTAATTAAAAAAAATGCTGTGGCCATGTGAGTTTCTAAAAAAACAGCCAGTGTGAATTTAGCGCAAACTTCTTTGAGCGGAATAAGCCGCAACAATTACGCGGTGGGTTCCATATTTAAAATTTAAAAAGTCAACTTAAATTGGCGAGTACTAATCTGTTATAGTATCTGTGACGGAATTCAAAAAAGTAGGTAATAATCTTTTATGTTAAGATTTTAATAATTAAAAATGAGTTTTTATTTTCCTCATAATTATTCGAAATGAAAAGTAGAGTGTTTAACACGGGTAAAAGAATCAATTCCTGCTCGGACTATAGCCGCCCGAGCGCAGCGCTGCGCTCGGGCGTCTAAATACCTCGGGCATTGATTCTTTCTACCCTCGTTAAGCAATCTACTATTTCAACGTCATGGTATACTTAATTTGTATTTACAGTTTCGAGCAAAAGGTCAGAAATCACGAACACTTATAAATATATTATATAAACCAAATATATGATATATAATATAAACTATTACCAATATTAAAAACATATTTAGAGGCTAAAACCAATACTCCTGTTTCATATAATGAAAAGAACATTCTCTTAAAATTTCTCAATCGACTTCGAAGTCACCCCCGATTTTCCCCCATTTTTTTTTATTTTGCGTTTTATATGGTATCAAAGCAAAGTCACTCCAATGTAAGTTTGAAGCAAGATTCCATTTCTAGAACTAGTCCTAATAGACTGCTTCTTGGACTTATTCATATAAGCAGGTAAATTGTAAAGTTAGACACGAACTCCTAAGTCATGAAAAGGCTGCGGCCGGGTGTTCCGCTAATCAGATCAGAAGCTGAGTTAAAGAAATAGCCGGGAGTGAGCCGGGCAGCGGGCACATACAATAATGCACGCTCGCGGGCGTCGGGGCGCGCGGGGGGTCGCGGGTAGGGCTGCCACTTTTAAAAATTGTCAGGCTCGGAGATTTTGTCATACGTTCTCTTAATAACCCCTTACCGCACATTCCATTTATTTAAAACAAAATTGGATTTCATAAAATCTTCTCGATATATGAAACGAAAACCACATTTGCCACGATTTGGAGTTTTTCCTGTATGTGATTCCAGGCGGGTTCTTAGTTATTTTATTATGTGGCAGTTATTAATATTCCCCGACACGCCTACCTTGTAATGTGTGTCTTATACTCCTATATGATCATCTCATCGCTCACCGCCGGGTGTTCGTTCGATATGAACCCTTGTATGTTCCCACTGCTGAGGCACGGGTCTCTTCCTGCATTGCAGGGCGGTTAGGCCATACTCCACGATGGGGGCCAAGTCCGTGTTGGTGGAGGATTGTAAGACAGTGGCGGGCCTTACTGTCAGAAGTTGTCAAGCCGTTCATAAGATCTCTGACATGGCTAAACGACTGCCATTACAATGACATGATAGCTGGCACAAATGGCTTAGCGTGCCTTGCGCAGCACGGAAGCGCTCGCCAAAAATGCCACTGGTGGTAGTTACGGAACAGTCGCCCATCCTGTAGCTGACCGCGCCTGTTGTTGTTTAACTCAAGTGATTGATTCCAATCACTCGGTTCAACCACCGGGTGTAACTCGGATAATTATACATGTGCCATTCGAACCCGTTAACTCTGGGTCAAACCCGTACTATAGGTGGCAGCCCTGGTCGCGGGGCGGCCGGAGGGCGCGCGCCCGCCGTGGAGCCTCGCAGGGCAGATTAGTGCAACGTCGTGCACTTCAATGACTACCGACTGGTGCCTGCAGACCTACCAGTGACCCAGACACAGACACGGATCTGCCACTTAAATTAAACTTTTTTACGTGGCTTCTTTTGTGTCCCACTGCTGGGCAAAGGCCTCCACCAAGTCGGACCAGCCCTCCTTTTCCATCACTGTCCACTCTATTGGGTTAACTATTCTGATTCAAAAGTGTCAATATAGGTAGGTTCCCATTAATATGTATGTAGTTGACAGTTCAGAGTAGGTTAAATCGGAAAACTCCATACAATGGAGGTCCACAAGGTCAACGTAATAGCGCCCCTAATCTTTCCGTCTTTTCCCACCTTTTTTAATTGATAAAATGAATGAAATAATAAAAACAGTCTTATTTCCACATAAACAGTAGGTATATATTATACCTAATCGTATTTTAATACGATTCCTTAAAACACTCTTCTAATGCAATTTAAGTAGATTTTTTCCTCTTGTTCGCTGACTATTTAAACTATTTTTGAGAAGGATTTTAGTGGAATCGTGTTTTATAAATAGATAACACCAACCATTTTTACTTAGGGACATCAAAGTTGTTATTTTCAGAATGAATAAATTATCTGGAGAAGAAATTAACACAGAAACTTAACAATTATTTTTCTAAAAAAACTTTTGAGCATAGGCATAGTAACTCATTCTGTGAACACTTTTAACAAAAACTATCGTGAACATTACTTTTTACCAGCAGATTTATGTCTGTAAATACCAGAAATTTAGTTTTTGTAAATAATATGTGGTTGAGTATGGCCTAACCTTCCTCCGATGCAGGAAGAGACCCGTGCCCCAGCAGTGGGGACATACATGGGTTGGTATTGAAATAATATTTAGCTTTAACTAACTTGTTTTTGAACCGTTTCGGAGGTAATTTAGGGAGAATTGTTATAGAACTTTAGAAATAATGATGACGATATTCGATGTGTAACTTGGCCCTAACTGGCTTTTCTAACTCTATGGCATGCAGAAATGATCCGCTCGAATAGTCGTTATAAGTTACGTCAGGCTTTGTCTCAGTGTATCATCCGAGATAAGTGAGCGATTATTAGCTCTTAAGTAATCAGGCTATACTTGCCAAAGTTAGGCAATCTCTTAAAATCACCACACCACAATGTCCGACAAGCTCATTAACTTTTCTCAAAAAGTTTTTCAAAGGTATGAAAGCACAGATTACGGCTTGATCCAGCGATGATCCAAAATGTTGTATTTTTGGACGTAAACATAACATGGACAGAAAAAAAAGTTAACAAAAAATATGCTCCAGGTGAGGCTCGAACTCACAACCCCGGCATTGCTCACGAACACTGTCTTATAAGTACCGTGCGCTAACCAATTGCGCCACTGGAGCGACGATCGACCAGCCGAAATCAGGGTAGCGCCTCCACGCGGCCCTCCCGCCCCGCAAACCTCACGCCTCACCGTTTACGCCTACCTCTACGGCTAATACGATGATATCACGTTTTACGTAACAGTTCATTAGAATAATAGTTTTATTATGGATTTAACGAAACTATGAGTACGTATTAGAGTAATTTGTTTCTATCTATCAATTGATACGGATTACAGTCGTAAAAAGATTTATAGCCTGATTTTTATAAAAACACAATTCCTTGCAAAACTGCTTACTTAAATAGTCTAGGAAAGACGTACATAACCACAGATGCTTCTAGATATGTTTAGTGGAATCATCTTTTTATATACTGTATGTATGTACCTATGTATGTATGTATGTATGTATGTATGTATGTATGTATGTATGTATGTATGTATGTATGTATGTATGTATGTATGTATGTATGTATGTATGTATGTATGTATGTATGTATGTATGTATGTATGTATGTATGTATGTATGTATGTATGTATGTATGTATGTATGTATGTATGTATGTATGTATGTATGTATGTATGTATGTATGTATGTATGTATGTATGTATGTATGTATGTATGTATGTATGTATGTATGTATGTATGTATGTATAACACCGTAAGAGTTCTAAAAACGAATTAATGCCTCTGTAGTTGATAATAGTTTTCCGACTTTCTTGGTCATTTTCCAGCATTTTGCGTTCCGATAGTTTTTGTTGTTTTTTCATTGGCTACTAGACCTCGATCATCTGCAAGATTTGCTGATGTAAGTAGTTCAACTTAAGAAGGATTTCTGTTTCTTACATAATTACATCTTATATGATCCCTAAATGCCTAAACTAGGTCAAACCTGTACTATAGGCATCTGATGTTTCTTTTACAGTTTAACTTAATGTTGCTGGGCAAATGGACACTATTACAACATAACATAGATTATCTGAAATCTATGCATAGAAGATACAGCATTCGACAGCACATCAATCTTGGAGAGTGGGTAACAGGGGATCACTTTTTTTATTTTAAGCTACAGTAATCCCAAGTTTATGCCTAAATAATTAATGTATTATAATTAACCACAAGATACGTCCCTAATCTACAAAAACAAGTGCAATTATTCGTAAAACCGGCATAAACTTACAAGTTACAACAAGTTCTAAAAATAATGGGAAATGATCCACTGTGACCCGTGGATGGGTCACTTTGGATCTTTTCATGGGTGACAGGGAATCGCTTGGGGTACACTGGATCTATTAAAAAAAAGTTCAATAAAATACTACTTTTCTACAAAACTATTTATTTATTTATATTATAAGACAGCCTTCTATCAGTCTTATAAATAAGTTACAAAAGTCTAACAAATTATGCTGGTAATAAGAGACCTAAACTCATCAATATTTTGTTTAAATAAACAACAGCTTTTCTCCTTTCATTTCCATAAAGCTCTCTTTTCAATTCAAATAAACATATTTACGTCTTCAGTAATCATTAAAAAACATTTTAATAAAACATTGTTGATCCTAACTCAACTATTAAACATACATATACCTATTTACTCCTCGAGTAATCATTAATACAAACTTTATTAGTAACATTGTTGATATCTTAACTATTAAAAATAAAAATTGTCTGAGACTCGGTTTGAGATCAAATTAAATTAGATTAGCGTAAATTACATATACATATATATTGGCCTTTTTTGCATCTACCCAATGAGATGATTTATACAGCGTCCAGTGGCATCTTCACTCATACTAGTTGGGTGAAGGGACCACTCCGACGCTGTATTGCCTGCCTGGGACATGGTTTTATAGATGGTGTAGGCTTGCCCAGTACCTATACCATCCTGACAGCTTAGACAGCCTAGCCCACAGGAAAGACTAGTCAATACGTGCGGAGCCAACCAAGCCGCGGGTTTCCTCACGATGTTTTCCTTCACCGTTAGCGTGTGGCATTGCGAATACAAATTAGCAAATGTACGTAACTTTGAAATTAAACAAAGTCATTGGTACATGCCCGCACTCGGGATCGAACCTGAGGCTCTCGATTGCCAGTCCATGGTTCTACTCACTGAGCTACCACCGCTTGCTTCTTCTTTGTGGTACCAGACAACGTAGGTTTTGGTAAAATCATCTTGATATCATGCAGCGCTACCGTGCCAATATCTGGCACATTTGGCATATGAAAATTATTTGGCGTTTTGTCAGATTTTCTAAGAAAACTGACTTCAGTCTCATTATGTTTTTGACCAATAACTTTAGCCGCATAAAAAATTCGTTTTCGTTACACTTCGAATTCTACTTTAATAAAATCGCCTTCCACAGGAAAGCCTTTGAGTGCAGGAAAATTATCCGGATCTATCGTCATATTATTATCTTCTTCATCTTCAAAAGTTGCTTCCTCTTCAGAATAAATACTTATTTGATCTTCATCGTCACTAGAACTTTCTTGCAATTTTTTTCTTGTTGCAGCCTTTGTTTGTTTTTGTTTTTTTTTTGTATTTTTTGTTTCCCTCACATTTCTATTTCGTCTTTATTCGGTGTGTCAGTTACTATCATTGATTTCCCCTTGCGCCTCGCTGCTCTTCCTCCTTTGCGTGGATCCGCTTTAGGTAACCCTCGTAATTGAAATGGACTTATAAATTCCTTTTCAATCCTTGTGGACGTACCAGCTACAGTCGAAGATGGAGTACTAGCTGTCGCTCTCGTTGATTTGTCGTGCACTGGAGCATTTTGTATTGGCGACAAAGAGGTGGTTAAAGGCATTTCAGGTGTTTGTGGGATGTTTCCGGTTGGCGTTCGAGGGGGCTGCAGGACAAAAGGCAGTGGGGTTTTCATTGTTTCCCTGTCGTTATCATGAGCATCATTTTCAATAGATTGTATAACTTGACTTGTTCCACGACATGGTGACGTTAACTCTACCGATGATGGGGTTGGTGGTCTAATATTCTCGTTTTGCTCCTCAAAGATTGTTGGTTGTATAAGTTGGCTTGTTCCAGGACGCGGTAAAGTTAACACTGTTGATAGATAGATAGAATATTCTTTATTGCATGTACACCAAGGATGTTGTCGGATTGATGTTGAACTCATTTTGCTCCTCGAGGATTGGTCGATCAGTTACTTCACTAGGTGCAAAATCTAGGTCAGTAAAAACGTCTCTGTTGCAAGGGAATATTCCGGTGGCTTTAAAAGCGGCGCAAATGTTTGCAGGTATCATAGCTTTCATGTGGGCTTCCTTAACAGAACTGGCAACTTTATATATGGAAAAAGTCTTTCCGGGATGTCGCATCATCCAGCTGTCTACAGCCTTGTTATATGCAGTTTTAAAAGGCTCAAAAAAACCGACATCCAGTGGTTGTAACTTTCCTGTGGAATGCGGTGGCACTGTTAAAATGGTCACGCCGTTTTCTTTTGCCAGATTCAAGGCTTCTATGCATATATGTGATTCGTGATTATCGTAAATAAGCAAACTAGGGTTGTCTTTGCTGCTGTTTGTGTGGGTTATAAAATGTTAAATCGTTTTCACAAAGAGTTCTGAGTTCATCCAGCCGGATGTGTTGGCTAGCCTTAAGGTCCCAGCAGGAGCATCCGAAATCATGTGTTGTTTAAAGTGCACCCTTGGGAATATCATGAAGGGCGGTAGTGCATTCCTTAAATCACTAACTATGTAACAAGTAGTTGTTAACGTCCCTCGTTGTGCGCTTGTGACCTTTGAAACCTGTCTTTGTCCTTTGGCTGCTAGCACTTTAGAACTTTTTTGCACTGTCATGGTATTCGTTTCATCTAGGTAAAAAATTCAGGTTCCATTACCAAAAACAGCTTGCCAAGACATCACATTTTCTAAGTTATCGAAAAATAAACCAACATTGTGGCGGTTGAAAGATGTCACTCGACTCAAGCTGCAGCCCTCGGGAGTTCGCAATGATAATCTGTTATCTCTCTTTCTAAGATTGTATAGATATTCGATACCGGCTAGTTTAGTTTCGTGCCACTTTTCTGGCACTTTTTTGTTATTCAATAGTGCTACTTCATAAATCAGATTGCGAACGTCTGTGATAGTAAGTCCATAGAACATTAGACTGCACTTAAGAATGTAATCAACTATCTCCTTTTCTTCCGCGTCAGTAAATATCTTATGAACTGCATAATTAGGTGTTAGCCTCACTGGTTTTGCAGGATCAGGGTTTTTTGTAGTCTTGACATGGTATCGATATAACGTTGTATATGGAATAGCAGTCGATTTAGCCACAGATCTTATTGTTTGGCCATTAGATATAAGTTTTAAGGCGTTACTCATCTGTTCTTCAGTGTGAAGACCGATACTGGTTTTTCGTACCCGATTGCGAGGCATTGTTACCTACGAAGAAGTACAAAACCATTTTAATTTCACGCCTTATATAATTTCCACTTGGGTCACACTGGATCACAGTACACTGTGACCCAAATGAAAATTATTCACTGTGACCCATAGGCCGTTACGATAGAAAAAAATATTCAAAAATTAACTACTTATACCCAAGCCAAAATTGCATTACCCAAGACGTATTTAACAAATAACAAGTTCAAAATATACAACTATCATTTATTAAAAGAGTTGGGAATACGACAAATTTCTAAATTACGTAAAAAAAATACTTTCGTACTTACCTACTGACCTGCGTGTGACAGCAAGTGATTCCGCTCGGCGAGCGCGGCGGCGACTGGCGCGTGAGAGGGGGGTATCGACGAGCAGTAGCCACACGTTTGCTTGTGCGCGTAAAGCATCACACGTAAAAATTATAGCGAATAATCCCCTGTGCCTATGACCCGTGATCCGCTGTTACCCACTCTTCCCTACACGCATAATAGCAGATTAATTTACAGTGCCACTGAATACTCTTGCGGGCACTTACTCGCAACCTCGTGCGAATGCGGATGAATGAAATGAAGGAAAGTGGGCTTCAGTACATTTTCGCACAACATATCAATGCGGGCACTTGACTGTAACCGCTTAGTAACCGCTAGTGACCCTTGAAAACTCAACCCGCAGACAAATCGGACGAATAGACCGAGACAATTCGATTCAAACTTCTTTTGCAGCAATAGTTGCGTGTCTCCACTACTGATAGACGTCACCTATCTTGTGCATGGTATGGATGTTACCACCGAATTTGTATATACTCGTAATTAGGCTCATGTCACAACCATCATTAACTTTGCTTCAGCTGTATATACTATTCTGACTCTTGTCGGAAGATTAATCTTATTAACCAGATTTTTAACTTTTTTATTTCTTGTGAGATGCAACCTGCGGTGACACACTGGCGTCTTTCCATGTCACGCACACCAGCAGGGCCGCGGGCGCGGCGGCGATTACGGCAGAATGCCCTAGGCAGCGCAGAAACTCTGTCCTTGGGGACAGTTACCTATTTGCGCCGTTTGGCGTAGAGTCGAAGGATCCTTGGGGGCCCGAGGCGCGTTAACTTCAATCGGAAATAGCGACGCGCCTCATCGAGTTATCAGGCGACCGAAGAGCTGGTAGCTACCACCTCGGCTAGCGCTTCAGCCTGGACATTCAGAGAGGGAATGCTGCCAGCATTTTGGGAACTCTCTCCATCGCCAGCGGTGTATACTTTTTTGTACAAAGCTTTTTCTGTAAATATATAAATCCTGTAAAGTATTAATATTGTATATTATTATAGTTATAGGAAAATTTAGTAGTTTATTTAGTATAATTATAAATAAATAATTTATGTGGGTTATTTATTTATTATTTTATGTACAAAAAAACCTATATTTAAATAATAAACTTTTCTTATATTATAAAAAGATGCGCAGTATTGAACTTTGTATTATTTATAATAATGCCGGTGTTGCTTCTAAGTTATTTTCGATGTTTGGGATCGAGTTCTCCGGGAATGAGTTGTCCATGATCGGGTTGTCAGATTCAAAATTTCAGGGTTGACTGGGATTGAGTTGTCCGGGT
Organism: Yponomeuta sedellus; assembly: GCA_934045075.1. Lineage (NCBI taxonomy): Eukaryota > Metazoa > Arthropoda > Insecta > Lepidoptera > Yponomeutidae > Yponomeuta > Yponomeuta sedellus. The sequence continues at coordinate 14,040,144 of OW203725.1, read as the reverse complement.
CAAAATTTCAGGGTCTAGTTGACTGCGGTCGAGTCGTCCGGTCCAAAATTTCAGGGTCTAGTTGACAGGGATCGAGTTGTCCGGGTCGAGTAGTCCGGTTCGAATTGTCCGGGTCGTGTTATCCGAGTCGAGTTGTCCGGGTCGAGTTCTCCAGTGTCGAGTTGTCGGGGTCAAAACGTCATGGTCGTGTGGTCTGGATCGAGTTGTCCTGAGTCGAGTTGACCGGGTTCGAGTAGTCGGAGTCGATTTATCGGGGTCAAATTGACGTGGTCGAATAGTTATGGGGTCGAGTTGTCATGGGGTCGAGTTGTCTCGATCGAATCGTCTGTGACCGAGTTGTCGGGGTCGAGTTGTCTCTGTCGAATTATCGTAGAATCGAGTGGTCGAGTTGTCCGGATCAAGTTGTCCGGGTCGAGCTCCTCGGGTCAATTTGTCCGGGTAGAATAGTCTCAGAGTCGAAGTGTCTTGCTACTTTAAAAAGTATACGTAACGTTAACAAAGAACTCAAATCCCTATTTGTGTAAGACTACTGCCGTAGCAATCTAAGTCATTGTCAAAATGCCTGTAAAAATAAATAAAATGCATTGTAATAATACAATGAATACATCCATAGCTCAAAATTTTGTTTCTGATTACATATATTAAGGGCAAGTAAAAAATCCGTTATGATAAGAGAAGACCTTAGAAGACAGAAGACTTTGTTAAAAGCTATCCCTTAATTATTAAATTTAAAATAATCCTGCATTTACATATTAAAAAGAAAACTATAGTCAGCCAAAAAACTTATTTTACTTTTCAAACGGCGGTCTGGCGAATGAATGTAAACGAATGTCTGGCCCACCCTGGGCAACAATCAGCGAGTCCCTAACGCTGATTGCCAAATCCTTTCACCACGATGGCTTGCCCTCGATACGCTAAGAATATGATGTGCTGTGCGCGGTAAAAAAAGGATTACGTGAAAATTATGAAACATTTATAGAACATCCCCACAGTTTTTTTTATGAAATACTTACAAGAAGGTTACTCCCATACATACGTAGTTTAAAGACACATCGAATGGCAGTGAAACTTTACCAATATGTTAAGAGGCCACCGGTCGCCCTGATCCGTCGTGATCGTGCTTTTAAATACCTAGATGTATACAAATTTCGAATTTATAGGTCATATTCGTTTAAATTATTTCTGATTTTTTTTTTTTATTTCTTTATTATCTTGTTTTTAGAATAGAATAGAATAATCTTTATCATTCATAGAATACAATAGAATAATCTTTATAATAAAGAATGAAAAGATATATCATCATATATCTTTTCATTCTTTATTATTCTTTATTATTCTTGATTATTTTTAATTTTTATTTCTATACATGATGTGACTTTAATAACTACGCATGCCTATAGTAAGTATATATTTTATTAAGGGAATAATAACCACGACAGTAATTTTGACGGTGCAATGGTACATACATCTAGGTGTTATTGGGCTATTCGTCATCTGACTCTTAATTTTCTTAGTGTAGCAAGTGACAATGAAACTATATTTCAACTTTAATTCCAGATTTCTAGGTGCAACGGTGCGCTAGATCTGGGTGTTCTTGAGCTTGTCACCATCAGACTTCCAGATCTTCTGTTATAGAAAGTGTCAGTAAAATTAAATACTTAAGTAAAAATGGCATACTTCATCGGATCTTCACCAAATTAAAATGGGACCAATGGGACGCTATACCTAATCGAACAAAAATGGAATGTGGGAATACACAGACAATTTTTATTGAAATCGCTAAAGATTTGAGGAAGTTATGCGAGAACATAGTATAAAAGAGTAATATACGCGTCGAATTCATAGGTCCCCGTTTTTTGAAGTCGGTTAAAAATATCAAATATTTGAAAAAATCGTAATGTTTGAATAGTAAAGTAATAGTAAAGATTACCTACTATTCGAAACATTCTAGTAGATATCTAGTAATAATGGACGAATGTTACAATCCCTGGCTGCGGGCCATTCGATTAGCGCCGGGCAAATGATATGTTAATGGCATATCGAGGGCTATAGTTTATAGCCGGCACTGCCTGCACGTGCCCACGCCCGGCTACTGGCAGCGGCACATCAATTATCGCTTTGCCATCCATGATTCCCTATTATTTTTACCCACTATCCAAACACACCATGTTTTAAATCACTTACATTCTTTACAAATTACAACTTTTCAACGATTGGGCGTTGAATTCCATATATTTTTAAAGATTTATTTGATCTAACCATAACCATTTCCTCGACCTTATTAAGTACAATTTGAGTTTTAAATTGATAATAAAACATTTTGCCGTTGTGAAACGAAATCAACCCTTTAAATAACCATAAAGTGACCCTTAATTTCAATTAAATTATAGATAAGCGGTACAGGAGAGACACGGAATAGCAACAGTCGGATCGTTTGGGCGGGGTAATGGCTCGGTTGGTAACTGTGCGAGGTGACCGATCGGCGCGATCAAGCCGGACAATTGCCCCTAATGAAAGTAATTAACACGACGCGATCACTCGCCATCGATAGCGGCGCTGCGCAAGCGCTGCCGCTGCCGACAGTCGACACCAGACACCACAATGTGCGCTTAAATCAACCTACACACTCGCTTTAATTAGAGAATTAATCATTTCATTCTATTAGCTGTCTATAAAATCAGTCTAATAATAAATTTAATTACATACCTACTACCAATATTTCAAAAAATACAACCTACCCGGTTAGGTTGGGATAGTGTGGCTTAGGTACCCTAACCTAACCGGGAAGGTTATATTTCTTCCTCGGGTATAGGTAGGTATGGGATATTTTGTTATCTGAAGGGGCATTGTATAACAATAGCGCTACAGAAATAGAAATTTCCAATAATGTTCGCAAGCTTTATAAGATCAGCTGTTTCCAGTGCACCTGACAGTTGCATATTTGTAACGACGATCAGCCGCGTCCGCAGTTTGTACAACACAAAAGACTGCAGGTAGAGAAATTGTTAGAGGTGCATTCAATTGGACCAGATAAATTCGGTAAGTCCATGTGAACGCGTTTTAAGTCAGGCCGCTGGCTGTGGGAAAGTTAACCTACATAATACTGCTGGTGACATCACTTATCATAATGTACCACCTTATCAAATGTGGACTAACCTTCGCGTTATTTACTTATTTACAACATTAATAAGCAGCGTGGATCAAGGTTGGTCGGTTCAGCCTCTATCTGCGTAAATACAGAACAAATTCATCGATAAAATGGACAAAACCAACAGTGCGACTTGCTGGTGTGTTTGTGTTAGATAGTCTTTCCACAGATAGCTGTCAATCGGTAAACAAGACGAAACCTCACCAATGCATTCAAGGTTATGATTAGTTATGAATGTTTGTCAAAGATCAGAGATATCAACTGAAATTGGACCACACAGGTATCTGGACAAAGGAAAGGAGGAAACATTCGCCTAAAACTTCTGCACGAATCATTCGTTGGTACAAATCATAATTGAATTTCGATTGATTATGCAAAGAAAATATAATAGCTAGAGTACAGTACTAGATCAACTAGACCATAGAACTACATTTGAATAATATAATAAAGTCGCCCGAGACGTAACAGAGTAGAGTCCGCGTATTTAAAGATCGATGTGTTGTCAACTGTACATACCGAAGGTAATAACAATTGGAATGGAATTCAAGTCAGCAGGTAGCAGCGAGTGGTTCCATTCAAATGCGCATTGCATGTCGAAAGAATGTCCATTTTACTTTAGAATCTTATAGTTTTTATACTGGTTTTAATTTTAAACATTTTGCAATAAAAATAAATCTGTGAGATAATAATAATATGTAATTTTCCTTCTCAGCATCTTATGAATCCTCGATTACCTACACTTGACATTCACATTGGCGCATGGCAGATTTGATACGAGGTCCGAGCTCTTTCTCAAGATTCAATAACCGTAATATCGTTGTGATTGATTAGGCACGTACCAGAAGTAATATACCTAAGTAGGTAGGTATGGCAGGGGCAGGTCACGACGTCGTCGGGCGCCAGCGTGCTTGCTTGTGAGAGGTGTCAGGTTAAAATGGGGCATCGGTATGCGACAGCGAGTGTGAGGCAGCACTTTGCCAAGGTTGCTCTGGGGGCACGTGACACTCACAATCAGACGACGCGCTGCATCAGCACTCTGCGCTCGCGCCGTACGATGTCACGTGTGTCGAATCAGGGATTATTTTGGCAGAATATGATATACCAACTGTTATAGCATTATAGAAGCAGAGTTATAACCTCTATAGGTAATACATCAGGTAAAAAGTTGCGTCTTCATCCCAAGAATCCTTTTGACTAAATTGTAAATGTGTCACATTTGTCACTACCTGTGCTTTTAGGGATAGTTTCAAACAGGTTTACGCAAAGGTACAAGATATCATTGAGTAGCTACCACCTTCTTGCTGTCATTACTATGAGACATGTTACTATAACATACATGTCGACCTCTGTGACGTAGCGGTAGCGCATCTACCTACCATGCGAGAGGTCCTGGGTTCGATCCCCGGCTGGGGAGAAAAAAAACCCCAGGTCTTGGATGTTTACATGTTTGTGATGTCGTTATTTCTAGTACCCACGACACAGGGTATCCTAATGTGGGGCTGGCTCCACACTAGGATACCCTGTGTCGTGGGTGTCGTTGTTAACAGTTAGTACTTTATAGAGGATGCGGGTTAGGAGAGAGATGTCATAGTTGTGCAACATCAAACAGTGTTAAAACTGCAGAGAGGCTGATCAAAATTGCACTGAACAGAGTTCGCTGTAAAGAGCTGACTGCCGTCCTCCAGTAATGGAGAGGCACTTTCCGAAGAGACGTACTTTATTATAAATACTTACAGTTTACGTTGTTTCTTAGTCTAATTGCACCTATGCTATGTTCGCAAAAATATAGGACGTTGGGATATAAGACACATAGGAAGCAGGTGAGACGAGGACGCCGGACGGGGAGAAGACACGACGCGTTGTATAGAGTTGGCGTCCCATAATTACAGTAGGTACATTTCGTATGAATGTCGCCCTATATGACGGTGCGTCTTTTCAGTACATGTTCATACAGAATGTACTGAAGCGATGGAACATAGACCAGACAGATAAGACTACACAATTTTCTATTGGAGACGAGTCTTCTCCCCGTCCTCGTCTCACGTCCTTCCTGTGTGTCCCTATATGTCTTGTGCTTTAAACAAAGATCTAAAAGACCTTTCTATATATTATGAACAGTTTGAAAAAACTACACTAGACCCTACTAGACTAAACCCTTCAAACACTAGTCTTAATTAAAAAAACAGGTAGTTTTTCACTGTAGGCATTAATTAATTGCTTCGAACAGAATGAAATCCATTACCCAGCAAAGCTACCCATTTAGCCACTCCTAAATAAAAGCATTCCAAGTTGAAGCATGAATGAACTCGAGCATCATTCACAAAAGACCTTGTTTTGTTTATTTAGATCGTTTAAATGAGAAACCGCATCGGGCTCAGGTGTACACCTGTTGAGGCGCCCAAAGCCGTGGGATTCTTCAGGTAAAGATCTGGAAAAAAACTTTATATTGTTGTGCTTGCTTAGAAATTGCGTTGAGTTTTACTTCGTTGGCACTTTGTAAGATTGTGTCGGGAATGTCAGGACCATAATGTAAAAGAGCCGCGTGTAGACGGATAGAAGAGTTGTCGCTGATTGTCTTGCCAATTTATTATTCAGCGAGCATGTTTTAAATGTTATCATAACGTCTTTTAGACAGTACGAATGTATACTTCGTGAACCAGCCTGTTTTCTCTGTTTAATAGTCTGAGAATACAGATCTTGTCGAGATTTTTGCTCCATGACCAAACAAGGGCGAAACATAAAGAAAGCACGAAACGCTTTATATGTGTAGGCAGAAGCCCACTCAGATGTGTATTCCGTGTTGAAATTTTTGTCCATATCTGGCGGAGCGGTGCGGCGGCGTGTACGCCGATGCAGATATGCTAAGAACGTGCAGATCGCGGGGCGCAGCGCGCCCGTAGGCGTGAACATCGCCCGTCGCGGCGGCGCGGCGCGATCGGCCAGCCGCGCGCGCTACTCAGAGTCTAGATTTATTGCACCGCACGTCCACGTCCACGCTCTATCCAGCTCCGATCGCAACACCTCGCCGCCGATCCTCGCCTGCCTCCCTTCCCCGCACGACCTTACTTCAATTCGTACAAAAGAAAATACTTTATCTTCCTGTTTTTTTATTGCACGAAGCGTAAATATTCTCTTTACGCCACAATGGAATAATCGGGCATGTGTGATTTAGTACGTTGTTGATTTTATCCACATTCCAAGTCATTGTACAATACGCGCCGCCCGCCTGGCGCAATGCGAAATTCCATTAAACTTTTTGAAAGCGAATAAAGGAGGATTTGTGAAAAAAATCCTTCGCCTCTCTCGAACAGGTTATTGTTCAGGCATAAAAGAAGAACAATGGCACTCTGTATTTCCAGTTAACCAAACTGGGATGTTTACCTGTTCGTATTATCAGGTACTGCCCACACCATACCGCGAGAATATAATTGTTTGCATAAGATAAGATCTTATTTATTACTTATGAAATGCTTTTGCGATTTTTTGGGATCTGTATTCAAAGGGTGTCAATATGGAATTTTGATTCTAAATGTTTTCTAAATTTGGTTTCGAATTTTCCTTTTTTTATTTTTTTGAGACTTTTGAACCCCATCAGCAACATAATTGAATGGGGGGGGGCCGACAAAGTGAGTGTGCGAAATGGCGTTTTTCTTGCTGACTGATTGCAGTTTGTAGTATGTTCCCTAAAAAAGTTTTTTTCCGGTACCTATAGATTCGGGGAATTCCCCTTGACGTCCATCTCAAATTACCACCATTTAACACAAATAATATTTTGCTCGGTGGTACGGAACCCGCGCTCTGCACGAGTTCAACTCACTCTTCACTATTTTTGCTTTAATGAAGCTCCACGGATAACAGTATTGGTATTCTATCACGGGTAGTACGTAGTACGACGACGCATGTTTTAAATGTCAAAAGTCGCGACTTCCCAATACATTAATAGTCAAATTCTGCCATTTTAACGCCAAAATACGCGTGACTCGCGCCGTCGTACTAACTAGGCTGGACACTCCCTCGGTTGTCGCGCTGCAGTTGTCTCAAATGTTAGTGAAACTTATTACCTATTTGGTAATAACTTAATAAGTTTCTATTATTGCCTATTTGGTATTTTTTGTGTAGAGAAGAAGTGAATGCACTTAGTTCAATAAGTCACGTGTTACCCCAACCCGGACTTGCCCCCCGTGGTGGAGTATGGCCTAAGCTTCCTGCAATGCGAGGAAGAAACCCAAGCCCCAGCAGTGGGGATATACAAGGGTGGATATCGAAGCCGGTACAATCAACACCACATTACTCTACTTAGTTGCGTAACGGGCGACTCGTCGGGAGGTTGCTGACGGTACTATTTTAGATGGTAGATTACTATCGCAAAAAAACCTTAGATCTCTCAGATGCTGTTACAACTATAATTCTAAGCAAGATGAATTTCTCCTCGATTTGTGTCTTTAAACGTAACATAAAGATGGTAAAGTTTCAGTGTTATAGCAATACAGCTTGTTGTTTGTAAATTCAATCCAAATTACATTTATTTAGGAACCATCAACGTACCATCTTAAGATGAGTGTTGACATCGATTTGTTTAAAATGTTTCTGTATTTTTAGTACAGTCGTGTTTTGAAGTCGGTTTCTATTTTTTTATAAAATGTTATTTTTCGATTTTTTTGTCAAAATCACTAACAACTCCACCAAAATGTGTTTACCGAGAGCACGGTACACTAAAAAACACCCAAATCGGCTCAAGTGTGCCCTTCAAATGTGTGGAGTTCCCTCGATTTCTCCAGGATCCCATCATCAGATCCTGACGTCGTGACCATGGGAGTGCTCAAATGGTCATGGTATTTGTGAAATCCCCAAAAATAAATTTTCAGAATCTGTCCAAGGGCCTTCGAGTAAGTAAGTATGTTTGTATGTTCCCTATACATAACTTACTTCCCCATACAGGATAAAAAAAAAGATTCAGACGAATTAACAACCGCCTCCTTTATTGACGTCTGTCAAAAATGACAGAAGGTACTTATGTAGTCTGTGAGGTAGACTACCTGGAAAGTCACGACGTTAATGTCAAAATTAAAACGTGCGACTAGCGTCATCGTACTACCCAGGCTAGTCCCAAACTAGGATACCCTGTGCTATGGTAACCATGTAAGGTCATCACAAGCATGGAAAACACTCAGACGGGTCATTTGTACAAATGTACCGACACCCCCAGAGGGAATCGAACCCACGATCATGTAATAGTATGATAGGTCAAGCATGATACTTTTACGACTGCACCCTAAGTAATCGGAACAGCATTTTATCACGCGGTGTCTGATAGCCGAGTTGGGATCGTGATCAGGGGTGTGATATTGAAATGTGTGTTAGTCGGGTCGAGCACGTCCGGCGCCCGCGCATGCGGTGTTCTGTCCGCGCACCAGATAACGCCACAACCTGCTCCTGCTTATCGATTTATCCGCTGGCTTATACTCGCCCTATGCAAATACTTTGTAAAAAAGCTCGAGATCGGAAATTGTGACATGAATTGGATTAAAAAGGTGTTCTGTGAGGTTTCTGGATAAAATCCAATTGGCAGAATACAATTTTTTTCTTATGTCATTATTAGATATAACATTACTGTCGAATAATGCGACAATATTCCTTAAAAAAGGAATATGTTCCTTAAAAAAGGAATATTGTCGCATTATGTCAGAACTTATGATAATTAGTAAAATTTCAGATTTTCATTTCAATCGCGCTCATGAAGTCGTAAGATACTCGTACATAATATATTTACTCATGACTCTATCAGATACCAGAGTTCTAAGAGTAGGTATCAGCTGAGTGCACACATGTAAATCACTCATACACAATCGATCTAACTTCTTTAGCGTAGGGGATTTGTGTTATTGTTGGTCTGCCATCGATTGTATCTGCTTTAACCTATGAAGGGTTGAAACTTCAGAATCATCAAGTAGCCTCTATAGCAGACACTATATTAAAGATTTCTCCGTATTGTACCACGTGATAGAGATTACGGTGAATCAGTTCCTAAGTTTACTAAATCTTTATGCACACATCTTCATGTGCAAGTAACCGTTGTCGATCTTATTTATGGTGGTTGCCATGAAATAGGTATGTAGTATCTGCAGATGTTGACAATGACATTGGCACTTAGTTACGAACGATCGACCACCGGCCCCTGATCGTTCGCCATATATCGCCGCGCTCCACTTAAATGTGTGAAAGTGTGTTTACATAAGATGTTGAGATTGAGAGATGTACATAAATATCGCGAAGGTCACGTGAAGTGGGCCGAGCGCACTTCCGGCCGCGTGGCGGGCACGTGTGCGCAGGATGCGCGGGCGCACACCCCCATCCACTCGCAGAATCGCTGCCATTGCCATCAACGAGAGTGTCAATATTCCCAGGACTATCCGTTAGAGGTTTTATGTCTTTCGGAAATGAAACACTCCCATGTTCGTTTGCCCCTATAATGGTGTTTATACATGTATAAATTTTCCCGTAGTGAATAATTTTGAGTAACATCAGTCACGAAAGTATTTTTAGAGTGTCCCAAAGCCAGTTCGAGGTTTAAGATTAATATAAAATCTTAAGGGCGAAGCAATTCCAATATAAACGAAGTATTTTTTTTATTCTTAAACCATATGCTGGATCTCAATTAAACTTTACCAATTATTTGGTTAGAAGACTTTAAACAACGTGTTTAATTACTCAAAACCTATAACAACAGTTTGAATAGAATTAAATTAAACCACTTAATGTATTTACGCAAAAGTTTACAATTCCCAAGCTATTATTTTTATTTTTTTAACAAAGTTGATACATTAAATTTGAGAAATAAACTTTAGTTTACTGGAATTCATTTAAATATTGGCGCTAGAGAAATTGTTTCCAGGTTTAGCGTCATTTCGATAACACCTTGTAAATACAAGGAAATCCGTCTTGTGCAAGGGAGGTCACGGATGATAAATCTCCGCGCGCAAAGATATTCTATTTTGGGTTACGAGAGATAGCCGTAAAACATGACAATTTACAATTGAAAAACGGTTACGAAAGCGCAACATAAGAAGGAATAATTCTTTCCCAATGTGATATACGGCGACACTCATAAAGGCGAGGAAAAAAATTAATTCCTGAGCCCCTTAAGTTATTGGCACAAAAAGGGAAAATTTAAGACGTGCCAAGACAGACAATGCCGATTGGCGTTAATCTTGCCGCGATCAATAAACTCTCTGATTACACATTCATGGAATACTTCGCGCTCCGTTTATCTGAATAAGATGCCTTTGCTGCTTCTTGCACTGGCTACAGTTACTTTTTGATTCCCTTTCTTCTCTATATCTATTTTATGTATGGTTTATGTCAGTTTGTATAATGTTTCAACACATAACAATATTTCATAATTGCATCGACTAATATCTTTCTTTTCCTGAATTTTTTTCTACCTGAATGAAACTGCTATTAATATTAAGGCAGCCAAATTGTACTATGTTTCGATTCACAAAATTTATTTTAAAGTAATTTCTGTGTACAATAAAGACTATTGTACCTATCTGTCTACTCTTTCAGCCTGCAACACACTACCGGCTCCAGTGCAATTTTTTGATAATTTGTTTTGTAAATTCTGTAATCAAGCCCAAGCTATTAAAGTCATCGATAAAGTCTATCGATTAAGCATCGATCTGTTTTTGTATGTAACCTATATACCTACTTTTTAGGGCAGGGCACAGGTCTTCTGGGAGAGAGAAAGTAGGTACGGGCTTAATCACCACTGTATGTCGGTAAAAGTTATCATATCACATCTCAGACACTCGGGTTTCCTCACGATGTTTTCCTTCACAGTTAGTGACTACAACTTCACAAATGTACGTAACTTAGGAAACAAATGCATTGGTACATGCCGAGATTTGCACCCATCCACGAAATGCCGGATGTGAGGCCACTGGTTCTACTGCCCCGCTTACATCGATCCGAATACTATGAAAAAAAGTACTCGTATGTAACTGCGAACTATCAATCGATTTCATTTCAACGATCCTTGGTCGAGCTAGACATATGGGTCAGTCAGCCGCTTCATCCAACTGCGCCTACAAAAAAATGCCAGCTGACCGCTTGATATATCTACGTTTTGTAGTTAAGTAATTGTTTACGGTTAGCACGAGGTGACGTGGAGCCGAGAACATGACATGACAGCTGGTCAAGCTTTGAAAATTTCGTATCGCAAATGCATAGAGTTGAATTTAGGTTGTCAGTAGGAAGACTTGTGTGCTGTTGTAGCAGTAAAATGACTATGAGGTACCATATCGTACTCACGAAAAGATTAAATATTGGCGGAAAGTATACTTCGGACACGAAACAACTTCTATAGATTTAAACAAACCATTGATAAAAAATATTAATTGTTTATTTATCCATCAATAGAATACAACAATAACAATAGAGTTCTAGAACAAACGTTGGTTGTAAACCAGACATCGCGCATTTAAATATAACCCTACAACCTTACATCTAGAGAAAGTTTATCTGTTGCTTATTATATTACTAGCTTTACCTTAGACTTCGTACGCTATGAAGTGCACTTACACCTTAATCAAGGCTTATCCGTTCTCAAAGTCCTTTGAAACCCTTTCTCGGTTGTATTAAAAGTTAGTATTACATTATTCTATTTCACCACGCTGTCTCTTGTCGGCGTGGCTTCTCGCTCACTCAAACTCAATGCAGATAATTTATAGGATTTCTACAAATCGTTATTACACTAAGAGGTGAAACTAATTTTCAAAGCATTACAATCCATTACAAAAATTCAGTTGATATTTTGGGAACTTGTAACGACAATTTGGGATTTTTGGGTTGAGCAAGCTGTTAGATGATGTCTTTGATCTGGTTTTGTACTTAAATTATGTTTTTAAGATTTAATTACAAGATTAATAAGATTTAGATTACTGACGTACTTCACTTTATTTTATCAACTAGCTTTTGCCCGCGACTCCGTCCGGGTGGACTTTAGTAGCTACAACATTTTTCAACCCCGTTCACTCCCTTAAGAATACAGGTGTAAACATAAAAGGAGGATTCCACTGTTATAAAAAATAATTTTTATTTTTTTCAATGCCTAAATTTTAATTAACGGCGAAACACGTGTTCAAACAATTGTGTTGAAGAGTATTTATTTTAAGTTTCAAGAAAATTAGACATCATTCTTTATACCTCCCAAAATTTTGGCAACTCTTTTCGTCCCCTTAGGGGTTGAATTTCAAAAAATCCGGTCTTTGCTTACATTATATATAGACCCTCCGTGCAAAATATCAGCTTCCGAGGTCCAACGGCTTGGGTTGGGCGTTGATGAGTGAGTCAGGACTTTGAATTTTATTTATATAGATTACTTTTTATAATATATTTTCTTATTTATTTATAATGTTATAAAAAATACACATGTCGTTCTTTTACTGTTCCGCTAAACCGTTGCTGGTTTGACTCGAAGCTAGAGTCTTCGGATCGAGTCCCGGCAAGGGTGGCAATTACATCCTGTAAATTGGTTTTAAAAACCTATTTAGAGCATGTGTTAGTGCAACAAAAAAGAATATAAACTAAATAGGTTTATAAATTGTCCTTAGCACGGGTTAGTGCAACAAAAAGAATATAAGTACCTAAAAATCCGGTTTTTGGTAAAGTAATTGGAAAATACCTGTGCTAAAAATTGTAATCGGTTCACACTGCCTAGTGTCACTAGGCAAAAGTCTTTAAACGTAGTTCATTTGACGTAAACTTGTTTAAGTCTCAGAAAGAAAAACATGCCAACATAACGATAGTAATAAACAAAACACTACGCTCTGAAACGCAGAAATTAAATCCTCATTTGTTAAAAATATCGAATTCTAAAAAATCTAAATTATCATTATCATAATTATTATAATTATAATTATCGTCGCTATAATAGTCCACTGCTGCATTATACAAGCACCACTGCATTATATTGCATTAACAGTTTTATCATTCTTGTAAGTAAAAGTAATTAACAGGCATCCAAACTATTTCGGACACCGAACCCGGCGGAATTATCTATGCACTTCGGAAAAATGACAATTTTGATGATGGCATATTGTACGAGTAGTGCGTACACTGTCTGCTTCTTCGTTACCTGGTTAATTGTGTCCGTCATTGCGGCAAAACCACTTCAGTGACCTTGCTTCTTCTGAAGATTTGAAGATCTGAAGAAGCTTATGAAGATTTTCTTAGTCCCCATGGACTTCAGCGTGATGGTATATGGCCTAAACGTTACAGTGGAATCTAAACTTTGCATAATCATGGATAGTTTTACTTAATATAATTCTGTGCTTTTTGCGTGATATGCACACAAAGAAATAGAGTGAGACAGACACAATAACATCAGACAGAGACAATTGACAGATTTACCAGTAACAGTGTACCACTGACTCTCTTGGCGTGGGATTGTTTGTGCCTAATATCTTCAGCCGCATTTCATAAAACTACGATTCATAGCAGTGGCAAGTTGTACATGCAATGTAGGTAGGTACATCGAATGGTCATAGTCAACCATTAATTGTAATTTTATGAAATGGGGCCCGGATTCTGTTTCAGCCATCTAATTATACATCTAAAAAAATATTAAATGAGTAGTAATCTACTGTTTTAATGGTATTCATATCCAGAAGGCCAATTATTAAATCATTCAACAATGAATGCCAAGAATATCTCAAAAACACAACTACAAAAAAGGCAAAAGAAAAAAGTGACATCAAAAGGAAAAGGTGACGATCGATAAGGTACACCTCAAAGAAAAGGTTACACGTAATATGAATAAACTTAATAAACCTCTCTTGTGATGCGCGACCACGGACGGCGGCGCGGCGGCGGCGGCGGTGACGATCTCACGACCCGGCATTGTGATGTGCGTTTGACTAACATGTCGCCATTGTCGCTCCATGGAACAACGTTCGATGACACATCTCAGTCCTAATCATTAATTTGAAACCGGTGACCATATAAATTGTGATCTCTTATAATAATACGACCAGTCGCCTAGGTGCTTCTTTTATCGTTTTATTATTTCACAATAGCCTGTTAACGCGTATGGATTACTGTCAAACCGAAGACTGAAAATGCTTTTTGTGTATCTCCGAAAAGAACCGATAAGATAAAGTTTATTCAGTTATGAGATTACCCAATCAAATTAATATGTATCCCGAATCAAACTCTAGTGTTAAATTGAAAATATTTTCAAGATAGTTCACCTGTCTGGGCCGCGGGGTCATAATTGTATTGAGGATAGGAAAAAAAGTGTGGCAACAAAGCCTACCAGAGTACAACGCTGATATGACCAAGCGATTGAAGATTTCCCAACACACACCTGCTCTCCTTTCAGACCTTCAAACATTGAGTATAATAAGATCTATTCAAATGTTAAACAAAAATGGCGTTGGATAGACAGCAGCACTACATTGAATTAACCCGAAGGCGGAACAATGCTTACTTACATCGATATCTCTAGGTACCCACTTTCTTTTCGAGCAAGACAACAAAGTTCGTCGTTGTGTATGAGGGAGGACGCTGACAAGCCCGCAGCGATACAAAGACGGTCGGCGGAGTTAGTTAAAGTGCACAAAGGTCAGCTTGGAGCCGGGGAGCAGATCACCTTACGCTGCGCCCGCTCCGCCGCCGCCGCCGCCGGTGCGTCGTGAGGCGGCGCGCCTCGGAATAGACTTTTGTGACTCGACGAGCATTATCGCGCGATCTGGGAGCGGAGATGCCTCTCATAATGCGTCCAGATAAACCCGCTTTGTATCGCATGCTCTCTATAACAAGAAGAATATGCCATGAAAGGAGCGAGCAACGCAACAGGTACATGCCCCCGTGATTATCTACCAGTGTAGGTGACGTGTGCCCGCTTCTTTCAATTCCAAGCCTTTTCAACAGAGCTAGCTATGAGACCTACTTAGTTTTTAGTAGCTAAGCAACTTTTACGTAGGTATGTACGACCTAAGCCTGGACAAAAAAAAAAGTGAAACATAATCAAATTAACATAAAGTATTTAAAGTTTCTTTACCTAGACAGACTCATACATAGTAAAATGAATCAAGTTTGTTGTGACTTGGCGCATGCGCCACGATACGCTCAGGAGCAATGAATTAAACAATCACAGCTGACTCATAATACCGGTTAGCTATAAAGACAACAGAATTATCTTTGTCTGTAGTTTGTTCCACAGACAAAATGCCATGTAACTACGATAATATAATTCACAAAGTTTTAAGTTTATTACACAGCTGTGGTGAAAGCCAAAGGAGGTTATAGTTTGTCATCGTATTGCCGAGATAGATCAGGTTTCAGAGCTCTATCACGAATCAATAACTATTGATGGGATCTCGGAGTCGTGGACAATTGATTCGAATTATGATAGTAACAATACGATATCGACCATCGGTATATCCATAGAGTTCATAGTATCTAGCTAGAATAGAAATAAAGTGGTTGAGAACACTTTTGTAATTTGTATCTCACGTACCGTGTAGGCATAATAGGTCGACATTTTTCAACGATCGACGTTTTTGCACATGTGTAAGAATCCTTAGCTTCCGCAATTGGGTGAAAAATAGGACAATTCCGGATCATTCGCCATAATCTTTTGTGTATTTAAAACTGAGGACGCTATGCAAATCGTACAAAATGATATCTCGCCAGACACGAGCGGGTGCGGCCTAAGGTAGTGTGTCCGTGCGAGTGCGGTGGCGAGATGGTTGCGGTGCCGCAATGCGGATCGCGAGACAGGCGCCCACCCAGCGCGCGCCGCCAACAAAGCCAAAGGTGACTTCACGCAATCTGCAAACCAACCCTAATATGTTATCTACCTACCCGCACGTCCGAACAAGCCTCTACTCTATGTGTGATGCGCTCCGTTTGGATAGGTACTATTTAGTGCCGCTTAACGTACACTAACCGGATTCTCGACGTCTTGGGCGCGTACGGGTAGACTATATGGGGAATTATGACAGGAATATGCTGAAATATCAAAATGAGAGCCCTTAATCGCTACACGCGATGCAGTATCTTCTACATGACGGAATTTATTTGATAGCTTACGCCACGGGAGCTTGCATGTTACGGATACCGGGATATTGTAGAGCTTGTCTCAATTAGTGCTTACGACGCGAGATAATTTTCTTCAGTCGCTGCCGCCATGCCAGAGGCTTTACTTCCTTTATATTTTAATGCACACGTAAAAGACGCACAAACAAAATGTTGTGCTTATGAACTTCTGCAAATTCCGTCTTCATAATTACGCATGAAGGCCCGTCCAGCACTGAGTTCTACCGAGTCTTCTTAGAAGTCAGATTTCAGTTCCTATAACCACTAATAAGAACCAAGTCAAGTAAACAGGCGCACCTTGCGCGCACGTCCCGTCCCATTGACTGTGACATGAAAACAAGATAGGGTTGCGTTGCCTACACACTTGTAGCTGCCAAGAAGCAAGATATTGTGCGGTGAGCCGAGGCGAGCCCGTGCCCAGTTGCCGACCGCTGTGTGGCTCAATTAAATCAAAAGAGAAATAGCGCGCGTTGCGTAGCTCCCGAGGGCGCGGCCGCTGCGCAAATACGTCTTGTTAGACCATTGCAGTTTGCTTTCGATGCTTAAACACTACATACAATTGAGCCTTGAGCATCTCATTCATTGCGAGCAAATGTAAGCAGGATATTATACTGTAAATGTAGGTACACGTTATAATAATCGTTATTATTATATTACTTTGTATTTACAATTAAAGAATTAATTTATCATAATTCTTACTTAATTACTTTATAACGTTTAGAGATATTCTCTTGATATCCACCAATCCCACCATGTTTTCATTTTACAAGTTGTATCAACTAGTTTGTGCAACTAAAACTAAGTAACGTAAATATCTACTTTTAATATGCGTGATAACAACTTAAAAAAAAAAGCTATCTTTAAAAAAATACTTTTGTTCTAATACTTTTAACTAACCGCATGGTGCTTGTGGGATTTTTGGCGGAATTTAGCAAAGTAATTTTCACTTTTGAATGTTATCATGGATTTCCGCAGAGTAACGCTTGATTCCAAACAATATCTAATATTTTTTATCAAATTTACATATAAAATGTTTAAAGTGTTTTAGGGCGAGATAAATAGTCGTTGCTTAGCCCAAGTCCGTACTCATGCTTCCCTAAGCATTACTTCAGGCTAACTTAGCTAAGTATCAATGCGTTACTAAAATAGATGTTTGCTTAGCTAAGCATGTTCCTAGGCTAATGCTAAGAATTAGTCCGGGTTTCGCGACTTAGAGAGTGCCAAAGTGTACGTCTATGATAAACAAATCGATTCTGAAGCAAGTAATATCATTGTAATATCAGGATTTTGATTCTATTAAATTATTTAACCTGAATTTAAACCGAATGTTTATTATATTTGGTTTTAATAGCATTATTTCTTATACTGAACACCGCGAGCACGGGTCTCTTCCTGCACCGCAGGAAGGTTAGGCCATACTCCACAGCCGAGGCCAAGTCCGGGTTGCTGGAGGATTGTAAGACAGTGGCGGGCCTTCCTGTCAGCAGTTATCAAGACGTGGCTTAACGACTTGGCTTAATGTGGAACTTAGTACATTATATTCTATAAACTTGTGTACTTAATACTTTCATAAAAGTGCGGTGCTGGTTCGCGAGTCCGACCGGATTTGAGATTACCCTGTATAATGAATGACTCACGGTGAACTCTAGCTTGACGGCGGCGGCGGTCGCTCGATGTGGCCACTGTGCAAATCAGTTCAATTATGCAAGCGGCCCGGTTAGAAAATGAGCAGATGGCTCGTGCGATATTAGTGCCCAATTGGATTTGGTTTTCTTGTGTAACTGTATAGAAAAAAATATAAAGAGACTAATTGACGACCCTTTACGTCGTGACGTTTTTCTTTAACAATTCAGGCTTTCTGAATGTTTTGAAACCCCCTTAATAAGATTTCTTCCAAATTTTTTTATTCTCCAATCATTGTCATGGGGAAACTTCCCATCAGCGACCCCGACATAAGAGTTCACCTTATGAAAAGACGTATTTTGTCACCTCTAAGTAAAGTATATAGACACAACAACTTATTAGATAAGAACGTCTCTTCCCAAGTGTACTCCATTGGAAATGGAGAGAAAAAATATCGTAGGAAGGTCAGGAACACATGTGGTTCCGATATTTGAGAGATTTGTAAAGGGGAGCTCGTGAGGTCGTTGTCCTGAAGACGGAGGGTCGTCCTCGAAGCGGCAGTGTCGCGAGAGGGTGCGCGCGCGCCCCGGGAAGACGCAGGGCAGGTGAGACCCTCCGTCAAAAGCGGACGCATCCACAGGAACGAATTCCATAGACTTATTTTGTTCAAAGTAATATTTGCTTTGTACCGCGCCATAATTTTATCTTGCTTTGCAAAATACTTTATTGCAATTAGATCATAACGAAATAGCTTAATTTCATGGCAAATTTCTTAGTCAGCATTGGTGACATAACTGGTTTGAATTGATTAATTGTTTTGTAACTTCGAAATCCAAGTCGATAGCCTCTCCCGTACGTAAACCCGACTTTCTCTCGACGCTATCCGTTGATTTATGAATTCATGATTTCAGTTTATTGGAGCCCGATATTGATATTATACTTTGATGTCCGAGTATCAGCCAAGAGGCATGGGCAATAAAATAAACAATAAACAGATAGGTGTGAGCAACCTTGTTCACGATGGTATCTGGGCGCAGATTTCCTCGAATAGCACTTACCGGCAAGTTTATGCTTTGCAGACCTGCGCAAATATTATGAACGCTGAGAGCCACTTCAGTAGTCGAATTGACCCGTTGGTGTTTCTGTGAGCTATGAAGACGAAGGATGTTGGTTGTTGAAGGTGCACTGAGGAGTGACACAAGTGGCTCCGACCCATTGCCCTCTGCGCTTGGGCGGGGCCGCGCCCGCGTTTGTCTCATGCGAACGCCATAATCTCCGCTCCACTGCTCTTTATAATCGCTGTGTATTGTATTCGCGTCCATTATATTGTCAGATGCTCTTCTGATAAATTTAGTCGCCGCGGAGCAATATCTTGTTTGATTGAGCGGAACAGGATACTCAAATCACTATGGAGTGATGCTTGATTACGTTATGCTTATGAGTACTCATACTAAATACAATGTAGCTTCTTGCATAGCATCTAGATGTGATCACAACGTCAGTCCTGTCCATTGTAAGTGCAGCGTTTCAGAAATAGATCTGTGAGTGGTTGGTGGCCCGGCGCACGGTGGCGGGGTGCGTTTATCAGCGTAGACGCCGTTTGCGCGGAGATAGCGGAGGGTGACAGTAATTGACAGGTCGGTGGTACAGGACACTTGACGCACGTGCGAGCGGACCGGGCTCGTACTAAGCAGGATGTCTTTAAATAGACTAAATGCCTTTGTGAAGGCATGCCCTCCGAAGGGTGGCGGCATCCGGCGCAATCGCGCACACAATTCGATTCTAAAGAGGAAACTTATAAATAACTTCTTCAATTATTCTGAACCATTGGACTATGAAAACGAATTGCTTGGTTGGTAGTCGCCTGAGTCACTGCCTGCGCTCTGAACCAGAAGTCGTTGCGTCACCTCGCTACCGGCCCCTTATCGTAGTCATATCGCCGACATGCTGTTTTACGGAATGTTTATTGTTTATTCGTTAATTTGATTTCATTTTGTAATGTGCGGATTCTCGTAGTCAAAAGCAGTAGCTTATAGATTTGATATCAACAGATATATCGGTTCTCGACTATTATTAAATGTCTTCCCCAGGATGATTAGCACCTCGTACAGGTCTCGAACGTTCCTTCCCTACCTAGACAACGGCGTTAAGCCTGACGCCTTTCCCAATAGAGGATTTCACAAAGTTAATTCTGCAGAATCTGTCCGAAATCATCTTTTGAGAAATAAACACAGCGACAGGGTGATAATGTTGACGTACTTTGAATTTCACGAAGTAGGTACCTACCTACTTTTTGAAATTCTCTATTCAGAAATAGGTGGTATACCTATGTGTAATTAAAAAGTACTTGAAACCGACATGCATGCACACAGCGACTTCAGCGAAAACCGCACAATGAGGTTTGTAAGGCAAGTGACAAATTCTCTTCCTACCCCTGTGGATACATGACATTTTTTTAAACTTATTTATTTAAGTCATTTACAGCATATATATTAATTAAATAAAAAACCTTTACTGAAGCCTGTACTGTACTGTGTACTTAATGTAATGTAAGGTGTGTGTGTTAGTAATATTATATTAACGTTGTTAAAAGTAGTAGGTACCTACTATCTGTTGTAAGTACCCTCAACTCTTTTGAAAGATGGACGACGCATATAAATCCGGCTCCCATAGGGAATAAAGCCCTTCATACATGCCAGTAGTTGGAAGAGCATACAACATTCGTGCACGTGTGATTTGAATCGGGCCCCTTCTTTAGGATTTACCGGGAGCGACTTACCTGCGCACAAACAAGTGTTTCCGGTCAGGCGACTACCATATCCGGTTCAATTGCGCAAGTGATCCACCGATTCTGTTTCATACTTCACGAGTATTTTTCGTGAAGCAAAATTCTTGAGAAAACATCTGAGATAATTGACAACATTTCAAAATTGTATGGAGCTCTAATTCGAAAACCATTTCGAGATTTGGCTTTGTAAAGCACGTAAAAAATTATTTCAGTTTTTTCTGTGGTTGCATTTCCGAGAAAATGGTAAAAACACAAAAATACGCTGATGACGTCACACCATGGCTCTCAGTGAACATGCCTGTGCCACGATAAAAAAAGTGTAACTCTAACCTAAAAAAATACTTTACGTGTATTTAGTAATTTTTCGATACGAAATGATGGGCGATGATGTGACAACTTGGAAACCAATGAAACTGCAGTATTGCTTCGTGAACAGATTGAACTATTGAGTAGAGAGAAATAAATTTAACACTACACAAAGTTTGTTTACGTTACGCAAGGATAACACAACAAGTATCAGGGTTACCATACTTTATACTTACCATTATAAATAACCTTGAAAAAGTAGCTACAAAAGTAAAAAACTGGCAGCAAAACACTCCGAACTCAGATAAAGGCTTTGCCAACACAAAGTGCATTTAAAAAAAGGAACAACTACATACATAAGGGATGATGAATTGAACTAAGCTGATTTAATTGTATAAAAGAAAAACATATTTGCAGATGTTAAAAAATACAGAAACTGTTTTTTAACATGGCCCTGGCAATACTAAAATGACATTTGTTTGTAACTATGTTTTTTTAGGATATTAGGCAAAAGAAAACATATTGTGAGCCTCGTTGTTTCGTCACTTCCGGTAAATATATTTTATACTTTAAAATTTAAAAAATATAAGAAAACGTGCGTGTTTCACAAAATAAAAAAATATGGGTCGTTTTATTTTGTATCTAGTTTCCTTTAAGACAATAAAATACGTATGCTAAAAAAATGAAATGTTGTCAATTCTACAATGTTATATGCGCCATTCCTGAAACGTGTTAATTTGAGTTTGTGCTGTACAACAGCGGTGGAGCGGTGGTAGCCCAGTAGGCGGAACAATGGACTCGGAAGCGATTCATGTTCGATTCCCAGTGCGGGCATGTAGGTACTACCTATGACTTCGTTTATTTTTTGGACTCGGAAGCTAGAAACCCAGGTACGGGTAGAACACAAAGTCATAGGTACAAGTTATGGTTTTGTGTATTTTCAAAGTTACGGACATCTGCGAATTTGTAGCAATACCATTTTTTTTCCTCGTCTTTACCGTGGGCTAGGCTGACTTAAGCTGTCAATATAGGTGCTGGGCAAGCCTACTCCATGTAAAAAACAATGTCCCGGGCACTGCACCGTCCGAGTGGTCCCTTTACTCAGCTAGTGTGAGTGAAGGTGCCGGAGACGCTGTATAAATTATCACATTACGTAGATGCTAAGGCCAAAGTGTCTACAACAACTTTTTATCGGTGACTTTTTTTAATGTTTTTTTTTTATTCTGATAGTTTCCGTGTACCTATGTATTAAGCAGCCTTCGGTAAATAAATTGTTATACATAGAAGAATGTCCGTTCTATTTAATTAATTATTATTTTAGCGTTACATATATTATCTAACTGATAGTACCTACCTGTACAAAGCAGTAAAATCAAAGCCTTATAAAATAGGTATGGAAAAATTTACTTAAGAACTTGCTAGTGGTAATTGAAGACGTGAGTGGATGAAGGTGATATGTCGTATTTTCGGTTTTCGGTGTTTTTTTGTGTGGATGAAGGTGATATGTATAATTGAATTACTACAAACCTTAATAACGTCAATATAAAGCTTATTTTCGTAAATAAAATTTTGAAAAAGGTGTTATGTTTAGTTTATTTTAAAAATTACAGATGATGAAAGAGGTATGTACACATAACACCCTTTCCCAAGTAAACAAAATAAAAACTTTACTTTTTGTGCGTTGAAGAAGGTGATATGTACGAACATAACACCTTCTTCCACTGCGTTTACTATGTTCGAATAAAGCGACCCCTATTTTCCGTGAATGAAGGTGTTAAGTCGCAAACATAACACCTTCATTCACTCCAGAGGTTCAAATGTTTTGATTGCATTCGGTCATTGCAGTTTCGCGCGCTTTCTGTTGTCGATTCGTGTTTGTTGGATACTGTGTAAAATATTGTTTAAATACATAATAATTGTAATTTTTAAAGTGATAATAATATGGCAGGAGCCAAATCAAGAGCAAAATTGTTGGTGGACGCTGCTTTAAATGACTGTGTTAACGAAATAGCTCAAAACAACGATGTTTACAATAATCATAACCTCAAAAATATTGTAGGTTAGATCTTTTCTTATTCTTGATTTGTTTGCATTGTTTGAATCACAGTATCTACACTATCATGGACTTGTCTGCTTAACTGGAGGTTAAAATATGCCACACTTCATTGGTTACTTCTTAATGTTTTACTTCTTAAATGGCATACCTACGTAAAAGGTGATGGGGCTACGCTGACCGCTATGATCAGCTTTGATATTTGGTTTTTTTTAGTGTTATTTCGCGTAATACTTGTTTTGTTTTGTACTTTTGGTTGAAAAAGGTGTCAAAGAAGGATGTGATAGGATAAGGTTAATAAAAGAAAAACATTGGATGGCAGGAGGAAAAACCGACTAAGTCAATATTTAAATTTTTTGGGTTCCGACTTGTACCTCACCGGTGTTTACTAACTTTAATTTCTTTTTATTTACTTTTTGATTGCATGCCTTCTTCTATGCTTATGGCTTTGTTTTTTGTAGGTAATCTGGACCCTGCGTGTGATCTTGCAGATGCATGCATCAAAAGTTATGAAATCGCTGAACCTTCCACTAGCGGTCAAGGCACAAATTATATCGGCAGTCTTGCGAATGTTCCTGTCTCTGTAGCTGATGAAATTTCAGATGTTATAGAGAATTCCCTAGAAGAAGGTATAGATTATTTTGGACTTACTTCGCGAAACAAAAAGTCATACACAGTCCTGGGGGATGTATCTCCATTTCAGAATAGAAATGAAGACTTTTCTTCCGGTAGTGATGACATTTACATTCCTGAAAGCCCCGATAGCACTAGCTCTAGTGGCGTTGATGAGCATGAACCTGACAATGAATATGCTGACCGGCAGGAAAACCAAATTATTCTCTCCGCTAGTGAACAGCATGCAAATGAAGATTTGGAGGAAGATACTCGTAATATGCCAAAAAAGCGCAAGGTATTTCCACCAAAAGAAAATAAATCCAAAAAACGGCCGAGGAATGAACAATCTTGGAAGAAAAATTCTGCAGCTACAGCTAGAGCAAAAGGAGAGGAATATGTTTCTTACAAAGGAGAGATAGTTCCGGAAAAAAAGATTAAGGAAGGGATTTTGTGCCACGAGAAGTGCAGGCTTAAATGCTCAGAAAAATTTTCCATGGAAGATCGGCAGTCTATTTTAAACGGCTATTATTCCCTGGATATCAATAGTAAGAATGCCCTATTATTCAGCAGCATTGAGAGTAAGCCTGTAGCGAATAAACGCTGTAATGCTAGAAAGCACAAATCTGCTTCCTACAAGTACTACGTAAAAAAGCATGGAATTACGACAGAAATATGCAAGTTAGGTTTGTGCGGCATTTATCAGATAGGTCGCAAAAAAATTGATCTTATTATAAAAGGAATCAAGGAAGGACTTGCAGCTCCAAAACCAGATCAGAGAGGTAGACATCAGAATCGTCCTCACAAAATGGACGATGACGTTGTCAAACGTATTAAAGAACATATTTCAAGTTTTCCTGCTGAACAATCACATTACTCACGAAACAAAAATATGAACAAACTCTATTTGTCACCGCTAATGAATGTGACCAAGATGCACAGTCTATACCTAGAAATGTGTCATAATGAGGACCTATCAGACAAATACCTTGTAAAGAAAACTTCATATAACCAAATTTTTGTCACACAATTCAACCTGTCTTTTGGATATCCAAAGAGTGATACTTGCGCTACTTGCGATGCTGGAGACTCCAATGACGAACATAAGTCAAATTATTATGCTGCTGTTGAAGCTATGCAAGTTGACCGAAAAAAACCAACCCGAGATGGAGATGTTGTGTACATTACGATGGATTTACAACAAACCATGCCGTTACCAAAACTAACAACTTCAAAAGCGTTCTACTTGCGTCAACTGTGGTTTTACAACCTGGGTATTCATGTTTGTGATGGAAGCAAAGAAAAAGCCGTATGTTGCACCTGGACTGAAGATGTTGCAGATCGTGGAAGTGCCGAAGTCGCGAGCGCACTTCTAAGATTTGTGGAAGTAGATCCAAGTTGCCAAAATAAAGATCACCTATTGATTTGGTCAGATTCATGTGCCGGCCAAAACAAAAATTTCACGATGATTACACTCTATCAATATCTTATCCTTAAAGGATATTTCAAAGTAATCGATCACAAGTTTCCTGAAGTTGGCCATTCTTATTTAGATTCGGATCGTGATTTTGGCAGAATAGAAAAAGTCCTAAGAAAGCATGATACAGTTTATGTTCCTGACCAATACCGTGACATCATTTGCAAAGCTTCTCGTAATAATAAAGTGATGGATATGACCGAACATTTCAGACAAATTGGTGAGCTACAAGAGAATCTCAATTTGATAAATAGGAAAAAAGATGTAAGCAATGGAAAAATTCGTTTTAGGGATGGTATCAAATGGATTCGAGTTGAGGAGTATGGATCTTATCTATACAAAGAATCGTACGACGAAATGACACCGTTTATAAAGGTGGACATAATAAAAAAGAAATCGAAGGTGTCCGCAAATTTAGAAATTCCACGTAAGACCGGTAAGTATGGTACTGTTTCAGTAGAAAAGAAACAGAATCTCCAAGACCAACTAAAGTACGTGAAGCCAGAATATCGCTATTTTTATGAGTCAATTTTAAGCCAAGAATAGTATTTTTTTATATGTAAGATGTTGCACACTTCTGATTACTGCTAATAGCTTAATTTTTTGAAGAGGCTGGTTCTGTTTATTAAAAAACATAACAATGTCTATCAACATTCGAACTTAGCACCTAATTTTATAAAGCCGCAAGGAAAAATAAGCTTAAGTTACTTCATGGAAGAAGGAGTTATGTTCAGTTTTTTTTAAATATAATATTTAATAATATCGCAAGAGTTTTATTACCAACCTACCCTCAATATTTAAGATCATTCACACTACTTTGCATTCAAATTTAAGGCATAACTAATCATTTAAGCGACTTACAAAAGAAAATTGTAGCAAAAATTTAACTTCAATTTACTCAAAATCAAAAAAAAATTACTTATCACCTTCATCCACTCACGTCTTCAATTGTCAATTGCTTGTGTCCGTATTTCAAGAATAGTGCATTTTAAGAATGGCCCTGGGGCCTGTATACATATTGAGATACCTCTTCAACGAGTCTGAATAGGATATTGGTATTGCTTGGTATTATTGCCCAATCGTTTGTCGTAACTCATCGGATAGATTTAACGACATCACTACCTAGTGTTTAAAGGAAGGTCAGAACAAATTATTGGATGGCACTACAAGTTACATACAGCAAGTCGGGCAACAAGTCGTACGAGTATGACTCACATCTGGTGTTGTGTTGATGTTGAACAGTTTTTACAAATTGAATGGGTGAGCATGTACAGCCGAGCCTGGGGCGGCGTCGTCACCAGAGACGTAGAGAGGAGGTACAGTAACAATGTAGTTAAAGATTAGCGATACAGGCGATTTCGGAAAAGGATACTTTCGAAATGTGGTGCCCGCGGAAAATGATTCATATATTGAATGCTTACTGTCTGCCAAGTCACTCATTTTCAGTCGACACAAGTCGAGTTTATATACCGTGTCTATATAAACTCGATTTTGCGCTACCTTAGAAAAAGTTTGGGACCAGCTTCTATTAAGGAAAGCCAATCTCTCATAGCTTGTGATCTTTATGCTACCCTTCAGTTATACGACAAAGAAGGAATTTTACATTTGGAAATAAATATTGATTGATTCTTACAAAAGTATCACATTATGTGTAGTTCTAAATTCTGACGAAAATATATACCACATTAAAGCCAAATACATGATTGAAAGACAACACGTATGACGATGGAACGTTGTTGTAGACTTGTAGTTTATGAAATATTTTCTAAAGTGTCTCAACTGTATAAAAAACAGGAAGTTCACATACTCTCACCATTAGTGTCCGAACAAAAGATAAAAAAATCTTTGAAAATTGTGTACTTTCTCCCAGACAAACCATCAGTAAAAACAAGTTTTCAACGACGAATATCAATCAAGTAACAATTATTCGGCACCCTCTTCCTACAAATCGCCTACATGAACTGTCCCAAAAAGTCACATTTTATTACGTCACACTTGTGAGTGTAACGTAATAAAAGTGTACTTAGTTGTGGGCTATCAATTGGCTGTACTCCCTGTATGCGGCACCATTGAAAAGTGTTCACAATGTAACAAGTCCCGCAGGTGGCAGGCAGCCCGCGGGCCCGGACCTCAATAGCGTTGATTAGACCTCCATTCAGACAGCTCCGTACATTACTTTACTCGGACAACCTGTTCTTAGTGCGGTTCCGCCAAAAAATCACGAAACACAACACTTATTGACTGCCCTGTTACTTATTTTCTCTACTTGTAGGCCGACTCGCGTTACACGTTACTTTTTTACGTTATGAAAGATAAATTTCAACTAATATGTGAAGCTTGAACAGCAGAAGCGCTCGTGGCCTAGTCGAACCGAGTGATTGCAATCAATCACTTGAGTTAAGCTACAACAGGCGCGGTCAGGTGCAGCATGGATCGTCCAGTAACTACCACTAGTGGCATTTATCCGAGCGCTTCCGTGAAGGCCTCCGCAAGGCACGTTAATCCGTTGGTGTCGGCTGTAATGTAATGGCAGTCGTTAAGCCATGTCAGAGGCCTCATGGGCGACTTGGTAACTTTTGACAGTAAGGCCCGCCACTGTCTTACAATTCTCCACCAACCCGGACTTGGTACCCATGGTGGAGTATGGCCTAACCTTCCTGCGATGCAGGAAGAGACCCGTGCCCCAGCAGTGGGGACATCCAAGGATTGCTATTGTTGATGTCGAACAGCTTTACTATTGTTTGCATTACAAGAATATGTCTAGTTAGTGGAGGGAGAATATTTTTACTAGACCTGGGGCAGATTATTGAACTAGTGAGAAGCAACTTTGGGAAGGAGGTCGTCAGAAGGATCAGACTAAATTCCGTGCCGGTTGGAAGACTACGCCAAGTTTCTTTCTATCTCCCACTATTACTTAAACTTGCAGATGTATGTACGTAACTTTGAAAATAAACAGTCATAGGTATAAGTGCGCTCCGGAAATCGAACTTGGGTCCCTCGCAACCGTGTCCAATGTTCTACCCACTGGGTTTTATGGAATTGACACCGCCATCTACATTCACGATGTGACGGGTGAGTTTGAATTCCTATTACCTGCTGATGATGAATAGATTCATCATCTTTGTGTTTATTTCAATGGCTTCTTCGGTTTGATTACGTCGACTCTGCCTTATCATAATCATCATCATCATTAATCAACCGGCATTCGTCCTCCACACCACAGCTAGGCATGCCACCCTATGGCAAGCTACTACTTGCTGTCTTCGGCCATCCTCATCCAGCTGCACCAAAAATATGTTGTGGATTGTCTGCTATTGGTTCTTTGGCTGATGTTATAACGGCAGGATGCATTTGTTGAAGACTCTTATGTTCAGCTACTGTAAGGTCGTGAAATCAAAGAAAAATAATCATCATGATCACCCATTTGACGCCCACTCCAGGACGTAAACTTCACACTTGGTTTTTTAAGGTTGTTTCATTCACACTGTCGGTAGTCTAGTAACCAATCGCATTGCAATAGTAAACCCGTGCTACTCAACTCGGCGCCTCTAGGTGCTGGTCGTTAGACCATCTGGTGGAGCCTGTCCATGCTGCGCCGTCAAAAGTTTGTAAGTTTTGGAATCAACATTTTGGCATTTTCGATTGACCAACCACAGACACGGCTGTGTGCATGCGTTTAAAGGTCAATGTGCTATCTAGCTGTTGAGCACCATCAAAACCGATTTTTCACGAAACACCAATACTTCAGCTTTAGGTACGTGTATACAACAGTATATTGATGACTTTGAAAAGGTAATCCAAAGAACATCAACGCCGTTAGACTGTTTTCATTTGTTTTGTCTCAAAAAAAATGTTTATAAAGTCTACCAGAACGATTATAAATAACCTGTTCAGTACTACACATCATAAAAGTGCCTTCGGGAATCTGCGTTCGCGCAGACTAGGAAGAAGTAACATTCAACATGATAGAAGAATTGATTGCCGCAGTAGCGCTACCTATTTCGCTCACGCTAATATTGCCAAACTAATAGTCACCTGCATCGATGACGTTGAATCAACCAATAGCAACAAAGGCACGCGGCCTGCCATAAAATGAAACTAATGATTAATGATTGGTCGATCAACTTGCCGCACATCCAAAATTTGGTCATCTGCGCAGGTACATCCGCGAGACTTATTTCTTGTGTAGCACTGTACCTACTTGAGCCGTAGCTGGTATCTGCTGATGAGAGCACGGCGAGTGGCGAGTGGTGACAGGCGGAGGAACACATCGCTCAACTCTTGACAAGTTCAAGTCAAGTGGAGTGCGAGTGCCTCTCTCTCCCGGGAGGCCTCATTGTCTCACATATTGCTAAGGTCATTGTGTTTGCTTGTTCAAGCGTGATTTTATCGTTTGTTATTATAGCTTCGATCAGTGGCTGACATCTTTATAATGATTTTCAATAATCATTGTTTTGATGTTCCTGAGCATTATGAACAATGGCCGCAATCACAATACCAAAATGAGCTCGGATCCGTAATGTGCTTAATTCATATTAAAAACTTAATTGAGTGAAAGTAGAGGACTGACTATTGTTTTCTTCCTCTTGAATATCTTAAGTAACTTGAGTCCGACAGGGTATTCGGTTATTATTCACATCAAATCCAAATGCAAGTTAGAAGATGACAGGATTAAGACATAATTAGCTCCTCAGATACAGGTCCACCCCCAGTTCAGGTGTCAGCACCAAGTAATGTTTAATGAAATTTCTTTTGTTTTAAAAAACCTATTTAGAGGCTAAAAATTCCACCCATGCCGGGATTCGAACCCGCAACCTCTGGTTGTCTGTGCAAGCGCTCTTTTTAACTGAGCTAATGGGCGACTCGCCGGCATCAGTGAAATTTCGAACCTCTTTACAATATTCTCTGGTTATTATATAGGTTTTTTAAAATTGTCCTTAGCACGGGTTAGTGCAAAATAATATAATCATGTGGGTACAGCGATATCGTTCCAATGTAAAGCCTAACTGCAAAGTGGGTACTCGGGGCTGCAAGTGATGCAAATTGCAGCCAGATGTCGCTGCCTGTACGTAATACAGAGAATATTGTAAAGAGGTTCGAAATTTCACTGATGCCGGTGAGTCGCCCATTAGCTCAGTTGGAAAGAGCGCTGGCACGGATAGCCAGAGGTTGCGGGTTCGAATCCCGGCATGGGTGGAATTTTTAGCCTCTAAATAGGTTTTTTAAAATTGTCCTTAGCACGGGTTAGTGCATTAAAAATAATATAATTCTTTGCGTTTGTGTATAAACAATTTATTTTTGAAAAAGACGTATTCTAAAATTATCTATTTGTATGTTTGTACATCTGCTTCCTTCTCCAAAGAATCAATACAGTAAATCCGAAGGTTGTGTGGAAGAGCTCATTTTTAGTGAAAAAGCCGCGGTCTGTACTCTTACGAGTATCTATGTTATTCCCATTTTTATGCACAGCAAAGTGTTCTCTATTTATTTAGTTATCGGGTTTTACCTTAATTCCGATCACAGAAGTAGCAACTTCTTAGTACAGTCGACAACGCCTCAACGTTTACACGCGAGCACACTATTCAGTCACGTTATTGGCGACTTTGCAACAAAAAACGACCAAATCGCGCGATCAGCAGCAACGACCTAGTAAAGTGCACTGCTGCAAAAAAGAAAACTTATTAGCAATACTGCTAATAAGTTTTCTTTTTTTGGTGGCAGCAGTGCACTGCACAAAGATAAATAAAGGTTTTCAATAATGTATTTTGATTTTTAATATAATCCTGCACTTAATCTTGACGCGATGAATTTGTGTAAAAAATTAACAAGTTAATATTAACTGAGTATTTTCGATTGCTTATTTGCTTATTGTTTCTAGGCGTTAAACTTTCGGTAACGATTTCTTATTTAAAGAAAAGGTTTTTAGGTTTGTGTTATTGTAATGTAAATAAAATCACACGTGGTAATAAAAAACAGATCTACATTTATTATAACAGCGGTTATTAACAAAGTAACGCAGAAAAAAATCTGTAATTATGTAGAGAAGACGTGTCTCTACAGAATTACAGTTTTTTTTTTTTCGAAATCAACAATGCCTGGAAAATCAACGACTACTGATGTTTTATTAAATTGTACTGCGGAACTGAAAGAAAGAAAAACACCTTTATTACCGCAACAGTTATGATGAGACACCACAAAACAAAGTTCTTAACAAAAAATTTACAAACGATGGTCACGGTGTATCTCTGCTGCAATAGGCAGCTAGCTGACTCAGCATACTGCCGAGGGTATTATTCCTCAGCACTGATTTTCAGTCAGCCAGTCAGCGTAGAACCCTCATGGGACAGTCATGAGGGTTCCACGCGCGGCGCATCATCATATTGTAATATTATTTCATACTTAAATATAAGTAAAAAAAACGAATACATGCACCGATAATAAAAATATTTTTAACTACACTACATAAATATATAAATACAATTTAATTAATAATAGTAAAGTTACAATTACATAGATATAATAATAAAAAAACATATACATACAATTATCGAGATTAAAGTACTATGATTAATTATATAAATAAATAGAATTTACATAATAATAGTAATAGTAAGTGTAAACCTTATATATAACTGCCTTACGAAAGTTATAAGTCAGAGTGATGACGCGATCACTAGTCACATCGGAAGCGGCCAGAAGTCTGGAGAGGATGGGATGGTCTCTGCTGTTCAAGCAAATATGCCCTGAGCTTGCGCCCAAAGGCATACCTACTAGAAGCTTCACGGACTGGGAAAATCATTCCAGCACTTGGATGCCGCATACCTGAAACTGCCACGAAAAGTCATTGTTCTATGCGCAGGTACATGAATTTTATCTTTATGAACGTAACGCTGGCGAGATGACCACTCGAGCTTCTTATAAGTACGAGTGAGTTTTATTACGTACTACACCGAACAGCATCGTAGCACATGCGTTTTGCACTCGTTGTATTAGTCTCTTTGTCCGGCCAAGTATATAATCACCATAAACAACATCCCAATAGTAAAGTCTAGATAATATTAATGATTCACTCAGCCTGATACGCAAATCAGTGCTGAGGTAATCGCAAATATTACGAGTATATAGAATCTTCAGGCGATAAAAGCAGTTGCTGACTACATTTCTAATATGACTTTCAAAACGTAGATCTCCGTCCATCACTACACCCAATTTTTTTGCTTCTACCACTCTTTCTATTGGTTCACCCATTATAGCTTTATTTTTGACAGTAAGAGCTTGCATCGTATTATGGACTAGATGTTTAGTACCAAGCACCATATACTTGGACTTGCTAGGGTTCAGTACCAGACAATTCCTGTCAGACCAAGACGCAATACGGTCTAGATCGCTGTTGATCTAATCAGCCGCTATAGCTGTATCTAACGGCAAGGTAGGCATGTACTATTTTGTATCGTCGGCATATAAATGGCACCTACTGTTCTTGATCTCCTCGACGATATCTACACTATACAGAATGAACAACAAGGGTCCCAGTATGGACGGTACACCTCTACCTAACTGCTTCGTTGTTGAAAACTGCATTGTACCGTTACTCCTCTGCAAAGCCACAATTAGCGCCTGGCCCGGCAAGTAGCTATCGAACCACCGAACCGCAACCATATCATGAATTTGATACATCTTCGTAACAAGAAATGCATCCTAGTAACTTATTTCTGTAATTTTTTCCCAAGGAACCATCTAAAAAACTGGGCGAAATAAAAACACCTAAAGTTATGCGTCTATTCTGTGCTATTAGTTCCCAAAATGTTGTTGATATCCCAGGATTTTTTATCGATTTATATTTTGGTGACATGTTGCGTAGCATATTTGGGATCGCCTGTCAATATTTTAACACGCTGTATTGTATCTAATCTGTTGTATTGTTAAGAAGTTCTCTTTCTTATTAGATACCTATGTGATAAGCACGCGAGCCGCGACTAAGGGCCGATTTCTCAATTAAGAATTTCACTAAGTAAATACTTAAGTAACGGTCTGTCACGCTCTTTAATGAGGAATTCGAAGAGACAGCACTACAGTTAACTATTTACTTAGCGAAGTTCTCAATTCAGAAACTGGCCCTAAATGTCCGAAGTCGCGAGTACCAATATTAGTTGTCAAATTGTGACATTTTAACGCCATTAAACTCGCGGATCGCGCTGTCATGTTACCTTTGCAGTAATAATAATAGGTAAAATATACAACTTTGTTTATTACAGGTGCTTATATACGAGTAATATTATATTTTGATACCTTGACACTATTTATTATGCAACTGCAATAGGACTCTTCAGAATTGTTAATTGCACAAGTCTAGCAACAAAACTGCAACTCACTCCGGAGACTACGAAATAATACTCCAATGTTATGAAATAGGGGGCAAACTCAAACATAAATAGGAAAAAACCATTATGTAATATAAACATCTCATTCATCATTTCATCACCGTCGACTTAATTAAATTATGATATTAATTGCTTCTTTCGACACTGTACTTAGGTACAACAATAGGCATCTAAAGCGAACGTAGAGTAAAAGTGTTAGAGGTGATGATTTATTTGTTTTATATGACGCAATGGCCGTATAAACTCAAGATTTACATATGTATAACTAACAGATAAAGCTTGCAAATGGGTTATCTGTATACATACTTAAACCGACAGAGAGTTTCAACTCAAATTTCTTTCTTTTCACGTATCCGGAATCAATAGGAAACATTAATTGTCTATGTACCTATTTGGGTGTCAATCAAACGTTTATGCGTGATTGAGAATCATGACTTCTCGTAAGTAAATTATGGCGAAACATGATTCTCAGCTGATTAGTTTCAGTTATATTTCTTTTTTTATTTTCTACTTTTCATCAACGAGTTCAACGTCCGAAACCACGTGAAATCACGAATTTGAGTTCAAGACACGTCATCGTGATTTAGGTACTTTTTTGGCTCTTAAAAATTCGAAGGCTATTAAACGGAACGAGATTTCGTTGTAGACGATGGCCCGTAAAGTTTCGCAAGAGTCGACCATAACCCATTTCGGCTTTAAGTTGGCGTGACGGGCGTCGGGCGCGGGGCAGCCTCGCCGCGGTACGGAGAGAGCACGGGGAGGCGGCCATCACCGAAAACAACAATGCGGTACTGTTACCATAATGACACTTTACGAGCGCAAACATCAGCCGCAGCCGAACACGACACGGCGATGCACGACGCGCCTGCGCATTGTTTCCGCATTATACAGAACACATCGAGGGCGACGGCCACTTTGATGTCTCTCGGACAAAGGCAATCGCAACAGTCGACTTTGGACTCGACCTTCAGTGACATGCGATCTGATTCTTATATCTAGATGTGAGAGCAATGCATTGCAGCCATGAATGACAAGCACAAAGCCAATGTTCTGCACATGCACAATGTAGAGCTCGTGGAAAGTCCACTGACACACATAACGTTTCTTAAGAGAAAATTCACCGCTAAAAAATGAGAGCATTTGCAATTAAGGAGCAATTTTTCAGTGTGTCATGGCGCCGTTGATGACACATAAGACTTACAGAATGGCACAAAATTGTCATAAAAAAACAGTGAAGTAAAGCCGAAACACACATTGTTTCGTTGGTGAGACGCAAAATATTTTCACGTCATTGTTTATTTATTTCGATTAATGTCAAAGGCATTAAATGCAATTTGAGGATCGTGTACCTCGACCCAGCTCACGTAATGCTTTAATGTCTCAGGCAGATAAAGTTGTAAATAAATGCCTACATAGCCACAAAATTGGGCGATTTACTGTACCTTTTAGCCATGTCAAACGATAATAGGTACTTAGCTCCAACTGAAGACATCAACTTTCTTTTGTGTGGTCGCGTTATTTCATGTTACATAGGTACTTACTTTCATCGTTAATATTTTTGTGGTAATCGAAACGAGTAAGCGGAATCATACTTTCACCCAAAAAGCCTCTTTGCCACTGGCATGTCCGCATCTACTGTGCCATATCCTCCCTGTAGCCACTATATCAGAGATCTACTGATCGCAACTGTGGGACCACAGCCTAATCTCGGTGGGCGGTCTATGGTTCGACGCGTCTCAGCATCGGCTAACATGAGGACCACAGCTCACGCACGCGATCGCCACTCGCTCTAAAGAAAATGACGTTGTTCGGATTTAGTACATGCACGGAGTCCGGTGAGCGCTAGACCTCCATCGCAGGCATAATGTAATGCCTCCGTATGCGTGGCGAGCCCACAATAAACAATGAGTGTCATGAGTACTATGCCATGCAGTGCTGTAGTTAATCTTCGGTTATTTCGCTGTGCTACTGTATGATGTGTATATGGTAGGAAGCAATAATATGTTCCTGTGTCGGAGTTGAAGAGAATAGAGTAAAGGTGGCCTACAATAGAT
The DNA here is from genome assembly GCA_934045075.1 of Yponomeuta sedellus. Lineage (NCBI taxonomy): Eukaryota > Metazoa > Arthropoda > Insecta > Lepidoptera > Yponomeutidae > Yponomeuta > Yponomeuta sedellus. The sequence continues at coordinate 14,004,601 of OW203725.1, read as the reverse complement.
AAAGTATGCACATAAATCAAGTAATAATAGTGCGCAACGTATCATCATCACGTGAGCGGGTCTGTTGGCGCGCCGCGCGGCCAGGTGCACAATCTCGGCAGTTGTCGCGGCGCACGCGCACCCTCGCTGCGCTTTTAATAATTTCAATAGGTACATACAAAAAAGGATCTATCAAAAGATGGTGACGTCGAATAACCGGTGTTGGGTCTCGAGTGAAACTATGCAGCAGTGCAGATCGTGCGCCCTGCGCTAACCGCTCGCCGCCACCGCCACACAACTCAATGGGTGTGCAAACAAGTTTTGATTAAATGAAAAGGTGTCCCGGAATGGGTGTGCCTGCCTGCGTTTACTTTATGTAATTGCATTTTATTTGATACCTAGCCATGCGCTGTGCAAAAGACAATAAGCACACTGGATATCCTGTTTCGGTGACACATGTAGCGGATGTAGAATATATACACAAAATGTACTAAGCGATACCAACGAAAATATAGGGTGGGCACGTACACGTCAGAAGAAGTAGAGCAATTACTATAAAAGTGGTTTTGTGATGCTTATTGATGGTATTTTCCTATTATTAGGTCCTATTGTACGTTTTCAAGTTTTGGCAAAACAAAGAAAAGATATAGTATATTGAAAATATACACAACCTTACCATGTATTGGTGACTTTGGTCAAAAATGTAAAGGTTGGCTTGCTATCGACTGTGCTGACTAGGGTGGAGGAACATGAACTTCCAATTATTAGTCATAGTTGTATAAAACTAACTGACCGAGCGAACTTCATACCGGCTAACAGTCAATTCTTTAATTTTTTTTATTTTTCTCTCCGTAAAAAACATCCTCGTACTTCGAGGAATATTCTAAAAAAAGAATTAGCGAAATCGGTTCAGCTGCTCTCGAGATTTGCGCTTACCAGCACATTCAGCGATTCTTTTTTATATTATAGATTTTTAAATTACGTATAGATATGTACAAAGCACCGCAAAGTTTACAATTTCAAAACACCCAAAAAAATGTCTACCATAATTTCTTTGCATTTCAGTCATTTCCGTATCGGCTATTGAAATACTAGAAAAGGCCATGTTGAGCTATACTTGTCTATTACAATCTAGACGGCAAGTATAGCTCCAGTTCGGTGAATGCAAAGCTTGGATCCACAGAATCCACTTTGTGTGGGAACGAAATCATCGACTGATACTTGATATGCTAGCTTAAAAAACAGAGTAGAGTTGTCCGCTCTTAAAATTATACTAGGAAGAAATTTTATAAAAATTTCATGGTACTATTGTTGAGTGTACAGTATACTTAGGTATGTGCGGAGTTGGAGGATCAAAGCAGTCCTCGGTGTCTCTTAGTAAATATTTTATAGTATCTACCTTACGAAACCGATAATACGAAATCGATTTTATGTAGTTTTTGTACGGGTTTTTTTCAACCAAAAATCAAGGTACCACTGGAAGTTATTACCTTCCAGTGGACCTAAGTAGCCAACTGAATTAAAATAAACTGGTAAATTCAATATGTATGTACTATGTACAGTTGAACAGGTGCCCTCCAGTACATAATAGTAGAACCGTTACACGTCATTCATCGCGGTAATCCGGCGCTCTCGGAGCAACGGGCTGCAGGGTCGTTGCAGCTGCCCGGAGCCTGCACACCCTACAGACCCTACCGGGCTCGGCCCTACGTTAGGCCCTCGATTTCTTACAATAACCACTATAAATAGAAGCCAGTGAGCTTAAAAAAAACTTGGAATAACGGTGAGATACTCCCAAAAATACAAAGTGTGGGAAACGGAAAGATATCGTTTCCCCTGGTTCGATAAGTTTTGTTTATGCAACACATTACATATATTTTTGTAAAACGGTGCAAGTTATGGGCGTGCTGCACTTCCAAATTCCAAAAAAAATACACAAATAGATGTAGATATTTTCGATTACCTGGTAGACATCAGCTGAAATCGTAACGAAGAATCTCCAAGCTTATGTTAAGTATATCAGGTTACCTTAGACCGTTATTCTAGCTATAAATAAGCTATTGCAAAAAGATACTAACAGGCGTCTTTTACGCAACCTGTAATCCAGTTTGGCTCATGAAATAGATGTCCATAACGTTAGGAGAATCTTGCAGATTTACTTCTCTGTGTGATGAAGTCTTAGCGTATCGGTAGAAAGCTTACGTCACATGTGAATCCTTATAGGAATGTTCCTATAACTTGATTTTTTAAAAGTGTCAATACCATTCCCTAACCGGGAAGGAAAATATCGTGAGGTTTAACTGAAGTAAGAGGGCTGTGGTCAAAGATGAACAATACCTGTCGTCACGTCCAGTTGTATTACGTAATCTCACGCCTGTATCCCGGCATGGTAGCCGGAAACCAGGATTTGCCTCTTGGTTCATATTCAGTTCTCCCCGTCAATCAGATTTTATTACGTCAGACGAAAACCAGTAGATCACTTCTAAAATAAAGGTTAAAATGTTAAAAAAATTCTAACATATATATTTTGTATTTTCGTGGTTGCAAAAAATTTAAATAGTGTCCCCGATATGCCGGGACCGTTGTGTTGCATTGAATATCTGAAAAACAAAGTTATCGCGGTAAGAATACAGTTTCGTTTACAGAATATTTATCATGATTAATAGTTCTACATGTGTACTAACACAATGCACATGAGTTTAATACTCGTAATTTTGTGTTATTTTTGGGACCACCAACCAACCACCGTCAACCACTCAACGTTTTCACTGTGCACGTCGTTAAACTCACCATTTCTACCTTGCATTACAAAGTATTGGTCTTAACTTAATGATCAATGAATCAACACTATGGTACTGACATTGTACCTACAGTTTACTTCTCGTCTCAAGGCTCTGTATATAAAATGTTAAATCGCTTCACCAATTTTTCATACTTTAAGCCCGATATGAGTCATAAAAATGCACTTAAAGAAAGTGCAAGAACCACTATTTTACTGTCTTACAAAGATACGCAATTCCTGAAACACGTCAATTACATTATATTCTTTTTATGAGTTAGTGAACCCGTGCTGAGGGCAATTATTTTTAAAAATCTATTTAGAGGCTAAAATTCAATTAGAGTTTGTCATTTTACAAGTAGGTACATCAACCTTATACTATGACTTTTGAGTCTCATTTTTGATTTAAAAATTTTGATGTAACCTTACTGTTCTTTTACCCTGGCATCCTCTAATAAACCATACGTGTTAAACGACTATGTGGTACAGTCACCAGCAGGTCAACGTTCACTTTTTTGTTCCGTAGTTTCAAAAATGTAAGCAAAGATGTAAAACTGAATAGAATCACTTAGTTGAGTTGATTTGCTGAGTTGCGTCGAAAGGTTGCTGTTCTGTCGAATGTACAATGATTTACCGGCAGCTATGATATTGGTGGAGCCGGTGAAGCGCGAGTTTTGAAAACTCCAATATTTTGAAAAATTTGATCAATCGGAGAAAAACTTACTTATAGAAGAAACACACTTTAAGTGACAATTTATTGAGGATTTTAAAGTTAACAAGTCACCTTCCATTTTTCTAGGTATTCAATGACACAATTTAAAAAAATGTGTTTTATTTCAGTTTTTTTTCTGTAAGGCTCACCAAAGCATGGTTATTGAGTCATACGCGCAGTGAAAGGGTAGACCCGCGGGTGCACAGACCGACAGAGGTAGTATAGCCATATCTCAATATTTTTTAGTACCAAGTCAAAATAACGAGACACGTGTTTTTCCTTTTGATACTAAAATGAAAAAAGGCGACTTGTTATTTTCAAGTATCTATTTCGGGTTTTACTCAATCAGTATCGGAATAAGAGCTGTAAAACCGCAATGGGCTTTTTTTCTCTTTCTTACCATCACATGCATCACCACGTTGCACATGATCAAATGTCGGTATTGCTTGGAGACTTGCTAGGGACTGCATGAAAATGTGTGAAACTTGATCAACTTCATCTAGATTCTCATCACACTTCTATTCCGATATGCCTATTAAATGTTTTAAAAGTCAATCACACACCGTTTATTGCACCGGGACGTAATCACACCCGGCCCATTCAGGAACCGACCCGGTTCGTCGTCGAGTTGTTTCCGACTCTACATAACGAGAGCAGTACCCACATAAGGGACATTATTTTTAAATTCTATATTTGTCTCGAATGAGCAGCGGCGGCTGCAGGGATGATGGAGGGAGCGAGTGAGGGGTGAAAGGTGGCGGCTCGGTCGCGCACCGGCCGAGCCAAGCGTCGTGTGCCGAAATCTCAGCTGTTGCCGCCTCGCACTATACAGTGGGATTCATCCACGCACTGTATTTTTATACAGATTTAATGCAATTTTTATGTAGAACCATGTTTTTTTTAATTCATCATCATTAATTAGACCTCGGTACGTAGAAACATACCAACCGACAATACGTTACCTGCGGGAAAATCGCATTTTTATGTACTGGATTTTTTGTTCGGACGTTTTGTATTTGTTATCACTATAACATTAGACTCGTCTGAACAAAAATATATAAAATAAAAATCTTATACACAAAAAAAGCAATTTTTTCACAAGTTACGTACTGTGGATTAGAATATTTCTTCGTAACACCCAATTTACATTTTTTTCGTTTCAATTGTTTTGCATATACTTTATCTAGTTGATTGGCATTGATTGACGATGTTAGCTAAGTAAAATATTTTATACGATTTATAAGAGTTCTGCTTCTATGACTAGCTCCTCTACTATCTTGATGTCAACCATTTGTATGTCCCCACTGCTGGGGCACGAACCACGGGGACCAAGTCCAAGTTGGTGGAGGATTTTCTGTTTCATTGTGGACCTGGAAAACTATAACTGGAGATTAGTGGAAAAGAGAAGTGACAGCATAAACGAAATGGAAAGTAAAAATAAAATCATTACGGGCTCACCCTATACATTGTTAAACCATGCTGCCTATTAAAAGTATTTATAAAGCGTTGAATAGGCCTTGTGTGCGTTGAAGAATCTACAGCTATGCTATGAATCAAAATTAAACTACTCACCTACCTGCAAGCAGCGTGTCCCAGTATCAAAACGTCCCAAGTTACTCGTTCTATACAATGAATAAACCCTTGCGAAGCTTACGACGATAAGAGGGCTTGATTTGTTTTACTTTGTTATTGAACCGAATTAAACAAAGTACGAGTAGATATTTTTGTAGTTATTTAAGATTTGGAGAACATAACAAGAACCTATTGCTCTAGGTCAGGTTTGTGGTAAAACTATATTCGTTTTACAAAATAAATTTCACACTACCTGTACCAAACTGATAAAACGGCGATCCACCATGAAATCAAACCGTTCATATCACCTTTTTATATTGTACACCCCGAACAATGAATGGGGGAGAACCGGAGAACCGATCTAATCGTGGTAAAACGTCGTAAGTTACTTTTTGGTAGCAGCCAATTTGTACAAGGGTTGTTTGGCGCTTGGAGCGTTTCAGCTTAGGGGGTCGTCGTGGTGCAGATGTGCGATTCGGGTACAGACATGTGATTCTGCACGCGCTGCCAGCTGCGCGCATAGCTGTGCACTGATTCAATACCCGCGCGGGTCAGGCTCCTCGTGGGTGCCTTCGCTTTGTGTAACACATGTAAGCTTCACCAACGGAGATACAAATACACACATATGATAGATAACAAAGCCGCGTTCAGGTGTGCCAAGGGAATGGTTGCTAATAATATTACTCGCAATGTAGAGACGGCCCTAAGTTTGCCAACGGACTTTTAGTATAAGTAATAAAGTTTTGCTTGAGAAGGCAGGGATCTCTAGAATCTCAATATTTAATAAGAAACTAAATTCTTCAACCACAACTCTGTTTTTTATTTCTTCGATACAGTTAAGTACACTCCTCCTATAATTTGTGGTCAATGTAGATGTTTCAATTGCTTTTCTATACTGAGCCGTCGTCAATTGCCCCCCCATGTTTAGTTGCTAGTTACATGCCTCTCAATTTTTTTTATGTAGCCTATAAACTCTTACTGCAGGGCACAAGCCCTTTCTCTCAGAGAGAGTATGGGCTAAATTACCACGCGTGCCCGCGGAAATTGTCAACACCGCGGGTTGACAATTTCAAGAACTGAGGTATTTCAATATTTAACTCGCTTAGATTTTCTCACGGTATTTCCTCCACCGTAAGCGAGTAGTATTCTACTATATCTTAAAAAATGTACGTAAGTTTTAGTTACCTCAGTGACTCCCACGGCCGGTCACTACGTTCAAACCAGAATTTGACGCTGAAAACACCGAGTCATACGAGAAAGTTCGTTGCCAGCACATTTACTGTAAGAGCGGTCCGGCTGTTGAATGAGCTGCCGGTTTCTATAAGGCGCTCCCCATCTCCTGCAATATTTAAATCTAACGTAGTAGAATTCTGTCCTTCCAAATTATTTCTAATAATTTTCTTTTTGTCTGTAGGTAAATCCTATTTATTGTTCCTATCATGCTTGCTTTTATAACTTAATGTTTATGTATGTTTATAATAGTATTATGTTTATTTTATTACGTATACATGTGTACATTAATATTCGATGAGCACCTACTACCCGTCTCAATTTCTCCTTCTGCAATCTTTCCAATTTAAGGTTACCTGGAAGAAATTGCTATTAGCAATAAGGCCGCCAATTGTACCTCTTCTTTTGTAACTGTAGTCTCTGTAATTATTTTCTGGTGTGGACAATAAAGCATATTCTTATCTTATCTTAACTTAGAAAACAAAGTCTAGTAGGGGAAGGTGAGGTAATACGATCGCCGTAGGTCAAATGATCCTCCGTCGTAAGCCAGAGACAACTAGTGCTACCTATCCAAATGCACATGAAACATGTCATGTTCCCCGCACTCCTGCCAGTTCCCTCTCCAAGTCTCATGGCGGTGTTAACGCTTAGCGAGATTTTATTTAAAAAGAATAAAAAAGTGTGGCTCTGATCTAAAGTAAGCCTGTTTTTGACCTTTTATTACTTTTTACAAGTTCGTGTTTATTGAAATGTTGTTTTATTTGCGGGTTATAATAGCAATCGCCTAATATTTAAGCAATGTTCGATCACCGCACGCTGTATTTGAAGGTTATGTTTTGATCGATATCTTGGATTTTGATGTTTGGGGGAAATAATCCCTTTTTGTGTGTTTAAAATGATCCCTGGAACCATTTTACCTCATTATTATTTCTTGTTTTTACAGATCATGCCAAGAATTTATAACGATATCGATATTAACCCTAGTTTGTCCCCACTGCTGAAGCACAGGTCTCTTCCTGCATCGTAGGTAGGTTAGGCTATACTCCACCACGGGGGCCAAGTCCGGGTTGGTGGAGTTGTAAGACAGTAGCGGGCCTTACTTTCAGAAGTTGTCAAGCCGCCCATAAGGCCTCTGACATGGCTTGACGACTGTCATTACATGACAGCCGGCACCAACGGCTTAGTGTGCCTTGCAAAGCCCGGAAGCGCTCGAAAAAATGCCACTAGCGGTAGTCACGGGACGGTCATCCATCCTGCACCTGACCGCGCCTGAGAATTTATATACACAAAACTAATCGCCAAAATTGGTCTGAAGAACAGATGCAAAAGGCATTAGATGGTGTCAGAGATGGTATGCCTTACAAAACCGCTAGTAACGAGTTTGAAGTCCATGTAATGACGTTGAAAATGCTTGACTAGGTATATTTTTAATTTTGCAAACCTTTTAGAAGTTTGTTAATATATAGTTTTACTGATTGAACAGTAGATAATTACGAGAAAAAGATTTCTAATGAAAATAGAAGACTGTAAAAGTTGTGTAACTTGCTTACGTACTTCAGTTGCTATGAAGAATACATACTTTATTAACGTATGGTATAAAATGATCCCTGGGATTATTTTACCCCTGCCCCAGGGATCATTTTATACATAGGCATGTATAAAATGATCCTTTACTAGACTTTTACGAAAACCTGTAATACAAAAAACTGCATACATGTAATAAAAAATAAGTATGCAGTTACAAAGTTAAGTAAATTCACTACCAATAGAAATCTTGTATTTTTCCTTAAAATTTAGCCACAGTTAAGTTTTTCCCTTAAGGGCATCATCATTATACCTCACCTTCATGCCCTCACTGGGAATCAAACATGGGCCTCTAGCTTCCGAGTTCACTGGGCTACCGCCACCATCTTCATTTATCCAACCGACATAACTTTAGGGAAGAAAACTGTATTAGCCACTTTGTTGTATTGTCGTCGAAAATAGATTGCATTTACATAAAGCGTTTCATCTAATAATAGCAAACTAAGCCGTGATTTTATACAACAGGAATGTAATGTATGCACGAAATTAACCGGCAATTGAGAGCAGGCTGGCGTATCGCACCACCTGCCTGCCGCGGCGCCCCTGTCCATCGCTATTTCCGCCATAGAGCACGGCCCCTCGCTCGTGCCGTGGCAACCGTTACGCACGCGCCCGCGCACCTGGCCACGCAGCCGCCCCACACCCTCTCGCCGCCGCCGCCGCCGCCGACGATAACGACGCATTACATGACATTCGTCTAACACCTATCATCACATTACCGATATGTTAGTAGTAAACCACCGTCATTTAATTTTGGTAGTACCAATGATAAATTGTAGAAAAGGGGATGTTTTTCAAAGTTACAAAATTTTTCTGTTCGATTTTCCAACGTTGGTCTTTGTTGGGATTTCGAAAGGCAGTCGTTGGTATGATTGCATTTTTGATGAGAATTTCTTTTGGTAATAAATTAATTAAATATGAAAAAGAATAATAATAGTTTTCAATCTATTCTGCCTTTGGTTTTTTTCCTGTCGAGTGAGAACGTAGGTAATGATGACGATTCTATCCGACCGAATTCGGTCAAGGCAACAGTCGTGGCTAGAAGTATCAGTCATGTGCCCTCATATGACTTACGTACGTAGCCCATCTTGGCTGTGAAAGTGCAGTTGCACAGGCTACTTGCTAATATTCCATTGTAGTTGTACGTTACGGCAGCTGGTGGTCTAGGCACCTAAATTCCGTTAAATAATTAAATGAGGATTGGTAATTTTTTTTTAAAAAAGCTATTTCGCCTTGTTGTTTAAAAGCTATTTCGCCTTGTTGTTTGATCAATAAAGCTTTAAACCATATGTGTTACATACAATTGATTTTCTTCTATGTAAGAAAATTATTGACCGAAGGCAGATTGACAGAGCGCATGAAACGGGAAATTGATTGAAATGCAAAACTAATACGTAATACTTCAATACCAGTAGGAAAACATCGTGAGGAAACCTGAATATATGAAATCTTCACACACCTCAGCGCTTGTGATTGCCAATCCGCGGTAGGCACTCGTGTTGATTATCTCTCTCATTGAGAAGGCCTGTAGAAGCCTTTGTAAAATATAGCGATAGGCTGTATTATTATTATTATATTTGAAACCTACTGTTTCGAAAAATAATAATCCGGGAAAACCTTACAGAGCAAAACTCATTTCAAAACATAAACTATGATATTGGGGTATTAAAGGTAACCCTGCAGATAACGCTATTAGACGGCACGACTGTGAATGACCACCTTTAGGCGCCTAGTTAGTTTCGTTTACCCACCACGCCTTTGATTATATTTAATGAAAGCGATGGTAGCGCAGCGGTGAATGCGTGGCTCACATGCGTGAAGTTCTGGCTTCGAATCCCGTGATGACTTTGAATTCAGGTTACGAAATTTCCTATAATTAGTAGAAGCAAGCCCGTCAAGCAAAAGCGTGAGGATACCTGAGTGTCTGAGGTCTTTATATGCTTTAAAAATCGCTGCAAAATGGAAAAATATGAGGTCTAATAAAATTTATGATTGGGGGTATTGGCGAGAGAAGCAAACAAACTACCAAACTTCCCACCTAATCGATATTTGTTGACCGTCTTTCATTTCCGCTGATGTGTTTGTGTGCGTACATAAAGGAGTCATTTGTCTATTTGCAGTTCCCAGCGTAATTGAGATAAAAGATTCATTCATGAAGTTCACAACCAATTAGATAATGATATTTGTCTACTATCACGTTACGATACAAACAGCAAACAAGCCGTAAATTATCTACAGAACATGGGAATGATATTGCTGACAGTTGGATCTTTGCGATTAGTCACGGTGGTGGTGAATGCAATCGGACTATTGATATCCATTTCATGTCACTCTCTGACACATTTGCAGGCTGAGTCACGAGGTGAATTTCACCGCGCAGTGACCTCGTCAGCATGATGTGGAGGATCAAGGGTCACGAATATGCTCACAGAGCTGTTTGTAAGAAGTACGTTTGTCCCTTTGTGCTCCAATCTGCCTGCGACGCCTCACAAACGTTGTGCAACTTTTCGAGATCGAGATCGATCCTCGAGATCGAAACTGTGATTTCCTTTTGATATTACATAAAGTACCTAAGCATCTAGGTACTACGTACTACGGTACTACTAGGAGGACGTATCATACAACTAGTTAGAGGTATATCACTCACCCTTATATACGAGGTACTTCTGAAACAAAGTGAAGACCTTCCGTTTTTTTCAATCATGGAAAGACGGAGAGCCAGCCAGAAAGCTGTTTAAATACGTACACAAAATAAACTACAAAAATCTAAACAACATTAAGTAGACTGTTGACCAATCTACTTCCGCAATAATAAATTAATTAAGTAAAATACAAATGTGTAAATATAGATACACATACCTAAATATATCGCTCAAATTGTGGTAGGGATGATTCTGGTCTTTGCAGCAGCAGAACGCTCCACAGCCTAACGGTATGGACAGTGTTGATTATTAAGTTTTTAGTATTTTTAATAACTCGCGATGCTCATACATAGTTATATATCAAACGGGTCTAACAGGGATTGTAACTCTATCATGTTGGTTGTGAAGCGTAAGCTAATCAACCTACACCATCAGTAGCAGCAGATCCGAGGTATTGAGCGGTAGTAGCGCATCGCTTCACATGCGTTAGATCGGATGTTCGATTCCCGGCATGTACAAAATGACTTTGTTTTCTAAGTTGCGTTCGTTGTTAATTTGTTGTAGCTATACTCTGTGAAGGAGAACATAGAGAGGATACTCCAGTGCCTAATGTTGTCTCCACGTACCTCAGAGTTTGCTTGAGATTAACTGCGAAAATCTCAGATGTAACAAACTATAGGTACATATATAGGCTTCTGCAAACGGTTGGACTGATATGTGTGAGAAACCCAAATTACCCACGGAGGGAGAATGGTGCAGTGTGTGAATTACTACTGGTCACACAAAAAATGCAACAAAGAGCTTTGGACGTTATGTTTCCGCGTTGGGAAGGGGTTGCGAACTTGTCTCGTTTGGTTCCATTTGATACAAGGAAGTCCCTTTGTCTGACACAAACTGGTTTCGTGGACCTTTACGGTTACGAACTCCCTGATAGGCATTGTTACTTTACTAGCATTTGCAATCGTTATCCTCCTAATATGTAAGTCTACATATCTATAGCAACAACGGAGAAAGAGAGAACAAAGCGCTTTTACACCAAACCAAACTGATTCGTAGTCTAAGTTCTGTAGGTATTGAAAAGCCTTTTATTAAGGCACTCTCGGGTGCTAACTAGCGCCAACAATCTAATAAAAATCATAACTTGTTTTATAATACGTTCATTTTTTTAAACATCAATAATCTTACGGTCACACAGCCTAGAACCTATTATCAACATCCTACGACTCTCCTAGATAGGTTCTAGACTGTAGACTGTTCTAAAAATTATTGTCAATTTAAGATACATTTTATTGTTAAACTAAACATCACAAGGTGTTTACTTTAAACGTAATAAAACTAGTTATGATTTTTATTAGATTGGTGGCGCTAGTTAGCACTCCAGAGCACCTTAAGTGATTTTCAACGATTTAATATTGTGTTTCTCATCTGAAACATTGGAGTTCTAACTATTCTATAGCCAAGATGGTTATTTGCAATAATTTGTAATACCTGGTACCTAATTTGAAAAGAGATCGTACATTGTATGATAAAAAGGGGAATTAGGAAATTGCAGTGTACAGAAAAATGCTATATGTGTGACTTTTTCCAATTTCTGATACCCACTCTAATGTCAGTTAGCCCCACAGCAAAGTGACTTTTGAACCTTATCAAAAGTCGCTAACTACAAATTTTCAATGAGTGCACTTTATAATTGGTTCAAAAATTTGAAACGGCGTACAAAGAACATTTTTCAGTATCATGCTAAAAGGGTTCAGTTGACTCCAGGTTGTCCGTTTGGAAGCTCCGTAGAAAGTCTTCCAGTACCTAGTAATATTCCCAGTCGTATATCAACAATCATTATTCATCATTCATACACACTTAATAAATGAAACTACAGGTGAACTTTAAAAACTTTAAATGGTGTACATATCCAAAGCCTATCTTTATTGCGCTGCATTGTTTATGCGGCGTAATCAATAAATAGCATCTCCTCCACGCAATGGCGATCGGCAAAGTCGATTGACACGTTCACATGACATATGAGGTGCCGATTTATTACAGCTCTAGCTTATTATTAATGACCCGTGACCCGGCACTTGCGCCGCGAGGCTCCGCCGTGATAGCATCTGGTCATTGCAAGACACCACACAATGACTAATAGTTCCACCGATATGTGATGGATGACAACTATCGCATAATATACCTAAATGGTAATGCGTGCGTAACTGCTCCAATATGTTTTTTTGTTTTTTCCCCTGGGCAATTAGAAATCGCACCTATAGATCCCTACTGTGACTACGCATTATATTATACTTTTATAAAACTACAATGCCAACTAAGCATCATAACAATTCGATGTACATTGAGTAGCCGAGTCTTCCTACTAGTTAATTTGAGGTGTTATTGACTCTGCAATTACATCGAACTGTCATAGTAAACCTTGAATTGTAGTATACGAAACAGGCCCTTGCTCGTACGCCGCCGATGTTACTCGTATCGGGCCGTTTCAAGAGGGGCTAATTTAGTGGCAACAAACGGTGCAAAGTACAGAGTGACGGATGCATTAAATATATTGAAGCTTGACGCGTTTTTCAGAGTGAACTTGAAGAGCCAAGTTACTGGTCAACATTTGTCAAAGATAGTGGCTTGACAATGGTTTCTTGCATTAACACAATCTATGGCCTGCGCATACTTGATTAGGTATGTCAACTAGAGGTGTCGTATATTATAGGTATTCGTACATCACTTAAAGCTGAAGTGTGGTTTGTAATAATAATAAATCGTGATAGGAAGGAAGACGAAACTGGCAGGAAATAGAGCAAGGTCAAGTTGTGCCAAGCTGCGCGTGGCGCGGTGTGTCATCGTCAGCTCCAATAACATTTTAACTACTACATGCAATATAATCATGCATTACCGTTATGGGTGACATTGTGTAATACGAGTACGACCTAGGTACCTATCGTATAGGTGCCTACCTATTAGCTACGCTTTGTTCATGTTATGTCATTGTCTTCAAGTTATTTAGGTTAATCGAATACTTGACCAGTGGTTCTCGTCGCGATTTTTTTTTAAATAGTTACTGCTTAATAAATATATTAGTAGTTTACAGTTCAGGAGTTCTATTTTGTAAGTATCCACGGTTGAGTGACGTAGATTTTTACTTTTTTTAAGCTACTCCAGCTGTCAAATGGGTACATATTTTGACACTTTGGAGTCGTCTAAATGCTTAACCTGATAGAGTGGATTGTTACGTAATAGAAGGGTTAGTCGGTTACAATTTTGATTACAGGAGTGAACCCATAATTCGGTTGTCGGACATAGGTAAGTACAGATTTGACGAAGCTAGGTAGGTATACAGTCGATGGCACGTTTATTTTCAAGACATGTTTATTTGCTACTCCAACATTTCGTTCAGCCCAAAATCTTAAACCTACAGAGATTCATCTCGTCATTCTAGCAAAACGACGTCAACGTTTGCTGCGCGGAGACGAAAAAAGAGACGTCGCAAAGGTGTTTAACCTCGAGAGACGCGCAAAAAAAGGGAGCACGTCGTGTTATTCAGCTGAGAGTTGGCTCAGAGGCTGCGGAGTTCGCGGAGGCAAGCTGGAGAGCATATCGCACCGCGCGGAGCCTCGGCGCTGGTCGGGCGCAGGTGCCGGCGCCCCCGCCCCGCGCCGCCGCGCCGCCATTGGCCGGGCCCGCCGCGCCCGCCGCCGATTGGGCCCGGCGCACGTGCGAGCCGTCCCGCCGCCACCTGGCCGCCGCTGCCGGGGAGCGCATAAAAGCGCGCGCCGCTCCTCGCCGCACCATTCCGACCTCCGGACGTCAACGAGCGAACACGTACTGTCGCGTTCCGACCCTGACTTACACTTCGACTAACTGTGCGATGTTTGGACTGTTAACACGTCAGTGATTGTGATACAATTAAAAGAACTTTGGATATTTAAGTGATTGTGAAGATCAAGATGCTTGTAGAGGAAAACCAGTCGTCTCGTGGGCTGATGTCCCAAAAGTACGGTCACTGTCCGCTGAAGAAGCGGCCGGTGTTGGTGCGGGAGGAGCGGCCGGCGACGCCGCCCACCACTCCGCCGCATCCCGCCCACCTCGCTACCACTACTCTGCTACATTACAACCATTTCTCCTGTAAGTATTTTTGTTGTTTGCAATTTTTATGTAGGTAGCCGTAAAAAAGTAAAAATAAAAAAGAGTATCACACACAGATGTATTATATTAGTTTTATACAAAATATCCTGCACTGTTGTGCCAGTTAGCTATTATTTGATATACTTAGATTATGTAACTGATACACCTAAGAACTGAGAAGAATATTTTTTGAAGAGTAGGTACTGTACAAATAGTTCTTTGTAGCATATTTAGCTTCCGGATTTTTTGAATTTACAACTTATTGACGTTATTTTTTGCCCTGTCAACAGATGACACGGAGAATGAACAACCTCAGAATTTAAGCACAAAGCCTGAGGATCTATCGAAGACTGGTCAGTACCCAAGCAAGGCATCGTCGCCGGTAGGCGGCGCGGTGAAGGCGGAGCCACGTGACTGGCCACCGCCGCCGCCACAGCAGCTGGAATACCTGGCGGCCTGCCACGCGCGCCTGCAGCCATCGCCGCCCGCCGACATCGCGCGCCCCGCGCCGCACTACCCCTACTTGCCCACACTCTACGCCCCCTACTGCAGCCCGCTCGAAGACATGTACCAACCAGCCCCCGCGCTCTCGCCGCCGAGCCACGCACAGCTCTACTCTCGGTACTCACCAGCCTCGCCGCCCTCGTCAATCTCACCGCCACCTTGCCCTGAAGACTTGAGATCGCCCGGCTCAGTCTCGTCAGACTCGGGCGTCTCGATGTCCGGTCCGCGGAGACCCCGCTACCAGTGCCCCGATTGCGCCAAATCGTACTCTACGTACTCAGGGCTGTCAAAGCACCAGCAGTACCACTGCGCAGCGGCAGAGGGCAGCTTAGCGCGCAAGTCGTTCAGCTGCAAGTATTGCGCCAAGGTGTACACATCGCTTGGCGCGCTCAAGATGCACATCCGCACCCACACGCTGCCCTGCAAGTGCCACCTGTGCGGCAAGGCGTTCTCGCGGCCCTGGCTGCTGCAGGGACATATTCGGACGCATACCGGCGAGAAACCATTCTCTTGCCACCATTGCCGACGCGCCTTCGCCGACCGCTCGAATCTGCGCGCACACCTTCAGACCCACTCCGACGTAAAAAAGTACTCGTGCTCGGGCTGCGGCAAGACGTTCTCGCGCATGTCGCTGCTGAGCAAGCACGTGGAAGGTGGCTGCGGCTGCGGCTCGCCCTACGACTACCCCGCAGCACCGACGTCGACGCCGGCGCCGTTGCACGCCTACTGAACAAGACTGACTTTACGGCCAGGTTCACGTTACTAAAGAGCGAGTGTTTTAGTGTTAGTAGAACTATTGAATGCACTAAGACGATGATTCACATCACTCTTTTAATACATTGTCCTAACGCACTCGCCTATAGAGTGAACCAGACATTACAAAACGGCCCGATCTCTAAAATACAGATATCTAACACTCGCAACGATCACTTGAAACCGTTAGGTAGTTTTTAAGTTAAATTATTATTCATGTAAATTTCCCTTATTTGTGTGTTTATTGTTCTGTGTTACAACTAGTAGTAGAACAAACTTGTGTGTGTTTGTAAAGGGACCAATGTACATTCTGCCTTTTATTTAATAAGTTAGGTTAAAAATAGTTATTTAACGTCAGTCGCGTTGCGACCGCGGCTTCACTAGTCATGTGGCATTTGCCGAGTGTCATACACTTGATAATAATATATTTTATACCTACTAAGCCATGTAAAAAGTGCCTTAATTATAAATGATCTAATATATTCTCTGAAAAAAGTTACAATACAATATAATGTACCGTACCTATGTCCGTGCGACGCTATTTTTGATAAAAAAAATATTACTGTGTCTGAGAGGCTCTACATAAGCCAATGCGTTCCTTTCTGTTACCTCCGTAAACAAAAATATAAAAAAGTTTTACATGATAACCACATTTTTTTTATTACAATCCCTTTTTTTAAGAAGTATTCGTAGTTTGCAATGGCGTATTGCAAAACGAATAAAATTGATAGCTGATAAAATAACTCAACCAGATCACAAATCACGCCTATAAAGTATATATAGGTAGTCGGAATAAAATCAAAAGCTTATTCATAGTAGCGTACTGTGAATGTAATAAATTAAATATACCTACTTAGATGCCAATTTAAAGCAACAACCCGGTCCTGAGGTCACAGGCTCCCGGCTCATTTTGTACCATTTTGCTTGCTATACCTAGTTTCATTCTACTTTTGTCTCAAACAAATGGTCAAAATACGGAAATTCATTATTTTTATCAAATTAATGCTCATCTTAGTTATAAATAATTAAAAATACCAAGTTCTATAATGTATCCTTACTTTCTTAAGAGTATTTAATCTTAAGAGTATTAAAAAAATTTTTGAACCCAAATAAGATGTACAAAAATTAAGTACAGTTTATTATGGAGAAAAATTGGGACAAAACTTCTCCACACTCAGTCTTGGGTACGTAACAGGTACGTAGTGTTCGCTTGTTAGTGTAACAACAGTTCCAATTTGCAACTAATCACTTAGCTGTTTATCTGCGAGACAATAGAGCGACTCGCAACAGTCGCGCGGACCCACAGAAGTAGGTCGGGCTTCAAAGCAAGATGCGTTCACATTGGAGTCTTAATAGAAAAAAGTCCAACAATTCCCGAAAATATCTACTCCAATTGATTCATCCCACTAAGAATTCTCAAGAGTGTAAATCGCTAAAAAAATATTTTTTCTTTTGTAACGCGTCTCTCGAAAGAGTGAACATCATAAATGTTAAAAACCTATTTAGAGGCTAAAAATTCCACCCATGCTGGGATTCGAACCCGCGACCTCTGGCTATCCGTGCCAGCGCTCTTTCTAACTGAGCTAATGGGCGACTCACCGGCATCAGTGAAATTTCGAACCTCTTTACAATATTCTCTGTATTACGTACAGGTAGCGACATCTGGCTGAAATAATTTGCATCACTTGCAGCCCCGAGTACCTACTTTGCAGTTAGGTTTTACATCGGGTTAGTGCATTAAAAATAATATAATCATAAATGTTGTCAACTGTGACAACAATTTTTAGAAAAAAAGTAGGTATTATAAAAGAAGTTTCGATTATTATTCAATTGGTGGCGCTAGTTAGCACCGTGTAGCGCCTTAAAATATTTGTAGGTACCGAATCCGATTATAATGCTAAATAAGAAAAGTAACTTGTGGTCAAATTAGAGTAGAAATTCAAGCAATTGTCGAAAATTTGCCAATGATTTCAGCCCACTAGGCTTTATGCATTTATTCCAAATCTGTTGGCGATATTAAGTAGAAATGTGCAGCACGTAAAAATGTGCAGCAGTTCACATATTGTGGGCGCACCTTTATGCAGTGGGCGCCGCGCCGCCGCCTGCGCCGGTCACCCGGCCATGAGGTCACAGGCTCCCGGCTCATATTGTACCATCTTGCTTGCTACAGTTAAAGCAGTTATTACCAAGTAAGTCCAAGGAGGTCGCAATACACTTCCACATCATTGTCTTTTTAACCGACTTCGAAAGCGAGGATGTTCTCAATTCGACGCGTATCTTTTTTATGTCAATGGTGCCGGAAGTGTTGAGTATATACATCTCTATCCCCCTCTATCTAAAAATATCTATCCATATTTTATCTCTAGCTCCCTAGTTTTTATTCTAATAAGTGGTAGTGTTCCTAATATGATCGCAATTACGAACACTACCACTTTCTTACAAGATACCTATATCATACATTTACAACACAAAACTTTGTACTATGTAAGGCCAAAATTTTGGTGCACCAGTTTGTACTATTCACAAAATACAGAATTGTAATAAACGTAAATGGTATAATAATATCATTATCGTGTCACTTAGAAGCATGAGGGTTGTCCAATGAGATCATAATCACCGCCATTAACCTCTGAACCTGACATCAAGAGCTCATTGCTCAACCGCAATGCCTTTCCAACAATATGTTTAACTCGAATGCACTCTTAGAACAGTTTGCAGACTTTTACCAAATCCTCCGTTTAAGAAACAGGTTCGTGTGCGAAAGTGAGTATGCACATGAGGTGAAGACAGTGATAGGTCGCGCCTAAGGCACCCTGGTCGGACTTTGATTAGATTAATAAATAATAATAAAAGAGTGGACAAAAACGAAACAAAAAAACCATTTTTTCAAGTTGGTTCCGTAAACATTCATTTCATATTCAGAGAAAAAAATAGGTATTGAAGGTTAAAATTGTCCAGAGTAAGTAGAGATAAAGTAAAGAAGACCTTGAATGAAATTAACTCCAAAGTTAATTTCTTTCAAGAAAATATTATTGCATCTTTTTCTTGTACTCAATATTGACACTTAGTTACTGACAGTGACACTTAAATTGAATATAAAATAATGGATGGAGCAATGTTTATAACAACACAGAATCCTACTTTGGGTCTTAAGCAACATTTATTGAAATAATTAAATTACCCCTGAATTACGCCTTGTTTCACTAAATTGTATAATAAATTGAAAGAAACGAAATGTCACTTCCACCATCGCAATCTTATTCGTAATCTTATTAAAGTCAAAACCTCATGCCGAGTTTATTATTATGTTGTTAGTACCTATGCACTCGTAATCGAATAAGCGAAAGAGGTGTTATGTAATCAGCCGCTATTGATCGATCTAAAAATACAATCGGTAACATCGAGATACAAGTGTTTCGGCTGAGATATATTTATTATAGGTTTTTTTTTATAATGAAATTAGTAAAGCACAAACAGACTAGGAATAGGTATACGCCCCATTGCAGCACAGGTCTTCTCTTTGAGAGAGAGAAAGATTATAGGCTTAATCTACGCGCGTGCCCACCGGAGATTTGATATTTCAAGCGCTAAGGTATGTATTTTTTATATTTTTGCATTAACTTTTTTTAGTACGTACCTATATAACGTTAAAAATATCTTTGCTGTGATTTGACTTAAATCTACTACAATAGAAATTATATTATGTACCTAAGAAAATAATTCTATTTAATAACTAAGAGAACAATCCGCGTGCCTTTTCCTGTCATATTACAAAAATCTTTGATCTTTGCATCTTCGTAATTAGATGATTTATGCCGCGTTCAATGGGACCTCCACTCAAAGTAGTCTGGTGAAGGGACTACTCAGTGCCTGGGATTTTTTTTTCTAGAAGTAGTATAATTGGTAGTATATGGTATTTGTACCAGTAATACCATATACTAACTGTGAAGGAAAAGATCGTGAGAAAACCCGAGCGGCTTAATTGGTCCCATTAAATGGAAACAAAATATCACCCAACATAATAATACATTTTTTATTTTTATTATTTTGTTTTTTGTTATAATTTTTGTGTGCAATAAAGTATAAAGTAAGTGAGTACCTTACTTCCATATAATGCAATCACTTGTTCTAGTCCTAAGCTAGGATAACCTGTGCTATGGTAGCCAGGCAAAGGCCTCACATACAGGAAAATACACCCAGTCTGATGGCATTAGTACCAATCTACGAAATCCTCCAGTGGAAATCGAACCCACGACCTCCGGCATGGTAATCAGACGCGACACCAACGAGGCAGTTAAACTAACAGTGTTGTAATAGACTGTATACAAAAACAGGGGGTAAGATCGTCGACGCAATGTTGCTACAAGAGAGCATCCACAAAAGTGCACACGAGTGCCAATTAGTGACAAAGTGTAGAGCACCTTGCCTGTGATTGGCCGCCGAGTCTGTGCGCCGCGTCCGCGCACACCAACCAATCTCATTAATTAATTCTGTTTCTATTTGCATCGTGATTATCTAATCGCAGATCGGCGGCCGATACCGCCGCACCAATTAGAGTTCACACCTAATAGTCTAATGGAACTTTGAACTTTTTATCGGGGCACGAACCAAAGATTGCTTCGAAGATAACGCGAACTAATTTCATCACTAATTCGACCTCGTTTTGTCGATTTCTTATTGTTGTATTCTGGTTAGTTTTAATTAAACTTTTCTTTTCTTCATTAACTGCAACATGTGTTGGATACCTATTACCTATGAAATATTTTAGCCACTTATTACGCAGTCCTTCAGACTCGTAGTTATGCATCAGTGATTGGAGATGGACTGAGGTTTTGCAAATAGTCGCTAGGCCAGGCTCTACGGCGGCAATGGGACGAGTTCAGCGGAGCGATAAGCATGATTTGTTACATCGGCGCGTGCGCTTTGTACACGTGATCCCAATGCGCGCCTCTCGATAAATTACCCCTAACCCACTCCTGATATGACAACGATACAATTTATAATCTCCGCACGTCGACACACACTTTACTTATCGCACGAACGTTCGTAGTGTACAATCCTATAAAATGCATATATTACATATATTTATAGGGTTCTAGCAAAATGTATAACTTCGAAACCACAGCGTTTATTTTAAAACTGTATATACTAACTGATGACAACTATATTGTTCTAAGGGTAGAGTAGAAGTGAGTCAAAATAAAAAAAATCTAGAGTAAGCGGCGTCATTTCAAAATTTGAGTTAAAGAATGAGAAAAGTAACCATGTAAGAAACATACACCAATACATTATTCACACGGAAATACATTAATAATCAATCCATTTTGGAGTGATAATTTTAAACAAGCATATTCTTGGCATTCTATTGTGATCAGTAACTAACAATTATGCTAATTGGAAGGTGTAATGTAAAGGCGGACACGCGCTAACAACGTCTGTGTTTCGACTAATAGGCCCGGTTGGAGCTAATTCACACATTCGCACTACGCGGTGATAGATAACGTGCACTTAAATACTGAATTAACGAGATATCGATGCTTATATTATAATTTACATTAATATTATAAGGCGGTATAATGTCCGACATATGACTTTGATTTCGCATGGGCTTAATGGCGCGAGACATGACTTAGAATTCTTAAGACCTTAGTTTAGTTTTAGTTCATTAAGAAGTAATCTATCTATCTATATTATAAAAATGAACCGTTGAATGTGTTGGTAAGCGCAAATCTCGAGAGCAGCTGAACCGATTTCGCTAATTCTTTTTTTTTGAATATTTCTTGAAGTACGAGGATGGTTCTTACGGAGAGAAACATAACAACAAATTAAACAATCGACTGTTAGGCGGTACTAAGTTCGCTGGGTCAGCTAGTCTGAAATAAAATTGCGAACGTGCACATTGCAAACTTATCCCGACTGCGCAGATATACTTAACTTGGAATATCGGAGGTAGGTAATCTTTGAAACTGCTTACCGGATCTTAAAACTTATTTTATCACTATTTATAATACATCTTCAGTTCAATAAGCAGGCGGGCTAAGCAAAAAAGGAGAATATTAATAGCATGTACGTATAACAACATTAGTAGGTATATAGTATAGGTAAATCAAACGCATAGATAAATATTTGTTCATATATCGGGCAAACCTCTACTGCTGATCGCTGAGCCTGTGGAGTAGGTACTAACGGTTTTGGATTTTCAAAGAAAAACAAGGAATTTTAATACAGGACCACTTTGCAATTTTCTAAAGGACTTATTTTATTTAAGTTTCAGTTTGCACGAATTAAATTCGAATTTTAACTTTATTGTTACAATTTTGTGTGTGTTTTACAGATGTATCTAGTAGCTATGAAACACTTTTGCTGTTCAGTGTAAGAGAGTCTGTTGCGTAGGTGTCGTGTCACTGTGCGCTTCAGTGACGACATTGAAAGGTTTATTCATACCACAGAAGCGTAGGACTTCATGATTTCGCATACGTTTAGTTAAAACTTTCTTCCTTGTTGCTATGAGCCACGAGTCTCTATATATAAAAATGTTACGTAATTTATAAGAGATATAGATCCAGCATGTGAAGTAAAACATCGTGAGGAACCCCAAGTGCATAAGGTGTTCAAATACCACTGCGCGTCAAATGGCACGCGTGGCAACTAAGCACAGGCGTGCTGTCACGCGCTCTTTGAGAGACGGCCTAAAAATCTGTTGTTCACAAATGTCAGTTGTATTTTTCGTATACACTTTGGATTAAGTTTAAATATAAAATGTATTTAGAATATTGTAGTATAGAATATTTGTAGCTAGAAGATAGAATACTCTTTGAATCAAATACGTTGTTGGCTACAATTGGGAAATTATGATAACGGTGACACAGGTTTTTACCCAGCATGGCTGATCTACTAGAGCTGATCAAATAGGATTATTGCAAATTATGGAGACTTTTACGCTTTGTTATTATTTTCATTTAATAAGTAGTTGCTTATTGTATTATTATTTTTGTTGTAAACTATGTGGTGTCGGGACAAACTTTTTTTATTTTTCATTTTAATTATTCTTTATTTACTCAGTGTGCAGACTTACTGGTTATATCGGTAGTAAGGCAGCAACGCTTCATATTATATCTACGAAGCGTTGAGGTAGCTACGAAATGGGGCGTAGCGTCACCCGTTGCGTGCGTGCATACAAAAGACATCAACGGGCGCACTAAGTGCATTATGCGCTTAGCTGCGTAGACGATGCAAATTCCTGTGTATTTGCTATTTATTAATGAAGGTGATACCTACTTTGTTGTCATCGCGCTGCTCGCACTGATTGGCCAAACACTTGACTACTATGACTAACCACGTTTGTCTTCGATCACTAAGAATAAGAGTACGTTGTGGTCTTAAAAATATATAATACGTACCAAATAAACATATAATTAAAACTAGAGCAGGGAATGCTGCCTCTGTCTTGGAAACTCTCCCCATCGGCAGCGGTGTAGATTTTTTTATTTAAACATTTTTTTTTTTGTAAATATTTAAATCTTAAGTATTAATGCTGTATATAGTTGTAGGAAAATTTATTATTTTATTTAGTGGTTACCAATGTTAAATCATTTATAAATACACTATAAAATCTCAGAGCAGACTGGCCATTTGAAAAAAAGTCGCTCAATAACAGTCAGTTATTGAGCGACTTTTATCAAAATTTTGGCATACTAACGTCGTGAAACGTTCGCGGAAAGAGCGCTTCGTGCCATAATAACCATGAAGGTTATTCCTATCTCATAACCATAATATTTTTTTTCTTTTATGTAGCTTATATGCGACGTGTAACTGCAGGGCATACGCCTTCTCTCAGAGAGAGAGAGAGAATGAATAATAATTACTTCCCCAAAACACAACCACTTGTCTTGGTCCCAAACTATGATATTCCTATCATACTTAACCCTGGGCTATGGTAACCAGCCAATGACATCACAAACATCGAAATACAACCTGACTGACGCCATTAATAATAATAAAGTAGAGTATAATTTAGTCCTTGAATATAATATTTCCCTATTATAAAAGTGTTTTAAATACATATCTTACAAAAAATCTAAACTCGGATCAGGTTTTGAAAGTTTGATTTAATTAAAAAGCTCAAGGCGTTAAAGTAATGCCGGGTGGTTATGGCCAATTTAGCTCGTAATATAGGTCGTATAAGGGCACAAAAATGTCTTTATTAAACCGAGATGTGGAGTATTAATAGCACCCTATATCGGCATTAAACACATAAAGGGCACTATTTATACATCGAAAGTGAATAAACATAACAAAAAAAATCTTGAAGTTAACTAGAAAATGTAAATAATATAGTTTATTGCGCAATACTTGAAAGTGTTTGCATAGTTTGTATAAATTTACTTTTTGAATAAATTTATTTTTTATTCAACTAGGATCTAAATATTGTCCCATTAATATTAATGTATAACGAATAATTTAAAGGTTAAAAAACCTATTTTGTGCCCATTAACCGATGTAAACAAATCTAACACATATAAATTGCAGCCTAACTACATAGATTACTAAGCTATAAAATCTAACAACGCGAATGGCTCGGCTTGGGTTATTGTCAATTGAGTTACGTAAACACTGAAAATCTTACGTAGTTGTGACTGTTCTGGGTAGGTCCTTTGGTGAACAGTGGTCTAATGATCAAGGCTCTTTTATGGCGTAAAATAAATAAGAGGTATCTTAATGCTTGCGTACAGGGTGCTACAAAATCCTTATTTACTTCCAAAAATGGGGTCCAACTTGTCAATATCAAATACCTACTTTTTACATACATAATTATACAAAGTCATGCCTGTATCCCAGAGGAATAGGCAGAGACCAGGGTCTCCCACGTGTCACGATCCTGAAAGATCTCGCTTTCGCTTCATCAAGATTCATTAGTAGTTGCGTGCAAAGACGCCGATTTGGGGTTCTTTTTATTTTGCTCTTTGCTAATACATTTGGTTCCCCTATTTGGTCTAAATATGTCCGCCTTGGACGTTTATTACCGGCCCTTCCACCCACACTCACTCGATATAATATGTCTTTCGTCATCTTTCTTCCTTCAACAACTTTCTCTACGGGGAAACCTTTTATTCAATCAGTCAATCAGCCAGTGCTGGCCCGCTGCTGCACATAGCCTCCCCTAAAGACACACCACTTCTGCCAGTCCTCGGCTATCCTCATCCAGCCGCTGACAGCAATCTGAGGAAATCTGTGAAAAATGTTAGCTGTTTCATACTAAAGATACTCGTAACGCCTGAAAACCGCTGATATTTTTTTGCGATTACAAAATGCGAAAATAATTATGTTTACATTGTTTACGATTTTTAGAGATTTCGATTTCGTTTTTATAAGTTTTGTACTTATGTTATTATACATCGAAAAGATTTACAACATGAGTCAATAACAAGCCAATAAATTTTACAGAAACCTCTGACCTTCCAAAGGACATTATAGATATAGTCTAAACTGGTTTAATAAACGGTTAATAGAATAAGGCTGCGGCGGCCGGGGTGCGGGGGCGTGCGGGCGTTAATACAATAATCCCCGCGTGCGGTAAAAATTAACCGCTGCATAACGGGACCGCACGTAGGCGATGCACCTCGCGGGGCGCGCCGCCGCCGCCGCAAGTCACAAGCTATTAGAAACCATCTCCTCAATCAGAAGCTTCTTTGTTTATCTCCTTTTACCCAGATTGTTTCTTCCTCCCGTACCTCTACAATAATCGAGGTTGGTCCACAGGTTCACATATTATTCATTATTATTGCCAGATGAAAAGGAGGGCTACATCTGTCTATTACCATTCTATGTCATGTTTGTTAGTCGATATTTAATGTTGACGCATAGATGATATATTTTAAATAGGTTTCAAGAGGGACTGCGTTTTTATAAATAAATAATATTGTATTTTTTCATTTTAGAAACTTTAATATAACATGCTTTTAATAGTTTCACTCTTATGTAATAAACAGTCACTGCCGTATGAGAATACAATAGTTTGATATCCCGAGATGATCTGATTACGAATTTTATTTTATTCCTGTGAGCGTAATTTTTCAGCTCTCTGTAGTGCACCACATATTTGTAGGCCCGTATTGAAGCGAACTCAAGCGCTGATCTCAGAGTAAAACTAGTTCGAAGTATTACCTACTTGAGTTGACATTTATTATTCACAACTCGAATGATTGATAGCTAATTCAGGAACGATTCACTTGGGTTGCAATAATAAAATCTCAATTAAAAATTGTCTATAAAACTTCAACAGCACCAGTAAGTACATCCTTATGGGAATCGCAACGACAAAAACACGTTGATTAGTTTTCAAAACCTTAAATAATTCCTAATAGCAGCTACAAGCGATACGATTATAAATGCATATATTTATTATTTACCAGCGGACCCAAAAGACGTTATCCTGCATGCAGCGCCATCTGCAGGGCTGTTTTGTAAATATAAAAAGTCCAGAGCGCCACCCACACGCATACAAATCCATTCAAATCTGTCCAAAAGGAGGAGTTTATTGACATACACAGTACAGTAGAAGTTATGTAAAGATAACCGGACCGTTTGAAATGTGAGCGTGGTCCACTTAAAAACATTGCTTTCACCAATTGCTTTCAGCACATTTTTATTTTAATTTATAAAGGAGAAAAAACAGAATCAACAACAAGCACTTAAATACAGTAAACGACTTAGCTTATTAAATTTTGTTAATTCCTAAGCATTGCAATAAATATGTTTCCACTACATATTCCGCCCAAAGCTTATGCTTTAAGCATTGAATTAGTGTCGTGCTGAGTCTTGCCAGATGACCCGTCAACCTTCGATTAAAATGAATTCATACCTCTTAAAGTATGACGTGAAATATTTATAAAGATACCTGTGCAAAGCTGTTCAGGAAAGTGAATTAACAATCGGTCAAGTGGCAGACGTACTCGAGCCGAAAGCCCGTCTCTAACTTGTGCCAAAGTATCGTATTTCACTAATGCAAAGCTTGTAGACTGAATAAGTTTTTTTTATAACGGTTAATTTGAGATAACAGATAAGGCACTGTGTTTGAGTCCCAGCACGGGTGGAATTTTTAGCCTCTAAAATAGGTTTTAAAAAATAACCCTTGTCGTCATATTTTACCTTAACGTTACCAATATACAAGATATAATAAAATAAACAGTAAGCCTAGTATGATATTCTTGAAATATTTATAATATTGATAAATGCCTCATCCATCATACATTGTAAGGCGTCACTCGCTACTGTGTTTTACTTGTGACGTCAGTTTTCCTAGAGCGTTTTTGTACCACGAATTATTTATAGGTTAAATATATGATTAATAGTATTAGTACCTACTTTATTTGCTAAGTTTGTGAAGTTATAGTAGCAATACAAGCATCACTCGCTAACGGTGAAGGAAAACATCGTGCAAAAACTCGGCTTAAATTACCAAACTGCGCTGGGCACGCGTGGTAATTAAACCCATACTCTCTCTCTGAGAGAAGGCCTGTGCCCTGCATTGGAACGTTTATTGGCTACATACAATAGAAACAAATATTACGGTTATGAGATTGAGACCTACATCGTTAGTATGATGGCACGAAGCACTCTTTTCACAGAGGTTTCTGGCGTTATAGGCTACATTAAAAAAATCTTTGTTGAAAGCTACTTGCTACTTGGTTCTCATTAAACATGTAATTGTCTAATGACAACCAAGCAGCACAATACCTATCAAACTAAGTTAGTAGCAGACAGCGGACTTACCAACTGCGAGCATCTCCCCGTTGTCAAGCTAAAAGATCATTCAACGACTCTGTTGAAGTGATATCGAAGTGAAACGAAATTAAAAAGGGGCATTATTAATTTCAATTAAACCGATACTCCGCAGAGATGGGATCGCTGCACGTGCGTGTTTACAAGGAGAAATCAGCACGAAGAAATACTCTCATCATTAAGAGCCATTCGTTAAAACTCACCGACAGTAAAATCTGTAACAAGCAACGTAATAAACAATAAATAAAGTGCAATAATAGCAGGTGAAATCGCGACAGGTCCGGGTCCCGGGTCGTCGTCCGTAATTATAAATAAAATACGGCGAGCGGAGCCTTCGTCGCCCCCGCCCGAGACGCTGCGCCTGCGCCGGCCGCCGCCGCCGGAGCGTCGAGCATCTCGCGTTTATAGTAAAAATATATCATTACTGTAACCGTTGTAAGATTTCTTTCCACTCGACACCAACATTTATAAAATTGATTATAGTTAAATTCGGCGAAATGGACCAATTCTAATTCGATTTAAGTTGAAGAATTGCCCTTAGTTTAGGGCACTATCTATTTAAGAATGGGGTTTCCTTTCATTCAATTTTAACGAAATGATGAGAAAATTATTATATTGACTGAAAACCTATAAGTATAGAACAAATCTATTTAAGTCTATTACTCTGCGCACTTCCTGTTTAGACTTTGTGTTTAGCAACAACTTAACAATATGATTTTTTCTCAGATATTATTTTTCGAAATAACGGGTTTTATATAATTCTATTGAATTTCAGCTTTACGCATTCTAACAGTGTCGCGGCGTTCAGTAAATCATTGGCATACCTGGATGAATGTAGTTAGTATATATGATTCTAAGAATTATCTCTCTAACTCTCTACGAAGCAGAAAAAGCGAGTAATTGTAATAAATATATGTTTTCTCGAAAAATGGACGAAAAATTTCATAAGCACAAAAATTGTTTTATATATAAATTGTAGACTTTTAGTCCGGATTTACTTACGGGTGTTGTTATATCGGAAAAGTCTTATAAATGTAAATTGTTATACAAACTCTAGCCGACATGTTTTAATCAAGAATTTAGCATTTTTTTTTAATAATAATAATTTTGAACAACTATGAAACTATCTTCGGCCTCGTGCAATTCAAACTACACTTGGGCTCTTTATTATTTTAAGGAAAGTCATATCATTTTGCAATGTTATGTAAATACTGACAGTAATTTTGACCCCATTTTGGTAATACGACGAATAAAAGCATTTTGATGCTCTTAATCAAAATTATTTCCTTACTTAAGCTCTGGGTCGTCGTCAGTGATCAAAACTTATTTACTTACGCAGACACCAGGAAAAGATACGGTTTGCTCAGCAAAAAATATTTCCTGTAAGCAATAGTGTTTTGAACAATTGGGGATCCAAAAAAAAGTTTACTGTCTGAATTGAAAACCATTTCGAAGCTAATAGCAACCAAATGACAGATTTTTTTATGTTAGATATGATTATCTCTTAATTATAAGATTAGCTTAATTTCAAGTAAATGTCCATGTTTCGCGTAACTTTTACGTGACGTCACATGTTAATTTACTAATTCGACTAATGCTGGAAAAACATCGATGGTACCATCGGCAACAAAACATAGACCACAAAAATAGTGTCTGATTTTAAACATTGTCATGTTACACATAGAATGGAAGATCTCTGTATATCAGAGTCCAGGGCATGAGCAAGATTGTCGGTAAAAACTAGAATAAAACAAGTATCTAGATTGACAAATTCACAACGACAAGGACGAATCGTCGTAGTCTGTGCTTTTTAACAGCTTAAACCACACACTAACTGGATCGTTTGACGCACCAACGTCATATGTCAGACATCATATTTTTTCAAAAAAATATTAACAGTGAATAACTTTATTAATCACAAAAAAAAAAAAGTGTATTAATCGCAAAAAAAAAAATATTACTTCTACAATCCGAAAAAAAATTAAAAGTCAACTATTAAAAAAACTTTGGATCCCAATTATTCGGCAGAAATTTCAAAATTGAGCAGAAAAGTCATCAGTTTCAACACCTGAAATATTCCAATCAGATCATAAGAAAACTCCAGTTTGATCACCTGTATATTGCCATTTATTCAGAATCCAAATTGTGTTAAAATGTAATTTGGTAAATAAATTACATATGTAACTATAGTGTTATAGGTATTTATTTGTATTGGTTTATAATAATTACTTTTAGTCATAAATAATTTTCAGTAGCACTTATAATATCAAAACAAATAAATTTATTTAATTAAATTGTTAATTTGATTAAAATTGGCTAATATTTCGAAAAATATTTAAATTGTGTATTCCAGGATTTGCGCATTTAGAAATAACCATGGTATAGGGTGAAAAATTTCAGCGGGGCAGTAAGGGGAAGCAGTAGGCATAAAAGAAAATTAAAACCAAAATTAAGCAAAAGTAAGGCCATTTTTTTAACTAACTGTACATGTATTTTTAAATAAGTGAATCGTGATCAGAATTTCATAAAGGTTATTGATAGTCTCCTAAGAGCATTAAGCTGTCATCAACTATTCACCGCATAAATATCATAAATATTAATTTATTAATATTTATTTATTTATGTATTATCGTTTATGTAGGTTTATCTTAATTTTTATTGTTCAGCCCACAGATTCGATATTCGACTTGTATGTCCCCACTCTGCCGGGGCACGGGTCTCTTCCTGAATTGCAGGGAGGTTAGCCCATACTCTACCACGGGGGCCAAATCCAGGTTGGTGTAACCCACAGATTAACAAGTAAATAAACTTGGCTTGCAATGTACATCGAGTTGTCTATCAAATCATCCAATAAAGTATGAACTGTGTTTCAAGAAACGTGTCTTTGCCCAGCCCCCCGAAAACAGGCGTGAGCTTTTGAGACTGTTGGCAAAATTATTCGCCAATAAGTTATCCCCATAGTTTATATTCACCCACTGAACTCTGTTCGTGTAGAAAATGCAGGTTACCTACCACGCACCCACATGCTGGCTATTACTCTTCCCTGTTTTAATTACATGATGGTAGTTAACATCCTAATTTTCCTGGTCTTATCTACCCAAGTCCAACTGTCGCGTGCACATGACGGTTAGGTGGGCATTAGTAATGTGTAGTAAAAAGCTGGTAATGTCATGGCGATAGGGGTAGAGGGTGTGGACTGCCGGAGCGTGGCAGCCGCCCGCGCCGGACGCAGGCGCAGCACGCGCTCAGCACGCGACAAACCATTGCACACACATACACTAGACTTTTTTAGCAAAGTTAGCTCACTCCGCAGACATACTTGTATTACGCAAAGACTATATAACAGCGCTATTTATAAAAAAATACAGCGTTTTGTCTTTCTTGATATGGAGTTGAAACGGCCCTTTGAACCGAATTTCAATAATGATTATACAATAAAATGAAAAGGAATCTCCTTACATCACAACAAGTTAAAACACTCTTTAGGTTTAGGGTGCTTAATGACGTTGAATATCACCTAAATTATAATAAAAATATTCTCCAATAAATCCTTTTTATAAATAGGGCTTTTAGCAATCATCTATATATTTTTCATTTGAGGCACTACTGAATCTCATTTAAACCGCTTAAAGAGCGTTTTTCTAAAAGAGCTTCTCAAACATATAAATAAGATTGAGTGTTTCTAACCACACTTATTCACGCGCTGGATGTGTGCGTAACCGTCTTACAGTTAGTGACATTCTGAGACATGGAAATAGACGACGGGTCTCGCTAAGAATGCCTACTATTGAATCGCTTCACTTTGAGAGCCCCAATTGCGGTTCTGTGCGTTTTAACTCTACGGCTCATTCGCATAAGAAGCAACATCGCAATATAAACTGTGATCATGCAATTTAATGTTGCATAATCCCTTTTGCGCGCACTCCGATAACCTTTGCACGAAAGAAGACGCGTAGGCGATCTAGTTTTCCGGTCACTGGGGCCACACAGAGCGACGATACTCGAATCTCTATTGGGATCTTTTTACAACAGTGTTTTATTAACCGATTTATAACCCGATAGCTTCGTTAGTTAGAAAACGGCGCAGTTACGATTACACTCGTGCAACTACCTGTCGTTTCCTCTATCGGGTCGATTATGTTTCCCGATATAGAGGCACCTCGTACAGGTGGACTCGAACAGCTTTGAGAGCTACCCGCATAGTTTTTCTTGCTGTTTGAACAAAAACATATGTAAATACATACATTCTACTAAAAGAACGTTCCTATGTAGAAATAACTATATAATTTAGTCAATTTACAGGTACGCTGTATGATTTGATTCGCGCCACGAGGGTATGGTGCAATTTTATGGATTCTCTACCACTTACGAGTTTAGTAAAACCCCTGTTTCCTTTTTCAGTCCGCAAAAATATAAATACTATAATATCAGTTATTTTTATACACTTGTTGTTGACTGGTAAAAAGTAGATGAATTAATGAATGAATATTTTTTTCTCTGTGGTATTACCTGATAACGATAACTTTGGAAATACAATTTTCGTAAGCATTTGACATCATTAACTTAATTCCCTCGAATTCATTTAATCATAATAATAATCACCTAAATATTAAGCGGGACTAATCGTGATTATTTATATAAAGTGTTATTACCTTATTTCTTGACGTTTCGGCAATGTTGCAGTTGGTTGTGGCCGTGGTCACAGGTAAGCTGAAGTGAGTCCGAGTACAGTCAAATATTTTAGTGAGGGATAGGTGATTTACCCGTAAGTCACATTTAGCTTTATACCCGTTTAATAGATAACTCTAGGTGAGAATTGCAAGTCATTAAGAAATAATACTAACAATGTGAACGCGAAAAAGAGGTTCGAAATTTCACTGATGCCGGTGAGTCGCCCATTAGCTCAGTTGGGAGAGGGCTGGCACGGTTAGCCAGAGGTCGCGGGTTCGAGTGGAATTTTTGGCATGGGTGGAATTTTTAGCCTCTAAATAGGTTTTAAAATTGTCCTTAGCACGGGTTAGTACATTAAAAAAAGAATATAATGTGAACAGATTTGCAAAAAAGCTTGTGTATTTGGTAACGTCACAATAATGTTAGTTTCGTGTGTTGTGGTGGCATATGAGGCGCATCTCTGCAAGTGGCGCGGTGCGGGGTCACAGTCGAGCGCCGGCGCGTCAGGTGCCGCGGGCCCGGTGCTCGACACGGTTCAGTCGGGCCACCGCGCGACCGCGACAGTTGCTGCTCGGCCCGGCAATATGCGATAATACAGCCTACACACAGGGTTGTTTTAAAAGCGCAATTCCTAAAACACCCTAATTGGAGTTTGTGCTTATTAACAATTTTTGTTCAGTGGCTTTTTTCCCATTTTTTTTCCCTATATTTTTCCATGTTATTTCAATGTTTTTTTCATATTATTTCTATAGTTTTCGAGGTATCAGGGTTTATTTTAATAAATTCAAGCTTTACGCGCCCTACATAAGTCACAGCCTACAATAAATCATTGTCCATACTATTTACATCATATGACTTAATATTTATCTATCAAACGGCACCATTATAAAATAAATATAAAATTACGAAATTACAAATTTTAGAAAAAAAAGGTTTTCAAGTCGTACAAGTTAAATTTTTTTATATGATAAACTCTAATTGACACGTTTTAGGACTTGCGTATTACAATCCTGCGCAGTGGCATTCTGTGAGGTAGTGAGTACGCGCTTAAACACCACGTTTGCCCACCTCGGATTAGTAATTTGAAGCGCTGAACACCTCAGGCATTCAGATAGTAATTTATAAAACAAAATCATGCCGGGGTTCGAATCCATGAACTCTTGAATTTGAGGCAAACATTTTACTTTTAGAGGTACCACCACTGGTGGCAATATACATGATAAATTATATTTTGTAGTTCTTTTCTGGTTGTACAATACAGTGTTCTCTGTCTTTTTATCTATGCAAACAAGAAGTATGGCTTATTGGGGGCCCGGAAAGATAAGTCAGCTTAAGAATTTCCATAACATAGTAAATATAGATGGTGTAGGCTTGCCCAGCACCTATACCATCCTGACAGCTTAGTCGGCCTAGCCCACAGGAAAGACTAGGCAATACGTGCGGAGCCAACCAAGCCGCGGGTTTCCTCACGATGTTTTCCTTCACCGTTAGCGTGTGGTATTGCGACTGCAAATTCGCAAATGTACGTAACTTTGAAATTAAACAAAGTCATTGGTACATGCCCGCACTCGGGATCGAACCTGGGGCTCTCGCTTGCCAGTCTATGGTTCTACCCACTGAGCTACCACCGCTGACACCATCTATAAAAACATGACCCAGGCACTGCAGCGTCGGAGTGGTCCCTTCACCCATCTAGTGTGGGTGAAGATGCCACTGGACGCTGTATAAATCATCTCATTAAGTAGATGCAAAAAGGCCAATATTATTATTATTATTATAGTAAATATAAAAAAAAATGCGTTCGTAGCAACAATGTAGAAATAAATGTGATGTCGCTGTTTCTGGTTCCCACGAGACAGGGAATCTTAGTGTGGGACCTTCTGGTCCATACAGGCACATGCATGGCACATTGCTTCTGCAATGCATGTGCCTGTATGTAGATGTTATTATGATCATTAAACCATTTATTTGAGTTTAGTTCTTTCTTATCATAGATTTTCGGCTGTATATCGACGGACTTCACTTCACTTCACAGTATTCTGTGGGATTTCAAGGAAGAACGCACATCTTCTCGCATCAAACGGATCGACCTCACCGACGTCTTTGAGTGCCTTGCAAATCTCCAAATTCCGAATTCTCGTGATGCAGAGCGGACCGAGTGCAGGTGAGCAATTGCGCGATTCAATCAGTGTGGAAAGGTGCGCGAATGCCTTTAGCGAATAGTAATTAAGGTCTTGTACACCCCTGTTTACACTTGAGCAATTGTTTCAGTGTCACGAAGCAGTCGATGGCTTCGGCGGCAGGGTGCGGACACGGTCGACTCGGGGCGGCGGTTGGCACGCGCGCCGACAGGTGCGGGTCACGCGCCGTTACGTGCACATCCCCACGCCACGTAGTTACGCTACTTGCCTATTCTAATCGCGTACTTGCTGCCACTTGTTGCTACGACCGAACGGACATAGGGGCGTTCGGTACTTGGGACAAACGACACGAACGGGTGTTACTGATGACAATGGCTAACGGCATCACGCTACAAGTTATTTATAATTTTACTTAGCTACCATAAACTTTTTCGCATAAACTGGTGTAACAGTGTTATTGTAAGAACACAATTCTCAAAACACTCTTAAGCGGCAATTACAATAGTATTTCTCTTTTATTGTAAAAAAGTAGTAATTAGGGAGTGTTTTTATATGATTTATTTCAACAGGCACTTGACAAATATAAAAAAACAATGTAAAATTAATGCACAACATTGTAAGATGAATAGTTAGATAGATAGCGAACACTTTATTGCAGAGCCTGAAAAAAGAATATACGAATTATTCAAAATATTATTTATAGATATACGGTTTTTTAAGACACTCCCCAGTTTAAATAGTCTGTGGTGAAGGGAAAGATACGCGCGAATATATAGAAGCGCCCGTGGCCTAGCAGAAGCGGTCGTGGCCTAGTAGAAGCGCTCGTAGCCTAGTCAAACCGTGTGATTGGAATCTATCACTTCAGTTAAGCAACAACAGGCGCGGTCAGGTGCAGGATGGGTTACCGTCCCGCGACTACTGCCAGTGGTATTTTTTCGAGAGCTTCCGTGCTTCGCAAAGCACCTTAAACCGTTGGTGCCGGCTGTCATGTAATGGCAGTCGTTAAGCCATGTCAGAGGCCTTATGGGCGGCTTGATAATTTCTAACCTAACACCCAACACTAGATTAAATTTGTCTATAAACAAATAAGAAGTAGCAATCAAAGACTGTCGTACATTGATAAAGTGGCTGAAAGTTATTTGCAGAATTCCTTATCATTTAAATAGTCAGTAGAATAAATAAATTCATTTATTCAATCTGAATGCGTGCGTGCGTGCTTCGCAAGGCAGGTTAAGCCGTTGGTGCCGGCTGTCATGTAATGGCAGTCGTTAAGCCATATCAGAGGCCTTATGGGCGGCTTGATAACTTCTAACTGTAAGGCTAGCCACTGTCTTACAATCCTCCACCAACCCGGATCTGGCCCCCGTGGTGGAGTATGGCCTAACCTTCGTGCGATGCAGGAAGAGACCCGTTCTCCAGCAGTGGGGACAAACAAGGGTTGATATCGAAGGGAAAGATTATATTTAGACCACAACCACAGTGTTTTAGAGGAATTGTGTTTTTATAACTAAGACCGTGTTTAAGAGGAATCGCAGTTTTATGAATAACACTGTAACCTTTAGGTACCAATTAAACTTTGAAGTTTATATGTTAATGGCCGTCAATCGGTGGCAGCGCGCAATCGCCACCGGGAGCCGCACTCGCGCGCAGGATGAGAGCCTCGACCTCACGCACCAGCAATTTACAGGTTTATCACCCGTCATTACTCTTAATAACATACCGCACGGCGACAACGCATTAGCCGCATCAAAAATCGCGAGACTTTTTTTCTTAATTATGTCGCGACGATACGTGTCCGAAATTTAAAATGCCACAAAGTGACTCGAGTTCGGTGTAGCACTTTAGCTGCAACACGAAACGTAATCCAATTTTCAGATTTCCAGAGAAAGGACGATAAATCACGTATAAAGTCAGTCACGTGATCGTTTCTGAGAAGATTTCATCTCGTATGAATTACTGTCCGTCCATCTCCAGATTAAGATCCGTCCTGTTTGCAGAGATTTTAAATTCCTCGCAGTCAAAAAGGCTTTTTAAAACTCATTACATCACCGTTATAGGTCGATAAGAGCGTGAAATTTTGGTAATTGGTAATTCGGTACAATCTCGCAGTGCCGACGGTATGGTCAGATAAAGCTGAAATACAACATATATAATAAAAACATTATAATATTGTAGGCAACATCATAATAAAATCCATGAGTAAGTGAACATTTTGAATTATATGCTTCATTTAGGTCTAACTGTTGAGTATTCACGTCTCACTGCTTGCACGAGCTCTCAAAAAGGTTCTGTACTGTTGCTCTCCCCGCTACCCGCAGATCGCCAGCGCTCTAAGGATTCCAAAAACGTACACTTATGACTTACGACGATGAAACCGCGGCATTTGTCGCGATGTCTTTTCGGGAGCGATCACCGTTGCGCGTCAATGTCCATTACGCGGTAATCAATCAACCGCACGGGTTTCATGCCATCCAATGCACGCGCAGCGCAAGTCACCCGGATGGACGCAGCTTTCGACGCGGGCGCAATGAATATCGCAGATAAACGCGATAAGATCCGACGAGCCCCTCGCTGGAGTATAGCGTCGTGCCTGACAAGTGTATTCCCAACTGATTAATTAATGGAATGGGGTACATGGGAATTTTTAAGTCTCTGAATTAAACCCGTGAATTTATAATAAAGATATTCAGTAAATTAGCTCTTACTAAAATGACTAGTATTGCGTTACGTTCCGTTCTAAGAACAAATTCAGGTCATTGAAAAACGCTGTGAGCAATATCTACATGAATCCACAGAAAATACCCACGTATATATCGATCTATAGATAGATACAGTCTATTGAATATAACCAGGTAGCTGTACTACTCAGCTTTTGTTCTGACGGGATGAGCCCGTTGTCTCGGCTGCCATCTTTTGCCGCCGGCTAGCCTCCAGACAAACGGAACGTCTTCATCGCGAAACTTTATAACACCCCTCACGCTGCACTAATGAAAACCGCAATAAATATCAAACTGTACTTGTTGACGGTACCATCCCGCTGGAAACTGGACCAGACTGAAGATTTTAGAGAAACACACTTTACCGTTGACAGTACAAGTTAGATTTGCTTAACCGATTGAATTTTTTGCGTTCAGATTGGACAAATAAGGATCTCTTGAGTAATTTCAAGGACATCACTCAACGGGTTTAATTATTTCCTGTAAACAATAAAATAATGTTTAGTTTTCCAACGAGAAATAATTAAAAATCTTCCGGTAGTTTTATCGCTTAAAAATTTACGTCTGTATGTAACTTAGGACCACAACGACGACTCGTACTTGGCTGTTGTATCAGGATAAAGTCAGAAAAATATCAAAAGACCCATGAATGTGTCAAAGAAAATACTTTTGTTGACATTGTTATTATGTGCGCGCGCAAGATAGGTAGCACGCATGCACTGTTGTGAAGGGCTCTTGAGACTCGAGTGTCTTGCTACTCTTCCTCATATTCCTCTCAAAGAGTCGAGTGCTATATCAATGTATTCTTTAAATAAATAAAGATTTTCATTCTGATGTCTAACTACAACTACAAAGTTTCTATGAAATTTTTTATCAGGCTATAATTTATTTTATATTTTTTTTCATTCTTAGTTGCAAACACGATAAAACATTGATTTGTGTTCACTAATCACATTGGCAAAGTTTCATAGCGATCCGGTATGTCGTATGTATGAATTAATGCTGTTCACTAAATTAAATCTCCCATAAAAGCGTCAATTGTAGTGCTTGGGACGAGCGGGTGTGATCGCTATGTCGGTAAGGACGCGGGCATGCGGGCACAGGTGTTGCTCAATACTACCTCCGCGAAGGCCTACTCGCACAAGTTTCTGCTCCTGATTAATATCGTGCTACTCAATTTATTTTCTTTAAAAATCAATCTAAGAATAGAAATTAAGCAAAGGTAAATAAATAATTAACTTTCACACAACACAATCACTTGTCTTGGTTCCAAACAAGGACACAATAAGCTATGGTAACTAGGCAAGGACATTATAAACAAATACACTTAGACTGAGACTATTTGTACAAATGTGCAGTGGGAATAAAAAAAAAAAGCAAAAAAAGCCCAGTGGGAATCGAACTCATGACCTACGGCATGGTACTCAGGCGTGATACCGCTAGACCAAAGAGGCAGTAAACGCGAATTTCATAAAATAACTAGCTCGGGGCCAGCTAGTTATTTTATGAAATTCGCCTTTACAAACGTTGTTTTTACAATCATGAAGTTATAGTAGCAATACCACTCACTAACTGTGAATATAAACATCGTGAGGAAACCTGAGAGTCTTAGCTATCACTTTCCTTAACGCTTGAAATTACCAATCCGCGGTGGGCACGCGTGGTAATTGAGCCCAGGGAGGGTGAGTCCTCTGCGAGAAGGCCTGTACCCTGCAGATAATAATATAATAGTGTTATACAACAATAAGGTTTAATATAAGTTTAATACGAGTAGAGCGCTTCGCCAACTAACTGCTTTACAGCTCGGCGAATAGTGTTAAAGGTTTTTATACTGAATAAATAAACGAAGCGCTCGTGGCCTAGGCTAACCGAGTAATTGGAATCAATAACTTGAACTAAGCAACAACAGGCGCGGTCAGGTGCAGGATGGGTGACCTTCCCGTGACTACCGCTAGTGGTGTCGTTCTTCGCTTTCGTGCTTCGCAAGGCACGTTAAGCCGTTGGTGCCGGCTGTCATGTAATGGCAGTCGTTAAGCCATGTCAGAGGCCTTATAGTCGGCTTGATAACTTCTGACAGTAAGGCCCGCCACTGTCTTACAGCCCTCCACCAACCAGGACTTGGCTCCCGCGGTAGTGAATGGCCTATCCTTCCTGCAATGCAGGAAGATACCCGTGCTCCTGCAGTGGGGACATACAAGAATTGATATCCTTAAACCTATAAATATTATTATGTATTATTGTTTATTACGTCCAACAAGAACTGCATCTATCGGAATACGTCGCGCACTCAGGTAGCGCATACTGCCCACCTGTGCGACGTATCGTAGAGACAAGAGAGGAACATGTAGCGAGCAGTGACCAGAACAGACCATCCACCCAAAAAATAATATGCGATTGCCTTAACAGCTGTCACTGATTAACACTTAACTGCATTCACAAAAACACCGATTATAATCTACAGCCCTTCTGGCGCTACACTATTATCAGCCACGGGCCCCGGCAAAAGCAATGGGTAAACGATGAACTTTACTATCTGAAATGTAGGTAGGTATATTCACCATCACATTTGTACCGGTTTTTCAAATGAGAATCCACTAAATAAATACTTAAGTAACGCTCTGTCACGCTCTTTTCTGAGAAATTCGAAAAGACAGCACTACTAATAACTATTCACTTAGCGAAATTCTCAATTCAGGAATTGGCCCCTAGTCTAATATGTTAACAAGTGTTTGAGCAAACACTTGAATGTATCAATAAGGTTATTTATTGTTTGACCGAACGAACAAGCGATCAATCAAATCGCTGAGTACAATATACAAATGAGTGCCTAGCGTTACGTTGTGAAGTGTTGTCTTAAGTAGATTAGTAATGGAAACTATCCATTAATGAGCGACGCGAGACAACTGCTATCATCGGCAATAAGTTACACGAGCATTAGTAAGCTGGGAACTAATTGCGGAGGCGGACTCCTTCCCGACTATTGCTAAAGCAATTAATACTCACAGCATGATCTCAGCGCGACGCTCCTCTCTTCGGGAGATATTACCGATCACCGGCACAATTTAACATTATCATCGTTTGACTCTTCCGCTCCTATAAGTCATAGAACCGTCGACACAAACTATTTAATGAAATACAAAACATAAATAGTTTATATTTCTCTATTACTGAGGGAGGTAATATGACGAAGATGAAGCAGCGTCAGGTAGGTACTTAAGCCGAAGCGGGCGTCGCGTCCTCATAAAGTTTATGGCTACCAAGCGTTAGGTGCCGCTGTAAATCAACATAAGTGTTAAATAATTTTGGATGCATTATAAAAACGTCACTCTGAATACGATTGAGACCCTTCCTGTTGCGCGCCGCGTGAAGCCCTCGTTCTAATTTATAAACAGTTTAAAAACATAAAGGAAGACACAGGAACTAAGGTGATGAGATGACTTGACACATAATTTAAAATTAAAACAGGTTCGTACGTCCGATTTTTTTGATCCGCTTGTTATTTGATTGTTTTTTCGGTTTACAATTCCAACATGTTTTTGCGCACATAAAAAATATTGCACCATATGGGGCCTGATCTTTTATATGAGTCTGTTTAAT
Source organism: Yponomeuta sedellus (assembly GCA_934045075.1). Taxonomy (NCBI): domain Eukaryota; kingdom Metazoa; phylum Arthropoda; class Insecta; order Lepidoptera; family Yponomeutidae; genus Yponomeuta; species Yponomeuta sedellus. Next base: position 13,963,817 of record OW203725.1, on the reverse strand, counting down.
GATGAACGCAACGAAAACATATGGCCAATTAATTTCTGCGAGCCCACGCTAAACGAACACAGTTGGAACGAATTCTCCAACATTTAAAGGTGTGATAAGGTTCTAAATATGAGGATGTGTGGAGTATCTAAACTTTGAAAATATAAATATGTATTACAATTTTCAAATCTTTGTCGTTTACGGGCGTTTATTATACGGTTTGTCATACGTTGATGATGACTTCTAACAAGAGCACATAGTCTCTATAAAACACTAACATATTAATGAGTTTGAATAAAGGGAGAATTAATAAGGTAATCTATTGAAAATCCCAAGTTTTCACTTTCATAATCAGTGCTTAGTCGGATTTGTAATCCAATTTGGTCGACATTCAAAAGCGCAAATGAGTACCTATGCGAGGTAAGTCACAACCTGCTCGGAGCGGGTTTCTCGGCGCAAACAGCAAGCGACCATCTGGTGGGCGAGAACTTTTTTTATTTTCCAAACGTGTCGTCTTGAATTCTTGTTTTTTGCACTGGCTGGCGCTCGCTCCTTTTCTTTTTTGTATTACCGAGTTTTGCAGTTAACAGGTGGCTGGCCCTGCAGGTGAGACCTGAGATTTAACTCGTTTCAAGTTAGCTTCAGCGCGAAAAGTCACGCATATGCTCACATGCACGGTACATACTTTAGAGGGCTCCGTAGAAAACTAAAAAGTATCACAATGCCTTGCGCTAACAATTTCTTGCAATCACCGTGACGACTGCACTATTCCCACACAAACGAAGGACACAAAAATATTACAAAAAAGGAAATAGTCACACCACACATATTACACTATTTTTATTTTTAATGCACTAACCCGTGCTAAGGAACAAATTTAAAAAAAAAAAAACACTACGTACGTAATACAGAGAATATTGTAAAGAGGTTCGAAATTTCACTGATGCCGTGAGTCGCCCATTGGCTCAATTGGTAGAGCGCTGGTACGGATAGCCAGAGGTTGCGGGTTCGAATCCCGGCATGGGTGAAATTTTTAGCCTCTAAATAGGTTTTTAAACCACACATATTTTTTCATATTCACACATACATTTTTATTCATATAGAAAATATAGCACCATCAAACGGATTTATTCTTGGAACAGCTGTTCAATACAGATATTCTGCTGATGTCTCTTCTGATCCAACAATAGCAAGAGCTTTCTAAATTATTAGTGATGTACTGTGTACCTATGTAGTGTAGGTGTTTTGTAAGCTTACCACAAACGCTATTAGTTACATTACAGCCAAACAAGTGATTTAATAAACATTCATTGCTTGACATTTATCATTGGGAGTGATTTTTGGCTCAACAGGTATTAGCGGAGGCTTATGTATGTGAAAGCTTGAAAAATTGTGCCTATTACTGAGAGCGATCTCAATAGCCCGGTGGACTGCACCGTTAGAAGATCACGACACGACGGATTATTTGAGAGCACAAAGCGAACCAGTGCGGAGCGACGGACGGGACGGACACAATCACTCATCGGTTGGCGTTTGTCATACAGCATGGTACCCATCATTCCCGTCTACTATTGGGCTATCACATCCAGGTTAAACTTGTAGCATGTATAAATCTAAGTACCTCTAGTCATTAGTCATAAAGATAGTTTACTGGCCATTTAAAAAAAATGGTAGCCAAGAATCCCTTTGTCGTGACAGATTGATAACGCATTTTTAACCCCCAAATAATGTTCTTTATTTCCAACTTGAGAAGAAGTATAAACTAAGAAACTTGATTCGGCAAAAATCGCATGGTCACCCTATGAACTTTGGTAAAGAGAGCACAGCACGAGAACCGAGTCGATCACGACACGACCGGGCGTTTGCCATTTCACCGACACTTTGCGAAGGAGATTCTAAACTTACTCCATCATGAAAGTTCTTTCTTCGCAAAGTTATATACAATTCTCTCATACTACACGTTTTCCCGTTAAAATCCGCTATTTGACACGTATCAAATGTGACGCGATAAATGAATATGTCCTATAGTATTTAACGTAAGAAACCGAAATATATTGATTTTGCTAAGTAAGTATGCAGGATGGCTGCAAAATTTGCAAAGTAAAAAATTTTTTTCCTCGTTTAATTCGTAACGGCGAAAACGCTATCCGCCATATTGAAACCATCTAAAGTATGTAAACAAACATCTTTCAGCCAGAGCCAGTGAACATTAATTATTATAGGAATTACTTCAAAGTGATCATCACATAAATACACCCGAGTTTCAATTGATAAAGAGTCGGGGTCTATTTTGCCAAGTTTTTCGAATGTTAATTTCACTGGGTGCACGAATCCACAACTTCCCGGGGGTCTTTATTGACGTGTTTTTTCATTCTCGAACAATTTTTTGGACTTCAAACCATAGACAAAAATGGCTGACCGCGTTTTTGGCTGTTTAAGAAAATAAAGTTTTAAAATATATTTTTATATTGCTTTTAGGTCCTCAAAAAATACACTAAAATATTTTTTGGTCTAATGGAAGAGTTATTTACCGTTTAAGACTTACTTGTAAAGAGAGTCAAATAGCGGATTTACTGTATACTACATACTTGCCCTTTTTTTGTTCTCTTTCGAGAGGACATTTTAAATGAAACAAAGCCTGATTCTCCACAAATAATACTTAGTCTAACATGCTCATTGGTAGGTAAAATTTCTAATAAGTGCTCCATACAAATTTGAAACTAACTATAACGTCACGCGAGTGACACCTAAAATATATTAAACTTCTGTGTATATTTATTCGCCTTTTTCTATTTGCCTTCATTTTTATTAAAAAAACGTTCAAATCACAATGTTAAATGTTTGCTTAGCGATTACTTTGATTATACTATTTTTATTTTTAATGCACTAACCCGTGCTAAGGAACAAATTAAAAACCTATTTAGAGGCTAAAAATTTCACCCATGCCGGGATTCGAACCCGTACAGGCAGCGACATCGGACTTAAGCAAATTGCATTACTTACAGCCCCGACTACCTACTTTGCAGTTAGGTTTTAACATCGGAACGATATCACTGTACCCACTGTACGTAATACAGAGAATATTGTAAAGAGGTTCGAAATTTCACTGATGCCGTGAGTCGCCTATTGGCTCAATTGGTAGAGCGCTGGCACGGATAGCCAGAGGTTGCGGGTTCGAATCCCGGCATGGGTGAAATTTTTAGCCTCTAAATAGGTTTTTAATTTTTGATTTCTTTGATTTTCAACATTTTTAAAACTCTACACTTAATGTGAGTTTTTGTATGCACTTTCGATATCAACCCTTTGTATGTCCCCACTGCGGGGGCACGGGTCTCTTCCTGCATCGCAGGAAGGTTAGGCGATACTCCACCATGGGGGCCAAGTCCCGGTTGGTCTCCACCAACCGGGACTTGGCCCCCATAGTGACATAGTGGCGTACCTTACTGTCAGAAGTTACAAACCGCCCATTAGGCCTGTGACATGACTTAATTTCTACCCTTAACATGACAGCCGGCACCAACGGCGTAGCGTGCCTTGCGAAGCACGTAAGTGCTCGGAATTAATGCCACTAGTGGTAGTCACAGGACGGTCTCCATCCAGCACCTGACCGCGCCTCTTGTTGCTTAACCACTATGCCACGAGCGCTTTGTATGCACTTTAAGGTATAAATACTATTTCATTCCAATCAAATTTTGAGTAAACTTCTGTATTTTTATTAAATCCTGCTGTAATGTCGGTGCTTTGGCATAGCCCGATCACGACCTCTACGACAGGCCTTTGTCACAAGCCGTTCCGATTTGTTAGGTACTGCTATAAGCTCTACTCCCATTGACAAGCATGCGTAAATATCTCATCTACACAACTTGTTATACGTACTGTCAATTCATACACACGTTATTATTATCATAGTACGACATAGCTCGCACATCTTGCTATACAATTGACTTGTTTGTAAGTGCCCAACTATTCTGTTAGTTATTAAATATAGCGAATGTCAACAGATATGCGCAATTTTACTAAACTTCAAATTTATCTATCAAGAGCACTCAGAAAATTAAACCAAGTGCCTCTTTGTCTGATCATTTTATTGTAATAATTTTGGAAACTTTCTACAAAAGCTCTGGCCATTCGACAGTCCAGCGAAAAGGCTGTAAAAATCGTTCAGCCATAAAATGAAATATGGGTTAAGTCGGTTTCTCTCAAAAATCATTCGGAGTACCGTAATCTCGTCCTTTTATTTCGTAATTTCTTCTTACCACCAATTTTGAGCAGTCGTTTAACATTTTAGGGCTCGTTTTATGATCTTGAGCCTGATGAACATCCTGTTTTATTTCTCGTTTTGTGTGGCAGAGACGCAGCGCTCTCTTCTGGTATTGTGACTGCCACTTGTTGGGGGCGACAGCGTTGATTCCATGCTGGTAGTTAACTAGAGGAGATTTGCATTTCTCGACAAGCCTAACATATGCGTTACGGGTGAACACGGAGCGGAATTTAATTTGGACGTTAGAATAAAGCGACGCAAAACACAATGGCTTTGTTAAGTTTTCGCGGGCGGTGGAGTATTGTCAGGGCGGCGCAGGAGCCGTGCACCCACGCGGCTCCAGCGACGTGTCCGTGTCAACGGTACAACGTTCAGCCGCTTAAATATCTTACTTTCACAATAGTAATATGCTAACGTCAAGAACTCATCATTTTCAACAACAACAACGAATAAGGCGGCACGTTTAGGCGGTCTCCTAAAGATTCTTTAATTAAAAGTTGCGACGAAAATAATTTCATCAAGTGATCTAGGTTGAGCGGTATATACAAATCATTAAGAAACTAATTAATTAGTGGATTAGTAACTTTTGCAGCTAAAACGTTGAAACAATTCTTTCAACAATCTAATTTCTTACCATTAAAACCTTCGGTGGGCAAGAAGGGAACTCGCACTTGTCCGGTTTTTTATATTTATTATTTGAATAATGTCAAAAATCCATACAATTTTAACCCCTTTCGACCCCTCAAGGAAGGAATTTTCAGAATATATTTTTAGTGTCAATCATCGCCACAAAAAGAACTTACAAAATTTCATTTTTTGTAGAGTTTGCAAAATAATTTTAAAGAAACTTGCCAACTTTGTCCTTGCTATACGTGCGGCGGGCTCTTAAGCTAAAATGCCACCCGGGGCCATATAGGCCCATAGGCCAGCCCAACCCCAAGCGATGCTATCACACAGTTAAGCGAACAGACCTGAAATATACTTACTTTACGGATATCACCTACCGATTGCTAGTCTACTGATTGACGGAGCACAGTGACGTCTGAGCAGATGCCGTGAGCCTGTCGTCTAGCGACTCAGCTATGCATATGGAATTAAACTTTCTTTCGATCGACCGGTCGGAACAATGGCGTGGCGTCGCAGGAGTTTTTCAAATTAGCAGGACAAGCCATGAATATTTATGTCGTGAAAGTTCATTGGATTAGTTAAGAACTTTCTAACATGGAACACTTCATAAACTTGCCCTTACAATATTCTTTTTACCAACAGAGTCCAGTCTAATCTAATTCTTCAGTCCATATTCAACCACTGCCGAATATATGTAATTATATTATTATTATTCTTCAATATATTAGTCCAGTCCATCCAAAGGTTATCTGAAAGAGATCACTTTTAGTGATAAGGCCGCCGTTTGAACTCTTAGGTTAAGAAATATCTGTATAATTTCCATTTTTATGTACAATAAAGTGTTCTCTATCTATCTATCTATATGCCTCCTCGAATGCACCCGCTTCTATAATGTTTTCGATTTATATGATCCACCTTTATCCGTTACATGAAACTAATGATACGCCAGTAAAACTGAAAACATTCAAGAAGGTATACTTCGTTCGAAGAGCATACAAGAAAGGTGATTACAGAGTAGTGAGCAGTGAGAGCGCGGGGGCGGCGCGGCGGGGTAGCGGGGGACGGTACCCTGATACGCCCGCTTCCTTCGAAGAACAAGTGACTGAACTAATGAAGCTCATCTAAATATTCATGAGAGGACTGAGACCGTGCGTGCTCGCGCCCAAAACTGGAAGCTTTGCCGTCAGACCTCATAGAACACCTCCTACAAAAGGGATCCGGCCTTACGTTTTCATACCAAACAAAGCGCAACACGGGTGAGTGGACCGATACAACAACTGCCTCTTAATTGCCGGAGATCTCAGGAGATGCCTCAGCAACAAAACAAACAGAAATGCTATTCTATTCTGACGTGAACACTAATGATTTGTAAATGAATTGAGTGGGGCCCAGAATAAGGTCGAGTTTGCAAATGGAGCGCGTGCGGAGTTTGCGCGGCTTCGCGGACTCGCGGCCGACGTGAATGAGTCATAAACACTGTGATTTACTGAACCCACCTGAGATTTGCGGCGTATTAATCCACTGTCGCTGACCGGAAGAAATCACCAGCCCACAAGAAATCATCACTCGGATAATAGTTCTATAATAATAAACCTCAAAACCAACCAAATGTGTCTCACATTGTAAGTACTTTCGAACTGAAAATGTTTTGAGTTATTGCAAGGTACTTAGTGATTATAACTTGGAATCGTAAGTACATTTTAACAATAAACCATGGCCGTGTCAAACTTGAGTCTTGGGTGGCAACAGTGGTTCATTTGGACACATAAAAGTTCTTATCTTTATTATCTCTTTGGAAAACTAATGTAAAATCTTTACAAAGGAAATAATATTTATGACTGTGATTTACGAGAAAATACTTTATTATTGTAGATATCGTATTTTGTGTACAGTGTATCGTAAACCGTTATATTTAACTATCAATCATATAATGACTTTTTGTACGATCTTTTATTAACAATTTATTAAAATTGTCAGAATCAGTGAAGTCGTTTGGTCTTTATAAATTATTATAAAGAAGCATAAAAACAAACACATACACACGCGCAAAAAAGTAATCCTTCTTTATTTTCTAAGTAAAAACTTAAAAACACTACGCAAAAAACCATTAAAAAACAATTTCTTTATTTGTTTCTTTCCTCGCGTCAAAGTTGATTTTCGTTATTTACATGTGGTTTACCATTTTAAACCATTTCCAAAACCAAACGCATAAAATTACGAATAAGGGCATTCTTTTTTTGATTTCTGGGTTTTTTAGTTTTTGTTCCTCTGTGGTTTTAGCTCGAAATATAATATTTATGAAGTCCAACAAGAAAAAATGACTTCCTCTTTAGTTTTACAGTAATGTTCAGAGATCGTGGATATAACCCACAATCCCTGGACCAGTACTCAAACACGAGGCTAGACACGGGTCGCGAGTTTGATTTCTACTGGAATTTGCCTTTGGTTTGTAAAAATGGCCTCGCTCTAGATGTTTTCCGTGTTTACGATAATGTTGTGTAATGAACATATCGCAGGATAGTTTGAGACTCTGGAGAAGTAATTTGTGTGGGCCTGTTAGCTTTTAGAATATACCTCGGGCTCTAGAGTAGGCTTCGGTCTTCGCCGAAAGCACACGAGTGTAATACTACTTCCTGCTATGTATAAAACTTTTCTTCACTATTTTGAAAAGTTATTTCAAAAAAAGTGTCATTTTAGTTCCGATATTTCTATTACACGAATATATCCGATTCTATCCGATAGTAGCCGAGGTATATTCTAAAAGCTAACAGACTGTAGGTGTAATGGAGATGAAACCAAAAAATATTTTCTTTTAAAGTCGAGAGTTCCGTCAGCGCGCGCGCCGCCACGTCCCGGGACAACACACCAGCTTGCAACATTTTTATACGATCCCATCAATTTACCCGCATGGACTTTCCTTCGCCATTCGCTGCATAATTAATTGAACAAGTGCACTTCTAAATTTTATCGAGACAGATTTACCACGTCGTCCTCGATACTCTATAAATCGTCAATAAAGTGCGACCGTAAGGGCTGGTTACGTCTGATTCTTAACAACTCCAGACAACATTTACTTTGCAAGTTTATTTATTAGTGCATTCACGATTACCCCAACATTTCTCCATTTGACAATTGACATCAGTCGTTAGTGAATGCGATAGTTGCACAACGATATAATATCATGTAATACGTGGAAGCAAAGTTCGCGTATGTCGTAACAACTGCAAGTTAAATATCAATGGATGCATCCTTTTATATCTTCTGAGAAGTTCATTTTTCATGCACATAAATTAATATACATATTTTCTCTTGTGACGGACTGTGATCGATCGGTTTTGTTTCAAAACACCCAACTCTGGTGAGGTCTTGAAATACCATTTTTAAATGCCCTGTTACTTGCAATAACTTAAATAAGTTCGCACTAAATGTGGAATGTCTAAGTAACGACATGTTTTGAAAGACATACTCGTATGATTGAAAATACCAACAGTGAAGGTCTCTGGAAGTGTGTTTGTTGTTCGTTAGGTTTGCGATGGCTTCGTTCGATATTTGAATATTTGTTAGTTATTCAAAAATATTCGCCTTCGTTATTGTGGGCCTCGGCGTGAGCTATTATTGTGAGCTGCCAGAGGAATTCTGCCGCGGCGTTGCGCCTGCGCTGATTGACATCTATTTGGGTTTTGAGCTTACAAGGGAAATACAATTTGCTGTGTGAATTTGTACCAGGCTGTCGGCTTAGGCGGGTCAAGTAATCTTCGGCCAAATCTCAAATCTTAATTGTTATTTAGTATATCTAATGCATAAGCATGTAATATAATTCTAGGTACCACAGTAAAAGATATTTATCGTTATACGCGTAACGTTAGTGCCGTTTTATAGTGCCGGCTACCGCAACAACAATATTCTCGGTTCAGTTTATTTGCTGCGTATATCTGCGGGTGTCGCACGCCAATGCAGCGCAGATACCCCGCGTCCGCTGTCTCAATAGGTAACACTGTCGCCATTAACATGATAGAGGGATGATTTTTATGTCGGTCAGCGGGCATTAAGTGTGCGGCCGCCATGTTTATCGAGCCGTAGATTCAGATCAGCCGCCATTAGCGCAGCCTGCCGCGCGCCTGCGACCGCGCAGCGTCGCCGATGAGAAATCGTTCACGCAGTACGACCATTACTGACCATAGTGTTAAGTAAAGACGATTATCTAAATTCAAAGAAAGATTAATTCGTTAGAGCGGTGCGACTCGACGATTAACGAATAATAGGTTCGCTCTGCGAGACCTTAATAACTGGTTTGCATAGTAATTCTATTTAGTAGTTTCATCTACATTTAGAACAAGCTTTGCCTATACAGGAATACCTATAAACCTAGCGCCTGGGTCCATACTCTCAGAAAGGAAACATGGGCGCACGCGTGAACGCCATAGATTGCCAATTTCACGCGGTATCTTCACTACAAACACTCAGGTCTTCTTACGATGTCTTCCTTACTTGAATTTTGTTTATGTTAAATTTCGCTGTCAATAATTATCACCTCATCCCTTGAGAGAAAGCTGAGCATGAACTGGCTGGCCGCGAAGCGAACCCGACACGTGTTGAAGCAGGGAGAGCTAATTAGTATTGGGTGTCGAGAGCCGCAAACAACGGTGCTACCCCGAGTAAAGTGCGCGTTTGTCTACAGTTACTCGCGGGCTACCACCGCGACCCAGCCGGAACGAAACACGACCCTCAGCAGTCGGAGATCATTCCACCGCCTCTACATGCATCGAGACATTCAAGCAAAACCACAGTTGGACCAAGTTCACCTCACTCCTTAATTGTGTTATTAATTTACTTAGTTACACTACTGAAACGAACGGTCCAACGGCACGACAGCATCAGCGAACAATTCTGTTTAAAACAAAATGCCTAATTGATAAATTAACACAATGACCCAAGCAATTTTCGGTAGTGACAGCCACGCAGCAGAAAAGAACAAGAACATTAAGTAATTAGAATGGAAGTAGGTAGCAGCGAACATGCATTACGCAAATTGAAGCCCATTCATTATCCTAATTTGCATGGATACCTTTTCAAAAATGAATGATACCCAAATGGTTCTCGCGTTTATCGATGGACTTCCATTGTGCTAAAACAGTATTAGTGCAGTGTATCGTGTTAAGTAACACAATTGGCCTAGTCACGTTTATCTTTATCGATACAGCATCGCAAAATTGCGTAAGCGCAAAGCAATCCGTAGTTCGCTCCCAGCGTAGATGTGCGCTGAGGCCTCATTAACTTATTTCCTAATGAAAAATTATAACAAGCTTTAATTTTATCTCATTGGCACCGCGACTATTAAGAAAAGGTTAACGACTTTATGAACATTGCTAAATCTTCTATAGTATTACTTAAATTTGTCTTTTGTCTTGTCATTTCGGTGTTTTATAATAAGAGTGCTGCCTACCTAAGTACCTACTTAAAACAAAAGTAATAAAAATGTCTTTTGTTGTAAATCTAGAAACATTTTTAAGGCATCGTTATTGACTACTGTTCGAAGGTTGTGTGTCTTTAGGAAACAAAAATCAATGGAGACTCTTTCGTTAAATTAAAACCATTTCCACAAAGAGAGATGGAACTTTATACTTCTTGTTCAATATCAAGGTGTATGAGAGGATGCGGTTTTCAGATTTAAAGTTACTTCAATAAATAACGCAAAACATGAAAACCACTTGTTGATAGTGTCGATAAATTAAAAGACTTCTATTAAAAGCCTTAAGCAATAATTTAAAATAAACTTACGTTAACTTTTTAACACAAGAATAAAATTGTCAATACCTGTACCAATATTGTGTAATCTATGATAATTTGAAGTTTTATTGGAAACTCGTTCTTAACAAAGATGTTTCTTTACTACTATTCTAAAGAAACATTGTTGGTACCTACGTGCCAAAGTGTTATTGGAAACTCGTTCTAAGCTATACTCAAGCGCATTTTCTATTCTATAGAAACATCGTAGGTTCATACGTACCTACTTAGAAGAAATCGAAGGTGGATCGGCAGCGAATCGTGGGAAGATCTATATTGTGGTCGTTAGAGTGCGCGAAGCAACGGCGGCGGCGTTGGCGGCGACGGCCAGTGCGCGAGCGCTCCCGTTGTTCCACTCACACCACGACGGCTCACTTGAGACGAGAAATGTCCACTCGTACACTCACTATACGTTTTCCAGCAAATTAGGTAACTTTCTTGAATGAGGTTAATCGTTAAATATCAGACAAAATAAATTAACTTTATACCTCGTATGTCTTTTGGTTTTTTAACTATTCTCAGAATTAACAGTCTTTGTCCAGACACCGATCTCTAAAATAGCTTAACAAAGAATTCAGGACGTCTGGCTGGCAGTCGCCAAAAGCCGGGTCACGGAAGCTAGACCTCCAGCAAAAGAACAAAAACATTCAAAATTTATATTTGGCGGCAATTTAACGTAGAGCCGTTTAAGCATCAATCGGGACGCGGTGCCTTTGAACTGACATTCCTGGAATATTTACTCGTAAAACAAAACTATTTATGTGGAACCTGTATTAATGAACGACTCTTGTAAATTATTTGCTATATTTCTTCAATTTAATTAATTTCAAGATGAAGAGCGCTTAGTTTAGAGGCTGCGGCGGTAGATAATTAGCAAACGATCTTTCTTGTTTCTACGAAATCCATGAGAACAGTTTATGTAGGTGCCTAGAGTTTAGGATAAACATAGATAACGTACTAGACAATTAAGTAGACTTGCAAAAATTCTGGAACCCATTTATTTTTATTTTATTTCTTTATAATGTTTTAAAAATACACATTTCATTCGTTTAACGTTTCTATTAACTAAGTGTGAAGAGTGTTGTCCCCTGTAATCGAATGTTAGAATTGTAAACTATATCCATAGAGTCACCCATTAGCTTAGTTGGAAAGAGCGCTGGCACGGATAGCCAGAGGTCGCGGGTTCGAATCCCGGCATGGGTGAAATTTTTAGCCTCTTAAATAGGTTTTTTAATTGTCCTTAGCACGGGTTAGTACATTTAAAATAAAATAGTATAATCTTGTGGGTATAGCGATATCATTCCGATGTAAAAACCTAACTGCAAAGTAGGTAGTCGGGGCTGTAAGTGATGCAATCGACTTCAGCCAGATGTCGCTGCCTGTACGTAATACAGAGAATAGTGTAAAGAGGTTCCAAATTTCACTGATGCGGGTGAGTCGCCCATTAGCTCAGTTGGAAAGAGCGCTGGCACGGATAGCCAGAGGTCACGGGTTCGAATCCCGGCATGGGTGGAATTTTTAGTCTCTAAATAGGTTTTTTAAAATTGTCCTTAGCACGGGTTAGTGCATTAAAAATAAAATAGTATATCCATAATGCTGTTTAATCCACCATAATTATGTTAGGTGTCTATTGAATAAAAAAACTATTAAGCGCTTTTATGAAGCCTAGAGTCAAAGTCGAGCCGGGTCGGTCATCTGGTTACAACGCAGAATCAATTCGGATCCCGGAACCGAAGACGTGGGATATGGAAATGAAGTAAGCCGAGTGAGGCGATTAAGTAGATCGTGTGTCGACGGTCAGTCGCTGCTGGCGGGCATGGCGCCGCTCGCCGCTCGCTGCGCACGCGCTTTGCAGCCGCAGGCTCCAGGCAAACGTCGAACAAACTATACATATGATATCGGTTGCCACAGAACTGTCAATGCATATGAAGTTAATAAAGCAGAAACTTCCAAATTATGCTTTAACTCCGGTTTCTCGTAGACTAACAGTAACTAAACATCTGTTGGTCTACTGATGATGGCCGCGTTTCATAAAACTATAATTCATAGTACCAATTTTGTGTTCACTGATTAACTTTTATATGTGCAATAAACTATTTATACTTTATTAGGACAGTTCGATAGTAAGTTGTGTGGTCGATTAGTAGAATAGGTAAGTCTCCATACCTGTCAATCTGTCGGCTATGCAATGTACATCGAATTGTCATAGTAAACCTTGAATGGTAGTTTTATGAAATGGGGTCCAGCGGCGATATTACGTAACTTGTCCACTTTGTGGACTCGTCCGATGTACTTCGTTGTACTGCCAACTGACAAATATGACTATTCGGAAACCCAAAAATGAATAACCCAATACAGTAGGCAGTTACGTAAAAGGACGGCTTCGGTATATGATTTCGTATTTCTGCGTTTCTGATAGATTTATGCTGAAGTCAGTGAGAAAAACTATTATAGCAAAAGTTTTTGTACTCTAATGAACTTAATTAAAATATTGCTCACTATAAAAATAAGCCAGATTATGAAGGACAATTAAAACTAAGCATCTCATGCTGTCCATAAATTCGTTAAACTTTACATTTTGCCCGATTTAATTTACCTATACCAAATCACTGGCGCAACCACAGAACATAAAAGAAGAGTAGAAGTCGTAAGTGGGCGGTGCCCGCGTGCCTCACATTAGCAATGTATTGCCTATGCGTAGTCGGTGACAGTTTTGTTGACTTCAGTTGCCGTGCGCTTCTAGTAAAGAAAAAATGTTGAAAACTTTGTTAACCTGCCTTGTAATGCTGTGTTAGAGAGTAAAAATAAAAGTTGGGCACCAAAATATACCGATCATGGCGTAACATTTCATCTGCAAGACGTATTTCATTGGATTTTTAATTAAATTTGTAATGACATGAACACGGAAACCAATCCGAAAATGAGAAAGTGAAACCACATTTATTTACTGGTTACTAAAGTTCAATTTTCATCGAAGAAAGTGTACATTCTCTAGAAATTTCTGTCAAAATTTGAATTCTACTCAATTACGGATGGGGGCACACATGATAAAAATCTATCGATAATTAATTGTTTATGACTTAGTAGTCATACATACTTAACGGTACTTAGGTATTGTAAATTCCAATGCGTCTAAGTAGGTAAAATAATTATTGTTATTTTATATCTACTTTCTAAGTGCCTTTTCATATGCACCCGGTAGCCGTCCGGTCGCCGGGCCGGGTAAAGTAGTAATGTATGAGCTCCGGTCGCTGGCTGGTGGTTGTGCATGTAAAAACTGTCATTGGAGCTCATACATTACTTTCATACAAGACATGACATGAGCACATACAAGGCATGAGCACAGCTAGATCGCGATATAGTTTTTCTTCACCAGTTTATCGCGATATAGTTTTTCTTCACCAGGACTGCAATATTTAAGAAACTATCAAAGTAATTTTAATCTTACATTTTTAAATATTCCAACCGAGATGTAAAGTGAGGTTATTGAAAACGACTCATATGGTTTTTTTTACTTCAGTTCAAAACATTAAGTAAATTACTTATTATATTGTTTACCTGTTCGAGTGGTTGTTCTCTTGACGAGCATCAGATTTTTGTTTTGTTATGTTATTTGATTTATGGTTTTTTATTATTCTGCTATTTACCCTTAATACTTCAACCCCTTTGACAACAGCAAACCGAGGCAATGATAAAACAACCCTCTCGGAATGAAAACAATTTGGAAGTGAGTTTTCCTTTAGTTTTCCTAAGGAAACCGGATACGAAATTAAAATGGATGGCAGCGATAAGAAGGCAAAATTGGTTCCCAACGAAGAGGAGCACAATATATTCAGAGCATTTTCATGAACACTTCATAATAACTAAAAAGGCGGAAGATGGCACGTGTATGCAGCAATACCAGAAAAAATGTGCTTCACTTCCAGGTTAGACTCTCGCGTATAAATGAAATTATATAATACCATCATCAATTAGTATTACTTATGAAACATGGCGTACAGATAGACAAAGTATTTTTTTTTATTATAATTTCTAACGCCGACGAAGCAGTGGGTTAAAGCTAATTTTAATAAGAGATTTTATTTTAAAATATTATGAAATCTACCACATTGTTTTATTTGTATATGTATCCACCCTATTAGTATTATTTCTTCATTGCACAAAAGATAATGTAAAAAAGATGCATTTTCTACCAGTCAACCCGCAGGCAAATAAGAAATCGCCAAAAATACTTCTGAGTATCAGTATTCGTACTCAGCCGTTAATGTGTTAAACTGTTTGTATAATTTGTCGATAGGTTCACCCTATCGACAAACTAGAACTTGCATTGTCCCATCCCAAACTCAGAATCTACTTGTTTTTCAATTTTGAACTTTATGTCTTACTAGGTAAAAGTTCTTTTCGGTCCGACGCGGCGGTAGTTCCATCTAGTGTAGAGTAGCGTTACTACAAAATGCCAACCCTTATTTCATCATTGTCATTTGACTTTGATCATTGTTAACATTGTGAAAAGGTGCATATTTTACTCGAAACTTTTATGATGTACACCTTTTCGGCATTGACTTTATTTACCAATGGCAGCTTGGCATTCTTAGTATGCATTTGGTTTATGTGTATCAGTTTGGTTACACTGGTTTTCGTACTAATGTGTCATGTCACTACTTCTACTCTTTTTTTATGTTCTGTGGGCGCAACGCAATCGAGATGTATTTATAACATTATTTATAAACAATATATTCCAACTATCTTGATAAGTTGTTAGTTTGCTCATTTAGTTCATAAATAATTCTCGAGATAGAATCTTTAGTCAGAGTTTCGTCGAATGAGAAGTATTTATTGATTGGTTAAAAGATCGGTAGGATACATTATATTTATGTTATAAATATCTGTGACTATAACATGCTACGAAAACAGCACATATTAATGGTTTCAAGGAAAAGATTATTTCTTCACAATTGTCTCTTCTATTTGAGTTAACTTTGTGCGAGTTGTCATTACACAAATAGGCAAAGGCAAGCATAACATATTGCGATGAAACATAATTGCCTATTTCATCTAGCTGTCCATCTAAGGTGTCCAAATGTAATTACCAAAACTCAAAACGGTCCCGCCCACGAGTGCTCTCATGCGTCATGACGTCACTTACTGACAACCTGCTCACAAAACTAAATTACAGCACTTCACTCACTTGAGCCTTTAGTCGACTGTTATTTCACTATTACCATTATTATAGGCTTGTAATGGCTCTTTTTGTTGGTCCCAACAACAAATACAAGAGTTTGTGAATCAACTTCTATCCGTAAGTGCTTATTTGGAACGCAATCGTTTCTTTGCTGATGGGAATGTAGCATGAGTCGAGTTAATAGTATAAATTTAGACGGTATTGACAGAATTAGCGGTCTAGTTGTGTGGCTCGATTCCCAGGGAGGGGATCTCACATAAAGCAAATGTCTCTGGCTGAGGACGGTGATGTGGGCACGAGGCACGTAACTCCGCCGGAGTGACAAGACAATAATTGCGCATGGCCACCGGACGATGCTCCGTATACATTTCCAGCGACAAATTTACGTCTTCACTGACGACAGAGAGACAATCTACCCCGCCAAGAATTTGTGCATTCAACAATCATGGCAGAATTGCGGGTTAACATTCTGACGTCATATCAGCAGCGCATTATTTACTTCAGAGTAAGAGACGTCTTAAAAGCTACTTGTTCTAATAAATGAAAAAGAAAAAAATTGGAAAGGAACAATATCCAAGCGTCAAGTGCGCCGAGTTTAACATTCTTCTGCTATGAACTCTCCATCAATTATAGCGAGCATTTAATCGGATAATGATGACAGATATCATCTCGAGACCGTTAAAAATGCTTTAATATAGTAATGGCTATCAGCCTTTATAAAATAGGTACCTAAAGAAGATTATGTTCAGAAGGTTTAGTAAGAATATCGTCTGGTAACTCACAACTTTAAGATAGAGACTTAGATAAAGAAACATAAAATAAAAACACTAAATCTAGAATTCGGAAATTCTCGATTTTGTTACTGACCCATTGATCTAGCGGTAACATATCCCATGACCAGGTTAGAGAAAGTGGGTTCAATTGTTCTAGCCATTAAGGCGCTTGAGTACCAAAACAAAGGTCGTGGGTTTGATTCCTACTGACGATCGCCGTACATTTATACGGCCTCAGTCTGGGTGGACTTCTATGTTTTTGATGTCCTTGCCTGGCTACCATAGCGCAGGGTATCGTAGTTTGGGACCAGGCCAAGTGATTGTGTTATTATTATTATTATAATTAATTAAATATTTTTCTAAAGGTGACCTGTCACGATCGTGGCAAGTGGCAGTCCCTGGTCTCTGCCTACCCCTCAGGGATACAGGCGTGAGGTTATGTATGTTTGTTTTCTAAAGGCATTCGCTACAAAATATATCCAATCGGAAATGTGGAATTTGGACTTAGCGTTTTCAGCCAGTTAGATAAAGTAGATCAATAATAACTACCTGTTGAATATCAAAACCAGCTCTGTCATGTTCCGTTTTGGCATACATGTAGATTTTTTTCTTTCAGTCCGATAACAATAACTTTAACTCTAAAGGTCGACTAATGGCAACCCAAAAAAACATCGACCATTTACTTTCTAGATCACAGCTTAAACGTCACGACATTGTCTCCGTTGAAAAGTAGATCGTATCATCACGGCGGCGGCGGGGGAGTGGAGGACGCGGGGGGAGGGACAGCTTAGCCTCCTCGCGGGGGTGGCTTCCATTCTGCTTCAGAGCTCTATTATGAACATAGTGCTCAGTAAAATAACCTGAAAATAAGGAGCTTTATGGATGAGAATGCATTTTATCCTGCTAACACACATGATTGCGATCTCATTTGAATAAAATTTGACGAAAGGTTCATTATCATTAATTCACCAATTGATATGATAATTTGTGCCGATCTAAAATACTGAAAAAAGAACACATATTTCTTTTTATTTTCTAAAATTTTCATGACGAAATGCACAATTCATATGAAATATTGGTAAATCATAATTTATTGTGTCGATAAATGACACACTCAGGCGGATATATTTATACATTCATACGACCGGCCCACACAAATATTGTATTATTGAACGCGCGAGTTAAAATTTTAAAATAGCATTAAGTATATACAACTTCACTCGCTGTTGAAAATCAAGTTTTTATTTTATTTGCAACAAACAGTCAACACAAAAAAAGTTTAGATAATACTTTGAACTTAACTAACAGTATAGTATTTTCTAAGGTATTTAACTAACAGTGCCGAAATGTTAAGCTGTTATTCCGAATGTCTTAGAACTGGCACCAGGGTGATCAATTTGGAAGGCACTGGGCAAAGGCAACCAGCGCCAGTGTCTCGGTGACAAGTGAACGCAACCATTAATTTAATCAGCAGCTAGTCATTGCAGCCTATTCTCTTTTGATACACATAATAGTTGTTAAATAAATATAGTAGATTTTTACTTTGTATCTTTACATGTTTTATAATAATTATGTGCCCTGGTGTACAATAAAGAATATTTTTATCTTATCTTATGTAATCAACGCCACAAATATATTTGTTTACTTCACCTTAAAGGTACTACACAACAAATTGAAAGTGCAATCGTTCTAATGGTTTGAAATATTGTTACTATAATTAATTTGCATGTCAGGACTCAGAATCGCAGCAAATTGAGTTCTTTTATAAAAGCCCTATGTCCTTTGTTTCGGAAATACATTCACTTACATATTTTTGATCTCTTATAAGGAGGTAACCAATGAACACCAATGCGTTGGTCTGATGCCACAAAGAAGGCAGCAGGAGGATCCAATCAGGACGCATCCCATTCGATCAACTCAGAATTGAGGGACCAGGGGAAAAAATCATCAGTGGATAATGCTAACCAGAATTTGGGTTGCTGTATGGAAGAATGGCCAAAGAGGGGATATATTGATGAGAAGATAAAAAGTACCCGGAACCGGCGTGCGTGCATACAACGATTAATGAACGTTGTGAAGCGAAGGTAAACTGTCAAGATCGTGGCGAGTGGCAGTCGCTAGTCTCTGCCTACCGCTCTGGAATACAGGCGTTAGATTATGTTTTGTTTTGGGAGAATGTACGAGAGTGGAGTACTACATAAACTCCAGTTCTTACCTTCTTCAACCTTTTAGTCTTGACTGTAGTTTTCAAATCACTTAGCCGAGATATTCTAAATAACGTCGGAGATAAATAATAATGGTACATTTATCCCCGGTTTCACTTATGCTAAAATTTTATCAATCTACTGTTAAGAGCTGTCAGTTATAGCTGTTACCCGTAGATTACCAGAATAAAAGCGTATACTTTCGACAACAGGTCAATGATTACATTTTTACCTCAAAGTCGCCCGTAATGTAACTGAGTAGTGTACGGGTGTTTGATGTGTAGGACGAAAAACAGGGGCTTAGTGAATTTTGGAGCTATGGTAAAATTTGCCTTACTCGCTCTTATTATTTTAATCAATCAACAATCAAAGTATTTTATCTAAAATTACACAGAAGCTGTGATTTATTAAGTCTTTTCAATATCTAGATCATTTTAGTGAAAAATGGACAAAAAAACTCTAAACTAGTCTTTTCAAAGTCTTTACTTAACAGAGTTTACATAATTATTATAAGACATAGAACTCATGCATTGTACTGGATTTAATTCCAGACATCACTGTCTTGTAAATAATTCGTTATATTATAGTAGCCCTTTAGCCTTTTGTTTCATTTTAAGAAAACGTGTCCGATTGGAATGGACCTTTTCAGAGTTGGCCGCGCGTCGCATCAGTTGACGAAATTATGATCTCTTCCGCGTTATCGCGCCGACAGATTCGGCGGAATCTCCGATGAAACCGCGATACGCAGCGCCGCTGCCACATCGCACGCACTTCACCACGATTATATCGCGTAGCATGATTGTTTGTTTGTGCTTTTGCTTCGATTAAACACAACGTAACGATACTTTTCTCTAGTAATAGGTGTTTTTTTTATTTCCCACCTTTGAGGCTTTAATTGAAAGATTTATTTTCTTCTTCTTCTTCAGGCTATATTAGTCCACTGCTGGACATAGCCCTCCCCTAATGAGCGCCATAGCGCAAGGTTGTGCCATCATTGGGGGGTAATGCCCATAATCCACACTTATTTATTTTCTAATACGAGTATATACCTTTTGTAATCTTGTTCAGAAGAGTGATGTAAATTAACGCTTCGTACTTAATAGTTACAGCTGTTAATGTAACAAGCATACTGTAGCAAACAAACGCTTATTTTTGTTGGTCACTGGGTGGGCAATGTACATACTAGTACCTATGTATTGGCATGCTAATAAGTGCATAATGCGGTATTCGTTCCAGCCCATGGATAATAATTATTAGCTGACAAATCTTCACTTAATGGAACCGTTAATCGTGTTTCGCTGCAGTGAAAACATTCATTCCATGTCATTTGCATACAATGGCCGGCCGAAAATATTCGACTGTTAACGCTTCACGAGAGCGTTTATGAAAGTTCTCACTCACTCGTACACTTTTTGTTAATGTTAAACGTATAATAATAAAATTGTATTGTGCCATGAACGAGGAAGTATTGAACATGTGAGTGCTTTTAAATGTAGATTAGAAGATACAGATATAACCATGGAGAATAAAAATTATTTTCAGTAACACGATTCTTATTTGGTATTTAAGAGGAGTCCAATTAGAAGTTTCTAATGTGTGATCATAAAAAGAAACCCCGGGATGCGTTTATTCTTGGATTAACATAAAGAATCAATAATTTTTCGAGTAAACGACGAAATCGTAAACCATCTTGCACGACCCATTCACCTTTAGAGCTGTCTTTAATTCATACAAAAAGTGAACCGTAATTAAATCGACCATTGTAGTTGCCTACATGAGTATGCAAATGTGGTTTTTATGTTATCCCTGTGCGCGCGCAGTGTGGAGGCGGACTTCGTTCGGGAAATTTCAACCACTGAATATTGATCATTGCAGACTCCGCAGGATAATACATTTATAATGCCATTTACCTTAAAATTTCAATTTACCTCCAGGATGGTTTCTTCTTCTTAATATATGACTAAATAATATGACTTCAAGTTACCTGTAACTTGAAGTCATATTATTATAGTTTATAGAACTAACTAATAAGAAATAATTAAAACTGTTTTAGTACGGATTTCACTCGTTTATTATATTATTTTTTTACAATTTTCCGACGTT
The DNA here is from genome assembly GCA_934045075.1 of Yponomeuta sedellus. Lineage (NCBI taxonomy): Eukaryota > Metazoa > Arthropoda > Insecta > Lepidoptera > Yponomeutidae > Yponomeuta > Yponomeuta sedellus. The sequence continues at coordinate 13,942,904 of OW203725.1, read as the reverse complement.
TCGGCACATTTACAGGTGCCGTGGTCTCGGATGACTGAGGTGGTAGGAGTCTTTTTGAAAGCAATAACTGTTAGTTTACTACCCTCGGCAAAAATTACAAAAGTTCATTATGAAGTTACGTTCCAAAATAGGTATATCAATTATTTTATATAAAGTCAACAATATTGATTATTAGTAATTGAAGTTAAAAATTATTTATAAACCAATTATTTTACATGAACTAAAAATATTAATTATTAATTGAAATTAAAATTAAATCTACAATCACACTTTTAGCAAGGGGGTCTCATGCACTTGAGCACTGGTTCCCATGCTGCCGGTATATTCCAACCACGATCTCTATTGAAATTGGGATGCCGGCGGATCTCTATTGCCTCGCGTATCATTCTAGGGAAGACCGTTTCTTCCCCCTTGCTAAAAGTGTGACTGTAGATTTAATTTTAATTTCAATTAGTAGGTAATCAATACTTTTAGTTCATGTAAAATAATTGGTTAATAAATTAATTTTTAACTTCAATTACTAATAATCAATATTGTTGACTTTATATAAAATAATTGATATACCTATTTTGGAACGTAACTTCATAATGAACTTTTGTAATTTTTGCCGAGGGTAGTAAACTAACAGTTATTACTTTCAAAAAGACTCCTACCACCACAGTCATCCGAGACCACGGCACCTGTTAATGTACCGAAAATCGGAAAATTGTAAAAAAAAATATAATAAACGAGTGAAATCCGTACTAAAACAGTTTTAATTATGTCTAGTACTCGTGTTAACCTTAGAAAATACTAACTAATAAAAATCCAAGCCGTAAATTATCTCAATATTTTTTTTTAATTTTGGTATTTCATAAGATAAGATAAGATAAGAATATTCTTTATTGTACACCAGAGCACATATTATAAAACATGTAATGATACAAAGTACAATTGGCGGCCTTATTGCTAAAAGCAATTTCTTCCAGACAACCTTACGACGGAAAGTTGCTGGAGGAAATAAGAGACGGGTAGTCGGTGCAAATATAAATATATTAATACACTACTTATATAAATAACAATATAACTACATAAATACAGTTACATACATAGTTATGATAAACTTACATAAATACGTTATAGTAACAATCTACACGATGAGGAAATAAATACAATATTGTGTACCTATATGGAGACATACGGAAAAGACACAATGAAAAGGACAATGCACGAATACTAAACTTCATTATGGGTGCAACGAAAAACTTAAGGTAATCATAGGAAAAATATCCATATTGCATTACTACAATAACAGTAGTTTGAGTACTATATTACACAGCATTAAAAAAATATAGCTTCATACACGACTTGAACATGATCGCTACTACTGATGATTTATGATGACTGTGTACGAGTATGTTTAAGTCAAAGCCAATTTATACTAAAGGAGTTGCTATGCCTTTCTCCATGTTAGCGTAGCTTCAGTCCGTTGGGGAACTTCAGCGTTCGATCTCGCGATGGCCGATAAACATATTTCGGCATTGCTCTCTCGACGTAGATGGAGTGAGGTAACGGCGCTTTTCCCCATTGTACCCGCAATTGTTTTAAACTATTAATTGTTAAGATAATGCCACCGACACAATGCATCAACCGACTAACAAAACAATGAAACCGGAAAAAATCTTTTGCACCGAATGTATCGTGACCTCTTAAATCTTGTCGGTAATAGACAATAAATTGTGGCCACGTGTCGACGTCTGCTGGCGCTCACCTGCTATTAAAAACACCATAAGAGCATAACGGTTCCATATTGTTTCAATTGTAAATAATAATTTAAAGAAAGTCAGAGATATTTTATCGAGCTAGTCAAGTGACAATGTTGAACTTACATTTTTTATTCTTTGTGAGCGCGTTGATGTCTTTTCTATTGGGGCAGCGCATGATCGCGAACTTTGGTCTTTTCCATTGTGCGCCTGTCATCATCAAAGTTACAATTAACTACCACCAATTTATTTCTTTAAAAACAACAAAATATTACAAGGATATTAATATACTCAGTCTCAAGTTCTTAACAAAGTTCAATTAACCGAATACAGTTATAACTTTAATTGACCAATTATCATTGACCATTTTCGTCTACATTTCGCTGAAGTTGGGTGCTGTGCAAAACAATACTAGTCCAGTTATTGTATGGTAGTGCAAGGAGCCCTGGGGTCACTGCTCTGACCCTCGACGGGGCGTGGGCGCGCCCGTTTCCGTCGCGAAACCGAACCGAAACACTGCGCCCGCGCAGACGCCGCGCCACTAATCTCTAACACTATATTACACGCTGCACTGGCATCGGAACTATCGATTGTTGTTGGTGTGGTGCTTTATTTGCTTTAAATAAATCCTTACTAAGTTCTATGAAGAATCCTTTTTTATTTCTTTCGTAATAGGTATATACAGCGGTTTTTAAATATGGTTTTGTAAGTAAATTCATTAAGTTTTTACCAACTTAATGAAATTACTTACCAAACTAGAGATTTAATCTTTGTAAAGTAATTACTTATTAGTCTCTTATGTAATCCCCGGTGTGCATGCAATAAAGAATATTCTATGTATCTATCTACCTAACAGAATGTCGTCAAAATTGCAAAATATGTATTTATTGAATTTAACTCACCGGAATACAGGCTTGAGTTTACGAAATCATAACATTATTTCAAAAATGTTACACGTTGATAGGAAAAAATTATAACGCAAAGAAAATTCACTTTAATATTTTTTTTTTTCATGAAGGGGCATTCATATGAAAATTAAAAACTAAGGTAAATATCCTTTATGTAATAAACACTTGTGTTTAGACGCATTGAATATAGAACATTAAAAAAAACACTATTTGCTTATCTTTCTTACTCTTTTCGTGCCAATTTTTTACTATCTATACCTACTGACAAAATCTGAAAATCTGATAAAGATAGTGTATAGATGAAATTAACCCAGACATATATATTTCGCTGTCATACGAGTATAAGGTCATCAAAGCACATCCTGAAAGTTTAATTACACCCAATAACGATACTTGTATTGAAAACCGATCAGAAGTGGAGGTTCCCCAAAGTCACGGTTAGACAGAATATTTTGCGAGTTGACAAGTGTTATAGGGTATTTGTCTACTCTCTAACTTATCCAACGACTGCGTCCAGAGTTATGATATTCAGATAAGCCAACTCGTGCACGGCTGACTATGAATAGTAATAGAGCATAGGCTCACAGACGGACGGACGAACGTACGAATAAATTAATAATATAAAAATGAATTGCTGAATGTGTTGGTAAGCGCAAATCTCGAAAACAGCTGAACCGATTTCGCTAATTATTTTCTTAGGCTATCTCTTGAAGTACGAGGATGATTCTTACGGAAAAAAAATTAAAAAAAATGTTAGACGGTATGAAGTTCGCAGGGTCAGATAGTTAATAATAAAAATAACAGACCTTAACTCGCAAAATATTTAGCGATCATAATGCCTGGAGGATGAAACACACGGACGCGGGGCCGTGGCGGTCCATATATACGAAATTAATATTTATATGGATGTATTTATATGCAGTAGTATATATATGGACGAATGTATGAACCGCCACTGCCACCGCGTTGGTGTATGGCATCTTTAAAACGGTGGCGATCGATGTATTGGAAACTGGTGTAAATGTATACAATGATGTCTTTATAGATAGTTGAATATATTTATTTGACTGAAAGTGACTGTGACGCAATTAGAATCGGACGTCAAGAACGAAAATAACACCTGCCAAGCTAATTGTCTGAGAGCGGATCCGTCTCACCTCACCCGCGCCTGTAAACTAACCGTGTTACAAATTTTATTGATGACGTTCATCTGTCACCGGCTTAATGACCGCCGTGAACTGCCCGCTTCGTTTTAAATCAATTAGTCTGTTTGAGCGACTCCACCTTAATGACCCCAGAAAGAAATGAGCCTCAGTTCCTGACAGCGAGGCGACCGCTAGCCTCGTAAATCCACAACCAAAATCAGTTACAAACTTCGATCCACGTAAAGCACGGAATTACAATCAATATTTTCCTTTAAGCCACAGTTCTGATCTTGATTTATGCGTATACTGTATTAAAGTTGCAGTATTATTAACAAGTTGTAAATCATCGATCAGAATTAAGATCGGTGAATCACTGCTAGCGATTTGCTGAGAGATTTAAGCAGATATAGGGTGCTCTGTGACCGCTCGTTCTCCCGCCCTAGATACTTCCACAATATTATTTATTCGGACATTTTATTAATAACTGTGCTGTGCCTGCGGCTGCGTTTACCTTCCGTTAGAATAGTAAGTGTCCTGAGCCCTTAATCAAGGTAATGGTCTATCTTTGTTCTAAATTTCGTCCCTTGAGATTCATGCCTTTTCGCGGTTCTATAAATTTACTATTACATTATTCTGCCTCACCACGCCACCACGCTCACCACGTCTCCCGTCGTCGCAGTTTATCGCTCGCTCAAACTCATTCCAGGTGGAACAGAATACTAAACTCAATCTAATACAGTATTTGTCCTTTAATTCTAAACACAGTATAAGACGCTCATTAGCCCACTGGACCGACGATCTAAAACAAATTGCTGGTAGCGGCTAAATGAGGATGGCCTGAGGATGAACTGAGGCACCCAAACCTATTAATAATCATACATAGTACTGACGTGATATCGCGCCCGGTGCGACATGGTCGCAAGATCGTGATATTCCCTAACAATGATCGTGGTAGGGGGTTTTTTGGTTTTTATGATAAAAACGATGATTCGATAAAAATATTTGTGATGGCCCGCTATCCTGCACAAGCAGTTTTGTTTGTTTCCCGCTAAGCACAGTATTAATAACAAGAGGTAGTTAATAACCTTTATAATAGTATTTTAATTCGATATGACGATACTTGCATGTGACATTTTCACTTAATAAAGGTTCTACTAAGCGTAAAGTGTAGGTAGGTAAGTGACATAGATCTTCAAACGTACCGCCTCGATAGACGTGATCTTTTTTAAATGTCAGTAATTGAAAGTCAACATTACAACGTTGGCTATTAATGAAAAACTACCGGTCACTAAGTTCCAGACTGTAAAGATTTTCAGATTATAAGACCCAAAAAAAAACTAAATTAAAAAACAATGTACCTATTCGAATTGAAACATTTTCATCGTACATGCAAATATAAACTACGTACAAAACTTGGTGGTGGTATAGATTTATCAAATGATTACAATTTTTCGCTCAGGCTCCTTTTACGCTTCGCAACGCAACTATCGGTAGTTTTATTTCTGATTTATAATCATGGTAAGTTTCAATCCATTCCATTCGGTAGCTTTTGCGTGATGCGCGCACAAATAGAGTAAGACATACATATGACAGACAAAGACAACATTTAAAGACATTATTTATTGCAACAATACTATTGCCATTAAATTAGATTGAAGAAATCATGGTTGTATTCTTTTTCTGGTAGTGCAATAAAGTGTTCTCTATCTATCTATTAGGAGGTGTTATTTTTGTAATCTGTTCGTAGCATATGTTACCATTTTCGACTAGTGGTATGTTCCAGGAAATTACGCATTTTAATTACCTACCCGTTATCCATATCATATACAACGTCTCCCAAATCTCATATCTGATGAAGAAGAAGTTCTTTTAATATGGAATACGGGGCATTAATATTTACACTTAGGATACGCAACAAGTTAATCGAACTAAGTAATAGCCTTAGCATAACAAAACAATCGAAATAGTAAAAGTAAAGTTTGTTATCGCGTAATATTGGACCCCGTGAAAAATTCGTTCTTACTTTAAAACAAATAGAAACAAAAAAACGTTGAAATAAAGTTACGGTAAAAGCGCTTATATATGTGTTAAGTATCGCTCGTAGCCCCGACTGCCAAAGTGATCTTCTTAAACGATCACGAAGGTTAAGCAACGTAGGGCACGTTCAGTACACGGATGGGTGACCGTCTATGACAACGCTAGCAGCATTTTTTCCGAGCTCTTCCGTGCTTCGCAAGGCACGCTAAGCAGTGTGAGCCGGCTGCCGTCGATAGATAGCAGTCAGAGGCCTAAGAGCGGCTTGAAAATTTCTAACAGTACCTACCTAAGATCAGCCACTAGTCTTACAAGCCTCCACAAATCCGGACTTGGCCCCCGTGGTGGAGTATGGCCTATACCCTCCTTAGAGAAGAGATTCGGCCGCTCGGTGGGGTCATAATGGGTTGATGATGATGAATGGCATGGCAGCACATATGCCAACTGCTGCCATCTACATTAGTCGACGGCAGGCGTCGAAGCGCTACCGCCGACTTACGACACTGATATGTCGGTGACTAAATGCACGACTTGAAGCAGATTGCTGGCAGTGGCTGGAAGATGATGGCCGAGGACAAAAGAAAGTGGCGTAGCTCGGGGGGAGGGCAATTTCCAACAGTGGACGAGTACAGACTTAATGATTGATGTCGGCGACTGCCGTCAGCGCGTCGAGACGGCTGAAGTTTGCACACGTGCCGCTAGTGTATAAGCGCCCTAACTGCCAAACTGTAATAAACGTGTTTCGAACTGCGCATTGATACGTAGGTAACCCATGTAGATTGAAGACAGATTGCTATACCTAACATTAGTAACTTACTACAGAGTACTACATAAATTAAAAAGGTAAAAATTAATCGTACATATGAATCGAAAATATATATATATTGCTGCCTGAGTGATCTTAAACGATCACGAAGGTTATGCAATATAGGGCGCGTTCAGTGTATGGAGGGGTGACCCTAACACTAGTGGCATTTTTCCAAGCGGTTCCGTGCTTCGCAAGGCAGGTTAAGCAGTTGGTGCCAGCTGCCGTCGATAGATGGCAGTCGTTGAGCCAAGTCAGAGGCCTTATAGCGACTTGAATACTTCTGACAGTAAGACCAGCCACTAGTCTTACAAGCCTCCACCAATCCGGACTTGGCCCCCGTGGTGGAGTATGGCCTATACCTTCTCCAGGGACCCGTGCCCATCGATGGGGACATAATCGGTTGATGATGACTTGCATGTACAGTTTTCTTCGGCATGCCTGTATTTTTTTACTTATACTCATGTAAGTAAAAATACATGTAAGCGGTGTGGAAAGATTGTCAAATTCATCTTTAATATAGAGCAACCTGTGGCAGCACTATATTCTTATGTAGAAGATTTTTAGCGTCCAGAGCTAGAATATTTTGTGCATTTTTTTATGAAAAAAACAATTAATTTTTGTTAACCTTTTCTCCGTTCTATCACGCACGTGTTAGTGGTTGTTTACCCAAAAATGTTTTCGTCAATTGTTTTCCATGTCCACTCGTCTAATTACCATCTGTCAACTTTGAGATGTAAATCGATGTAACCGTGAAGACGGTCCGCAAATTATACAACACGGTGACAGGTGAGAGGCTCGCCTCCAAATATCTAGGCAAAACATCAATATTACGCAAATTAGCTCTGCTGAAGGTGCTTGCTTTATTAGAGCACGTCAACACTGAAAAACAGGAAAATGTGAAGTATAAAAACAACTCCTTGTTTGTCAGTTTATTTTAATGCATTCAAATCTACACACATTTAGGGATTCGTACTTTGAATACAAGCAGAATAAGCCAAGTAGGAATACTAAAGAAGCGTGTTTAGTAACTGATACCTGTTAAGTAGAATGTTCCAATAGACCAGAAGTTTTAGGATACTTTAACAGATTATCTTGTAATGTATCAGCTGGATAATGCTTTCATTGTCCTTATGGTCATTGAAGAAAATAAGAGTAAGTACTAAATAATTCATAAGGTAAATATTTTTTAAACTACGAAATCCGCGAGCATTTTTGCGAATATGCGAATAAAATGCAAGATAGTAGTAATATGAAATCATCTGATTTTAACCAAGTGTATTAATAATTGTGTTATGGCTGTTATAATAGTCATAAGTATTAATATTAAAAGTATTACACTTTAATAATTGAGAAATAGTTGAAATTTTCACTCGCAGGTACTTTGTTGACTATTTTACAATCTTTAGATTTTCTTAGTTCACTTTTAATGCTCGTTTTTGAATCCACTCGTTGTGGAGTGGTATAAATACATTTTCAATTAACTGACGAATCGATGACATAGATAACATATATTTCTATCTTCATAGTACAATCATAGTACCCTATACCAGATAGGGAATAAAAAAATATAAATAAGAGTCATTGATTTGGAAAGACATCAAGATATAATACAATGACGGGGTGTACAATAACGATTGGAGGTGAAAGAGTCGAACAAATGAAAGACTTAACTTAAGCGTACCTAAGCGTAATTATGTTTCCGAGAGATGAAAAATGTGAAGGTGGAATAGAATTAAGAGTAAAAGAGGGAATCGTGTAATCAAAGCATTGTACTCGCTTGTTGGAAGCAAAAATATTGCCAACAGAGTTAGATGGGCCACAAAGTAGTACTAGTCTTTACACTTATGCAAGCTAGCGCGACGTGATTAATATATATAATAAAACCGGCGAAGTACGTGTTGGCCCACGCGCAGTGTAGGGTTCCGCAGAAAGAAGGATTTTTATCTGCTTTTTAGAACTTCTTCAACAACTTCATCAAAGTAAGTATTTTTCCATGGATTTAGTATGAAGTTTCCCTTTTATTAGTTGGTCACCTATTACTCGTTAATTTGTAAAGCCTATACATAGCCGTGACAGATTTTTTTAAGTTCTTTATATGTGCTACAGTCCTGTAATTTTATTATTTTTAATGCACTAACCCGTGCTAAGGACAATTTTAAAAACCTATTTAGAGGCTAAAAACTTACCTGTACGTAATACAGAAAATATTGTAAAGAGGTTCGAAATTTCACTAATGCCGGTGAGTCGCCACTAGCTCAGTTGGAAAGAGCGCTGGCACGGATAGCCAGAGGTTGCGGGTTCGAATTCGGGCATGGGTGGAATTTTTAGCCTCTAAATAGGTTTTTAAAGTCCTATAATACAATTTTCCATGTTTCTACAATCAACCGTTAGGTCGGGAGAAGGACCCACTATTCTGACAAAAAATTGCGCTTTCAAGCTTAACATTTCGCACACGCAACGCTAAATCGAAAAACAGTCTTTCCACACTTGCAATATTTCTAAACGAAACCAATAACCCACAGTAAGAAGTAAGCGAGCAAAATTTAGGGAAAATAAAAAAATGCGGCATTTTATTCTATCTACCGTTTTAAAGCGTAATAAAGATGTATTTGTATTCGAGTAGCCATGGCAAATTTCAGCTCTCTAGTTTTTATCGTCTCTGTGTGTGACGATTCAGACATACAGACGGTCGGACGTGCGGACTGTGAAGGACGGACGGACATGGAAAAACTATAAGGGTTTCATGTTAACTACGGATTCCTAATTAATTTTTAGGAATTTTTCAGAAGAAAGTACCTTCTTTGAACGACACGCTAGATATGCGTGTAAAGTACTAAAATAGTTAGGAACCGTGGACTAAAAGAGGAAAATAATGATGTGTTAGTTGAACATATAAAGATAAAAACGAAGGAAAGATATTATACATATGGCGAAAGATATTAAGGGACACACGAAGCAGACTTATGTCAACCGAATAGGATTCACGGCGAAGAGCAAAATATTAAATAAAAAGTACCCGTAACCGGAGAAGGTGCGTGAAGGCGCTTGTTGATAAAGCTAAAGAGGTAAATTAGATTTATACAAGACCTATTCGCCTACCAATATGGACTACGTATGTACAACTAACTGCTAAGTAATGAAGATGTCTCGCCGCGTCGGTAACTAGCTTTCGGTAGGTTGAATCGTGTCAAAAGACAGAGTATCTAATGCAGCACGCTCAAATGCAATCAGCAATGATTTACTTGTCTCAGATGGTGCGGCGGGTGCTGCGCGCGCGCTGGCGGGGTGAGGGCACGAATGCATCACGCGCGATAATGAACCGACTCGTGTGCACGACTCCTCCGCGCTTGCGCACTCACACGTAATGCACTATCCTTGCCTGGAGTCGTGCCAAACACCATCGCCATATAAAATAACCCTCAACTGTGCAACAGCAACCTTCAATGGCGAGAAAGATGTGCAACAAGCGAAGATGTCTTTTAGAAATTATAGTTTCCAATAAAGACCACCAACCAGGTCACACATACCTAAATCTAAGGGAAATATGTGGCCCATTTACCGAGCTAACAAGGTGGTATGCACTGAACTGGAAAAGATTTAAAATACCTTACGCCTTGCTTTACCTCGTACCTGTTTATCGTGCAGGACAAACTTGCAGCGAAAATGGAAGCCATTTGTGAACAAGACAGGATCTCGAGTTTCTTAAACTGGCACCTCCCACGTGGGTGTCTTGTGCCCTTAACCTTTAGAACAGCCGTATCGCAGTTTATGCCCCTTATAATGCGCTCTGCTTACCGACGTATACGGCGGCGTATACTGCGGCGATGTTGCGCCTCTCGCTGCTTTTAGGGAAATGATTTGCATCTATTGCGCAATTAGAGGGAAAACGGGAACGGACTTCTTCGGCATCGGTGCAGCAAACATATAGATAAATTTTGCAACCATATTAAACGTAACAACATAAAATCATATTTTAAATCTCGGTAGGTACCAATTGTAGCTTATAATTAGCAAGACCCACAATAATAACAGCTAACACCATGCAGGCTAATATTATTTGCCCGGTCGTAATCGTTAGATTGCTGACAAATTATGTGTAATTTTACGAGGCAACAGTGCAATAAACACCGCATCGAGCATAAGTGCACACAATTTGAATGTAGTTGAGTTCTAAGCGCGGTATCGCTTGATCCGCGACACTCGCGCACCTGCGCCGCGCCGCGCTGGCGCCCGCGCCCTAGATGCCGCCGCCGACGCCGACGCACTTTCGAAAAAGGCTTACTCGACTCAAGTCAGCTCTGTAAGGCTATACAATCCACTACGTGCCCTAAATATCAGGTTGCGCCTTATAAGAAGAAAGAGAATATTGTAAAAGCAAAGCCAAACGCGAAGCTAAACAGAATGGACGTCACAAAATAGCTAGATAGCATTGGACCCCACAAGAAATCCTAGAAGATTATTGTTGTGACAAGTGAGATTAACAATCGCACAGATATGGAATATTTTATTTATCCATGGCGAGTCTCCCACGCCTTTGGATTCAATTATAGAGGAAAGGCAGATAGGTCGGCGGTCGAGTGGTCCGCTCGTGACCTGTAAATTGGAACGGTCCGTCGCACGCCCTTGTCGCGCTGCGCCTGCGCACCTCCCGCTCCTCGCTCGCGACTACACACATTGTATTGTAACGGCACCCAAATCAACATCTCTACACAACAAACACATACCACTTCTCACGCACCTCCAATTTAAAAGCGGCGACACAAATGCTCTCGCTCCTTTTGGAGACACAAAGCTCTTATAAAAGAAGCTAAAAGAAGCTTTCCATTTCAATAAGGAATTAATGCGCATCAGCGTTTTCTTTATACTACACGCAACAAATGTATATTTTATTATAATGAACCTTTGTCGTTCCTTGAGCGAGGAAATATCTGGTGAAATACTCGCTTTGAGCCTAAGTAACTGTTGTGTTTATTAAACCAACTAGTGAGTTAATAAAGTGGGTTAAGTTACTACGCTACCGGGCGTACTAACAGGTGTGCACGCTGTATTCGGACCATTGTGTACAAACGTAGATATGGACAATATTCATAGTGAGCAAGCGGGAGCGAGAATTAGAAGGGCTTGTTTACTACCTCTTCTTAGTGAGTGCTTAGGTCTATAGCATTGTCTACACTGGTAACAGACCCACTAAAGGTACGGGTGGACTATACTGACCAAACTGTGATAGGTATCAGGTAAACCCGTTTTTTTATCAGAAACTAATCACAGCGACTAATGAATAGGTACTGCTTATTGAAAAGAAAGAGGTTTAACTGGATCGTGGCAAGTGGCAACCCCTGGTTCCTGACATCTCTTTCTGTCATTTTATAATTTCACTCTAATACTAATTAATATGCTCAACTTGTATATCTATTTGATATTAGAAGTTAAGCGTATTAGTGCTTGGATTTAGTATATATCGCCTTTTATCATTTTCATCTACCACATGTTACAGTAAAAATTATGAATATTATAGAATTTTATATTTATTATGAGTATAACGATGCGTACCTATTTTGATTATAGGTATTGTATACTGATCACTAGTACGTTGTGTTATTATTTTATACTACGTACTTATATAAAAATTATCGTCCTTAAAGGCGTGTTAAACACGCCTTTTTACCAGATAGGTACTGTAAGTATGAATGAAACGTTGGATAAGCAATCACGCTTAGCGGCTGAATGGATTGAAGTCACATAGAGTATTTTATTATCACACAGATATATTTTATTTCATTCAGCGTTGGCACGAGTATACATGTAAACAAACAGTTGATAAAAACCGTTTAAATACGGTAAGCAATGTCTATAATAATGTCATTCATTCAAATGTACTCCAATTATCAGTTAGGTACATAAATTAAAAAATATATTGATTACACCAAGCAGACGATGTGCAAATATATACCATGTTTTGAATAGTAATACAGGATACATTTCATCAGGATCGAAATAGTGGGCATAGCTCAATATTTGGTCGTTACTAAAGACGCCAGACACTTCTTTACTTTTATGGCAAAATAACATAAGCCAGTGCTGCCTACTATTTATGGCACAAGCATAATAGGCAATTATTTTCCCAAACACTTTGCTATCAGGATCTTTTGTCTCAGCTTTGATGCAAGGCTATCTGCAAACATCTTTATGTTTCAGTGTCAATTAGCCATGGTGCTCTTAATTTAATGTAGTCTGATAACATCTCACCTTTAGCATGCCCATAACACGTTGTCAAGTGAAGCATTGTACACCTCACAAGTCACAAGTGTGCAAGAAACAAGCGAGTTTTATTTACGGAAACGACGTCGTGTGCACAAAACAATTAAAATTTTACTTAGTATTCCAGTCTTTAAGAACTATGATTGCTTTAATAACTTTAATTGCGCCCTCCGCAACCGCGGCTTGCTTGGTTGGCGCGCATATTTGTGAAGTAATTTCTTAAGTAGGCACCAGCGCATTTCAGAGAAGATTAAATAAGAACGCGGCGCAGGTCGCTGAATCCAACAAAACAAGTAATGCCAACAGTATTTTACCTCCAACATCAAGTGGCCAAAAACCTTACAAAACAATTTGAGATACGCTTATTAGGGCTGAATTTTTTCTCGCATGATGAACAGCCTTTTCAGCAAATAAATACAAAAAAGACACAAAAGCTCGTAAATGCTTATTCAACAATATAATACCTACCACAATGTTAGCGCCCATTTGCACAGTTGCCTTCCGAAACCGCAGCCCAAAGTAATATCGCACAAATAACGAGGTGTAACAACGTTACAAAGTAGCTCCGCCGCAAACTTCAGTACCTTTCCACTAGCACTTACTAGCGTTTATGTTCACAAGGGCTTTAAACTTATTTCAGCATGTACTAAATTATAATTAATTAAATTAAAAAGTAATTAAAATTTTAAAGTTGGCAAGAACACTTTCAATCTAATTAAAAATACAAGGAAATATTTTTAAAAACATATTTAGAGGCTTAAAATTCCACCCATGCCGGGATTCGAACCCGCGACTTCTGGCTATCCGTGCCAGCGCTCTTTCCAACTAAGGCAATGGGTATAATATAATCATGTGGGTACAGCGATATCATTCCGGTGTAAAAACCTATATATATACCTATGCAATAATGAAAACACGGCAAAGTATCAGTGGGATTTGCGCACCGGGGTACCGTACCACCACACAATACTTGTGGAAATAATTAGTAAATGTTGCTTACTTGCTTTGATTTTCATGCTACAATTTCTTTTTCTACAAATTTTAAAATGTTCACTACTTATCTTGATGATGCCCATGGTGAATTAGTTTTTTTTTTTATTCTTAATTATTTATTGTTTAATTTTTTTTTGTCTAATTAACCCTTTTTTTATTTTTATTTACAACTAAATCGAGTTTTTTTCATTCAGTTCGGGACCGTTAGACTTACCCCATTTGAAATAATACTTATCTATTGTTATACCGCAGGAACTTTACAATAATTACATTTTACTTAGCAATAAAACTTTTAAAATCACTTCTCCCCATATGTAGGATATGCACTATTTTTTTTGTAATTTATTTATATGTTTTGCGCACGCCGCAATAACAAAAACACATGTTCAGTGAAAATTTCAACTAGGTACTTATTTCAGTTCGACAGGCGAGAGGTCGTAGAGATATTAATATAAATATTTGCACCTTTTGGGTAAGGAATCCTAAAACGGAAAATGAGGCGTCTCTTCAGAAAAGAGGAGTCCAACTATAATACTGTTAATTAGAGGAAGGGACTGGACAACATTGGTTTTTCTGTCCTATAATATTGCCGACCATGAGAGAGGCAAACAGTTATTGGATAGTAATAATTTACTAAATGATCGGGTAATAAGGGCAAGATAAAGAGTACCGGAAACCGGCGTGCGTGCATGCAACAACTAATGAACGTTGATGAAGCAAATGTGATCTGTCGGGATAGTGGCAAGTGGCAGTCCTGGGCTCTGCCTACCCGTCTGGGATACGTGCGTGAGTTAATGTCATATTAAATAATCGCGCTTAGATCCGTATACAACTAAATAGTTGTTCAGTACCTTAATTATACTAACAGTGCTATACGAGCTCGCGCGTGAGCACGCGGCGGCGGCGGCGGCTGGTTGTCGCGTGCGCGCCTGCAATTACGCCCATTACTACGCACTTGTGAAAACCTCTACTCATCTTTAAATAACCTTCTTGCCCGCCTTCCATCCACCAAGTATATGGAAAATAAATACCCGCACGACTGATTAACTGTGAAATACCCAGTGTTTTCTGATTTCTACAAAATATGTAAGTAGGTACCTGAGTATGTTTTAGACAGATCACGAAAATAAATTGGTTAGGGACAAAACCAGCACCTGTTAAATTATTTCTAGTACAATTATGTCCCTATAACGGTAATTATATAAAAGTACAGTACAATTGGTAGCCTTATTACTAAAAGCAATTTCTTATAGGCCACCATAATTGTAAAATAGTGTTATCATCGCATACAGAAATAATGTTTCTGTAAAAACTACCATCATTATTATTTTCTAGGAAGAATTTTAATGCCAACTGCCCGAGTACGAGGAATGTAAGCAAGTACCATCAAGACAAATAATTATAGAAGAAATGGTACTTAACAAGTCGCAAGGCAAGCTCGCTAAACGGCACTGAGACTGCCGCAAACGCAACAGCCGCTGAATCTCTTCACAAAAAAAACAGCGTCACGCATCAGGTTGAGTTGCCTCCTTCCAAGAGGTCAACCAAATAATATATTTAACTCGGGGCCACCTTTACCTGTCTACTGCACCATAATAACACCGTCAGGTTGTCATATCCGCTAGATATCTTACGAGCACAAGCTCATGCACACTAGTGCAAACACAACAAAGAAAATTAGTTATGCTCGCGAGGATATTAAAACGGCCTCGTCACCATAGAAAATGCTCGCTAAGAGTTCTCTGCATAATGAAGACCAACTGTGTCTTAATTATGTTATCATTCAATGACGAGGTACCGAATGGGTCGTATTCATACATATTCAAATTAGATACACGTTTATCAGAGCCGTCAAGTTGTTCGCGGAAAGCGGCAGGCGTGGCTCGGCGCGAGCGCTCGTACTCGTGTTATAGCGAGGCCATTGTTCCCGCGCCGCGACACTCCACCGCTGCAGTGCAGTGCAGACATACTCACCTCCATCCATTATGTGTAGAGCAGGGATTCCTAAACTTTCAGGCTGTGGAACACTAATAAACCTTTTTGAACTAAAACTTTCGTAAGCAAAACACATTGTAGACTTTTAGTCCGGATCTACTTACGGGTGTTGTTACCTATATCGGAAGAGTCCGACCAGGTTTCGCGCCGATTCGCAGAGCTTAATCATGGTGAGCAGAGACGGAGCTCGCGTCGTCAGTTGCTCGTCTCGCGTGAGACGAGACTCTCCATGTCAAGCAACCGAATTCAAGATGTGACTTCACTTCAAGAAGGTACCGCCACTGTACCCATTACATTAACCCAAAATAATGTTTATAGCTGCGAAACTATTTAACCGTCGAAATAAGACAACAATTCAGTGACTAAAGTGATTCGTATGACGGCCTCGGTGGCGCAGCGGTTTGCGCGCTGACTGTAAAACCGAAGGTCTCGGGTTCGATCCCCGACCGGGTCAAACTAGGAAACGAACTTTTCTAGTTCATCTCGGGTCTGGGATGTTATCTTTGTATTTATTGTATTAAATCTATCGTCGAGTTAGCACCTATAACACAAGTCATTTAGTTGTACTTAGTATAGGGCTAACGAGATCTGTGTAATATGTCCATGAATATGTATTTATTTATTTATTCGCGGAACCCTAAAATTATTTTTCCAACTTTAGGAACCACTGGTATAGAGAGCTGTAAGCCATCACCTCCTCCACCCGTAATGGCTTACAGCTCTCCACACAATTTATAACAACATAAAGAGTGTTCCATTTCGTAAACCATCAGAAAGCAATCAATATTTTTTTGCTGATAAAACAGAGAGTGCATATCAAAATAATTGAAAGTAAGTATTACTCAAAAGTCGGTGCACACCGGGAACATTGTCAAAATAAGGGACCATAATATATTGAAGTCAAACTGCGAATAATAAATGAATCAACGCAATAAAAAAATCATATCTTCAGCTTTCCCTTAGTGTATGAAATTTACCTCGAGTACGGCCATTATTTTCTTACGTCATTATTATATATCACTACGGTTATTAATCTCATGTTGATTGAGTGATACATTATCATAATTGGCAGCCTGGTTAAGGTAAGGATATGTTAAATACTCATGTAATTTTACTTGGAAAATTACTTCAGAAACGTTACGAGTGTCATAAATCAGCAAACGAAAGCAATGATGTAGCAGTAGGTACGTAGAGGGGAAATATTTTTTCATGATTTTTGCCGATTGCTACCTACTTCAAGTATCTATCAATCACGTGAGCTTTCCGATATCATGCGAAAATACATTACTTCTGGCATTGTTTTATGGATCCTAACAAGAAATGCATCCCTATTATGATTGATATCATATATGTGGCTGAGTAATGTTTTCATTTCACGATCTTAACGTGGCCAGTCGGTAATTGAAAATGGTAACGGTGTGATTTATGCAAATCGATACTTTGACGTTCGATTTAAACTGTGGGGCACGATGCGCCTGCGGCTGCCGAGCCCCTATTAGTGGCGCTTCGCAGGACGCGAGCCTTCGCCCCAGTCTTATCTGTACCTCTGTGTCTATACTAAAATTATTTTGCTAACGCATATGGATACATAGCATAACTTTATAAAAAGTCACGAAATCCCGATGAGAGACGACCAAAGATGTCTTTTCTTAATCTGCGTATGTTGCAAACCATCAGACAATATAAACTGACTCGAAATTCGTATAGTCAAATAGCTTCCACGGTACTGCTAGATAGGTACTGGATGGAATTTCATTTTATTTCAATTTAGGTAGACCAATTGCAAGATATTGGATGGCGTATCTTTGTATGCAAATTTTGCGCTCGTCATCGACTAACCGACTTGCAGCTTTTGGGACACAAAAATTGTTTACTAAAACATGCCTACGAAATACCTCATTGTGAAATCCATAGAAAATAACCTGGATGTCCTAAGATGATGGGCGATGAATAGAGGATTGTCAAATGGAAAGTCGATTGTAAGTATTTGTGCCGCAATCAACAGCGACATACCGAGTCTATCCATCCGCATGTTTGTTGTAGCAACAGCGAGTCCGCCGGGAGATACGATCGAATCAATCAAACATCTCGCCTGGACGATGCTTAGCTTACGAACCTGCCGCGCCGGTAGCGAAGCCGGTAAGGCCTCCACTCTGGTGAGTATATCATAATATTATCTCCGCCACACATAACGTGTTCACTTTTTAATTGGATTAAACAAAAGTTGCCCAGTGCGAGATTGAATCGCGCGAAGGGTTTCGCACATCATTGGTGCGAAACCAATGATGTGCAAAATCCTTCGCGCGATTACCGCGCATAACCGTAAGATAAGATAAAAATATTCTTTATACGGGTCTGTTTGATTTGGACGTTTTCGAATTCTTCTTCTTCTTCAGGCTATATTAGTCCACTGCTGGACATAGCCCTCCCCAAATGAGCGCAAGGTTGTGCCATCATTAGGGGGTAATGCCCATAATCCCCACGCTGCGCGTGCGGGTTGGGGATCGGAGTTTGGTAGAATTGTACTGCAGGGGGCGCTACTGACCACCCTCCGGTTTGAGACCCTTAGTCGCCTTTTACGACACCCGCATTAAACGTCCTTTATCCGAATTAAACATTTTACATGGTTATTTGTAAAATTCTCAGTGGGCACGAGTGAAATGGTAAGAAAATTATCAAATCCGAAACACTTATATTTCCAATACTAGACGAGAACATCCGAGTGTCAAAAGGTTAGGTAAGGAGATACAATGACTCGAAAAGCAACATAAAATTCTAGATGGGTCTGTGTTATTCAAAAAGTAATATGGATACATTTTTGTGCTCCGTCCGCCTTAGCACTGGGAGTCTAGGTAATATTTCGATGTCTGAATGATACTCATTGCACATTTTTGAAACCACCCTGCATAACGTGGAACAAGAAGCTTGATAAAATATTAAATTTTCTTTAATAATTATTATTGATGATATTAATCCTTTGTATGTCCCCACAGCTGGGGCACGGGTCTCTTCCTGCGTAGTAGGAAGGTTAGGCCATTCTCCGCCACGGGGGCCTAGTTATTATTAATTATTACTTTGTTTTATTTATTATATGATTAAAATAAGAAAAATAATATAAAATTATAAGTTTATGGTTCTGAGTTTGTGAAATATTCTGCGTAGATGAACATGCGAAAAAAAATCTTGAAATTATGACAAATGTAAAGAATGAATTTTATGGGTTTAATTTTGATAAATATAATTCTAGCTGTTGATCGAGCTTATGGTAGGTATCTGTCTGTCTTTATACCTTTTATCGAAAATCAGACCTAAAATGCAATCTTTATATGTAATAAGTAATAATAATCTATAGTATACCTACAACTTGACTAACTAGAAACTAAAGAGTAAGATTGAAGTTTGTAGTGCTACGAATTTCCGCCAAAATAATTCGTAAAGTTACACGTCCGATTTTTGCCAAAATGTAACACTTTGCTCAAATTGAGCAGATACATAAATGCATCATTAAAATAAAAAAATACATAATCTGTAGATTGCATTTCACTTCTTAGAGCCATGATGACAAGCGTGTCTAAAATGAAAGTGTTCAGCTGCACCAAGTTGGGGCAAGACACTAAACCGAAACCACCTGACAAAGAATAATATATTGACTGTAACCCTTTAAGACACCCGTAACAAGCTCCAGCTAACAATACCCGTTTGAGAAATGAAAACACTCGTCTAATGACGAAAGAAAACAGGTACTCGTATCAATAACAAAGCACCTTAGTTTCCAGCGCGTGGACAAAAGGCCGAGTGCCATCAAGTGGCTACGCTCGTGTCAGGTCGTTTGAAGCCATTCATTGAGGCACCCACGCCCGGAGACTAGACCTCCCCTTTGAATATCGCATCATCTACGCGCATGTAGGCGAACTGTTTTTTAATTTATGTGAATATGAAATTAATACGAGAATCCTATTGCAGTAAGTTTCAACTGTAATAATTGCTATACTTTCTCGTTATGGTTCGAATTAGTTCATAAGGGCCTTTAGCAGTGTTATTTACAAAAAATAAGTACTGCCTCTCTCAGAGGCTTTTTAAGTAAACCGCTGTTTAACCAAAATATAACTTTACGAGTTATAAAAAGTTCTCGCTAAAACAGACCCTTTCATTTTCTGACGATGTCAATAAACGCTTTTTTTGTTGCAACGACGATACAAGTCTAATGATTGTGTCGTTTTTTTTTGTTATATACACCTACATATTATTTACATGTAGCTCGTTTTTATCAAGAAAATGTTGATTTATGAATACAGGAAAGTAAACACAATCACCGCAAAGTGGCGCAAAGTTCCTTTGACATGACAATAAGGTTTTTGTTTGACGATCTAATCTGTGCTCTGATATGATCATGAAGGTTCTAAACCGAAACTAAAGTGGACGAGACTTTACTATATAATCATAAATTATTTAAGCCCTGTTTTAAGACCGCCATAAGGTAAACTGAGGAGTGTTTTTGTGGAATCGTTTTTTCGCAAAAACTAAATTCCATATGCATACAAAATGTCGACCTATACATCCTGGTTATACTATATGACTTACGGTGCTCAGACCGGTCGTTGACCAAATATTAACTTCTGATATTCGGACTCAAGATTTGCCAGTGGGCAATGGAGCGCAGTATGCTCGGTGTAAAAAGGACTAAATTTGTAATACAATGAACCAGAACCAAAATTGTCGACGTTGGAGCTGCAACCGCTAAGCCGTAATGAAATTGGGCGAGCCACCTAAGTATGGGCCCAGAAAGGTGGGCAAAAATCGTCACTGACTGTGTTCCACGAAACGGATATCGCGAACGTGGCCGACCCAAGCGGGGATGGCGGGACGATCTCACGACCTTTTTGCCAGGTTGGGAGGAGGTGGCTATAAACTGGGGGGTGGAAGGTACAAGAGGAAGCCATTGCCCAGGTACTGTTCACTAGATTGTAATCGCCCAGAGACACTATTCCATTGATTGACGTTAACCAGTTAAGCAATATTTCTTTTTTCTTTCTTTTAGTCTAGCGACCGAAAATAATACGATAAATCGCAAACGAATGGTTGATTAGTCATTAATCTGGTCATGATCTGCTCGTGAAGAGACAATTTTCCTATGAGCTTTTTAACAATTAACTAAGAGCTTATGAGCTTTTAACTTCGCTAACTTGGAAAACGGGCAAAAATTTACTTAAAAATGGCTTACTTCAAACATATTTACTTGGCTTATTGTTAACAAATCAATTTTAAATTCATAACGTAGATGAAATTGTCTCCGTCGTGCTTTTCCCCTTTTTTCATGCCATGAAGGCATCGAAAATTTACTCTAGCCTAGGTATTAAGAACAAGATAATCAGTCGCACTATACTCAAATGACTGGCTTATCGAGCAACACTTTGGCGTGGCAAACACTTCTCTGAAGGACTCCGGCAAACAACGTCAACTGAAATGATGAATAGCAGAATTAAAAGCCTAGGTAAAGTAAAAGTTATGAGTTTTTAAGCTGCACAACACTTTTGGACTTTAGTAACAGGTGACATTTAACCACCGCCCGAACGACAAAAGAATCTAATCCGTTAGCAATATCAAAGAAAATTACGCAACTTTCGATGTCGATCGTTAAGACCTTGGTGTTTAATTGAGTGCTACTTTTGCAGCGAAATCGGCCATTATAGATGTCATGTCAATGTCTCGAAGCGAGGCTTTCATTCGCTTGTTTACCTTTAAACCTTAATTTAGGCAAGTTGCGAGACTCATCTGATAAAATAACAAAGACATTTTTTAAACATTTTGTTTATATGGGTTTTTATTTAATTTCACTTTATGGGGTATGCAAATTGTTATAGGTACTTACGTCTATTAAATCATTATCGCTGATGACGCTAATTGGAACTGAAGATATTTATAAATTGAAGTGAGTCCTTCTTATACAAGTAGACATTCCATATGAAAGATATGGAATTAAACTCTCACGTGAGTAATCGCGATTCGATCGATCTATCTATGGCGCAAAAGGTATCCCTACAATAGGTCACTCACGAGCGCCCGATGGCATACAGCTCGACTTTGACTCCGGACAGATTGACAGAAACGCCGACCGTTTAGAAATAGATTCGAGTATCTGTCGCAAGCACAACTTCGCGGCTCATACGTAATGTTCAATGAGGCTCATTTAGAAGCATTTACCAACGACACTTAGACAAGTTCTAGGTTAAATGTCTATATCACTGACACGTTATACAGAATAATCTATTGATATTCATATGGCACCTTGACCAGATAAAAGTACCATAGTTTAGAAATCGCGTTCAGTCGTATCTAGTTGCAGTACATTTTCTAAACACTAACGTCAAGTGACTCTCGAGCGCAGGCAAATTGGTCACTAATTGCGGTAAAAGCTAAGCGAGCGCGACGGAGTGCGCACGGGGTTGGCAGTGACACGAGCCGGGCCGGAGGGCCGCCGCGGCCGCCCGCCGCCGCCCGCACCGCACGCCACTCCGCCCGCTCCACTGCATCGTGTCGCGTTATCGCTTTCACGTCGCGCTTATCGCGCCAATGATAATCTGCATAGTGCGAACCGTTATTGAAAGCCACGGTACTAGTTTGTGCGTGAAGGCTACAATAGCGGCACTTTAATCTGATATTTATTGACCGAGAGATCGAATGAAGCGGTGTTAAGAGGTGACCCAAATGTGGAGCGGATATTCAATGCCTTGGTGCGCTATGATTGTACTGTGTCGCAAAGTGTATCGAACGTGTAAAAAACGCCCCATGCATAATAATAATGTCTTAAATCTTCTTGAAGAATAATATCATGCCCAGCTGTAGTTAGTTATAGTTATATACAACACTGTATTATTAAACTATAGAATATCTACACCTAAGGGTTGTTGAAACTCTTAACTAAAATTTTCTTAAGATTGATTTTGAATCAAACCAAACTTAACAAGTTCCAGAAACTGACGTGTTTGTATAATCAAATTGAGAGAATCGCTTTATTGAATTACATAATAAAATATGTGAAGAGTTGTAGTCGGATTGTATTGGGTGTTATTAAAATAAATTGCCAATTTTAAGTTACAAACATCGCGAAATTAAAAAGAGTCGCTCTGGGCCGGGGCGTGGGCTGACGCGGCAGGCGCAGGCGGTAGGACGCGCGCCGCGTATCAATGATCAATTTTGGTTCCGGCGAGATTATCTTTTGATCAGAGCAATTTCTCTTGGCTCTTGTTCGTGATAAGATCGGAAGAACAGCGGTTTGCATCGTTCTGCATAATTATAAACTTGGGATTTAATCCAAGCATTCAGCATACGAGTTCTCTTCCGAGTAATGCCGTGATGGACGCCTTCTGTAACCGCAATACGTCCAAGGGCGCGGACGTCGAAGCAGCTCAAAGCACTAGGTTTTTCCGCAGCACCGAGACAGCGTGCCACAGCAATTGAGCTGAACCACGGAGCATTATACTTAGGTATAGGTGTACGTAAATAATAAAAACGGGAACGCCGTCGCTCGACAGTCGGCTTGAGAGCGAGGGCAATCAGAAACAATTTTCTATTAGTATTTCTCGTTGGACATATTCCGACAACAAACACGATCGTCTCGAGAGCCGTGGGAATGCCCCAGTCGAGTAACGGACGGACGGACAAATGATGTTGCTCGATCTATTGCCTGTAATTGATGACGACTATTGTACGCTTTTGAAAGAGCCACAATAGTTTTGTCTTCGTTCTGTTACCTTCCGTTTGTTTGCTGCCTCAATTGGCGCTGCTATTATGCGATTAAACACGCGGAGAGATTAATTTCTTGTTCTCTAGACGGCATTCTCAGGTGCTGTTAACCACTTGATGCAGTAAACAAACACTGTTAATCAACGACGGACAAAAAAATAATGTAGAGCAAGACTACGATATCAGTGTTACTCTGCTCTACATCTAATAACGAATATCATTAAACCTAAAACCGTATAGATAATGGCAGATAGTACCTGTTTTGATTTTTAAATTTGAATAAATCGACCATAAACTATGCTTAGAAATATTTACTGAACCCTGTGACCCCTGTTTTAGTAAACTATTGTTGATAGATGATGACCTACCGAGTACCGCGGAAGCGAATGGTGCGTAGGTGGTTGACAAAAGAAACCAATAACTGTTAAAGCTACATTGCCGAGCAGGAACAATGGTTGAAGTTTGATTATAAACTAATTACAATTTGTAATAAATTACATTCGCGAACACACGAACATTTAGATTCGTATATTTTCATTCCTTAAAACAAAATTTAAACACAAGACACCAAGACAATGCAAGCATTTCTAAACATTTGCGAAGCGCATTTTATGTTATTTTGTATGCCTGTGTACTTCAAATCGGTGAACCTAGAGTATAAATAGACAAAGGACCACCGCATTGTCATTACGATATGTAAGTAAACAAAAACAAAAATATGAATGAATAACGATGTGCCGTAAGTGCAGGAGTGCTATCATTCGGATTATAGATGCCTTTATTGAAGAGCGAACAGTGCGGTAGGCGATAAATATAGAAAATGGCGGTGGGCGCCGGCGCCTGCGATTCCTATCAGCGACATGAATCAGCGTCGTCGCCAGCCGCGACCACCGAGCTCGCCGCCCGCGCCCGCAGCGCAACACTAGTCTTTACTACCAACCACAATGTCCTCAGCTCTAATGCCAATAACAACTACAAGGTAGCATCGAATTTGTCAGCAAAATTTCAAAGGGGCCACTTACGTTCTTGAATTTCTAGTACCAATCACCAGCTGTTAAAGATAACGGAATAAGGAAACCTGAGTGCGTGAGGTGTTCACTTGTGTTCACGGCCGGCATACGTGGTGATTAACCTCACACTTTCTCTATCTCATTGTGAAAACAATGTTTTTGTATGAAAAATTACTGTTTTATCAAACCAAATCAGCACAAAAAGTTAACAAAAACATATATGCGTAGGTACAAACTTATAATATTCTTAAAAAAGAATATTGTAATAAAATATTGCTATTTCAAATTCACCCAGTAGTACATATCGCGTGAACGGCAACGGGTATCGATGGTTCCGTCAATGAATTTCCAATATAACCTAGGTACCACCCTGATTACCAATCGTTTATACATAGCATTATAGGTAAGGTATTCGTTTGGATTCAAAGACAAGCTTATCTTTTTACAATTCATGTTTATTTCACTGTTATAAAAATATCACATTTGTCAGTTGGAGCTCTTAATAAATAATTAGAAAGCTAAGTAAAATTAATACTTGATATGGATATACCGGTATCGGACCCGAAAGCTATGCAAAAACCACAATGGGACCTTATCAATCCTACGCTGCCTGTTTTAGCATTAAAGCACTCTATCTTACGAACCGTAATGGGCAGCAAGTTTTATTTTTCAGACATTGCGTTTTTTGAGATAAAAGCGTAAAAAAGCAACGAACGCGATTTTTTATTCTTAAACGCATACATACAGTGCTCGCCGGTCGCACTCGCGCTGCGACTACTCTGTGCCCTGCTCGCTGAAGCACCAGAGTGTGATGTGTTTGCGGATGGAATTGAAAGTGTGGTGAAGATATGTAAGAGAATCCTAGAAGATGTATGAAAGGTAGTGCTCTGTTACAATATTCATGTAAATAAACAAACAAACAAACAAACAAACAAACAAACAAACAAACAAACAAACAAACAAACAAACAAACAAACAAACAAACAAACAAACAAACAAACAAACAAACAAACAAACAAACAAACAAACAAACAAACAAACAAACAAACAAACAAACAAACAAACAAACAAACAAACAAACAAACAAACAAACAAACAAACAAACAAACAAACAAACAAACAAACAAACAAACAAACAAACAAACAAACAAACAAACAAACAAACAAACAAACAAACAAACAAACAAACAAACAAACAAACAAACAAACAAACAAACAAACAAACAAACAAACAAACAAACAAACAAACAAACAAACAAACAAACAAACAAACAAACAAACAAACAAACAAACAAACAAACAAACAAACAAACAAACAAACAAACAAACAAACAAACAAACAAACAAACAAACAAACAAACAAACAAACAAACAAACGAAACAAACAAACAAACAAACAAACAAACAAACAAACAAACAAACAAACAAACAAACAAACAAACAAACAAACAAACAAACAAACAAATAAAAAGGTTTTGTGTCACACATGGTGTAATTATCGATATCAATCCTTGTATGTCCCTACTGCTGGAGCACGGGTCTCTTCCTGCATCGCAGGAAGGTTAGGTTATACTCCACAGTGGGGACCAAGTCCGGGTTGGTGGAGGATTGCAAGTCAGTGCCGGGCCTTACTGTCAGAAGTTATAAAGCCGCCCATAAAGCCTCTGACATGGCTTAATGACTGCCATTACATGGCAGCAGACACGAACGGCTTAACGTGCCTTGCGAAGCACGGAAGCGCTCGAAAAAATGACACTAGCGATAGTCACGGGACGGTCACCCACTCTGCACCTGGCCACGCCTGTTGTTGCTTAACCCAAGTGACTGATTCCAATCACTCGGTTCGAATGGAACACAAGCGCTTCCACGAGGTGTAATTATACTTCAGTAATATAATGAATCGCTTGAGAATCGCTTGTAGCCCCGGCTGCCTAAGTGATCTTAAACGATCACGAAGGTTAAGCAACACAGGGCGCATTCAGTGCATGGATGCGTAAGCCGTCTATGACTAACGCTAGTCGCCTTTTTCCGAGCGGTTCCGTGCTTCGCAAGGCACGTTAAGCTGTTGGTGCCAGCCAAGCCAAGTCAGAGGCCTTAGGGCGGCTTGAAAACTTCTGACAGTAAGACCAGCCACTAGTCTTGCAAACCTTCACCAATCCGGACTTGGCACCAATCCGAGCATGGCCTATACCTTCCCCAGGGAAGAGACCCGTTCCCCTCGGTGAGGACATAATGGGTTGATAATGATTATAATTAATGTTATAACCAGAAAGCAAAACTGGCCAATTACAAGTGGGAGACCCGTTTAGGGCCGAAAAAGACATGTTGTAAGTACGTAATAGAAATCAAATGAGGTGGAACGAAGCTCTCGGCGCGCAAGTCCAACTCGCACTTGACCAGTTTTCACTTTTTTTTTTCAAACGTTAGTCCAATTAAAATATCGGCCACTCGGCCGGCCTCCCTGGTTTAGTGGTCTATTTTGTGCGCTTTCGGGTTGGTCATCGGGTATTTTAACATCATGTTTAAATAAGCGTTTGCATGTATTCTATAAATAACAGACATTGAGATTAAGTTTATTAATAGTCTAAGTATAATTGTTATAATTGTAAGCAAATCACTTAAGAAAACATCCATTCCTAATTTACATCGCGTGAAATGATTTCAATTAGTCGTCCGGCAGTTTATTTCGTGATACAATCTGGTTATGAGGAAAAGTTATGGCAAGCGGGCCCGGGGCCTCTTGTTGGTCAGTCATTAATTCCCTCTGTAAATATTGCCTCAATATTATGCGATTTCTTTTACAGTTACCGCTCCTCCCCTTACCTTTCTTTAATTCACATCGCATCGCGCAAACACAGAACGAATATTTAAATCTCATTGAACATAATAACATTAAAAGTCAATATTCATTCGGTACCTACTTGGCAAATTGTAAATGATTTATTATTCACAAGTTAGATATTAGCTCAAAATAAAGCTAGAGATAAATTAAAGTAGTGTTCATTAAAAAACCGGCCAAGTGAGAGTCGGACTCGCGCTCCGAGAATTCCGTATATTTGTAGGTACTTACATATTATATTTTAAACAGTTTACGAGTCGAGTCTAGCAGTTTTTGCCAAGCTTTTCCCGACGAAGACTTTTTTAAGAATTTTTGAAGAATTTTTTAGGCCTTCAGATTTTTCTTGTATTAGTAGTATAAGAGATATTATTTGTCAAATTACATAGTTCTAGAACGGGACATCATGTATTTTGATTCCCTTGAGGCCGTAATTTTTTCTTGCGTCAACTTTTTTTTGTTACTCTAGACCTAATTAATTAAGGGTTTTAATTTCAACTCCATACCTGCACGCGATTCCAAGATAAATGGTCTTGACAGATGGATAGACGGACGGACAACAAAGTGATCCTATAAAAGTTCCGTTTTTCCTTTTGGGGTACGGAACCCTAAAATGTGTCAAACACATGAACAACAAACAGAGTACTGTATCATTGAATTATTTAAAAATATATCTATGGTATGGTATTGGTTTAATACCATCCTTATAAGGATAAGGATGGTATTAAGCGTCAAGCTTAGATTCAAGTTCCAGTGCTGTTATTTCACACAAGACATAGAAAAACTCAAGATTAATTTGAAGATAAAACGGTAAGAAATACTTTTTCGGGCTTTTGGGTGCTAAAAATCACATTACTCCAATAATAAAAAAACATATTGGATCACGTGTTTCTATTGAATTCTAAACGTTTTCTAAAAGGGTGTAGATGCATAAAAATTTACCTATTCTACAAGATATGTCGAATATTGATTTATCAATACAGCGTTACGTTCAAGTTGTGAGGTCTTAGTGAGGTTCAAGTTTGTGTCCGATTTGTGTTGTGTGGTCATGATTCTTGCACACGGACGTCGTATCAGTGTTTCTTAATTTTTCTAATATTTTTTAACAAACTTCAATTCAAACGAAATATTTCGGGCCGACGCGGTATTGGAACTCATGGTACTAATTACTTTACTTTATAATGTTATTGCACACGAAACATTTAACAGGACATTAAATAAGAAATAATATTGAAAATAAATTAAAATACAATACCTAATTTCTTTTTGGTCATTCAGTTAATTGAAAATAGCATCAAAAAACGACGATAGTTATATGACCAAACAATATAGACCATACCTCTATTATTTTTTTAGTTTAGCAGGAGTATACAAAATCAAGATAATACGTTAAGTTGTTGATTGATTTGATTGATTGAAGTTGTTGTAACTACACTAGTTACGACAACTTCACGTAATTATTCTCGCTAACATCATAATATAAAGTGTAATATCGAAAATAGGAGAATTAATTCGACTTGATAATAATACCTAGGTAATCCAACGGTCTTATTTATGAAAACACGATTTCTCTAAAGCGTCATCAGCAATCAGCGTCTTTCGAGTGATTTAGAGGAATCGTGTTTTTATAAATAAGACTGTAAGACCGTAAGAAGTCTTACGGTCGATTTGAAGTTTCAAATTTACGGCGGTACATTGTTTGAACCAGACGAGATTCTACCACGACATAATCTTTCAGTGCAATGTCAATAATTTGTTCAACGACGAAGCCCATTTATTTTCCGATCATATGAGCCATTTATCCGAATATCGCAAGGTGTAATTATGGAAGTAACGTTCGCGGAGCGCGCGGTGTTACAATTAAACTAGCGGTGCATTCGCAAAACAATAAATAAAACAGATTAAATCAGGGAACGGTCATCGGCTTTTTTACGAGAAACGTGCCTGAATAATAGCAACCAAGCAGCCCAATAATGACAGACATAATTCTCTTGTTGTGTTTGCGGTTATGGGTTGAAAGTATTTACGACGATGTAATGGTTGATTTTGAACTTTTATTCATTACATTTTTATTGGTTTGTGATTTATATGAATCATGTTATGAGACTCCTCTCGATGTTATTATATTCAAACTGCGCTTCAATTATGCCCGATATTTCAGAAACAACTACCCTATACTCAAATGTGCAAGGTACAAAATTGTCTTAAACTTGTTGTGTTGACTTAGAACCCATTTTTGTTCAACGGAGAACATGCAAATTTTTTTTATACTATCGAAGAGGCCATGTTAAATAAGAAATAACGCGGTATCGTTGTTCTCTATGACCAAAATTTTTCATAATATGTCATAAGCTGTCGTAAAAAAATTCTATTAAAAACGCGCCAATATCAATTTAATCCAATATGTTCTTTATTATTTATTACAGTAACTTGATTGATTGAGACCCTGAAAATTCCGAAAAATGTTATTTTATTTAATTCTTCATTTCTAAATTCTTAGTATTACTATGTCTATAAAAGCATACCAATTCATTATAAGTTTGCTGCAAGTTCCCGATTGTTAAATAAAACTCACCTTCTACTAGTAGTAGCAACCAGTAAATCAATTCATGAAGGTAAATTTACAGTTTTGGAAATTTTCAAGCCTTTTCACGCTCGATGATAGTAAAGGCTGTTTTCTCTTTCTCCCTCTCTAGGTCTAGGGCAGGCGGTCCAGGTGTGGGTATAGCAGTAATTAAATTTGTACACACGTAAGACCATAATGTTGATGGCCATGTCAGCCCCGAATACCCCTCACACCTCTATTGGGCTATAATCACTAAAAATTAGAAGCAGCATGTTTTTGTTTTCACTAGGTTTATACCTATTTGGATTGGAGTTGCCAGCGAGGTAGATCGAATTCGCTCTACAATGAGAAGAGAGGAATATGCAAAGCTAATGACCAACTGGAGAGATGAGAAGAGGAGTGGAGAGGCACTGAACGAAGAAGATATCTATAACGCGTAACTGAAATACATGAGTAGGTACGCAAACACCTATGCGTATACAAATGTATCCTAATACCACTATTAATAACTAACAACAACTGTAAAATAATATACTTAGTACAATTAATAATGCATATGAGAGCGCTAATGCGAATGAGTAGAAAACTAGCTTACTAATGTCGTAGAAACTTAATAAGGCTTGGCTTAGACTAAAAGCGAAAGCGCCGGAATCTCGGTTCAAACGCCAACCACTGTCTATTACCCGGACGCGTTTCCGGAGCAATTCAGGACGCATTTCTCAAGACATTTCGCCTGTTAAGGCGAAATCAGACGGTTCATTTTAGTTCATTCCTGCCTTTCATGGCGCATATTTCACTCCGAATCATCTAAAACACAGAACGGAAGTTTAATGCCGAATCAATTTATTGAATTGTTGAATTATCGAATATTATTGAATTAATGTATTAGTAAACAGATCGGCATCTTTCGTTTTTCTAGAACGGTAGAAGAGTGAATGAACGTACATTCGGATTCAGTCATTCCCTTTTACCTACTATATTACAAAACGCTCAAAAGAAAATGATTAAGCAACTATTTGCTTCCCGTGAGAGAGAGGCAAACTATTCTAAAACACTTTTTTTATTTGATTGTATTACAAAAAACTATAACGTTCAATTAGACCCATGTTGTGTGATCGAGTGAATCGTCTGATTTTGCCTTTACCTTCCAGCTCAGAGCTCTTCGTGAGCCCGAGCCAGCAGCGAGGCCTCGACGAAGTTCTTGAAGTCGGGTCGCCGGCGCACGTGGTCGGCGCATTTCTGCACCAAGCGCAGGAACTCCGCCAGGTCGAACGAGTAGTTGGTGAACTTAGCGTGGCTGCCGCCGCCGGGTCCGTGGCCCTGTTGAAGCCGTAAACTACGCTTAACATTCAAATCTATATGGATGAGTCGCTGAAGGACAGTGAAGTATGAAACACTACTTTTTTAAGTTAATGAACTAAATCGCTTCTTTTCCATACAGCGTTTGGCGACCATCTCGGTGCCTTACTTAAGTGCCTGCTCACGGCGTTGAGTTGTTACCTACAATTACAATTAAAAACCATGTAAGCTCTGGACATGGTTTTTAGTATGTCACCCTATGTAATATTAATTTGTTTTACCATTTTGATGACCCTCAATGAAATTAAATTCACGCAATGAGATACCGTGGACATCAGAAACATACTATTCTTGCCACGTTTTTTTTTTCATCGTTAACGAGTAGGCACTACTATATATTCACCTAACTTAGAAAATTTATGATTCGAACTGGGTTTTAAACCTGAGATCTAACGTAAAGCAAATGGACTACCCACTGTCCTATGGCCTCTCAAACATAGTTATACGCCAATCACACCTTAACGTCATTTCAAATAGCTCATAGAAGGGTTATTTTTTTAAAATTCTAAAATGTTTTATTCAAACTAGCACAGAAACTGGGACTTAATTAACGTTACAAGTAGAACTAGGTGTTCATTTCAAACTCCAGATAGTTTTAGAGGACAAGAAATCTCCGAACATAGTTTTTTTCTAAATCCTTCATTAACAGAGTTTAGATAATTATCCTTAAACCAAGAACTCATACTTTGAACTGGATTTAGATCCAGATATCATTATCATCCAAATAATCTTTATTGTTATAGTAACGCTTTTCGCATAAAGTGTGCTTTACACATTTTTTGAAACACGATTCTGGCAAGCATCTTTTGTATAAACGTATAAAGGATATATTAACTACTGCCAGCCTAAATCTTGGAAAAGAAGTTCGTTTATTTCTAGAATTTACGTTGTGTTGCATACCTACAGTTTTAAAGTTACTCGTATCTTACCATAATTACCTTTTAACACTCTTCAACGCAAACTCAGCGCAAAGTTTATTTATTGTTACGAAATAATGCCAACCCTTACCTCATCTTGCTGGACTAGTTTGTCTCGGTTCTCCCAAGTGACATACTTTACACCTCTCAACCTGGACAAGTCAGCGTAGCAATTGGGATCCTCACAGTTGTAACTGCAAACAATCAACTTCATTTTAGCAAGGAAAACAGAATATATGAATTAAGAAAGTGTTTCTGTATGTAAAATGTAACTAGCGGCACCAATGGAATAAAAGTCATAACTTGTTTTATAATACATTTTTTCAAAAAGTAAACATCAATAATGTTAATATCTGTGATAACTGTTTTTAGAGCATACATTCTAGGACTTAAATTGATTTCCACCAAAACGGCCGTTTATATTAAAAATTCTAATAATAGTTATCACAAAAAAAAAAAAAAAAAAAAAAAAAAAAAAAAAAAAAAAAAAAAAAAAAAAAAAAAAAGGTTTTTAATGTTTACTTATTGAAAAAAAAGTATTACGGTTTCGTTACAAGCCAGGTAGTAAGGATAAATTAAGCGAAACTAACATCTTTACAGTTGCAAGCAAAACACAATTAAGAAAATATTATGTGTTAGTTTAAATATAAAAGAAAATATTCGTAGCCATTATAATTTTAGTTCGAGTCCCGGCATTAGTGGAATTGTTAGCTTCTAAATGGGTTTATAAAAATAAGATATTTCCCCACAGTACAACGTAGCCTAGGTCTTCCAGGGTGTCAGCTAACTCCATAACAAATTTTATTAAAATCGCTCCAGCCGTTTTGACGTGAAAAAGTAACAAACATACACTCACAATTTTTTGCCTTTATAATATTAGTTTGATGTGATGAGGGAAAAATGTTTTATTCAAAATAGCACCGAAACTGCGGCCTAATGAACGTTACAAGCCAAACTAGGTGTCCATCTCAAAATCAAGGTCATATTGGAGAAAAAATGGACAAAGACCTCTCTGTCTTTTCAAAGTCATCAATTAACAGCGTTTACATTATTATAAAACATAGAACTCATGCATTATACTGGCTTTAATTCCATACTAGAGTTAAGTAATTCCATACTAGAGTTAAGGACTTTAATTCCATACTAGAGAAAAGTTTGCATCATATTTTATGCAAACTTTTCGCAAATAAGCTTAATAACCTTAGGGATTATTTTGAAGACAAAGATATCTGGTATTAACATAAAGTTAACGGGAACATTTGTGTTTGAACATATTTTATGCAAACTTTTCGCAAATAAGCTTTATAACCTTAGGGATTATTTAGAAGACAAAGATATCTGGTATTAACATAAAGTTAACGGGGACATTTGTGTTCAAAACATGAGTAATAATTTTAAATTGAAAATCTAATGACTGACTTAAAACAAGTTATGAAAACCATAAATATGCAATATTCTTTTAGCATCTTCTTCGCGTAATGGATTAATTCTGAAACTAACATCTTTAAGCACACATTTACTTATTTATGAAAACACAATTTGACTAAAACACAACTAGATAACTAGAAGCGTTTGTTCGTTTTATTAATCTGTAGTTACGTCTTTTCCTTGCAAAATCTCCGCCATAGACTATTGTGAAGTGTTATAAACTTATAATATAACTAATTGTGTTTTTATAAATAACATTACATTTACATTCAGGCACATACATTGCTTCTGCATCGCATTGCTTCTGCAAGGCATAAGGGCGCTAATTTTAATAATAAATAATGAAAAAAAATATTTAAATGAAAGAAATGCGCTTAATTGTAACGAAACATGGGTAAAGCAGTTTAAAGAGTACTGGGACTAGATTATTCTTACACTTCAAAAACAGCAGCCCAGTCAGGTAAGAAAAGAAGGTGCGTAAGACCAGCTCCGTGCATTCCAATAAATATATCAGTATTATGCGTAATTTCTAGCTGCGTCGTAAACGGGACTGTCCTGTCATAAACAACACGTTGCACTTCATAGTCTTCCTCTGTCATGAGGGCATCCAAGATTTCCTTTTCATTTAAGATCGATCTGTAAACAGTCCCTCTAGAGAGGAGAGTTACTCTTAACTTGGCGCTTTTTCTTAACTGTAGCTTGATATTCAAGGAATGTAGAATATGTTTCGAAAACGCGTGGAAAAGGCCACTTCTTTCACATCCATAAATCTGAAAAAATATAAAAATATAGGTAAGTAATTACACGATTGTGTCAAGTAGGATTTTCAATAATGGCATATTTCTATTGCGTAATAAGTTTCTTAGTAAAAGTAAAATTAGGAGTTGATAACACTTTTTTCACAGTACCAATATGTAAAACGTCTTTCTTTCTTATACATGAACACACGTAAACGTGTGGGTATTCATCGTATTTCGGAACTTCTGAAGAGTAACTAACAGAATCGAATGCTTAAATATTTTTTTCTCCTAAGGCTTGAATAAAAAAATAGGAAACCCCTTCCCATGGTTTTTCGCATTAAGGTAAACGTTATTTTCTCTTTATGTGATTCCATTGCAAGAGGCATTGTTTATGCCATAACGTAACTGTGTATTGTACAGTCGACATGTTGATGTGATATCGATTGTACAATATAGCGTCTGCGTCGCGGTGTAGTAACGAGCTCTGCTCTGAATGTCCCTTTAAAGGCCTGCGCAGACGAGGGACTATCCCCCGGGTACTTTTTTGTCCGTTGATTGTCTATTATAAATTGTATCGAGTAACGCACACGAAGGACTAAAAGTACCCCGTACAAAAAGTCCCTTAAGTTCAAACCGAGGACATCAAGAGACCGGAGTGAACAAAAGTTCGGTGTTCTCTTTTTAAACGCTTTTTCTTTTTCAACTTCATGTAAATTACAACACAATGTAATCTCAGAATATTTGCTTCCATAGCGTACGCTTCACTCAATTTCCTAATTGACAACATTTCAAAATTGTATGGAGCTCTAATTCGAAAACCATTTCGAGATTTGGCTTTGTAAAGCACGTAAAAAATTATTTCAGTTTTTTCTGTGGTTTCATTTCCGAGAAAATGGTAAAAACACAAAAATACGCTGATGACGTCACACCATGGCTCCCAGTGAACATGCCTGTGCCACGATAAAAAAAAGTCAATTTCAAGATCCAACCTAAAAAACCAGTGTTGCCAATTTAGCGACTTAGTCGCTAGAAATGACGACTTTTGCGAGAGCCTTAGCGACATTTTTGAGGACAAAAATAATTTAGCGACTTATCTGACGACCAGTGTTATTATCGTCAAAATCTGGGTTGCCGTATGAAAACCTACAAATTGCCGTATTTATAAAAAAAAACGCTGATCTGCCGTATTATCTTTTAATTGAGTAATTAGTGATTGAAACACAAAAATAATAAGTATATTTTCAACTTTCTATCATTTCTTCATCCTATATGTTTCTAATACACTGCTTGTGCAATGAATATTTTTCTTTGCTTTTCATTTTGATAAGCATAATTATCTCCTGACACCTAAATTTTGTGCAACCGCCTTGATTTCGAATAGCTTGTTTAGCTAAGAGTAGGACATATTAAAGAGATTGCATGAGACATCTAGTTCAATTTATGTCTGCAGGAAAATTTTCTTTGGGATATCCCGAAAATCGGACACATTTATTACGTTTCGTTTGTAGTATTTTTTTGTTTTAAGGTTACGAGCATGTGGGACTTGAATTGCCGTATTATATGGTACGGCAGTCGAAATCCTGCCGTATATCGTATATTACAAAAAACATCCATGAATTACCGTATATTACGGCAATTGCCGTATCAATAATAACACTGCTGACGACGTTTTAACCTGAAGATTTCGTTAAGTACAAGATAAAAAAATATGCCCAACACTATTTTTTACTTACTCAAACGTCTACTTCAACTGAGCCATATGAGAATGAGGATGAAGAAGTGTTTAATTTATTTAGTGATGGCGAAGAATAATTTTTAATTATTAATTATCGTATTTCTTTAGTAGTACATTGTTATTCACGTGCCCCCTCCTTTATTTTTGGTTGCTGATGGTCTCCGTTGCCTATTTCATAAAACTGAAATCATGGTTTTCATCATCACGGTTGCACCTCTTATTTTCGCTGCATCGTCATGCATGATGCATGAACTCCAAAAGCATTGAAAGATCTACCTTGGGTAGATTTCGGCTGTCAGCGCGTACGAATCCGTCTAAATCTGAAGTGTCCATTGTATACCTACCAATGACTTTCTTGTTCTTGTATAGGATAGAATTTGAGTAGAGAGAAATAAATTTAACACTACACAAAGTTTGTTTACGTTAGGTACCTACCTACGCAAGGCAAACCACATTACATAATATCAGGGTTACCATACTTTATGCTTACCATACCATTATAAATAACCTTGAAAAAGTAGCTACAAAAGTAACAAACTGGCAGCAAAAACACTCCGAACGCAGATAAAGGCTTTGCCAACACAATGTACATTTGACAAAAAAGGAACAACTACATATAAGGGATGATGAATTGAACTAAGCTGATTTAATTGTATAAAAGAAAAGCATATTTGCATAATTATGTTAAAAAAATCAGAAACTGTTTTTTAACATGGCCCTGGCAATACTAAAATGACATTTGTAACTATATTTTTTTTTTAGGATATTAGGCAAAAGAAAACATATTGTGAGCCTCGTTGTTTCGTCACTTCCGGTAAAAATATTTTAAACTTTAAAATGTAAAAAATATAAGAAAACGTGCGTGTTTCAGAAAATAAAAAAATATGGTTCGTTTTATTTTGTATCTGGTTTCCTTTAGGACAATAAAATCCGTATGCTAAAAAAATGAAATGTTGTCAATTGTACCGATACAATTAGGACCGCACAGCGTAGGCATTGAGTCCGCGACAAGTATTCGGAGGAGATTTTTGAGGGACAAAAGTCCCTCGTCTGCGCAGCGACCTTAATAATCGCCCCGCAGGAATTACGGCCGCTAGTATGATAAGGATAAAAACTAAAATGCTTTTAGTACCCGAGTGTCTACATCTAGCTAGATGCTTAATCTGTTTTGTAGATTAAAAGTGAGTAGATGTTACTTACCAACGGTGTATTATAATATAAACCAAATATCATTCTAGGCAGCAGAGGCAGAACCGCATTTTTAAAACACACTGTTTTTCCTCTGAATTTCTTCAGGTCCCAAATAGGATTGTCTGTGAATGCCTTGAAAGCATCTTTGAAAGCAGAGTCATAAGTAAAGGTTTCCCAAACCAATATGTGATTGTCTCTGGAGAATGTTGATGGATGAGAAGAGTTCACATGAAGAGATGCATATAAATTGAAGAAGTCGCAGAAATGATGGTACATATTCACACCTGCAAAGTTTTAAAAACTATTATGTAACAAAATGTATCATCATTTCAGCCTATTGCAGTCCACTGCTGGACATAAGCCTCCCCCAGGGTGCGCCACAAGACCCGATCTCCCGTTTTCGCCATCCAGTCACCACCAGCCACCTTTTTGAGGTCGTCGGTCTATCTGGCCGGAGGGCGTCCTACACTACGCTTGCCGAGTCGTGGTCTCCATTCGAGAACCCGTCTGCTCCAACGATCATCGGAAAATGTATCAACAAAATGTATAAACATATTTAAATGTAATAAACTACTTTGCTGCATTTCATATGATTTATAATTTTATATTACAAAAAAATATTTAAAGGGTCTGCCACGCTTTTATTAATATCAAATCCGTACCTTTTGAAATTGAATTGTCTTTATCTAATTACTTATTAAATGGAATAGATCCAATAGGAATACGAGTAGGAATAATATATACTTGCAGAAATGTTAGGAGCACTATAGAATGCTCATTGGCTAATAGCATAATTTATAAAACCTTCATAATGCTGTTCTTGCGTCGAACATCTTATCTCACTCGCACAATCAATTTTTTTTATAAATTGTAAAATATTATGCCTTTGATAAATTTGGTCGAAGGGCATGATAGCTAATAAAATTGCAGAAATTCAGAAACATTTCAAATATTTTCCTTATTTTGTACAATATGATTGAGAAAATTCGTTTCAAAAATTAATACTTTTCGAAACAAATTGGAAAAAGTATAAATAGGAAATGTAATTGAAATGAACGTAATTTCATTATGCATCAAACCCACAGATCACATTACAGTTTTCTCATTTTATTACAACAGTTAAAAATTTTAAATGTGCGAGAGAAACAGCATGCTCCACGTAAGAACAGCCTTAAGTAAGCAATGTGAGTTTCAAACTTACTTGCATCTAACTTCATAATGTATGTGGGTTTCTCAACGATCACGTCACAGTTCCCATCAGGTATAGGCTTTTGTGCAGTACTCACAAAATGAACCAGTTCAGGTGCCCACGACTGCAGAGCGCTCATATGCTCTGCTTCATTCATTAGTCTTTCTGCATAAAACTTGCAATGCCCACCTGAAAGTATGGGAGAAGAATTTCTGACAGTAAGAAACATTAACAGACTGTGTCTGTACTGCTGCCTTTCAAATTATGTTTTTCCTTATTTATGTAACAAGCCTGCCAATTGTAGTGCACTTTATTATTGTCTCAAACGGATTTCGCGATAGGTAGAGAACTCTCTATTGCACAACTGGAAAAAAAAGAATTAAAATTACATACATACACATACATAACCTCACGCCTGTATCCTAAAAGGGTAGGGGAGAGGGGAGACCAAGGACTGCCACTTGCCACGATCCTGACAAATCACCTTCGCTTCATCAACGTTCATAAGTCGTTGCATGCACGCACGCCGGTTCCGGGTACTTTTTATCTTCCCCTTTGCTAATACATCCCCTATTTGGTCGATGCATGTCCGCCTGGGACGTCCCTTACCGGCCCTTTCACTCACATTCGCAATATATATTTGTTTCGACAATCTTTCTTCCTTCATCCTCTCCACATGCCCAAACCAATGCAACATTCCTTTCTCAATTCTAGTCACTACATCCTCTTTCAGTCCACAACATTCTCTAATCAGACTATTGTGTATACTGTCATTCAAAGTAACACTACACATACTTCTGATCAATTATTTCAATTATGATTTCTTACATCAAAGTAATGTATACCAACAACTGGCAATCTTATCCTTAGAGTGATACAATTACTTACAATAAAGAATATTCCATATCAGTGCAAAAGCTATTTAGCCTAAAAAAATCTCAAAACAATCCTGCATTCTTCCATTTAATTGATGCATCCACAGTATATTCTAAATAAAATTATACTTTGAAAAACTAACAAAACACACTTTTGTCTTTTCTCTCTACTGCACCATCACAGAACATTACAAAACTATTTAAATTTATTTTGTAAATTATATTCTATGATTGTCTGCTTACATTGTAATTTTTTTTTAGTAATTTTAAACTATTTTAAAAACCTATTTAGAGGCTAAAAATTTCACCCATGCCGGGATTCGAACCCGCAACCTCTGGCTATCCGTGCCAGCGCTCTACCAATTGGGCGACTCACG
Organism: Yponomeuta sedellus; assembly: GCA_934045075.1. Classification (NCBI taxonomy): domain Eukaryota; kingdom Metazoa; phylum Arthropoda; class Insecta; order Lepidoptera; family Yponomeutidae; genus Yponomeuta; species Yponomeuta sedellus. Next base: position 13,903,055 of record OW203725.1, on the reverse strand, counting down.
GCATCAGTGAAATTTCGAACCTCTTTACACTATTCTCTGTATTACGTACAGGTAATAAATAGTAATAATAATAAATAGGTTTTTAAATTTGTTCCTTAGCACGGGTTAGTGCATTAAAAATAAAAAAAATGGTATAATCATGTGGGTACAGTGATATCGTTCCGATGTTAAACCTAACTGCAAAGTAGGTAGTCGGGGCTGTAAGTAATGCAATTTGCTTAAGTCAGATGTCACTGCCTGTACGTAATACAGAGAATAGTGTAAAGAGGTTCGAAATTTCACTGATGCCGTGAGTCGCCCATTGGCTCAATTGGTAGAGCGCTGGCACGGATAGCCAGAGGTTGCGGGTTCGAATCCCGGCATGGGTGAAATTTTTAGCCTCTTAATAGGTTTTAAAATTTGTTCCTTAGCGTAAGTGCATTAAAAATAAAAAAAAATAGTATAATTTTAAACTATGTTTATTGTAATGAATTTATTAATTTATTGTAATGGTTCTGTGTGGCACCACCTGCTTAGTACTGTTGTAATTGGCTTATCAATGGAAAATGACAGACTAAGAATAAAAAGATAGTGCAGTAGAGGCTTCAAAAAATTCCACTTTCCACTAACTCTTGGTTAACATTTGGGAACATACCCATATAATGTTACCCATTTTATACAATCTCTCCCCTCTCCCCATCAACCACCCTGACATCTAATGTACGCCAAGACCTCCCCTCTAATATTCACGAAACGAATATAAAAAACTAGCTGTGCCCCGCGGTTTTACGTACGATTTATCGATTTTCCCATGGGTATAAGACATTTTCCCGGGTGTCAGCTAACGCTATATCAAATTTTATTCAAATCGCTTTAGCCGTTTAGACTTGAGACGACAAACATACACACTCACAAACTTTCGCCTTTATAATATTAGTGTGATGTGATATTAAATATTTTTTGTAAAAATATTGGTTATTGATTTGCAACTGGATAAACTTACTTGACTTTTTGATGGAAGAGCAGTGCTTAATCATGGCGAGTAGAGACGAAGCTCACATTGGTTGCTCGTCTTCTGTCGGCTCGTTCCTCGTCATCCGAAAAAAGTCAAGTAAGTTTATCCGGTTGCAAATCAGTAATGTGTAGTGCTTAAGAAAGCTATTGGAAATTCAGATCAGATACCAAATTCTTGATTTAAACATTAATAAATACATAGTCAAGGTGCTATATTAGACATTCAACAAGGGACTCTGAATTATTTCTAAAATAAAATAATTCCCAGAATAATAATTAGAAACAATGTACATACTGATTTGGCCAGGGCCAAGTATATCCATTTTGTACCGCAAATTGTCCCCTCTGCCAACGAGGCCCGTGAAATTGAGCATAATGTTCCGTGCACGACAAAACCTATAAGTGAATATGTTATTATTATTTATTATCCACATATATTTATCATTTGATTTGTTATCATACTGCAGCTAATGTGTGTACATATCACTTTCATTTATGCATATGTAACATCATTTGTAGAATATTTTTTTACCTTAAGTTCTTAGAGCATTCGAGGGAACTATCATCAGCAAACTTTGCTTCACACATCACCATCAATTCATTAATTTGTTCTTTCACATAACCTGAAATTATATAGTAGGCAATGTTTAGAAGTGCAAATACTTTACAGCATTAATGCATTGATTGAGCAGCACCTTAGCGTTTGCTACAAACAATGGCTCAACTAACAGGCTAAGTGCAGAAATCTCAGGTCTAAAAAACTAACTACTGAAGAGCATTTAACATCATACATAACATTGGGTGTTTATTTACCGAAATGCACATATTCTTTGAACATTCATACCAAAAATAACAAGACGGGGAAATCAATCACTGCTTTTATGATTTGCAGTGCTCACACATAATTAAAATGGTCTTTTTAATCGCTATTTTAAAGTTTGATTTGAAATTTCATCAAACAATGTATTCAAAACATGGGGATCTCAAAATACTGTAGTACTGGGTTATAGTCACACTTGTAAGGATATTTTGCCATAAGAATGCTAAAAATTACAAGTAAAAATATTTCCTAGCAAAATTTGTTAGTTTAGGTGCCCAGTTACTGGGCATAGCTTTCGGTGTTTGTATACTTGGCTTTCACATGATCGATTTCAGTGATTTCGAATATGCTACTGAACTGTGTATCAATAGCCTAATAGTGCTAAAAGGCACAATTAGCTAGAGCAAGTATTTCAGGACTCACTAAGGCAGCCAACTTGGCATATAGTTCACAGACACATCACAAATGGCTTTATATATAATTTGTATTGATACACAGTTCGGCGGCATACTCGAAATTACTAATCATGAACATGTAGAAGTTAAGTAAACAGACACAGCTTTCCCAGTATGAATAGCTTTGAATTCGGGTCTGTTATTTTATACCGTGTATGTTGTTTACTCATTACACCTACCAAAATCAGCTTGAGTATGGAATGTCTCATATTGTGCTTCCTTTGTTTTCACCCAACCGCGGTGATCTCCAGGGCACTGTGGCCGGACATGATACGAGCGTGATATATTGCAATTCGGCTCATAACCCCAACACGCTTCTCTGCCCACAAACCCTTTAAAACGGCATTTTGAATCTTCAAGACATGAACTAGCAAACTTAGGGTATGTATTGAAAAAGTAAGGTAAGTGTTCGGGAGGTAAATTAATGTTACTGATATCCAATTCCTCATTTGAGGTGCTGCTTGGAACTACCATCAAAGACGAGAATATGTATAGTAACTTCCGCATCACGATTAACAAAATTACCACTGTAGGTAATATGATTATTATATGTACTATTATATGTATATTTTAACAATGAATCACAGAGCATATCAATGAATGAATAGGTGAATTGAATACTGCGAATGGTTGGCACTTCCTCTACGGCCCGCTGATTGGCTCCAACGTTACCTACCGCTGAATACCGGATGTATTCAAAACAAAGACAAAGAGCATGGCGCACAGCACGCACAGACAGACAGATTTGTTTGTGACAGGCGTAGACAGAGAATAGATAGACGAGACATAACCATAGAAAAAAAGAAGAAGAAAGAGATGACATAATACGAGTCTTATAAAGTGTAAGCCACAAATTAGACGTAAGCGAGAAACCGTAATGATCTTCCGTCCCTTACGCGCGTATGCGATTTTTTTGTTTGCCACAATAGTGGTGGTTACTTAAATACTCTTTGGAACTAGAATTTAATTAGACGATAATGTTTGACGCAATAAAAAAAGCATAACGCCAATACTCTTTGGCCACAGTTCAAATCTGTGACAGACAAACCAAAAAAGATATAACCACTACAGACAAACCTACGTCAAATCCGAGCTATTGGTTATCGGTGTTTCGATATCGATCAGATATCGGTGTTTTTCTCCATAAAATTGTACTTTTCGTGTTCTGTGCAATTGGACCAAAGTGATACAATGGTAAATTGCAGCATTTTAGGCTGTGGAAGCCGCAGTGAGCGTAATAACGCCAACATAACTTTTCATTCGTAAGTGCTATTAATTCTCCTCTAATCTGTGTTTTTATGATGTTCAAGACTAAGGCAAGGTATAAAATGCATCTACTGCACTCTATTACCCCTAAATTAGATAAATATGTGCCGTGAAAACTAAATCGAAAATTTGAATACTTTGGTGTTACACGTCTAAATTATGTAGGCGCTCATACGATAGATTGGCAATCTAACTGCGATAATCTTAATTTAGACGGTTTATAATAATGTTAGTGTTACCAGACTTAATATACAAAAAATCCCTTAGTGTTGGCAAAAACAAGGCCAAATGTGAAGAAAAAAATCACGCCGATATCCCCGAGGGTGTAGGCAGAGGAACCAACCACGAGTTAGACCCTTGTTTTGACGAGGTCCCAAACGTACCATTGGCAAGTCTTTCCCCGCTATCCGGGTATTATAATGTTTATATTGTTCAAAATTATTTTACAGGTATCCAGCTGATCAGGCTCTACGGACCATATGGGTTAAAGCCACGGGCCGTTTGGACTGTCTGGCAACCGACAAAGTATACCCGTGTTTGTTCCCGTCATTTCGAGAGTCGAGACCCATAGTTAACGAAAAACAAAGAGTTCTTCTATGCTGACAGAAGGTTCCGTTCCGAAACTGTTTTTGCCGGTAAGGACTCCCTAAAATAATATTAGTTATAGGTACATTTTAGTGATGCAATATATTCGTACATTATTATGTTATGGTTTACCTCACAAATATATTCGTGAATATACCGTTCAATGTAAAATTACGTCTTTGTCCTGGGTCTACTATTTTTTCAATCTCTACTTAATGTATAGTTAACTAAGGTTCTAAACTATAGTATACTTTGAAAGGTATTTTTTATAAAACGCCGTTTGTGTTCTTTCCAGGCTCCTCCTGAGGCTACATCATCGTATTCTCTATCACTTGCGGTTGCAAGTACTAGTACAAGAGCTACTGATATTTCTACGATGGACAGCCTGAAAAATCCTGATTTGGCTCCATGTGACTTCTTTTTAATTCCCTAAAATTAAAAATAAGCGCAAAGGGATACAGTTGTCATCGTCGGAAGACGCGCTAGCAGCGTTTGAGAAGGCCGTGGAAGAGGTGTCTGCGGAGGACTGGAAAAAATGTTTTGAAAATTGTTTCAGACGCATGTAACTTGGTATAAAGGCTGATGGAGAGTTCTTTGAAAAGATTTAATAAAAATATTTTTTTCATAGAAGTTAGTTTTGTTAGTTTCTAAAAACTTTCTGAGTGTCCCACGTATAATTTTAATAATTTTTTTTGCTTCTATTGAGGTATTGATTTATTAACGCGTGTGGAAATTAAAATTGCTGAGTGCGAGTTGTAATGGTTTACGTTGAGAAGCGAACACGTTTACCAGCCAAAACACGAATAAACGCGAGTGCGAGTTGTACTGTGACAGCGTTTTGCCATTTCGAACGGTTAACTTACTCATACTCACTACTCAATGCTCGATTAACGCGGTAGTAAACTTATTCGATTGGATCAGTCAAACTCGCTCTAAGCACTCAGAATAAGAACTAAAGCCTCAGAACAAGGACTAAGTCCTTGTTCTGAGTGTGCGATGATGTCACAGCGCAGTGTTGCCACATACGAAACCTGAAAATGCAGTACCTGTACTTTAAAAAAAGCGGATTTTCAGCAAAAAAGCGGATTTTTTTATCATTATATAATATTATACAATACCAATTGTTCTTTGTCCGTTTAAAGGTTTTATATGTTTATTCATACCAGGATATCATAATTAATAAATAAGACTGAACATGCACTGATAACCAAGTCAAAATTTACTACTCGAAATGCCGAAACCACGTAATTATTGTGCAGTGGATGGGTGTTAAAGTAAAAAACAAATGTAGAATTATCATTTTTTTCACTGCCGAGAGACGAAGAAAGGTAACTAGTATTTTAAATCTTATATTTATTTCTTTAAACATTTAGGTAGGTAGGTTTAGGTACTATAAAAGTAAAATAAACAAAGGTAACTGCTTTTTTTCGTGGACTTGTTAATTTTGATTCTAAATAACCACATCCGTTCTAACATTATTATGTGTAAGTGTCTCTGTCTGTCACGTCTTCACGGCTGTACTGCGGCTATACCGAAAAATTTTAAAAATGCACAACAATCATAGTCGTAAATTGAAGGAAAATGACAAAAATAACAATTTTATAATAGTTCGCTCCACGACTTAGCAGTTGCTAAAAGTTGTGGAGTCGTGAAAAACAAATACATGCACGACAAAGATGGGTAGTTGCCATCGATAAAATATTACTACTTTAGTAATATTTTATCGATGGTAGTTACCCATCTTTGTCGTGCATGTATTTGTTTTTAATGTTAATTTAATTTAGGATCCACTAAATTGGCTTTTTAGTGTTTCGTAGTAAACATTAGAAACAAAACATGTACAACAAACATGGATGTCAAATATTTATGTATTTCTCGAATTCAAACCAATATAATGTGGTCGATTCTGACCGCCACTCCCAATCAAAAACTAAAATCAATTGTGTCTGTCCCCTTCTTCTTAGATATTTGTCTAGGAATAGAGAGGGACAAATAGAACCCATTTCAATTTCAGGATTAAACGTGACGGTCAAAATCGCCCACAATGACGAAAAATTAAGTTTGATACCTTAATGTTTGCTTTTCAGATGCCGCAATTGGCTTGAGATAATAGGGAGGCCTGATCTAATAACAACTCAAAGTCAGCTTGTCATTTTATATTACATATTTTTGACAAATAAATAAATATGGTTATTTCACAACATTCGTTTTATTACAGTAATATCAGTGTATCATCATAGGTACAACCCTAGCGCATTCGTACGATGACGCGCTTGCACGTGAGTCGCACGGTGGCCAACACAATCTCGACTCTTTGAGCGGGTACTTACGGTATATTTCTCCTCGCTGTGAACAGTAGTTATTATTATTAAAATTTTGTAGGCTATTAAAGCGTAGTAGTATTATAGCGTGGTATTTTCGGTTTAGTATGGGAGAGATGTATCTGTTACGTAGTAACTATTATCTAATCTGTGGTCTGGCTCACTCAGTCCGCTCGTAATCGTGCGCCCGTGCCGTCGAAATTATACCTAAATACTTTCAAAAATGTCGCGATGCCGTTTACGGCATATCTCCAGCATATGCCCAGTTGGCTGCAGACTTTTTTGCGCAAAGGTCGATTTTTCGGTCGGCTATATCTGCGCCGCCATTTTGAATTTCGAACAACCAAAATTTTTTTTTTCAATCGGATCACTATATCACCATTCTATCAAAATTTCATCCAAATCGGCCGGTAAACTACAGAATTGGCACCTTCGCGTAGTGGAACGCGTTCGAAATTCAAAAATCGGCTTCATAGGATGGCTGTAATTCATACATTTCCTACAACTTTCTGATACATCATTTTCGTCCAAATCTTACCGTTTCCGAGAAAACGTATGGATGTTAGATCAGTCAGTGAGTATATCGGATTGTAGCTTTATATATATATATATATAATATATATATATATATATATAATATTTTTCCAATAAGGTGATTAGGTACCACATAATTTAATAATTGTGAAACTAACAGCTTTGACGACCATTCATTTAACATTTTGTTTTTACCTTTCAACCTTTCTTTATCTATGATTTACACTGTCGGAGAGATGGTTTTTTGTGGGTAAGTTTATGTTAGTTTGTATTGTCGTTGGGTGAGATTTAAATTCAAGACAAACATAAAACAGCTGATGGGGTTTGGAAAACAAATTGTTTACACGTAGAAGTCTTAATATAAGCAACATCGTGATGTGGGAAATGCGGGCTTGTTTTTTTGATATTATCAATTCTCATATCACACTGTTTACTTATTACGATTTGGAAATACTGAAATAAAGATAAAATGTTAAATGAATTAAATGGATGAAGGCACCACTCGGATGCTGTGGTGCCTGGGACACTGTTTGGGTGTAGTAGACTTTACTAAAGAAGTATGGTAAAGGAAAAAAAATTGTAAGTTTTTATAGTTATTCTCGTTATGCTCGAATACAAAGTAAACTCCTGGGAGCATCCTGTTTTGTAAAAACATGTAATAAGTGTAATGAAAAAGTAGAGGTACATATTCTGTAACAAATGTTTAACTTTCTCACCATTACTTCCATTTTTACTGGTCTAAGGTGGGCACCACATCTTCCTTCAGGCGTGTTCGCAATAAGTTTCTTCGTCCAAATCACTCGGGTCTAGTGCCTTGAGCGCAGTTTACAGACGTTTTTGTCCTGTTTCTTATTTCTGCGTTTTTGCGTGCTTTTGCTTCCATTTATCAATTTGGGAAAACTTGAACAAGAAGAAACAATGGATTATGTACTAAGGTGTGATGAACAAGTATCGACTTTACTACTACTAAGGCGAATTTTCATCGACCATGCTTTTGCCATCCCATCACTGGTACAACCTACAAATGGATTGGTTTATTTTCCTAATTTTATGGCGTAGAAGGGTTCTAGAAGCAACAATTACGGTAATTTTGGTTAATGAGTCATTACGAAGTTTATTTACAAAGTGATATTTTATCCGTTGGTCCTTTTACGCGAGAAAACATAGGTTTTAGGTACTCACCTTTGGAAGTTTATATTATAATCTCCGTTTTCTTTGTTTCTTATGTGACCTGCAGCCACCACGCACTTTTCACCTCATTGTGCATTTATTGTACAATATCCCAGGGTAAGTTGTACGCACCAAAATATTTTAGTTATTTAAATTTTCTAAAATAATCCGACGACGTCTTCACAGATTTTGCACTTGCGATAACCCGACTAAATTTGAAAACATTCAGAGTGCTGCCACTATTGTGAGTTACATTACCATCTTAATTTGGACTCTTACTCAGGGTATTAGGGCATCGTTTTGACAATTAGGCCTGTACGCTGTCACGTGACCATCGTTTCTTCTATTGGTTTAATTGTTCTGTGCTATTTACAAAAACACACAAACTACTGCAGCGAGTGCAAAATGCATGTGCCCGTTTTTGTTTTAATGTACCTGCTCGAGCTCACATCACACCCTATTTAAACAGCGCGTCTTTCCTGAAAATGGGAAATAGACTAAAACTATTTATGGCAACACTAATGTTCGGAGTTGTCAAATATGAAAAGCCGGCTTATTTATTTGATAAACTGACTTGGCGTTGGACTGTGTATGGAGACCGTAACAGAATAAGAGCTTGCTCCAATCCCCTTGGTGTGCCTGGGCACCGAACTGCCGCATTCCGTGGTAGTTTTCGGTTCCATGCCACCAAGTGCTGGAATGACATTCCTCCGCCGATCAGGCAAATAAACTCCAAAGCAAGTTTCGAGGCTAAATTCAAGGAGTTCCTTCTGGAATCCCAGAAATCGCTCTCCCAGTGAGCATTTGTTGACGTAAATTATAAATTTTATTTAGGGTTTCATCCAATTTCTATTCTAAATTAGGTATTTCTTTGACATTCTTTTTTTGACATCATGCTTACAATTTTAAAATATAAATAAATTATATATTAATTACTGTGAGTACTGGCCACAGCACTTCATTAATTTGACTCACTTTTTATTTTAATTTGATTCACTTCGTGTAATTTGACACTTCTTTCTTCTCAAATTCGAAATAGTATAGACCGTCTCTTCTCTGTGCTGTCAGTGTCAAGTCAGTGTCACCTCGCCGCTTTTTTCTACGATGTAGGCTGTATCTTTTTCGAATATGACTTTGTGTCGTAGATAGAGTAGAACTACTCCCTCTACGCTTTGTGTCTTCTGTCAGCAATTTTGCCTACTGACAGTAGATTCACTGACACATCAGGAACAAACAACGTGTCTTGGAAGTTGTAGTCGTTTTCTTCTTGGCTGACTGTGACTTTTCCTTTGCCTTAAATTTTGCTTGTACATTTATTTGATGCCAATTTTAGGGTTCCATTTTCAGGGGTCAGAGCCGAAAACATTGTCTTGTCGCCGCACATATGAGATGAGCATCCGCTATCTAAACACCACATGTTTTTATCAGTGCTTGAATTTGCAGTACTCAAGTTAAAATTATTATAGCAATATATGTCGATGACTTATTAATTGCCTACTCGTGTCCTAGAAAACTTAAAGAAGTCAAAGACCTGCTAAATTAAAAATTCGAACCTAAAGATTTGGGAAGACCGAAACGGCTCATTGGTATAGATATGTTAGATAACAAAAATGAAATTAAAATCTGCCAACAGAAATTTATAGAAGACACTTTAAAGAAATTCAACATGGACATGTACGGTATGGCTGATGCAGATTGGGGCTCCTGTAAGCTCGACCGAAAATCATTTTCAGGCTACTGTTTCAAATACGCTGGTACGGCTATAAGCTGGATGTCGAAAAAACAAAAGAGCGTCGCCCTTTCGACGGCAGAAGCGGAATACGTCGCTTTAACGGAAGCTGCGAAGGAAGCGATACACTTAAAGAGTCTGTTTAAAGACTTGGGAGCTGACTACGAACGAGTTATTGTTTTAACCGATAATCAAGCAGCCCTAAAATTAAGCCAAAATTCAATGGTGACGTCGAAGTCAAAACACATTGATTTAAAAATGCACTTCATTAGGAACTGTATCCAAGAAGGAGCAATAGACGTCAAGTATCTGCGAACCGAAGACATGGAGGCAGATCTGCTAACCAAAGCTTTAGCAGGTCCGCGTTTGGTGAAGTTGCGGAACCGCCTTGGACTGTCCTGATCACCACGATAGTGCCGTGAAGAGGAGTGTGAGTACTGGCCACAGCACTGTCGACGGTTCTCCGTTTAAATTTGATATGACATGATACTTCATGTTTTTTCATATTGTCAATGCAATTCTGTTTGTTAAAAGATTAACAATAAAATGTGTATTTTATGTTCGCCATGTCTTTCCACGTAAAATAAACCCCAACAATTACATATTATTATTATTACATTCTTTTGACTTGCACCTATATATCTCCGGGCTCTGCACGATGATACACGACGATGTAATAATAACGTCTTTGTCACAATATGTAACATTTTACCTGCACCTACACATCTCCGGGCTCTGCACGATAATGTCTTACCACCGAGTACTGACAGAATAACAACGCTGAGGTGGTCGCCCGCCGCAGCACATGCTGAGTGAGAACCTTTTTCCATTTGCCACACCCACAATGCTCTGTTGATTAGTATAATGTGTTTGTTTGATTGTTATCTTCTTAAATGCTGTACATTCTGCTGATTTTGTATTGTTCTTGTACATGTGTGTGTGGAAATGTTAATATTTTTTTCATCTACCTATCTATCTAAATTAAAAACTACCAAAAAGGGTTTTGATATTATTTTTACTTATAATAATTCCACCTATTTTCAAAAAAATTCGAATTTGTAATAAGGTTCTACATCTTCCGTGCTTTACAAGGCACGTTAAGCCGTTGCTGCCGGCTGTCATCTAATGGGAGTCGTTACGCCATGTCGGAGGCCTTATGGGCGGCTTAATAACTTCTGACAGTAAGGTCCGCCACTGTCTTACAATTCTCCACCAACCCGGACTTGGCCCCCGTGGTGGAGTATGGCCCAACCTTTCTGCAATACAGGAAGAGACCCGTGCCCCAACAGTGGGGCCATATAAAGGGTTGATATCGATATCTTATAGAAAATGAACTTTAATAGTTTTCGCTACATAATCTACGTGTAGTAATATAATAATAATGTAGCAACAAATTGCATCACTATTGTGAAAAAAATGTGTCCAACAGTACTGGATTTTAATCTGCAGTGTGCTGTCAATTTAATAAAGAACTTCAAGGGTGTATTTATGGGTGATTATAGTGGTTTTTAATTAATAATTACATATTTCAAGTTACCCGAAGAAAGCACAATGCAACAAATGTGGACTTCACGGTCAAATTGATATCGAACAAAATCACGAACGTTTGCAGCAGACATTTTGAAGAAGACTGTTTCATATACGAGATTAGGTTAGGACATTATTTTTTAACAAAGACTGCCATTTAAAATGCAATAATTTCATATAAATTAATTTGTATAATTTCTTTACTGATTTATAAGTACGTTTATAAATAGCCAGAATTTTAATGTTTATATTTCCATACCCCCTCATACTAGTACTGAACAAGACTATCGCTGGGTTAGAAGGACAAACATTAAATGTTTTTTTTATTTTTCCTATTATTTTATTTCACGTGTTCTTCTTGCTTTTTGTAATTCCCTGTGTATTTAAAGGCACTGCTCTGGTTTCTGATACACAGGTTACCCTTCTTCAGGAACCAGGAATTTTAAACAATGTGAGTGTGACGCTGGTTTTGCAATAAATTATTTAATTCCTTTAATTTCCCTAAAAACATTTTCTACATTAATATTATGTAGATGATACAGTTTTTTTATAAATGTTCATAACTTTTGTCAGACATGAAACTTTGGGATAAAAAACGACCTCAAGTTATTGATATACTTACTTCTTTTTCTTTGAGCTGCGCTCAAAAATTTTGAATGCATAAATCTCGCAATGTAGGTATAAGTAGTTAGATCGATAAAAGTTTCTTTATTGGATGTAAAGTGAAATTTTAGAAATAAATAGTTTTCTGTATTTTTTTATGTAACCTGGGCTCACGCTGTACATACATACAAATTTATATTACATACCAGATTTTGCACTTACAAGTTACAACCTTAGTAAATCTCACTGTGCATGTTATCGAACTTTTCGTAAATGGGTTCACCGATTTTGATGACATTTGTGTATTTGCAACATATAAGTGTCCGGAAAAACCTTTAAATTACATTATCGAAAGGTACTTTTGGAAAAACAGAAGGCTCTGTACTTGTAAGGCTTACCCTGGATACTGGGTAGGAACATAATGCAGGATATATATACACACACACGCTCACACATAAACACACACATTTGCCCGCTAACTCTACAAACATCACACACATACACAGATACACAGACACATAAACACACACATTTGCCCGCTCACTCTACCAACAGGAACGCGAACACTCACTAACGGCAGATAAACAATTGTTACTCCAATCGATACAATATATCCATTTGTATTATATTATAGATATATAGTATTTATAAGTATAATTATAATTTTACAAGTTATTTTTGCAAGTAGGTATTATTTATGATTTGTAATGTATAATAATATAAAACGTTTAATATGTATGTAGTTATTATTAAATATAATACTATAAGTAGTAATATGTAGTGTATATTGTAAAATTATATTATTGGTACTATTTGTATTGTAAGTTTGTCAGCCTTTACCTACATTTAAGTTTAGTTTTAGTTTTTACGGGTCGTTGCTGAAAATCAGCGCTGCCAAGATCACTGCGTGGACTTGGTTGCAATATGCTGAGCCTCGACCCTTTGTCTTAATATGTCAATAAATGCATTCTATTCTATTCATTCATTCTATTCTAAGTGAGAACAAGAGTTTGGAGAGCTGAGAATATATCGTAGGTTAAATAAATATGGCACACCATCGTTTGCGGCGCCAGCTAATAGGCATATAATATTAATATAGACTGCTATATTTACAGAATGTAAAGTTAAGGAATAAATGGTATCGACGGCAACCCACGGATGTCAAAAAAATCAATTAATTAAGTAATTAAATAATTTATAGCATAACCAGCTATTTCCGTAAAAACATCTTCTACATCACCATTAGATGAAACAGTTTTTTTAAATGTTCATAACTTTTGTCAAACATGAAACTTAGGGATAATAAGTTCTTTTTCTATGAGCTGCGCTCTAAAATTTTAAATGCATAAAGCTCGCTATGTAGGTATAGTTAGATCGATGAAAATTTCTGTATTGGATGCAAATTGAACTTATACAAATAAATAGTTAACTGTATTTTTTTCTATTTAACTTGGACTCATGCTGTGCATACATACAAACTTACATTACATACCAGATTTAGCACTTACAAATTACAACCTTAGTAAATTAACAATCTCACTGTGCATGTTATCGAACTCTTCGTAAATGGGTTCACCGATTTTGATGAGTTTGTGTATTTGCAACATAGGTATAAGTGAGAACAAGAGTTTGGAGAGCTGAGAATATATCGTAGGTTAAATAAATATGGCACGCCAAGGTTTGCGGCGCCAGCAAATACCATAATAATATTAGTATAGACTGCTATATTTACAGAATGTTTGGTTAAGGAATTAATAATACGGACGTTTTCGTGTTTTTTGCCCCATCCTTATGGATTTCTACTTTTGTCTATGACCCCCAACATAACCTCAGAATCACCTCAGAATAAGGACTAAAGCATAGAAGGAGCCCAGTAGGTCATAGTTAAAATTCAAGGGAAAAAACCACTTATAAAGTACACAAAATTGAGTCTTACCGATGGAAGCTGATGAAGGTGGTTTTGTTTTCTCTTCTCCCGAATGGGTTTTACATCCCAATATCACACACGCCATTCCAATGTATTACGTATACTCCATACTACGAATATCCACTGAAATCCACTTCAGATTGTCCTAAAACAACCCAAAAATCACAAGGTTTTTGGAGACGACGCACTCCAACATCTGTTGTCTAACACACTGCCAAATTGAAGGTACTTGGCAGCCTACTACAAGCTGTGATTTTCTAAACATCTCTAATTCGGTAACATAATGGTAATTCGGTATCTCTAATTCGGTAGCATAGTGAGTGAGTGAGTGAGTGAGTGATGCATGCATACATACATACATACATACATACATACATACATACATACATACATACATACATACATACATACATACATACATACATACATACATACATACATACATACATACATACATACATACATACATACATACATACATACATACATACATACATACATACATACATACATACATACATACATACATACATACATACATTAATAGCAGTGGGCCTGCATGGGCCATTGTGTACTGCGGGCTTTAAGGAAACTGGTAATAACGGTTTTATAAAATCGATATTAAACGGCGCACTCCGAAATACGATAAAAAGGCAATAAAATTCGGCAACCTAACGATTTATGTAGGTACCTAATTAAATGGGGCGTTTCCATTCCGTTTGGTTTAATAATTGTTCTGAGATTTGACCTACAATCTACAATGTACCTATAGATCCCACAGAACAATTAAAGCGTAATCGTAGCAATTTTTTTTCTAATCTGTGTTTGGCGCCTTTTCCGGAAACAGGTTCTATGTCCGGAACCGAACACCAAACCACGTGAACAGCGCCATCCAATCAAAATCGAATCAGCTGGTAATTTTGGGCCCGCCATCCGAGACTTGTTCCGTTGTGGTAGTCTATCTATTGGACTTTGTGTTGTGTGTGATTCAGTGTTATATTATTAATTCTCCGGGCCAATGTGAATCTAAATAAGTATTAAAAAATATTGTATACGAGGTATCTTCTTAAAATTAGCAGAACGGGCTTTGTTATACACTTAACCTTCAAACATACTACATAATTTTATAGATGTGTCGCCATTTTGACCATTAGTTTGTTTGCTACCTATTTGTTTTAATTTAACCAAAAGTGAAGATAACAATCGTAAATGGATGTGTCGTGCGAAACCGAGAGATACGTTAAAATATGTCTCATAAAAATAGTACAATAAATTTTGTTATTCATGACGCCAATGGTAGGTGGATAGACAACTTGTAAATAATCATTCTACTTGCTATTACTGAAGTACGTAGTGCATTTCTCCCATTGAACATCTAATTTCTCCTCAGTAGAGAAAAATGCACTGTGTGACTTGTCTGTTAGGAAAATAGTACTCTAAATAAATGTACCTAAATCAGTGCCGCCGGCGGTGACGCTACCCGGTCAGCATCGACGTTTTCATATTGAAATTCTATATATTGCAGAGCTGTAACTTATAGCATAAATTGAGGGGTGTTAAAGCAGTTGGTGCGTAAAGTTGAGGGCCTATTTTTGATAAACTTCAAATAATATCTCCCAGTTCATACGCCTTATCTTATTTATCTAAGTTTATTTCCCAGGGTTGGCCTTGCCGTAAAAACGCCCGCCACACTGTATCCTTGCATTTATCCAGTAACTTATTATCCTGTGGGCAGGCACTAGACAATCTGGGGGTCCTCCTTATGTCTAGAAAGCTAGAACTACATGCCTTATGGGATTCTGCTGTTCAGTAGTGGATGAATATGAGCTGATGTATTGGTTTGGAAATACCTTATATACACTTGTAACTGTTTTAGGTCAGCCTCGAATGGTGAAGGTAGTCCAAAGTAACAACCAGCCTATTGGTCAAGTCAAGCTCACAAAATCCCAAAATCCTTTGAAAATCATCAAGCTCCCAACTTCCTCTGAAAACAACAGTCAAGGAGTGAGTACATGCTTGTCTTAATACCTACTTGGAATTGCCTCTTACCACCAGTTTTGTAGCTGAAAAAATCACTAAGTAAATACTGAATTGTCTGACAATCTAATTATTTTTTGCAAAATCTGAAGAGACTGAATGACCTGTAAGTATTTAACTAGGGGAATGCACAATTCAGAAATTAACCTATGAATGATGAAGCTAATTGAACCTGTGACTTGTCAATAATGTAGTTACAGCATAAATTGCTTGTGAACAAGTCTGTGTCAGAATTTGTAGGTATTTATGTACCCACAGCTATACTTACCGAGACATTGCTTCTTATCTATACATAGCTTCTTTAAAATTTCACAGGGTCCTGTATACAGAGCCATAAAATTAAGTGGCATTAAATGCACTTCAAGTGAGTATCCTGAAATATACAGTGTTACTTTAAACATAATTTCTCTAAAATGGAGTTACAATATCACTTTATTTCAATGACAATACAGGGTTATTTTATTACAGACTATTACATTTTACACTTACACCATCTATGTGACTCGATTAACATGTTACATCTTTTATAGAGTTGGTAACACTGCCCGTGGATGCTTTTAAAAATACCCTGAAAGTTGTTCCAAAAACAGAGCCAATTGAGACAGAGGAAGTCCGGGTATGTATGAAACTGCTATATGTATAAACATTTGCATAAGTTTTGAGTAGGTATATGAATAATGTTCTGAATATTAAAATACCAGGTCCCAGAAGAAGTGGTGCAGCCGCAGTCTGTTCAAACGCAACTTGTAAAAGTAGAGGTTGAGCCAGAGAGCATACCAGCCCTTGTGTCTAGTTCTACCTTGACGGTAACAAGCACCAGTGCAGTAAGTCGGCCCACCATGTCATATGCATCACGCAGAAGACACAACACTGACAATGACCAGCCTACAGAATAGTGAGTTTCTAATCTCTGTTGTCAACCTAGTAATTTGAGATTGACCGGGACTTTGGAGGATGACATAAATACGATAACTTCTATGTTTGTAAGTTTAGATGCAAACTAAAATTAAAATTTCATTTGATGAAACTGATTTTTAATTTTTAATGAAACTGGTAATTTATGTTAGCAGTTATAATTACTGTGAAATGAAAAAAATTGAATAGACATCATCTGAATAATGGGCCTTTAATTCTGTGGGCCATTTGTCTATGGTGGCACGGAATATTTGTAACATAGTGGACTTTGCTCCTCTACATACGGCTTGCTTGAGAGATGCCGGTGTGGGTGAGGCTTTCAGCAGGCCCTCGGTTCCAACTTTGTTCAATGTTGCCATTCTTCCATGCTGATGAACCCTGGCAAATTGTTTTCTAACCAATTTTTTTTTGGATCGGCCTTATGTGACGAGGAGCAACCATGCCTTATTTTTAAAAAGGGCTTTGGATAATGGTTTTACAATACCCTTCAATATGTAATTCAGGTAATTTTGTGTCTTCACTTTGACCAAAACTGCAGTTTCCTTACCTCCTTTACATGAAACCTCCCACTGAACCATGACACTTACTGGATTTATTTTTATTTATTGAGTTGAACTGGTGACAATCAGAAAACAATTTTATTCTTTTTATTTTAATTAAGTGAGTACAACAGGTGACTGAATCGGAAAACGATATAAAATTAAAAGCGAATGCTGGACATTTCGTACAGAACATCAGCTCTTTGAGCTTTTGGCATTATGCTTATGATAAAACTTTCTCGCCAGTAAACAAGACTTTTTTCGGTGGTGTCTCTAACTGCCGGCATTGAATAAGTCTTAATTTTCTTAGGGGTTTGTGTACCTAAGTACTGAACCTTGGTTCGAATATAGGCCCTTAAGCCCTTGCCCTTGAGACCATTTCAATATTCTTTTCACTGATATTCTTGATATTATTGTTCTAAAAGCCATCTTTTTCTGATATTAGCATGAGTTCAACTCTGATCAACTTGGTGTTGGCTGGAGTTCTGGCAGAGTGAAGTCGGGCAATTCTCGGGGGTCATCAAGAGAACAAGTCTCCCTATACCGCATAAATATTTTGTTAACAAAATTACTACTATACTATTTTTATTTTTAATGCACTAACCCGTGCAATAGGGTTTTTAAAATTACTACTAGCCCCTGGATATTTTATTTAATTAGGATTTTAAGAGACTGCTTGGATTGCTTACAAAATTATAAGCAATCCAAGCAAAGTGGCCAGTTCATCAGAGATAAAAAACTTTGTTCTGAAGTTGTCTCAAAACTTATGTATCAACAGACAGGGTACCATATCCCACTGAAGGGCACAGGCATTCTTTCAGAGAGATAATGAACTTTATCCAGTCCAGTCATGAAGTAGGAATGTTTCCCCACTATGCTTTCCTTCACTGTTAGCATGCGATATTGCTACTATGAATTCGGAGCGGCGGTGGTTGCAGATCGATTCACATTCCCATTAGAGATCGTGGTTTGATCTGGCGTATACTAACGACATGGCGTATACAAACATAAGCTTCATACATTTGTGACTTCATAATACATAGCAATACCACATTTCCAATATGTGTAGGTATGTCAAGTGAACTGGCAGTCTGGCACCTGCACAAAAGCCGAAAACCTCCAACCTACTGGACACCAACAAAAACTTAAAATAAAACGATTCTTACAAGGCCTTTTGGCTAGATTTTGGTTACCAAGCAATATCTGTATTTCTAGATTGAATAGGCAATAGTATATATCTTAAAATAGATGCAGCTTCATTACTTCATTTATGTGGTTATTGTAAAAGTTGTCCTTCTGTTAAAGTAGCCTTGGGTAACTCAAGAGCCAGATATGAGTGGACACACAACTCCCTCGCCGTCAAGTGTGTCCCATTCATATCCCAGAGATGTCGACTATATCTAGCTCCCTCACACATACTTTCAACTCAGTACGGTAGTCATCTCCTGCTACTTTATCTAGCTCACACACAATGCGCGAGAGCGAGATCAACATCGTCTGACATCGGTTATATTCGGCCGCATTTCTCGTCATAACCAACGAGCTATGAGAGAAAGTTCACCAAAAAAAAGGTGTGATCTGGATAAAGTAGGGTATAGATAGACTAGACTGACTCACCACTTGTGTCTCTTGTTTCCACACGCACTTAGTTGATTGGACGTCGTATGAGCTAGGACACAAGTGGTGAGCGAGATATGATAGAGATTTATCTCTATATCTGTGTGTCTCGGTGAGCAAAGAAAGAGTAAAGCTGCCCAAGTCTATGTTAAAGTGTACAACATATAATAAAACTACAGTAACCATGTTTATTCTACTTACAGTACAACAAAAAGGCGCAAGCATGCAGATAAAGTGGGCAAAGGTCTAAGGCATTTCTCGATGAAAGTATGTGAAAAAGTCCGAACTAAAGGCTTCACGTCATACAATGAGGTTGCAGATGAGCTGGTTGCAGAATTTGCTGCTGGCATCCATGGGTCTGCTGACAGCCAGGTACATGTGTTTTCTCTTAAGACTTTGAATAGGTTCTTCATAGTATTTTCTAATGACTCACAATGCTCATACACAATGAGCATTGCGGAAATTTTACGGCAAGTGCAATATTGTTAAAACACCAAGAATTGTGGTAATAAGTTTACCTAATAAATAATCGCTATTAGAGCCGTTAAGTTTATAACTAAACTGCAATTTTAATTTATTCTAATTTTTCAGCATTATGATCAAAAGAATATTCGACGTAGAGTTTATGATGCACTCAATGTTCTGATGGCTATGAACATAATATCAAAAGAAAAGAAAGAGATCAGATGGCTTGGATTACCTACTAACTCAATACAGGAATGTACTACATTAGAAAAGGAAAAGCAAACTAAGTTAGAGCGTATTCAGAAAAAGACTCAACAGTTGCAGGAACTAATTTTGCAGGTAACATGCATATTCCTTTGTTTTTTTATTTATCCTCCTAAGCCCTGGCGCACTATAAATAGGACATCACGAACAACTTTCTTAATTCACACCCAATGATTTAGTAGGAAGTCCGGAAAACTTAGGGCACGTGTCGACGAGCACGGTTTCTACCCGGCACGGCGCTGGCCCGGCCAGGCACGGCGCCGGCCCGGCCAGGCACGGCTCCGAACTAGAGTTGCGATTCTACCCGGGTATTTACCCGAAATGGGTAGATTCGCGGGAATATTCCCATTGAATCTACCCGACGGGTATTTATGAGGGTAAATACGTTTATTGGTGTTTTCGTTCGCTAAAATAGATTGCATTACCGTTAAATACATTTTTACTCACGAGCCTGAGGACTATATTCAATATCTTTCATTCTTTTTTGACGAAAGAACGAAATAAGTACCTATGTCAAGAAAATAAGTTTTTTGTGATGGACTTATTTCATGAATTATTGAGAGATTGTTAAAGATTCTTACTTAGTAATTATCCGCCCGAGAGTAAATAACCATAAATACCAGTTTCTACTGAGTATTTAACGAAAACTGACAGTAAATATTTTTAATTGGTTTTTTAGAGTAAAATCTTTTAGTTAGGGTCTTATTTGATCGGTATTGATGAGATCTTTGTTTAAACTTGGGGAGCGTGGTCTGATGATAGCGCTGGAAGGTGTGTATGGGATCTCCCCAGCGGATAGCAGTAGAGCATTTGAGTTTGTACTTATTCGGTTAGTATTTATGAGATCTTTGTTGAAACTTGGTGACAAATTCTTAGATGGCACAGCAAAGTACCCAAATTATAGTGCCATCATCAGACCCTTCAGACACTAGATCTTCACAACGGATAATAGGAAACTATTCAAGTTTCGCCATATTTAATCTGTATTATTGAGATCTTTAGCAGAACTTTCTGATAAGATCTGATTACGGCAAAGTAAGGTGATTAGTTAGTTAGATCTGGGAAAAAGAACGTGGTTACAGGATCTCCTCAACGAAGAACCTAGAATGATTCATATTCATTTATTTTATGATATTCATTTATTTGATTTCAATAAAATCAATTAACGCGTAGTGTTAATTAATTAATAGTGTAGAGGTTCTAAATTTCACCGGCATCAGTGAAATTTAGAACCTCTACACTATTGTCTGTATTACGCACAGGCGTCGACATCTGGCTGAAGTAATTTGCATCCATTGCAGGCCGAGTACCTACCTACTTTGCAGTTTGGTGAGTCACCCATTAGCTCAGTTGGAAAGAGCGCTGGCACGGATAGCCAGAAGTCACGGGTTCGAATCCCGGCATGGGTAGAATTTTTAGCCTCTAAATAGGTTTTTAAAATTGTCAAGAAATAGTATATTTCATTACAAGTGCGGAAAGGCTGTCATTGCAAAGAGTTCCGACAAATGTCTACCCGAGCCGAGGCGCAGCCGAAGGCGAGGGTTGACAGTCGGAACAAGAGTGAACGACTATTTTTAATACAGTTGCGAAAAAATGAAGCAATCTAATAAAATAAAATTATTTGGAAAATGGCGCTAACCGTAAAAGAATATAAGCAGAGTTTTTTTTTTCTTCACCCATTCTGGTAGGCAAAGGGAACTATGAAGTTCTGCTAAAGATCTCAATAATACTGTCGCGGTCCTATCCCGAACCATCTAGAATAGTCGCCGCATGCTGCGTTTTAGTAAACAATAAACGCTGCAAGCAATAATGACTCGTATGTCCACTAGCGTAAGGTGCAAAACTCTTTAAATGAGTAACTGTTCGAGCGACCTTGCCGCGTGTACCGAGTGTAGGTACGTAGTTACGGGAATGTTCTAGAACCCTGGCCGGCGCATATAAATAGCGGCCGCCGCGGCGCGCTGTCAGTTCCGTTTGGAATAGCGAAGAGTGAACTTCGAGCGAACATACCTGCGATACGAGCGATAACCTACGACCTCAGCGATACTATTGGACTTCGATTAGACCTGCGATTGGAATCTACGTGTGGACTTCGTGTCGTGAAGACCTGCAGACCAGACCCTGCGTGAATAAATCCTAAGAAGTTGTCATTGGTGTTTTACATCCAAATCCAGAACCCTAGCCCGTAACATTTGGTGTCAGAATTGGGGATTTGGAGATGCCACTGACTCCGAGAGAAGATACTTCTGGAGTGAGGACCAGGTCCAGAAGTGCTGCGGAGGCCACGCCCACTGCCCCTCAGGCCACGCCCACTGGCCATAGGGACACGCCCACTGGCCCCGCCCGCCAGGCCACGCCCACCGACCAAGCCACGCCCCCTGGTCCCGCCCACCAGGCCACGCGCGTAGTGGAGACACAGCATACCTGCCCAGCGGCTCCGCCTACTGGCCACGCCCACCAGGCCACGCCCACCGCCCCCGTGCACCAGGCTCCGCCCACCGGCCTTGACCACCAGGTTTCGCCGACCGACCAACAGGCTCCGCCTCGTAGCCACGCCCACCTGGCCACGCCCATCGAATACATTAAACCTCAGTCACGTACAATGGAGGTTTTGGATATGTCGTGCCTGATGGCAATGTTGAAGGGCATGCGAGAAGAACAGAGCAAGCAGATGCAGTGCCTGCAAGAAGAACAGAGAGGCCTGCGAGAAGAACAGAGCAAGCAGATGCAGTGCCTGCAAGAAGAACAGAGAGGCCTGCGAGAAGAACAAAGAGGCCTGCGAGAAGAACAGAAGGCAGATCAACAGGTGATCCTTTCTGCCGTTACAAAGTTCAGTGATACGGTCGCTAAGCTACATGAACATGTAGAGGTAGTGACCGAACGGGTTACCAAATTAGAGGAGGACCTACAAAGTCTGAAAAACGGCCTCACTGGTCTAGAGCAGGAAGTTCGGCGTATAAAAGCTGCTGGAGTTACGTCCAGCGGAGTTGTCAGCCAGGGGCCTAAAGTGAAGGTGCCTCCGTACGATGGTACTACATCTTGGGTCGCCTACCGACAGCAGTTCCAGACTGTCGCTGCTTCAAACGGGTGGACGGACGAACAGAGCCTGACAGCCCTCACCGTCGCGCTCAGAGGTTCGGCTTTATCTGTCCTGGAGGCACTGCCCACCTCAGGCAGCGAGTTCAAAGATCTGCTAGAGGCACTTGAGGCTAGATACGGGGAACGACACCTGAAACACGTTTTTCGTGCCCAGCTTCGCGACCGGACTCAGCGCCTGGGTGAAGGACTTCAACAATGGGCGTTGGAAATTGAGAAGCTGGTTCGAAAGGCGTACCCTTCTGCTGATAGTAAGATGGTGGACACGAACATTTTACAAGCCTTCGTCGACGGGATCAGGGATCTTGAAATTAGGGCTGCAGTAAAGCTTCGCCACCATTCTTCATTAAAAGAAGCTCTGGCACACGCCCTGGAAGTTGAAGCTGTGCGTCATGATATCCGGCAAGGGCATAAACTTCGAGAAGTTAAGGAGGAGGTGAAAGAGATCAAGACACCGCCCAAGAGGAACTCCGGGCCCATGTGTTACAAGTGTGGAGAAAGAGGGCATCTGCAGTTCACGTGTCCTAAGAAGGAAAGGCAATCGACCAAAACAGAAGACAGACTGGGTGCGCGCCTCAACAAAATGGAGCAGCGTTTTGAAGAGTTCGTAAAGAAGCATGACGCTCCGGCCTCCACTGTGAATCAGGGAAACGAAACTAGGATTCCGAGGCGAGTACTGGCTGGGGCGGAGAAAGCCCAGGTAACCAGAATCTCACAAGTATGCAATGGGAACAAATTGTCAAGAAGGCCGAGTACGGAAGACTGCAAACAAGAGACAAAGGAACTGCCATTGAGGTTGACAAGAATGAGTCCATCGAGATCTTGGGAAGACGAGGCGATGAAAGAAGCACAGGAAGATGACGAAGATGTACGGCTCATTGTCGCGTGGAAGAAACGAGGCGAGGACAAGCCAAGATGGTGCGAAGTCGCTCCTACTAGTGCTATCACCAAGGCATACTGGGCTCAATGGGACTGTTTTATTCTCCGGAACGGAATACTTTACCGCAAATGGGAGAAACCTAACGGCAGAGAGTTCCATCTTCAGATAGTTGTCCCAAGAGATAAGGTACAAGATGTCCTTCGTGAAGTACATGACGGCGTATCAGGTGGACATTTGGGCGTAAAAAGGACTTTAACAAAGATTCGAGAAAGGTTTTACTGGCTCCATTGTCGAGAAGATGTGCAAGATTGGTGCCGCAAGTGTGCTACTTGCGCCGCGGTGAAAGGCCCACCAACTAGAAGCCGGGGAAATCTGCAACTTTATAACGTTGGTGCGCCATGGGAACGCATTGCAGTTGATGTGGCTGGACCGTTCCCAGTAACGGAATCAGGAAGTATGTATTTCATGGTAGTTATGGATTACTTCACTAAATGGCCAGAGGTATTCGCCATACCCAATCAAGAAGCCACGACTGTTGCCTCCAAGTTGTTTGAGGAAGTAGTTTGCCGGTTTGGTGTGCCCTTGGAAATACACTTCGACCAAGGCAGGAACTTTGAGTCTCAAGTATTTCAAGAACTCTGCAAAATATTGGGAATGCATAAGACTAGGACCACCCCATATCATCCTCAATCTGACGGCATGGTAGAAAGATTTAACCAAACACTTGAGAGACATTTAGCAAAAGTCGTTGACAGGCACCAGAGAGACTGGGACAAATACATACCGCCATTTCTTCTGGCCTACAGAACGGCAGAACATGAAAGCACGAAGGTAACCCCGGCGCGTGTAAATTTTGGCCGAGAACTGAGAATACCAGTAGATCTGCTGACTGGAGGCCCTCCTGACGACTCACGTTCTCTACACGACTACATTTCCGAGTTACGTGAGAAAATGCGAGAGATTCATGCCATAGTACGGGAAAACGGATTGGAGTCGAGTGAAAAGATGAAGACTAGGTATGACCGCCGAGCAAATACAAGCAGCTTCGAAGAAGGAGCACTAGTCTGGCTTCACAATGTAACTCGACGAAAAGGAAAATCTCCGAAATTGCAGACAAGATGGGAGGGACCGTACAAAGTGGTAACTCGGTTAAATGACGTGACGTACCGAATTCAACGGCAGCCAAGAGGTGCACAAAAAGTGGTTCACATCGACCGCTTAGCTCCTTATCACGGCAGTAATGAAGATGCTCGGGACGAGCATCTCTAAGAGGGGAGCAGTGTCGCGGTCCTATCCCGAACCATCTAGAATAGTCGCCGCATGCTGCGTTTTAGTAAACAATAAACGCTGCAAGCAATAATGACTCGTATGTCCACTAGCGTAAGGTGCAAAACTCTTTAAATGAGTAACTGTTCGAGCGACCTTGCCGCGTGTACCGAGTGTAGGTACGTAGTTACGGGAATGTTCTAGAACCCTGGCCGGCGCATATAAATAGCGGCCGCCGCGGCGCGCTGTCAGTTCCGTTTGGAATAGCGAAGAGTGAACTTCGAGCGAACATACCTGCGATACGAGCGATAACCTACGACCTCAGCGATACTATTGGACTTCGATTAGACCTGCGATTGGAATCTACGTGTGGACTTCGTGTCGTGAAGACCTGCAGACCAGACCCTGCGTGAATAAATCCTAAGAAGTTGTCATTGGTGTTTTACATCCAAATCCAGAACCCTAGCCCGTAACAATACAGATTAAATATGGCGAAACTTGAATAGTTTCCTACTATCCGTTGTGAAGATCTAGTGTCTGAAGGGTCTTGATGATGGCACTATAATTTGGGTACTTTGCTGTGCCATCTAAGAATTTGTCACCAAGTTTCAACAAAGATCTCATAAATACTAACCGAATAAGTACAAACTCAAATGGTCTACTGCTATCCGCTGGGGAGATCCCATACACACCTTCCAGCGCTATCATCAGACCACGCTCCCCAAGTTTAAACAAAGATCTCATCAATACCGATCAAATAAGACCCTAACTAAAAGATTTTACTCTAAAAAACCAATTAAAAATATTTACTGTCAGTTTTCGTTAAATACTCAGTAGAAACTGGTATTTATGGTTATTTACTCTCGGGCGGATAATTACTAAGTAAGAATTTTTAACAATCTCTCAATAATTCATGAAATAAGTCCATCACAAAAAAGTTATTTTCTTGAGATATACTTATTTCGGTCTTTCGTCAAAAAAGAATGAAAGATATTGAATATAGTCCTGAGGCTCGTGAGTAAAAATGGATTTAACGGTAATGCAATCTATTTTAGCGAACGAAAACACCAATAAACGTATTTACCCACATAAATACCCATTTCGGGTATTTACCCGTTTTGGGTATTTACCTGGGAATATACCTTTCGGGTATATTCCCGCGACCCAACTCTACTCCGAACCGGACCGGCACTAGAACCGGTGCATGTGCACACTTGTATCGAGCTTTATACATAACTGGTACCGGCCCGACGCCGGGCCGGCGCCGGGCCGGGCAGAAACCGTCTCGTCGACACGCGCCCTTACTGTTCCAGGTCCAATATTTTACTCGTAATTTTTTGGACAGCAAAAGAGAAAAAAAAAAGAAAAGTTCTTTAAAATCTACGTAGTTTTAGAAGACTTGAAGTAGGTACGTGTTACCTCCAGGGCTTAGGAGGCTATAGTAAAACTTCGTATACTCGGTATCTTAATAACAACTGTTTTTGTTTTACAGCATATATCCTTCAAGAGCTTGATAGAACGAAATAAAGAAGCTGAAAATAAAGGAGTAAAGCCGTCACCTTCATCTGCCATCCATCTGCCATTTATTGTTGTGAATACAAGTGACAAGGCTTTGATAGATTGTAGTATATCTAATGACAAGTATGTATTGTATAATTATATTTTTCAATTCTTATGTATGTCTAGAAAGCTTATGCCTTGAAATAAGTAATCACATTTGGTTACTATAAAGCAAGATGTCTAATGAAAAGATTTTTTCATTTTCAGGACAGAGTACATGTTTAACTTCAACAAAAAATTCCAGATTCATGATGACATCGATATCTTAAAGAGAATGGGACTATTATTTGGTAAGAAAATGTTGAATCTTTATGTGTGGATTATTTTTAATTGTTTTATAATGATTTGTTCGAAACTCTGGACGCGAATCCTTGCCTGTTTTTTTTCACTATTAAACAGTACCTATATAATTTTAAAAACCTATTTAGATGCTAAAAATTCCACCCATGCCGGGATTCGAACCCGCAACCTCTGGCTATCCGTGCCAGCGCTCTTTCCAACTGAGGTAATGGGTGACTCACCGGCATCAGTGAAATTTCGAACCTCTTTTTACACTATTCTCTGTATTACGTACAGGTTAAATAGGTTTTTAAAATTGTCCTTAGCACGGGTTAGTGCATTAAAAATAATATAGTACCTATATACTTAATGTCAAACTTTGAGCGATTAATAGGGTCCTCCCAGACTAGATCTATTTTTGAATCACTCTTATGAAATTGTATCGTCGAATGCGACATAAGTCACACTCGCCTTCTATGTCGCATGATCTCGTTTTTCCGTATTTTTGAATCGTTCGCCTGAAGTGTTGCCAGTACAATTTGAAGTATTGTATTTTATCCGTTCCACGCAGAAATTACAAAAACCGGAAACTACCGTAACGGAAACGGAACGTAAAATATTTCGTTTTATTGGCTGTTTAGATGAAAAATCTTTGCCTTTAGTTGCAAAACAAACAAAACACTGTCATAGATTGTAAATAATAACACTTTGGTTTGTTTTTGTTCGAAAATGTCGAAACTCAATCAATTCGGCACAAAAGCACAAAATCCTCGATTTGAAATTAACACAAATTTTGACAATTAATCTATCGATCGACATACGAGACGAGTGGTAAGGACCATTCGTTGCAGTCGAGTGATTCAAAAATACTAAATTTCTTATGTCGAACGAAAATCAGTAGAAATCGAGCGCTCGACGCGAGACGAGTGATTCAAAAATAGAGTTCTAGGTCTTTGGTGCATAGTTTGCCAAATTCAAATGACTAAAGAAAGGGGATTCGCTCTACTCAATGCGCTTTAAAGCTTAATATTTCGCTAATGGATCCCTAAACATCGATTTGTCTAAACGCACAATATCTTTAAATGATCAATCCAACAATATAAAAATAATGCATTCCTAGTTTAGGTGCCGGTTAATGTTTTTGTGCCAATTTCGACGGACGAGCATGGCGAAACTGTGAGGGTTCCTTGTTGACTACGGAACCCTGAAACGTAGTTTTGGCGTGAATAACATGCAATAAAATATGCCTTACACATACGCTACTAGTTTTTAAATAGTATGTTTAATAATTCTTGCCTCATTCAGCCCGTACGTCTGGCGCACCCTGGGCAACAATTAGCGAGTCCCTAATGGCAATTTGCAAATCCTTTCACAACGATGGCGTGCCATGGACACGCTAGGAAGAACAAGCACAAATTTTGCTTAAAATTATAGACTCCGTTGCGGATGCAGGCGCGACGTCTTTGTTTTATTTCTACAGTGATGCGTTTTTCTTTGATAGTGACGCAAACAGCCTCAATGCGTACATCATTCTATAATCCTTTAGTTTCGTCTTCAATGGCGTGTATGGACATGCCCTGTGTTTATGGCAACACAAGTACATATATTACACTATTTTTATTTTTAATGCACTAACCCGTGCTAAGGAACAAATAAATAAATAGGTTTTTAAGTACATATATTGTTATGTTTCCTTATTCAGTGTTCTAAATTAGCTAAACTGATTCTGTCTGTGTGTTGATTTTTATGTGCGGACTTGGGACGTTACTTAGTCTATTGTAAAAACGGCAATGGCAACGGCAAAACGACATGCAAGTGTGGAACTTGATGTGACTAAAATATTTTAAGTATTGTAACCAAAAGTATAACCATTATTCAAAAATTGCCACGTACGAGTTAGACTCCCACAAAGAATTCCGATCTAAATGAAATTTTGATGACTTAATATTTTATTTATGGTAATGCAGAACCCTTAGCAACGTAGTCCGATTCATGGCCAGCTTTTTATGTAGCCTACTCAGAAATGTCATATCAAACTTTTATATTGTATTGGGTTCAATGGTGCATCTTTTTAGGTCTCGACAAAGGCGAATGCTCCGAAGAAGGCATTGAAAGGGCAAAGGGAATGGTGCCTAAATCACTGGAGTACTATGTGGAACGTAAGTATGCCTTCATCGTTATACATACTTTATGGTAAATGGACAATCTAATGAAACATGTCGAAACGCCAAAATTATTAAAGGAATTTGTGAATAGTGGGTACTGATGTAAGTACTATTCGATACCAACCCTTGTATATCCCAACTGCCGGGGCACGGAGCTCTTCCTTCATCGCAGGAAGGTTAGTTGTAAATTACATGAAGTTAAAAAAGAAAAGGCGTTTTAAAAGAAAACATCGAACTTATGTCCAGTCCGGTCTCTTGATGTCCTCGATCACTTGAGGGACTTTTTGTACGGGGTACCCCATCCTTCACCCGACCGCACCTGTTGCTTAACTCAACTGATAGATTCCAATCACTCGGTTCGACTAAGCAAAGAGCGCTTAAATACTATTCAATCATTAAAAATGTATGTGGGCTGTAAATACAGGATTATAATATAATTTAAGATGGCGCGGCAAGGCCAACTTAATCCATTATTCCAAAATTAGTGTTCCAAAAAACTTGAGACTAATCTCTCCCAAATAATTTAAACATTTATAAAAATAAATTCCTATCAAAAATTCTTTCACACAAATAAAATACCTTCCTTTGATATTTTTATTAGAAAAAAACAAGAGTGGTGTGCACTGAAAGAGGATCAGAATCAAAAGAGGAATGTTGCGTTGTTTTGGACTTTGCAAGGATGAACGACGAACAAGCCGGTACGAAAGTTCCCAGGTTGGACATATGTCGTTCAAATGCGTTATATACAGGGTGGTCGAACCATTTAAAGTAGAATTAAGGTCGTCGTGTTGTGGGGTGTCCGAATGAGGCTGAAAAATTAGGAGACGAGTAGCAGTAAATACAGGGAAACACAGTAGAGTACGACTGACGTAACTTGTTTTGAGTTTTCTTTGGTTGTGCGCTGCCCTTCTCGCCACATAGAGTTAAAGGAGATAGCAATAATTCGGTCTATTATCTTCTCGGTCCATAGTGCAGGTAAATAAGTTGTGCCGGCCGTTTACATCATAGGATCATAAGACCCGCGAGAACGGACAGCGAAAAATTAATGAAACCTCCAAAAATGTTTAAATCATTTTTAAAAAAAGTCGCCCCTTAGCTCAGTTGGGAGAGCGCTAGCACGGATAGCCAGAAGTCGCGGTTCGAGTCCCGGCATGGGTGGCGCTCTTTAGGGGAGGGCTATGTCCAGCAGTGGACTAGTAATTTACTAGTCCACTGCTGGACATAGCCCAGGCTTTAAGCCTGACGATGATATATTTTTTAATGCACTAACCCGTGCTGGACATAGCCCTCCCCTAAAGAGCGCCACGTTATGATAGCATAACGTGGCGCTCTTTAGGGGAGGGCTATGTCCAGCAGTGGACTAGTAAAGCCTGACGATGATATATTTTTTAATGCACTAACCCGTGCTAAGGACAATTTTAAACCAAGACAATTTAGAGGCTAAAAATTCCACCCATGGGGATTATGGGGGTAATGCCCATAATCCCCACGCTGGGCATGCGGGTTGGGGATCGCAGTTCGGTGGAATTGTACTGCAGGGGGCGCTGCTGCCCACCCCCCGGTTTGTATACCTTAGTCGCCTTTTACGACACCCGCGGGAAGAATCCGGTTGGTGCTATTCTCTAGGCCGACACCACACAATAATCAAGCTTAAATCATTATTTTATCAAATGGATAATTTACCACATCGCTGTCTATAATAGAAATCGTACGTAATGCCACACCTGGCAATAACGTGGCTTTATCCGCACGCTGCGCGTACGGAAAAAGCCGCTTTCTGGCCAAGTGTAGACATAAAAAGATGTACACAACACGGGAGGTAATAAAGAAAGCTCTCGATCGCATATTTACGTCCCTCGCTTGCAGCTCGGGCCGCAAACTTCTGCGATCTCGGCCTTTCTTTGTATTACCACCCTAGTTGTGTAATGTACTATTATAATACGTTTTTTTCATTAACAAAAATCGGCCATAATTATTATGGCCGATTTTTGTTAATGAAAAAAACGTATTATAAAACAAGTTACGTACGATTTCTATTCCATTGGTAAACGCTAGTTGGTGACCCAAAGCGGCCCAAGTATATGAAAATTAAAACATGTCTCAAATGTCCGTATTCTCAGTGCTGGGGGTAATTGGGAACTCGCGTCAGATTAAGATAGTGGCATTGCTTTAATACCACAAAACACAAAAAGAAACTCAAGATATTTTTACAAATAAAACCTTAAAATAAATGTTATTTCGCTTTTCGGGGTCCCAAAAATGTGAAAAATCAAGTTAATGTAAAAATAAAAAAACATGTTGAACTTCATTAAAGTTTTCTAAAAACGGTTGTTGACTCTAAAGAACTTTAATATTGTTACGTGCTCCATACATTTGTTTGAGTCCAATTTGTATGACGTGGTTTAGTTCCACGTGATTAGAATGAGTTCGACAGGTTACATTATGAAAATTATTAGTCGTAGAAAAAAAACCACGTTTATTTATCTTTTTACATGGCCTCTCTGATTATATTAAAACATTTTTTGTGCAAGTTCTCAATCCATTTTTGTACAATCATTAAAGACGTTAGAATTTGTGAGGAAGGGTGTTGCTAGAAGCAGAATACTTACAACCGGCGAAGGTACCTGCTAGCATTTAAATTTTCTGAGAAATCTGAGGAAGTGTATGCGGCTAGTAATATTTTAGTGGAAAGCAAATCGTTTTTAACGTTTAATAAATATATTTTTTTTCTATTTGCAGAGATGGGTAGAGGAGATGTTTCAAATATTGCTGAGTTGCTCGAAGAGGCTGACGCTGAGGCAGCCGAATACGAGGATGAGGAGCATCTGGAGACGGATGCCGAGACAGAGCAGGAGAACGAGGTCGAAGCGGAAGAAGCCGAGGAGCCTGATGCCGACGCTGATGCCAACGACTACAGTGACGACGATAGCAGTGATGTTTATGTTTAACATGCCTAATAACAGTGCACTGAGGCCGACCTGCACCACTTCTTAAGTGCGCTTAAACGGCCATTGTTACTTAAGCACCTTGAAGAAAGTGGTGTGAGTCTGCCTAAATATAAGATTTTAAGTTTATACATAGTTACTAAGGTATCACACAACACTGATCAGCTTTTGTAATTTTATGTAGGTATGTTGGTATCCTACTTTTCCACACCAGAAAATGTGAGATTTTTAAGCATACAGATATTTGGCAAATACTTCTGCTTTTTACTGTCATGACATTATAAGTGTTATTCAGAGATTTTTATACTGTGATGGGCAAATTCAAAAAACTTACTTTAAATCCAGCTAATTCCATTGTACTCCCATTAAATACACAAAATGCAATAGGTATTTAATAAATAAATCTGGCTAAAATAAATCTTTGTTTGAGAATACATACCTACATGACAATCTTGGTGGACGTGTTAAGGCGTTTCGGGGCGCTAACTAGCGCCGATGAAAAAACATAACACGTTTTTATCTAAAAGTGAACATGAGAAATCTTAAAAACTGTGATAACTATTTTTAAAACTTACAGTCTAGAACATAGATATCAATAGATTAGAAATTTAGTCGATTTCCGCTAAAAACTGTTGGTTTTGGTAGAAAATTATTAATGTCCTTTGTTGTTGTTGATTCTAGGTTCTAGACTAAGTTCTAAAAATAGTTTTCACAGTGGTTAAGATTTGTCATGTTCACTTTTAAATAATAACGTATTATATTATTATCACAAGTTACGATTTGTTTTCTTTTGGTGGCTGAAGCACCCAAAACAACACGGGTATAATCATATATCAGTAGATGACATTGGTAGTTGACAGTAAATTTTACTTTACATTATGTGAGCTATACTCAACTTCCATACTTGTGTGCCAGTTGTCCCAACAACTGTAGAATGTAGAGAAGGTGTTTCCAACTAGAATTCCAGCTTTTTGTTTTACAAATGCTGTTCTTTTTATTTAACTAATCTATAATATAAAAATGAATCGCTGAATGTGTAAGCGAGTCTCGCTTACACATTCAGCGATTCATTTCTCTCGAGAATCTCGAGAGCAGCTGAACCGATTCCGAATAAAAAAATATAAAGAATCGACTGTTAGGCGGTACGAAGTTCGCTGGGTCAGCTAGTATAATATAAAGCACTGATTTAAGTATTTGTCAAAACAAGGCCATTGCATTCTTTTATGCTAATGTAGCTTAAGGCGCTACGTGGGTGCTAAATAGCGCCACCAATGAAAAGAATCATTATCTTCTTTTACAACGCGTCTTTGGAAAAAGTTAATATCATAAATGTTAAATATAGTAGCTCTTTTAGAACCTAGGTGCTAGGTATCTGGGAATTTAAAGCACTTTTGTCAAAAAGTACTTTAGCGGAAATTTATTAAGTCCTAGGCTGTTGATCCTATAGGTACCTAAGCAAAATTCGATAAAGAATAGAGGTAAACAAACCAATATAGGGTTATCACAACTCAAGTTTTACGAATCTTCTATTGTTTATGATTTTAGCCTTTTACATGCTAACTATTTATTAACAATTCCTATTGCAGCATATTTCACTCAAATAACATGCATATAACCTCGTTATTTCGAAAAACTATAAAAAATTCGACATTAATTTTACGCGACAGCCCTACAGAAAAAGAAACATGGATGAAATTCAGGTGTGAAAAACATTTTGGGGAATTTAGCTTATGCCAACAAGTGAAGTTTAGTCGTTTGTCAATACGTGTATATGGCATATGTGTGTGACAAAATGGCCCAAGACAAAATTGCCCCCATATCATTATGAATTAAATCCGATAGAAATCATATGGGGGCAAGTAAAAGGCCATGTTGCTGCAAAAATAAAACTTTTTAAATGGCCGAACTAAATAAAGGTCCTGTTAGATGAGGCAATAAGTAAAATTACTCCAGCAGCATGGCAACGTTGTGTTGAACACGTAATTAAAGAAGAGAAGAAAACGCCGAATTTGATGGTGTAATGGATAATGTCATTGATGAATTTATAATGAGGGATTTTCCTAGAGCAAATTAAAAACAAAAAATAGTTCTTGAAACTCCGACAGATGGCTCTGATAAAACTTGACTTGATTTTTTTTTCACAATATATCTAATCTGTGAACATCTGTCATTCCGTCTCATATAGTAATATACTCTGTGTTCCGTCTAGACCACAGAACAATTTAACCAACTCTAGTAATTTCTTTTACAAAACAAACCGGTTGTTTTTATGGTAATTTGTTTTTTTTTCTTTTGTATCAAAGAAGTCAATCAACAAATCATCAATTTATGACAAGTTATTAAAATGCACTGTTAAAAACTTAAAATTAAGTAGGTAGGTATAATGACGTCTGTTTTGTAATAAAATCTTCAACAGTGCTAACAAAACTTCAACTTCGACGACGACAGTGATATACAAACACAGACTAATAAAGGTCTCTCAGCGGTATTAAAAAAAAACTACGTACGTAGACAGCATCGCCATCTAGTAGCGAGATTGGAACTATTTCTTAGGAGCTGTCAGAAAATCGCTCATTCAAGTCTCCGGAGACACAAATTCATCCTCCTCTTTGGCCAGTGACAGTGATGATTAGTGTGAACATGAATAAAAATATATACAAAGAACTTTCTTTTATTGCGGTAGGTCCCAATCTCCTCATTTTATGTAGTAGCATCTATAAGTACTTATTAATATTATAAAGTTGAAGAGTTTGTATGTTTTTTGCTTAAACGCGCTTAATTCTATCAGAAAAATCAGTCGGCAGACTCGCGTCGATGTTTGTTACATCGGTGTGTCATATTCCATATTTCAGTGTTGTCATATTCAAATCGGTTAAGTCTTTCACTATAAAATCATAAACATATTTAATAAACATAAATAATACATTAGTAGGAGGAAGGAACGATTATTATTAGTATGAAAATGATTTCTAGAAAAGGTTGTAAACATCTGCCTTTTAGGTGTAAACAAGTCGTTGCCTAGCAACGGTTTGTTTATCGCTATTCGTTATCGAATTTGGCTCAGGTATAGTTTCTATTTATAGTAGAGCCCATTACACAATGAAAAAAATAAGGTATAAGGAATAGCGGAATCCAGCGATGGCAGC
Source organism: Yponomeuta sedellus (assembly GCA_934045075.1). Classification (NCBI taxonomy): domain Eukaryota; kingdom Metazoa; phylum Arthropoda; class Insecta; order Lepidoptera; family Yponomeutidae; genus Yponomeuta; species Yponomeuta sedellus. The sequence goes on along the minus strand of OW203725.1, from coordinate 13,867,951 downwards.
ACCGTTAATCAATTCATAATTCAAAAATAAGGAATAAGAAATAAGAATAAAATTTCCGTCACGGTGGGAATTTGTTCTTATTTCTTATAGCCAGCCAATCGCAGGGAATTCACTCACTTCACAGGGGCACTCGTGCTTCGCGCACACACCAGCTGCAGGTATTCAACCGCTGTAATTGGTTGAATATTGTAGCCTATCGCCTATTGTGTTTTGATTTCTGTGCTATTCCCAAGGGGTAGCAGTAACTTAGCAGAAACCTTTGACAGTAATGCTGTCCTGCTTTCGCTAACCAACCTTCCATAAGAAAAAAAGAGATGGCACTACGTTTATCAATGCACCGATTTCAAGGTGCGTACATGCCCTACTGTCAAACGCTACCGACTAGGGATGGGCCTAACTCTCCATCGATGTCGATAAAAACGTTGAAAAATGAAGACTCTTGAATTAATTGTAATGTATCTTTGTAATTATGTTTTGTTTGTTTTTTTCCTGGTGTACAATAAATAATGTTCTTATCTTAAACAATGTAATAAATTAAAATAAATTGTATTGTATACAAGTTTTCAATCATGTTTTATCAAAAAAAGTAACAATAATTTAAAAAGCGACACTTTTTCACACAAAATTGCTTATTTATAATTATATTCGTCAACTTCAACATAATACTCTGTCTCGAATTTCTTGCTGAAGGCCTATGCTTCAAAAAAAAATCCGTGACGACGTATTAGATTGACGTTACGTTTCTTCCTCACATTTAGTTAACATACAGATCGAGCTAGGACCTTGTATTATATATAAGTTAATTGAAAAAGTTATCAAAACTTAATACTCATGTTTATCTTGCAATAAAATTCGAAAAGGAAAATACTATTGCTAATATTGATTAGGTAAATCCATCTTCAGCCGCAATCTGTCGCTAAAAGTTGCCAGCAAACCTTATTTAATAATCACAATATTATATTGCAAGTAATAATTCAGTAATTCGATGCACGCAGTAATTTAATGTGTCATGTGAGGAATGCTGATATTTAAATAAGTTTCGTTGACAGATTTTAGACAATAGATAGGGCTGGTCATCAACGAAGGAATTTTCGAACGGATGACTATACTACGTCAGTCTTCAGTAAATTTGATCAAGAAAGAAGAATATGACCGTGGCATTGGCAGATAACAGACATTTTTGCTCAGTTTCCATGTTCAGTACTGACCTGAAAACAAAAAGAAACTTAATAAAGGCATACCTACAAAAGAGAGCTACTTAAATAATAAAATATTCCATTATTGACTGATCCTGATAAGTAATTACATACTGAAGTAAGGTACAATTTGCATCTATGTGTCAGATATTTTTTGCAATAAGGTGATCACCACACAATTTATTAATTGTGAAACTAACAGCTTTGATGTTCATTCATTTAACATTTTATTTTTACCTTTCAACCTTTCTTAATCCATCTATCTATGATTTACACTGTTGGAGAGATGGTTTTTTTGTGGGAAAGTTTATGGTAGTTTGTATTATTGTTGGGTACGATTTAAATTCAGGACAAACATAAAACAGCTGATGGGGTTTAGAAAACCAATTTTTTACTCGTAGAAGTCTTAATATAAGCAACATCGTGATGTGGGAATTTAGGGCCTGTTTTTTTATATTATCAATTCTCACATCACACTGTTTATTTAATATGATTTAGAAATACTGAAATAAAGATAAATTATTAAATGGATAAAGGCACCACTCGGACGCTGTGGTGCCTGGTACACTGTCTGGATGTAGAAGACTACTAAGGAAGTATGGTGAAAAAAATATTTTGTAAACTTTCATAGTTATTCTCGTTATGCTTGAAATCAAAATAAACTCCTGGGAGCATCCTATTTTGTAAAAACATGTCATAAGTGTATATGAAAAGGTAGCGATAAATATTATGTAACAAATGTTTAACTTTCTTACCATTACTTCAATTTTTACTGGAGTAAGGTGGGCACCACAACTTCCTTCAGGCGTGTTCACAATAAGTTTCTTCGTTTAAATCACTCGGGTCTAAAGTGCCTTGTGCGCAGTTTACAGTCGTTTCTGTCCTGCTCTTTATTTCTGCGTTTTAGCATGCTATTGCGTCCATATATCAATTTGGAAAAACTTGAACAAGAATAAACAATGGATTAAGTACTAAGAAGGAGTAATGAACAAGTATCGACTATACTACTACTATGGCGAATTTTCATCGACCATGCTTTTGTCATCACTAGTACAACCTACAAATGGATTGGTTTATTTTCCTAATTTTAGGGCGTAGAAGGGTTCTAGAAGCTACAATTACGGTAATTTTGGTTACCGAGTCGTTAGGAAGTTTATTTTCAAAGTGATATTTCATTCCTCGGTCCTTTTACGCGAGAAAATATAGGTTTTAGGTACTCACCTTTGGAAGTTCATATTATAAACTGCGTTTTCTTTTTTTCTTATATGACCTGCCGCAACCACGCACTTTTCACCTCATTGTGCATTTATCGTACAATATCCCAGGGTAAGTTGTTTGCACCAAAATGTTTTAGTTATTTAAATTTTCTAAAAGAATCCGACGACGTCTTCACAGATTTTACACTTGCGATAACCCGACTAAATTTGAAAACATTCAGAGTGTTGCCACTATTGTAAGTTACAATACCATCTTAATTTGGACTCTTACTCAGGGCATCAAGGTATCGTTTTGACAATTAGGCATGTACGCTGTCACGTGACCATCGTTTCTTCTATTGATTTAATTGTTCTGTGGCTATTCCTTATTCCTTAACTCTTATACCTTATTTTTTTCATTGTGTAATGGGCTTAGTTGTCATAGTTCTTAGGATATTTATCACAGAACATTTAATAAAAAAGAGTAGAAGTAGTGACATGACCACAGAACAGAAAAAAAGAGTAGAAGTAGCGACATGACACATTAGTACGAAAACCAGTGTAACCAAACTGATACTTATAAACCAAACGCACACTATGAATGCCAAGCTGCCATTGGTAAATAAAGGCAATGCCGAAAAGGTGTACATCATAAAAGTTTCAATTAAAATATGCACCTTTTTATAATGTTAACAATGATCAAAGTCAAATGACAATGATGAAATTAAGGTTGACATTTTGTAGTAACGCTACTCTACACTAGATAGAACTATCACCGCGTCGGACCGAAAAGAACTTTTACCTAGTAAGACATAAAGTTCAAAATTGAAAAACGAGTACATTCTCAGTTTGGGATGAGACAATGCGAGTTCTAGATTGTCGATAGGGAGAACCTATCGACAAATTATACTCGTACAAACAGTTTAACACATTAACGGCCGAATACGAATACTGGTACTTAGAAGTATTTTTAGCTATTCCTTTTTTGCCTGCGGGTTGACTGGTAGAAAATGCATCTTTTTTTCATTATCTTTTGTGCAATAAAGAATTAACACTAATAGGGTAGATAGATGTACAAACCAAATAATGTGGTAGATTTCATATTTTAAAATGTTATCTCTTATTTAAAACTAGCTTTAACCCGCTGCTTCGCGGGCGTTAGAAATTATAACACGGGAAATATCATGTATTTTACGACTCAATTCAGATCTTTGTCTATCTGTACGCCATGTTTCATACGTTATACTAATTTTATTGTTGATGGTACTAATATATTTCATTTATACGCAAGAGTCTAACTTGGAGGTGAAGCACATTTTTTTCTGGTATTGCTGCATCACACAAGTGCCACCTTCCGCCTTTTTTAGTTATTATGAACTGTTCATGAAAATGTTCTAAATATATTGTGGTCATCGTCGTTTTGAACCAATTTTGCGTTCCTATCGCTGCCATCCATTTTAATTTCGTATCCGGTTCCTTAGGAAAACTAAACCAAAACTCACTTCCAAATTGTTTTGATTCCGAGAGGGTTGTTGTACCATTGCCTCGGTTTTCTGTTTTCAAAGGGGTAAGTTTAAAATTACTTTGAGTTTCTTAGATATTTCAGTCACTGATAAACTGTTGAAGAAAAACTATATCGCGATCTAGCTGAGCTCATGTCTTGTATGTGCTCCTGTCATGTCTTGTTTGAAAAGTAGTAATTTATGCGCTCCAATGACAGTTTTCACATGCACAATGACCAGCCGGAGCTCATACAGTACTACTTTACCCGGCCCGGCGACCGGACGGCGACCGGGTGCATGTGAAAAGGCACTTAGGAAGTAGGTATAAAATAACAACAATTATTTTACCTACTTAGACGAATTGGAATTTACAATACCTAAGTACCGTTAAGTATGTATAACTACTAAGTCATAGACAACTAATTATCGATAGATTTTTATCATGTGTGCCCCATCCGTAATCGAGTAGAATTCAAATTTCGACAGAAATTTCTAGAGAATGTACACTTTCTTCAATGAAAATTTAACTTTACTAACCAGTAAATAAAGGTGGTTTCACTTTCTCATTTTCGCATTGGTTTCCGTGTTCATGTCATTACAAATTTAATTAAAAATACAATGAAATACGTCTTAAAGATGAAATGTTACGGCATGATCGGTATATTTTGGTCCACAACTTTTATTTTTGCTCTCTAACACAGCATAACAAGGCATTTTAATAAAGTTTTCACCATTTTTTCTTTACTAGAAGCGCACGGCAACTGAAGTCATAAAAACTGTCACCGACTACGCATAGGCAATACATTGCTAATGTGAGGCACGCGGGCACCGCCCACTTAAGACTTCTACTCTTTTTTTATGTTCTGTGATATTTATATTAATATGTGATTTTTATTTCATTGGTGGATCTACACCGCGCCTTAATGAGAAAAGTGTAGATAAGAAAATTTATGATTTCACAGTTTATTATATATCCTCAACTATCTACTGCTTAGTGCTACTAGAAAAATGTGCCATCTCCACAACAAACCTGACATTGGTAGAATCCTAGAGGTGCCAATTGAATTGTTTCTTGCTTTGCATACATTTACAATGTCTGATTTATTGTGGTTCTTGTCTCGCAAATGAAGTTTTATTACATGGACTACACCAGGTCAATCTTTGTGTAAAGTAGATATGTCCCGGTTTTTGTGGAATGGTAGGTACCTACTCCTGATCTCTTTAAATCAATTCTTAGGGTTGGTTGCTGAATTGAGAATTTTACTTTTGTCACACTCTGCTGAGAAATTCAAGGAACTACAGATGAGTATTTACTTAGCTAAATGCTCAATTCAGAAACTGCCCTAAGTGCCTAAATGTATAAATCTTTTTGGTGATTGGCGAGACACTGGAGAGTCATGGGTTTAAAATAAAATCATTCTCGGTAGTAGCATTGGCTTGTTCCATTACTGTGAATTTATTTTCGCAGTAGTTCCATTCAGGTGTCTTGCAATTTGCAACTATAATTTGTATTAGGTAAGTAGGTATCTTAAATGATTAATGGTACTACTGCGAAATCACAGTTTTAGTATTCGTAGTAGTTCCATCATTTGGGCTTAAATGCATGAATGGAACTACTGCAAAAAAAATTCGCAGTATTGCCATCATGGAGCAAGCCAATGGTACTACTGTGAATGATCCTTAAATTAATGATATTTTTCTTGACATCTAGGTATTATGTCTTTTTAGTCAGCGTCAGAATGACCCGTCACTACTCGTATTATTGTCGGAAATTGTGATGAATATTTAGTGCCTTATTGCTTCTATTTGCTTCCCCTCAGTAGATAATTGCTTCTATCATATTTTAGAAGTGAAAGAACATTTAAGGGTGACCGTATATCCTGACGTCAGGTTGACCGGTCACCTAGGCATATCACCAAACTTTAGTGGAATCACTGAATAACTCCTAGGGCAGCAATTAGTGCCCATTTGCTTCCTTCATATTTTAAAAACTCCGCACCCGTTACTATTATTGATATCAATAGATACCTATAGTTAAGATCCAGCGCCTGAAAGAATTAAAAGAACGACGCTTAGACTCAAAATTGCTTTGGCAATATACTCAGGCGCTATTAAGGGTTGGTAGACATTATCTAAACTATAACGACGTCAGGATGTACGGTCATCCTTAAATGTTGTTTCTCTTCTAAAATATGATGGAAGAAATTCTCTACTTAGGGGAAGCAAATAGAAGCAATAGGGCACTAAATATTCATCACAATTTCCGACAATAATACGAGTAGTGACAGGTCATTCTGACGCTGACCCTTTTTAACCCTAACTTATTTCTCTTTGAGCCTCTTCATTGTTCTCTTCACCAAATTTTCTAACTGAATTTTACATAATTTTAATTTTTATGTCTGGTACATTATAGGATTGTTTTGTGAAGAGGAATAAACAAAGCAAATAAAATAAATTTGATAATGAATGACACTTTATTTTATTAAGTTAAACAAAAATATTAAGTTAAGGATGTATTGTGGGCCCATTAGTTTTAGATTCATACAGGAACAAACTAAAGTAGGTATTGTGACGGCCATTGTACAAGTTTTCATATCATGCTCACTTCAAGTCATCATCATCAAATAAGTCTTCAAAATCTGCAATGAGTAATTAATTTTTATAAAAATTCTAGACACAAAAAATCATAATCATCATGTAAACAATTTTTAATAGTTACATACCATTAAAAAAATCGGCATGAACAGCTTTTTCATTAGCTGCCAAGTCCATGAGAATATTAGATGGTCCTCCAGCCTGAAACATGCCACAAAGAAATCATTGCAAGTATGATCACCTAGTCATTGCATTCACCTACCCAAGTAAAAGCTTTGTTGACCGTAGTTTCCCATTTGCAGTAAATTTTATATTGTGGTTTAAAAAAAATTATTTAATAATAGGTCACAAAATATACCTAAACAGCAATAGTGTACATAGCAGGGCAAATATTTCTTGTCCATTTCTTTAAGTCATAAGTGCCTGTACTTATCACTGTTAAATTAAAGAAATTGTGACCCATAATAGAGGAGAATATATATTTTTAACCATGATTTATAAAATTTACAAATGGGAAACTACGGTCAACAAAGATTTTACTTGGGTGGGCGAGTGCAACGAATGAACGTAAATGTAAGTTGATTTGCTGTCGACTATACAGGTGACATCCGAAGACTACTTTTCTTGCCGTATATAATAATTGCATAGGATCCACAACCCTCCATCCTCAATCCAATTGAGGATGCTCAAATAAAAACCTGCATTTGCATATTCCTATTTTTCTAACCTCTTCCATATCCATATAAGTTCCTACTCCTTCTGGAAACATTTCATCAGCTGCAACTATTGGTTTCATGTTCAATTCAGTCGTTTTGTTCGGCGGTATGCACCATAAACTATATCACAAAATTCACAAAAACAAAATAACAAATCGCACAGATTTTTCACAGATTTTTTTTTCGCGTTATGGCACTGCACGGGTTGTGCCTACGCCGCCAGTGTCGAGTAGGTATTAGGATAAAGGTAGGGAAACGGAACGTAATATACAAATGGAACGGAATTTGGAAAAGTTATTAGAATCAGCTGTTAATAACATTGGGAAATAAGTAAAAATAAATGTGCACATGTACCTACAACATACCTACTCCGAAAAAACAATTTACGGGCATTTACATATTATACAAAGGAAACTAAATTTTAATATCGTTCTTGCTTAAAAACTTCGCTACTTATACATTTATAAATATATAAGGTACATTATAACTACATAAGAGGCAGGACGCAGAGGAAGGGAAAGGGACACCAAGGGAAATCAGGGAAGCAAAAAAAAAAAAGGAATAATCACAATCAGGGCAGGAAAATAATAGGTGATTAATATCTCCCACATCAGCTCCACAGGCACAGGCAGGACTCTGCACAATACCAAGTCTAGCAAGGTGGGCCGGAGTTGAAGTGTGCCCTAGACGCATTCGGATCAGACTTGATATGATTTTCTTACTAAACTTGGCATCGGCACTACAAAACCAGGGCTTTGGTGAAATATTGCGATAATGAACGCCTTTTGACTGGTCCTCTGCCCAGGTTCTATCCCAGGAAATCTGGAGATAAGCCCTAGGAAGAGTAGAAAGGTCGTTGTAATGGTTTTCATAAGGGAATATGTCTTCACACTTCACCGCAGAATTCGCAAGTTCATCAGCCTTTTCGTTACCAATTATACCACAATGGGAAGGGACCCATCCAAATTGTACAGTAAGATCTCTCTCCGAGCATATACGTATTATTGGATGAATGGTAGAGAAAAAAGGAAATTTATTAATGCCTGGAGCTCAATAATCTGTCAACACTAAAGTATTCCTAAGACCCATTAATAAAATATATTCTACAGCTTCTATGAGACCAAAATATTCTCCAGAATATATTGAAGATTCAGGAGGAAGTTGAATTTTTTGGACTATTGTATATTGTGCATGAAAAACACCTACACCTACGCAACTGCCTTGGTGTTTTGAGGCATCCGTAAAAATGGTGTGCCTCCCCTGGAATTGGTTGTCTAATAGGTTATTAAACTCGATATTTTGACAGATATTATGTTTAGAAATTCTTAAAGCCGCGTTTTCACGGTCTTAGTGGACTCGAACTGAGTGCGCCATCCGAGTAAACTAATGCTTCTGATTGGCTATTTTGTTGTTGTCACGAAAAACCGTCCAATCAGAAGCATTAGTTTACCCGGATGGGGCCTCAGAATAAGAGTTCTTATTCTGAGGATGGGGCACTCGGTCCGAGCGTACTAAGACCGTGAACGTTAGACCTGGCCTAAGACTAACGTTTGGGATTTGAACTAAAGAGTTGCAAGGACAATGAAAAATAGGAAGCAAATTAGAGTTATGGCATGGAGCCTCAATACAGTTAAATTTCTGGAAGCTACAAGACACGGAGTAGCCCTGTGAGACGAATACTTGGACTTTGTAATAAGGTCTGAAAGATGTAATCTGCACTATTTCTTGCACCACCTGAGGTTGACTGGTAGAAAATGCTTATAGCATTAAGTCCGCCACATTGCCATTGTATTTTTTTTTACTTATGTGCAATAAACGTATTAATTAATTAATCTGCCAAGCAAAGGATAATGAGTAAGCTGCAAGCAACGACTCAAAAAATCTATCAGACAGGTATTGACGCCTTAACCGGAGAGGTGGCTCTCCACACTCTACTTGCATGCAATTAATAGGACTAGATTTCATTGCTCCTAAGATGATTCTTAAAGCCTTGGACTGCACAGCATCCAATTTGGGAGTCCGGTAAGTTGACTGTCTAAAATAATTCCTAAAAATTTTACTTGAGTTTTTACTGGAATGGAAGAGGAATTATATTCAACACAAATGTGTGGGCGCTTTCTCATTCTTGAAAATAACACCACAGCACTTTTACTGACAGACAGGTCCAGTACATTAGTGGATAGACATTGATGAAGCATTGACAGAGAAGTAGTAAAAGATGAGCACATAGAGTCTATTGAGTTACCCGTTGTATAAAGAAGAAGATCATCTGCATATTGCAAGACTTCTATAGAGCTACAAAGGGCAGAATCTAAATCATAAGTATAAATATTATATAATAAGGGAGAGAGCACTGACCTTGAGGGAGACCTCTCCAAATTAATCTAGATATTTTTTTGTCATCTATATACCTACACATTAATTGACCTTTCTGAAAGTATATTTACAATAAAATTTACAAGCAAATTGGGAACTTTTAATAATAGAAGTTTTTGTTTCAGGACAGAAACAAGTACACTATCATAGGCAGCTTGACAATCGCTGCAAGAACTGAATTATTATTTGAAAAAGCTATATGAATGTCAGTGGTGAAAACACCTAAGCTGTCAATAGTACCTCTGCCTTTTCTAAACCCCGTACTGGGAAGGAGATAAAAGGTTTCTGCTCTCAATGAACCATTCAAGACGAAATTTAACAACATATTCAGCTATTTTAACTAAAACAGAAGATAGTGCAATGCGTCTATAAGAGGAAGGGTCAGCAGACAGCTTACTGGATTTTAAAATTGGAATGATGATTTGGGATTTCCAGGAGTGAGAAATAACACCAGAAACTACAATAGAGTTAATTAATTCTAAGTAAGTTAAAAGAGTATGTTCACTTAGATGAACTATGAAAGAATAAGGAATAGGTACAATCTTTTCCTGGGGCAGAATCCTTAACATGGGAGAGGATGCCTTTTAATTCCTCTAATGTAAAAGGAGAGTTTAAAACAGACTGATTATGTTCATTATGGCAAATGGGAGAAATGGAGGTTTGTTCTGGGAGAGAGGGAGGAGCTAGGTGATCCATAATAATATACTGATCCGCTAAGGAGAGGCATTTTAGGAGTGCATTTTTGCTAAGGAAAGAGGCATTTTAGGAGTGCATGTCTTACATTTTTCCAAACGGCAGAAGGTGGTGTATTTGGGGAAATGGAACTGCAAAATTTTTGCCAACCATCATAGGTATATTTTTTGTTATAAAAGTTTTTTAGTTGACCGGGAAACTTCTAAATAATGGTCAAAATTCCCTGGAGTCATTTGATCACAATACAACCTTTCAGCTTCTTTTCTTGTTTTAACAGCCTCAGAGCACTCTACATCCCACCAAGGCGGTGAAGGGATTTTAGACAAACAACTTTTTAAAGGGAAAGTCTCATCAGCAGCCTCCATCAAAACCTTAGCGAACATCTCGGCGTCAGTGACACATAGAGATTCAGAATCTTTGATTTTTGACTCAACACATTCCCGAAAGGATACCAATCTGCATTACTTAATCTATGCTTAATATGGGGTTTATATGTTGAATTATGAGGATTACTACTAGGGAAGGAAACAACTAAAGGAAAATGATCACTGCCATATGATGTAGATAGAGGGTACCATTCTAAAACTAATGCAAGATCAGGAGTACATATAGATAAATCAGGGGCACTAATTCCCTCATTGGGCTTAGTATGAGTTGGTAAAGAAGTATTTAAAATGCACAAATTATGTGATTGAATAATATGTAATAGTTTTTCTCCATAACATGAACTTACAGAGCTACCCCATGCCTGATGTTGGCAATTAAAATCCCCTAAAACCAGAAAGGGCTTAGGGAGAATAGAAATAATGTTACCTAATTTCCAATAAAATATTTACAAATGGACAACCAAAATATACAAATGTTATTTACAACAGCAGCAACAACCGAAATGTCATTGTTGTGTGAAGGGAGCGGAACAGATGAAAGTGGGAGAGACTTATGGATGAGTATAGCCACTCCACCATACCCATCATCTCGGTTTTCTCTAAGACATGAGAAACCAGACATTTTAAAGGAAATACCTGGCTTTAACCACGTCTGAGAGAGAAACTATGGAAGGACTATATTTATTACAAAGATTAATTAAATCTGAATTTTTACTGGTTTTGCTGCGGCAATTCCATTGCAGGATTTTGCCTAAACTGGCTATTGTTGGAAAAAAAAATTAACAAGCTGAATAATAGAGGCGGCGTTAGACGGTACAGAATTATTACTATTGGAAAAAGAAGATGATATTGCTCGTATTAAAGCTGAGATTAACGCAAAGATACTTTGGTTATTCTGCTTAGAATCTTTAATTTTTCCTTGAAGGGCACAACCATTTGAGAAAGATGGGGGGGTCATATTCCGCATTAAGGGATCAATGAGTAGCTCAATCATAACCCTTAATTTTGGAATGGAGGGGGTACGAAAAACCGTTGTTTTGTGTGTTTTTGGCGATTGATGAGAAGGAAGCGAGCATGCAACAGGGTGGGTTGAAAATCTGGCTGTGGGAGCAGAAATTAGGGCATCACTATAAGACCTGCTGACGGGAGGATGCATTTTAATTGCTTCGGAGTATGATACACAGTTCTGGGCCACATAAAGTTTTACTCTAGACTGCCTATCATATTCAGGGCAGCACTTGTTGTTTGCATAATGATTACCATTGCAAGAAATGCACGAGGCATTACCAACCTCTACATCGCATGAGTCACCAGAGTGAGCTTTGCTACATTTGTAACACCTAGTTGTGGAGTTACATTAAGGCTGACATTCAGAGACGAAAACTGAAGCTAAGACTGGTCTCAGAAATGTCAAAATGTACGTGATTTGGACATTTGTAAGACCAGTCTTTGCTTAGTTTTCGTCTCTGAATGTCAGCCTTAGTTTTGGTATGTTCAAAGCGACAACAGTTATAACATTGGATTGTTGGGTATGTGTATAGTTCAACAGGGAGAGAATTGTAACAAAGAAAAACTCGTTTAGGTAAAACTTGTCCATCAAATGTTAGAACTACTGTCTGAGAGGGCTTCCATGTAGGAATTGGGCCATGCGCTTTATAGTTGAATCTTCTAACTTTGATGACCTTACCACAGCCAATAGGTACTGATATATTTTCTTGGACTTCTTCAGCTTCAGGAACTCCCCAAACAATGCCCATCCTAGTCACACTAAAGGTTGGTATAAAAGCTTTGAAGTTATTTTTCTCCAAATCTGGGTCTGCTACAAATGCATTAGCATCATTAATAAAATTATAATCGGAAAACGAAAGGCTGAGCTTGCTTCTACTTAAGCGTTTTACACTGTCATTAATAATATTTTCGTCTCTAGGTATTGCCCAAAAGAAACTGGGTGGAGTGTGAGAAGACTCTGTTCATTTCAATGAATATGTATCGCAAAAGGGGATACATCCGTAGGTTCATAAAGAGCCCTACCTATCTGAGGAGCACAAATTAGAGGAGACTGTTGGGACGTAGAGGCGGGAAAGGATGGCGGCAACACAGAAGATACCGCATCTTAACGCGACGAGGCATCCAGAGCACAAACAAATGATCTACAGTGTTGGCCTTGACCCGGTACTACCAACCACAGAGAATATAGGTAATCACTACGTTCTAAGAGACGGAACTCCCATACATCCCTGTCGTTTGCAGTGTTGCCAACGACTCACAGCATGATATCGCCGTTTTTCAAATCCTAAGTAGCCTAAAGTAGCCCAATTTTTGCCGAGGTAGCCTAAATAAGTATCCTAAACTCAAAACGTTAAAAATAAAATAAAAACGGTAGTTTTGAAAAATTATTTACTATTTACTTTAAAAAAAAGTTGTTATTGTAATGTACAATTTAAACATAGTAATTTGCTATAAAAAATATACTATTCTTAAAGGCTGTAGACTTAAACACTAGTATATCTTTAAAGCAAATTACTATTTACATAATCTAAAACAAAAATAATTTACACAACAGATACTGCCTCATCTCCTATTAGCAACAGCAAAGAATCTACTAGCTTTAAGCCCGCAGTACACAAGGGCCCATGTTGGCCCACTGCTCGCCATTGCCAACTGTAGGCCACGATCACTTGGTGTTTACACAATGGCGCGTGGCTCATTGCTGTCTGATTGCGGCCGCAGAGCTATTTATTAATTTATTTTATTTATTTACAAGTATTACAGAAGTATGTACAATAATAAAGTTATTAAAAAAAAAGGCGCAAAATTACGGGCTCAGATTGAATTAATTAAAAAAACTTGAAGGTCAATTGACTAAACGATGGGCCACTGTGTAAACAGGGATGGGCCATGTTACGCCACGATTCCTTTGAAGTGTGCCCAAAAAACCGACAACTGTCCGATTGCGCGCCACGATAGGCAATTGTCCGCCACTGCACACCATTCCCCCATGTACACAATGGCAATGGCGAGCAGTGGGCCAGCATGGGCCTTTGTGTACTGGCCGCATTAATAATTTCGACACTACCTTTTTCTTTTTTTAGGCTATCTCAGAGTTGCCTTCGAGATAGCCTAAAAGGCGACCGGTCGCCGTTCACATTTTTTCGTAGCCTATTTTCTATCCGAGTAGCCTAAATGGCGAAAAATCGCCCACGTTCGCAACACTGGTCGTTTGACAATTTGTATGAAATTCACACAGAACATAAAAAAAGAGTAGAAGTCGTAAGTGGGCGGTGCCCGCGTGCCTCACATTAGCAATGTATTGCCTATGCGTAGTCGGTGACAGTGTTGCCAACGTGGGCGATTTTTCGCCGTTTAGGCTACTCGGATAGAAAATCGGCGACGAAAAAATGTCAACGGCGACCGGTCGCCTTTTAGGCTATCTCGAGGGCAACTCTGAGATAGCCTAAAAAAAGAAAAAAGTAGTGTCGAAACGACGAAATTATTAATGCGGCCAGTACACAATGGCCCATGCTGGTCCACTGCTCGCCATTGCCATCGTGTACATGGGGGAATGGTGTGTAGTGGCGGACAATTGCCTATCGTGGCGCGCAATCGGACAGTTGTCGGTTTTTTGGGCACACTTCAAAGGAATCGTGGCGTAGCATGACCCATCCCTGTTTACACAGTGGCCCATCGTTTAGTCAATAATATTATTGATTTTCAAGTTTTTTGATTTAAATCAATCTGAGTCCGTAATTTTGCGCCTTTTGCGCCATTTTTTTTAATAACTTTGTTGTTGTACATACTTCTGTAATATGTCTTCTGTCTACAGTCTCTAAGAATAGTATATTTCTAAAGCAAATTACTATGTTTTAAATTGTACATTTCAATAACAACTTTTTTTAAAAGTAAATAGCAAATAATTTTTCAAAACTACCTTTTTATTTTATTTTTAACGTTTTGTGTTTAGGCTACTTATTTAGGCTACCTTAGCAAAAATTGGGCTACTTTAGGCTACTTAAGCTTTGATAAACGGCGATATCATGCTGTGAGTCGTTGGCAACACTGGTCGGTGACAGTTTTGTTGACTTCAGTTGCCGTGCGCTTCTAGTAAAGAAGAAATGGTGAAAACTTTGTTAACCTGCCTTGTCATGCTGTGTTAGAGAGTAAAAATAAAAGTTGGGCACCAAAATATACCGATCATGGCGTAACATTTCATCTGCAAGACGTATTTCATTGGATTTTTAATTAAATTTGTAATGACATGAACACGGAAACCAATCCGAAAATGAGAAAGTGAAACCACCTTTATTTACTGGTTACTAAAGTTAAATTTTCATCGAAGAAAGTGTACATTCTCTAGAAATTTCTGTCAAAATTTGAATTCTACTCAATTACGGATGGGGGCACACATGATAAAAATCTATCGATAATTAATTGTCTATGACTTAGTAGTCATACATACTTAACGGTACTTATATATTGTAAATTCCAATTCGTCTAAGTAGGTAAAATAATTATTGTTATTTTATATGTACTTCCTAAGTGCCTTTTCCTAAGTAGATGCAAAAAGGCCAATATTATTATTATAAGTGCCTTTTCATATGCACCCGGTAGCCGTCCGGTCGCCGGGCCGGGTAAAGTAGTGCATGTAAAAACTGTTATTGGAGCTCATACATTACTTTCATACAAGACATGACATGAGCACATACAAGACATGAGCACAGCTAGATCGCGATATAGTTTTTCTTCACCAGTTTATCAGGGACTGCAATATTTAAGAAACTATCAAAGTAATTTTAATCTTACATTTTTAAATATTCCAACCGAGATATAAAGTGAGGTTATCGAAAACGACTCATATGGTTTTTTTTACTTCAGTTCAAAACATTAGGTACCTAAATTACTTATTATATTGTTTACCTGTTCGAGTGGTTGTTCTCTTGGCGAGCATCAGATTTTTGTTTTGTTATGTTATTTGATTTATGGTTTTTTATTATTCTGCTATTTACCCTTAATACTTCAAACCCTTTGACAACAGCGAACCGAGGCAATGATAAAACAACCCTCTCGGAATCAAAACAATTTGGAGTGAGTTTTCGTTTAGTTTTCCTAAGGAAACCGGATACGAAATTAAAATGGATGGCAGCGATAAGAAGGCAAAATTGGTTCCCAACGAAGAGGAGCACAATATATTCAGAGCATTTTCATGAACACTTCATAATAACTAAAAAGGCTAAAGATGACAATTATGTGATGCAGCAATACCAGAAAAAATGTGCTCCACTTCCAGGTTAGACTCTCGCGTATAAATGAAATTATATAATACCATCATCAATTAGTATTACTTATGTTATGGAACATGGCGTACAGATAGACAAAGTATTTTTTTTTATAATTTCTAACGCCGACGAAGCAGTGGGTTAAAGCTAATTTTAATAAGAGATATTATTCTAAAATATTATGAAATCTACCACATTGTTTTATTTGTATATGTATCCACCCTATTAATATTATTTCTTCATTGCACAAAAGATAATGTAAAAAAGATGCATTTTCTACCAGTCAACCAGCAGGCAAAAAAGAAATCGCCAAAAATACTTCTGAGTATCAGTATTCGTATTCAGCCGTTAATGTGTTAAACTGTTTGTATAATTTGTCGATAGGTTCTCCCTATCCACAAACTACAACTTGCATTGTCCCATCCCAAACTGAGAATGTACTTGTTTTTCAATTTTGAACTTTATGTCTTACTAAGTAAAAGTTCTTTTCGGTCCGACGCGGCAGTAGTTCCATCTAGTGTAGAGTAGCGTTACTACAAAATGCCAACCCTTATTTCATCATTGTCATTTGACTTTGATTATTGTTAACATTCCGAAAAGGTGCATATTTTACTCGAAACTTTTATGATGTACACCTTTTCGGCATTGACTTAATTTACCAATGGCAGCTTGGCATTCTTAGTATGCGTTTGGTTTGTAAGTATCAGTTTGGTTACACTGGTTTTCGTACTAATGTGTCATGTCACTACTTCTACTCTTTTTTTATGTTCTGTGGAAATTCATTCCCCCACCGTAACCATTTGACAATATAATTACATATTGGTACTCTGTGATGATTACTATATACAGACTACGTAAGATACATAGTACGTATGAATCGTATGCTTAGAATAAGGACTAATGCATAGAAGGAGCCGTAAAATAAAAAGTAATTATTGAATAGCTTTCCTTGTTACTCTTACGATGATTCTCTGTGCCAGAAAGGGACAACTTGTACACTCGAAATTTTACAATCGTACTAGGTTGCAGAAAGTCATATTACATAGGGGGTCATAGACAAAAGTAGAAATCCATAAGGATGGGACATTCAATACGAAAATGTCGATATTATTTATTCCTTAACTAAACATTCTGTAAATATAGCAGTCCATATTAATATTATATGGTATTAGCTGGCGCCGCAAACGTTGGTGTGCCATATCTATCAACCCTACGATAAATTTTCAGCTCTCCGAATTCTTGTTCTCACTTACCTATATGTTGCAAATACACAAACTCATCAAAATCGGTGAACCCATTAAGGAAGAGTTCGATAACATGCACAGTGGGATTGTTATATATTTGATTTACCAAGGTCGTAACTTGTAATTGCTAAATCTGGTATGTAATGTAAGTTTGTATGTATGTACAACATGACATTGAGCCCAGGTTAGCTGAAAAAAAACTACAGAAAACTATCTATTAGTACAAGTTCAATTTGCATCCAATAAAGAAATTTTCCTCGATCTAACTATACCTAGATAGCGAGCTTTGTGCATTCAAAATTTTAGAGCGTAGCTCATAGAAAAAGAAGTATAACAATAACTTGTGATAGATGTTTTTTTATTTGACAAAAGTAAGAAGACGTTTTTACGGAAATTAATGAAATAATTTATTGCACAACCAGCGTCACACTTACATTATTTAAAATTCCTGGTTCCTGAAGAAGGGTAACCTGTGTATCAGGAACCAGGGCAGTGCCTTTAAATTAATTACACAGGGAATTACAAAAAGCAAGAAGAACACGTAAAATAAAATAATAGGAATTAAAAACATGTAATGTTTGTCCTTCTAATCCAGCGATAGTCTTGGTTAGTACTACTAGGAAGGGATACGGAAATATAAACATTACAATTCTGGCTATTTATAAACATAATTATAAATCTGTAGAGAACTTATACAAATTAATTTGTTTATATGAAATTATTGCTCGTTAAATGACAGTCTGTTAAAAAATAAAGTCCTAACCTAATCTTGTAAATGAAGCCATCTTCTTCAAAATGTCTGCTGCAAACGTACGTGATTTTGTTCAATACCAATATGACCGTGAAGCCATGCCGTCTATCCACATTTGTTGCATTGTGCTATCTTCGGGTAACCTGAAATAAATAATTATTAATTAAAAACCGCCATAATCAGTCTAAACGTTAATTTTATTTATGACAGATCGACACCCTTAAAGTTCTTTATTAATTTGACAGCAAACCGTAGATATAAAATCCAGTACTGGACACCTTTTTTCACAATAGTGATGCGATATGTTCGCTACATTATTATTATATTACTACACGTAGATTGTGCAGTGAAAACTCTTCAAGTTCATTTTCTATAAGATATATGAACCTATCTTATTACAACTTCTAAATTTTATGAAAGTAGGTGGAATTATTATAAATAAAAATAATATCAAAACCCCTTTTGGTTGTTTTTTAAATTATCATGCTGAATCTATAAATATATGTTAGAAAGAGGTTTGCAATGGTTTCACTTCAGACTGGCTGGTATGATAGGATGAAGGATGTTTGAATAGAATGAAAGGTGTACTTTTTCTATTCCACTGATGTCAACTCTTGCTTACGAAATTTTCACGAAATAAATCCACATCTAAATAAAACAACTTTTATTTAAAGGCGCACTCGTAATAGGTTATGGGCCCAGGAACGTGAAAATAAAATGCAGAGTCGTGATCGCGGTGATGGAGTTGTTCATCAGAGCATGCCGAGCATATCAAGCTCGACAATAGAAAAGCTGGATGGAACTGCGAACTACAGCACCTGGAAATTCTTGCTGGAGCTATGTCTCATCCATGAAGATTTGTGGCAGTACACGAGCTCTACCCCAGATCCTTCAGATATAGCCGGAGTGAAGCAAGATCAAAAGGTGCGAGCTAAGATATGTCTATCTTTAATGCCGCATTGCCTGGTACACGTAAGGAAGTCTAAAACTGCTAAAGAAGCGTGGGATGCGCTCAAAGCCGCTTTTGAAGACAAAGGATTAAACAATCGATGCAGACTGTTGTCTTCACTCGTGAGTTTAAAACTTGAGCAGTTTTCTTCGGTCAGAGAATACGTAACGCAAGTAATGTCGACGTCACAGCAACTGCTAGATTTAGGCAAAGCAATTGACGATGAATTGCTGGCAGCGTTACTCCTGCAGGGATTAACGCCGGAATTTCAACCAATGCGACTGACTATCGAGAGTTCTAACGTAGAATTAACAACGGACTATGTAAAGAACAAACTTTTTCAAATGGAAGAATATTTTTCTGGAAAACCCACTACTACATCGGCACTACTTACAAATAAAAACAACACGAAAACTAAGCCTAAGAGGAAGGGCAAAGGGATACAATGTTTTATTTGTAAAGGACCACACAAAGCACAAGCATGTCCTCAAAATCCAAATAACAAGGAGTCATTCAATAACCTTGCTATGGCTACAGTTGGAAACACCAAAGAAGAGGAATGGGTCATCGACTCTGGTGCCTCCACACACATGACCAATAGAAAGGACTGGTTTGAAGACTTCAAGGATTTTAGTATTAACGATCGAGTGCTTGTAACGTGTGCAGATGGAAATAAGGTGTATGGTGAGGGAAAAGGTAAGGTTGAATGTAAGTCGCTGGGGTTGACCGTGAGTAATGTGATGTATGTTCCAGAGTTGCATACAAACTTGATGAGTGTAAGTGCTATAGCGGATAGAGGTTTCGTTTCTGTATTTACTGATAAAAGATGTGAGGTTTATAAGAAAGGAGAATGTGAGGTGAGAGGAAAGGCAGCAGTAAAAGGTGTAAAAGAGAAAGGCGTATATAAACTTAAACAATGTTTACAGAATACGGCACTAAGCACTACTGTCAGTCGAGAGGCGATACTATGGCATCAGCGGATGGGACATCTTGGTATGCGCAACCTCCTCCTCCTTAGAGATAAACTCGCAACTGGGGTAAGTTTTCCTAACTCTAGCAATAAAATCGATTGCGTAGCTTGTGTCATGGGAAAGCAAACCAGGGGTGCGATGCCAGATAACCTTCACGTGTACCCCTCTGCTTTCCGTTCCATCTGATTCTATGAACCAGGTGGAGGGGCAAGTGGTGGGGTCGGTGCACCCTGAGCGTTAGTCAGTGACTTCTTCTTGTCGGATCTTACTGGCTAACGGCGAATAATCTGGCGGGAGGGGTCGCTTGGGCCCTGTTTCACTTTGTGGAGCGGGACCCAGGCGACCAACCGATTAAAGGACCGACTGGGGGGGGCGCCGCTGCGCGAAAGCGCGCGCGCCTCGTACCAGTCGGACCAGAGTGGCCGCCGGGACGCGGAGGGTCGGGGGACCCTCCGCCTCCATCACGGCGGGCCGGAAGGCGCCCTTGCGTGTTCCGAGGGTGCCTTCTGGCACGGAGGGGGCCCGCGCGGTCGCTCACCGCCTTCTCTGCTTTCAGAGAAGTGCTGGTGGGCGACGTGACGGGCCTCACGTGTGGGGCGTGTGGGGGCCAACAGCTCATTGGCCCCCATGCGCCCCAACGAGGAGGTGCGCCGCCCTTCTCTAATCCCATTGGTCCAAGTAACGATGGGATGGAGGGGGCGGCGCGTTGGGGCGTGTGGTGGCCAAGGGGTTCGCACTTGGCCACTATGCGCTCCAACGAAGAGTTGCAGCGTTCCCTCGCCCTGTTCCTGCGTGCGGGGCAGGGACGCCGCCGAAGGAGGGCCCGAAAGGGCGCCCGCAGACGGGGTCGCGGAAGTGTGCGTAAGCGTCCCCGTGCCCCCGTCCTTTGCGGTGCGGAGGAACACCCCAGGAGTTTTAGTCGGTATACCGCCCTTTTCAGGGCGGGGAGTGCGACATAACCACTGTGCTCCCCCAAGCCGGTGGTACCCGTAATTGGGGTTTCTCCTGGGTGAAAAAAAAAAAAAAATGGGAAAGCAAACCAAGCAACCTTTTCCAAAGAAAGGTGGTACTAGAGCCAAAGAGCCATTAGAATTGGTGTATTCAGATGTTTGCGGACCGATGAAAAATGAGTCTTTTAGAGGTTGTAAATATTTTTTGACGTTTATTGACGATTGTACGCGGAAAACTTTCGTTTATTTTCTGAAACAAAAAGGGGAAGTTTTTGGAAAATTCAAAGAGTTTAAGGCGTTAGCAGTGAATCAAACGGGCAAGATTGTGAAGACGATTAGGACCGACAGTGGAAAAGAATTTGTCAATAAGCAGATGGATGAATACTTAAGCCAGAACGGAATTCAACATCAACTTTCGGTGGAGTACACTCCAGAGCAAAACGGAGTAGCAGAGCAAGCCAATCGTACTATTTGTGAAAAAGGTCTATGCATGATTCAAGAAGCAGGACTTGAGAAGAAGTTCTGGGCTGAAGCTGTTCACCATGCAGTCTTCTTGAAAAACCGATCGCCAACCATAGCTGTCAAAAACTATACACCGGAGGAAGCTTGGACTGGAAGAAAGTGTGATCTGAGCATGATCAAAATTTTCGGATGCAAGGCTTTCATGCATATTCCGAATCAAAAGAGAAAGAAATGGGATGCAAAAAGTAGAGAACTTGTGCATACAGGATACTGCGATAATTCGAAGGCTTATCGACTGGTAGATCCCAAAACCGGACAATACTACAAAGCGAGAGACGTCGTATTTTTCGAGAATGAAAAATTTTACGGCAGTACAGAACATTTGAGGAAATTTGACGAACCGTTTTCAGGGCCAACGGACACTATTGCTCCTTTAGAAGTTCTCAATGTACCAAATCATGAAGGAACAAACCAAGAGGTTTCAGCAAACGAAGAAACACAGCATCGAAGAGTCGATTCTGAGCAAGCTATCATTCCTTTACACGAAGAAAGTCAGCAGCCATTGACAAGAGATGAAGTGAATGAAAATGAGAGTTTGTGTATACCAGCAGACAATAAACACGAGGGTGAAGAGTACTTATCTGCTGAAGAAGACAATGAACAAGATAGTGGTCGGCGATATCCGTTACGCAACCGCAAACCAAAAGATTTTCAGGACTTCATTCTTTACCAAGCAACGGAATCAAGAGATGATCCAAGTACTGTTGAAGAAGCTTTGTCTAGGAATGATAGTGCTAAATGGAGAAATGCAATTCAGGAGGAGCTGGATTCATTAAAGAAAAATAAAACCTGGATTTTGGTAAAGCCACCAACTAAATGCAATGTGATTGATTGTAAATGGCTATTTAAAATCAAAGAAGAGCCGGGAAATAGAACTCGATACAAGGCGAGATTAGTTGCGCGTGGCTTCAGCCAAAGATGGAAGGTGGACTATGACGAAACATTTGCACCGGTTGTACGGCATAGTTCATTACGACTTTTGATAGCGTTAGCTGCTAGAACTGGTCTTAACATTGATCAAATGGATGTGAAAACAGCTTTTCTGAACGGAGATATCTCGGAAACTGTTTATATGAAGCAGGCAAAAGGATTTGAAGTGAAAGGGAAAGAAGACTACGTCTGCCGACTTAACAGATCCCTTTATGGCTTAAAACAAGCTGCTCGAGCTTGGAATCATAAGCTAGACCAAGTTTTGAAACAATTAGATTTCAGACAATCAGAAAATGAGCCGTGCGTCTACACAAGAGCCAAGAACGGAAAGAGAATTATCTTAGCCATCTATGTGGACATGTTGATTTTCTGAGATGATGCAAGAGAATTGCAAAAGGTCAAGAGTGAGCTTACTTCAAAATTTGAGATGAAGGACCTGGGCAAGGCAGAACTCATTTTGGGGATGAGACTGAACCAAGAGAATGGTTACATTACAGTTGATCAGGAGAAGTATATTGAAAAACTACTTCAAAAATTTAGAATGACCGACTGTAAGACAGCTTCAACTCCTTGTACACCTGGTCAGCATTTCCGGAAACCAGAGATCTCAAACGAAAAACCAGATGAGAGGATACCATATAGAGAGCTCATAGGCTCACTGATGTATCTAGCAGTCTGTACGAGACCAGACATAGCGCACTCAGTAAACTACATGAGTCAGTTCTGCACCAACTACGAAGAAAGTCATTGGACTGCTGCTAAAAGAATATTGAGGTATCTAAAGGGTACAAAAGGTATGGGACTGAAGTACTCTAAAGATGTGGATGGATCAATACAAGGCTTTGCAGATGCAGATCATGCCAGTGACCTGGTTGACAGAAGATCCTACTCAGGCTACATTTTCAAGATAGCTAAAGGGGCTATCTCATGGCAAAGCACAAAACAGCGGAGTGTTGCCATATCTACAGCAGAAGCTGAATATGTCAGTTTATCGGAAGCTGCAAAGGAAGCAGTTTTCTTAAAACAATTCCTAAGAGAAATTACGGGTAAGGAGGAGTCCATACTGATTCACACTGATAGTCAATCAGCAATGGCAATAGCGCAGAACCCAGTGCATCATCAACAAACTATTGGAAGATGGTATCATTACATTAAAATATTTAGAGACAAAGTATATGGTTGCTGATGTCTTAACCAAGGCTGTTCCGAGAGGGAAGCACGAGTTCTGTTAAAGAGAAATGGGCGTGTGTCATTGCGTGTGAGTGATTGCGAGGTGAGGTTGTGAGAAGAAGGATCGTGAAGAGGATGTATCAGAGAGGAAGTCTGATGGAAACGATTGAGGAGGAGTGTTAGAAAGAGGTTTGCAATGGTTTCACTTCAGACTGGCTGGTATGATAGGATGAAGGATGTTTGAATAGAATGAAAGGTGTACTTTTTCTATTCCACTGATGTCAACTCTTGCTTACGAAATTTTCACGGAATAAATCCACATCTAAATAAAACAACTTTTATTTAAAGGCGCACTCGTAATAATATATCAATGCAATGAATAGATTCAAACAGGAAAAATATTAATCAATAATCACCAACAATCGTATTGGTAACTTCATAGAACGTTACTGAATCGAGCTTTCTAAAGTTAATTAACATATATGGAAAAAACACTAGAAATAAAAAAAACTTACTAAGTATCGATAACTTTTTCACTGAGGTAGTGGAAACGCCCATCCCTATCGCCCTAAAATAAACAACAAACTTGTTTCTGTGATTAAATTGATTTTACTCATGATTTATTAACTTTGAAACACTATTCTCAAATGATATTAAAGCTATGTTGCAATTCCAGTAGGTCATAGTTAAAATTCAAGGGAAAAAACACAATAAAGTACACAAAATTGAGTCTTACCGATGGAAGCTGATGAAGGTGGTTTTGTTTTCTCTTCTCCTAAATGGGTTTTACATCCAAATATCACACACGCCATTCCGATGTATTACGTATACTCCATACTACGAATATCCACTGAAATCCACTTCAGATTGTCCTAAAACAACCCAAAAAACACAAGGTTTTTGGAGACGACGCACTCCAACATCAGCCTAGCGCAAGTAGGAACTTTGAATTATTTGTTCGCATTTAGCCCCGTTTTAATGGCGGACATATATTTGTCTCACTCTTTAATACTACTTACTCTTTCTTTGCTGTCAAACTGAAAACTCAACAAATGTCATGGCGGAACGCGGCACATATTAGAAAGTTTTCTAGTTAATTTTTTTTGTGTTTTAAGTTTTTTCAATATCTAGCTGTGTGTATCTTGTTGTACAGTGTTTAGTGATTTTCTTTTAATAATGGCATTGATCGGATGGTGTCGAACTTGTGCCATTTGTAAAATAAGATGCAGCCGGTCAAAGGGTACCAAAAGAAAGTTTATGGGTAAATTTCCTAGGGATAAAGACCGGTAAGTATTTCTGGCTACAGTTTTTGTCATCTTGCACAAGAGCAAGATCATAAATTATGTTAAATAACGTAATTAATATACTATGAGAAAAATATTAAGATGTTTCAATGTCATAGTGATGTGCCATACACATATTCAATATCGATAAAAAAATATCTGATAAGTACCTTGGTCAGAATTACTACTCAGTGTACGACGGGTGAATTGCTGTAAGCCATAACAATGTTTCAACGATGCACTATTAGTGGCTGCATTGAATGTGGTTTTTTTTTAGATGCAGACAATGGGTGAAAATTGTGGAAGATCTTATATCGTATATCCCCATCGAAAAACTCCACCTACATAAATATGTTATTAGAGATCATTTCCGGCCGAAAGATTTTAAAAGGAAGCAGATTAAAGAAATGGTGAGTTGTGTTATTTATAATGTAACACTCACTACATTTCAGGAATAATTATGTAATAAAACACAAAATACGCCTTGCTTTACGTCGAACATTTGAATGTATTTTGCTCCGTCATTTAGAACGCAATATTATTATTACGTCTTAATACATAAATGACATTACTTGTTCCTGATTACTTACTAGCTGAGTTTCCTTACAACGTAGCCACGTCGCATCACTTGAAACTGGTTAGTGATTGGAATTACTAAAATATTTTTTTTACTAATTTTAACTTAAAATATTTTTTTATAAAAATGTATTTGATAGTTACATAGTCAATTATGCAGTTATGTGGTAAACAGGAACAATTATTTTTTTTTCGGACTATTCTTGCAATAGTTTATTTTCAGATTCAGCTATCCAAATCCTATTAGTTGTCGAGCTTCACAAAACAACTCTGGTACGTAGACTTTTCATGTATCGCTGAAGTTTTTTGTAACTAGTGTTTGTTTACTTTGATAAATTACAAAGTGTTATCATTTTCAGCACCTTGTGCAGCAGCCAAAATATCAGCTGTTGCTATTGGTCCAGTAGGGTTTGACCACAATTATTGTGGCCTGGAATCTCAGCATATTTATCAGAACTATCCCGGTAAGTAGCATAGTTTACCAACAAATTAATAATCAATAACGACTCAACTTAAACTTTTTTTGACGATTTCAGCACCTGAATCCAAACCACCGATTGATGAAGTTCGCTCAGATTGGACACCTCTAAGGAAAAACCAAATAGCTGTTGAAATAAATCCAATAGACCTTGACCACAATTATTGTGATTTGATAATAAATAATAAAATATTCATTTGTCGTTTTATTGAAAACATTGGTTTTTATTAATTTTATTAGGCTGACTGCGGAGCCCCTGGATGAAAATTTATCGATATCGATAAATGTAGTATTGTAAGTGGACGTCCCTAATGCACAGACAAGTGTTATGTTGGTAGCACTTACTTTTGACATTGCATTTTTGCTCTATTTGTTGGTATTGCTAACGCGGCTAAACTCATTACAAAAGCATATAGGGAGGTCCCGTCTCTTAAAACGTAGTGTTTATATGCTCTGTGCTCCAACATCTGTTGTCTAACACACTGCCAAATCGAAGGTACTTGGCAGCCTACTACAAGCTGTGATTTTCTAAACACCTCTAATTCGGTAGCATAACGGTAACCAAAGGTAACCAACTTGACAATTGAGGGTGGTACGTTTTGAATAATAAAACATCACACTACTATGTTCACAGAGTACATAAACACTAAGAGACACTAAGTTTTAAGAGACGGGACCACCTATAAATGCTTTTGTATTGAGTTTAGCCCCGTTAGCAATACCAACCAATAGAGCAAAAATGCAATGACAAAAGTAAGTGCTACCAACATAACAACTTGTCTGTGCATTAGGGACGTCCACTTACATTACATTTGTCGATATCGATAAATTATCATCTAGAGGCTCCGCAGTTAACCTAATAAAATTAATAAAAATCAATGTTTTCAATAAAACGACAAATGAAATTAGTATTTTATTATTTATTATCAAATCACAATAATTGTGGTCAAGGCCTATTGAATTTATTTCAGCAGCTATTTGGTTTTTCTTTAGAGGTGTCCAATCTGAGCGAACTTCATCAATCGGTGGTTTGGATTCAAGTGCTGAAATCGTCAAAAACAGTTAAGTTGAGTCGTTATTGATTATTAATTTGTTGGTAAACTATGCTACTTACCGGGATAGTTATGATAATTATGCTGAGATTCCAGGCCACAATAATTGTGGTCAAACCCAACTGGACCAAAAGCAACAGCTGATATTTTGGCTGCTGTACAAGGTGCTGAAAATGATAACACTTAGTAATTTATCAAAGTAAACAAACATTAGTTACAAAAAACTTCAGCGATACATGAAAAGTCTACGTCTGAAAATAAACAATTGCAAGAATAGTCCGAAAAAAATATGTTTTGTTACTGTTTACCACATAACTGCATAATTGACTATGTAACTATCAAATACATTTTTATAAAAAAATATTTTAAGTTAAAATTAGTAAAAAAATATTTTAGTAATTCCAATCACTAACCAGTTTCAAGTGATGCGACGTGGTAAGGAAACTCAGCTAGTAAGTAATCAGGAAGAGGAGGCGCATTTATAAGTAGAGAAGGTACAGCCCTGTAAAAAAATGTTTATCTAAGTAATGTCATTTATGTATTAAGACGTAATATTGCGTTCTAAATGACGGAGCAAAATACATTCAAATGTTCAACGTAAAGCAAGGCGTATTTTGTGTTTCATTACATAATTATTCATGAAATGTAGTGAGTGTTACATTATAAATTATAACACAACTCACCATTTCTTTAATCGGCTTCCTTTTAAAATCGTTGTTAAAATCTTTCGGCCGGAAATGATCTCTACAAACATATTTATGTTGGTGGAGTTTTTCGATGGGGATATACGCAAGATCTTCCACAATTTTCACCCATTGTCTGCATCTAAAAAAAAAACCACATTCAATGCAGCCACTAATAGTGCATCGTTGAAAAATTGTTATGGCTTACAGCAATTCACCCGTCGTACACTGAGTAATAATTCTGACCAAGGTATTTATCAGATATTTTTTTATCGATATTGAATATGTGTATGGCACATCACTATGACATTGAAACATCATAATATTTTCTCATAGTATATTAATTACGTTATTTAACATAATTTATGATCTTGCTCTTGTGCAAGATGACAAAAACTGTAGCCAGAAATACTTACCGGTCTTCATCCCTAGGAAATTTACCCATAAACTTTCTTTTGGTACCCTTTGACCGACTGCATCTTATTTTACAAATGGCACAAGTTCGACACCATCCGATCAGTGCCATTATTAAAAGAAAATCACTAAACACTGTACAACAAGATACACACAGCTAGATATTGAAAAAACTTAAAACACAAAAATTTTTAACTAGAAAACTTCCTAATATGTGCCGCGTTTTTTTTTTTTTTTTTTTTAATTGGTTTAACGGCTCTGGGTACTAGCCCTTTTAAGCCTTGCTTCGCTTCAATTCTTCACTATATTTTTTTAACAGTTTTTGTGATAAATTTATAAAGAGTTTTAAAGTACAGTTTATTAGATAGTAATTCTTGTAAATTATTAGGCACTTCTTTGTCTTTGTTCGAGTCACTCGATTCATTAATTATTTCACTTAGTTCACTACACATCACTAATCTTTCAATACCGAAAGCACAGCATGTCATAAATAAATGTTCTAGGTTACAATTTTCAGCTCCGCAGTATGAACAATCGGAACTTTCCACCAGTTTAAGCCTTTTTAGGTGAGTATTGGTGTGACAATGGCCAAATCGCAGTCTATTAATAGTTGTTATAAAATTGCGACTGTCTGCTTCTCTATAATCATGGTACCAGGG
Source organism: Yponomeuta sedellus (assembly GCA_934045075.1). Taxonomy (NCBI): domain Eukaryota; kingdom Metazoa; phylum Arthropoda; class Insecta; order Lepidoptera; family Yponomeutidae; genus Yponomeuta; species Yponomeuta sedellus. The sequence goes on along the minus strand of OW203725.1, from coordinate 13,839,386 downwards.
TTTGGCGGGCGGGGCTTTTTGTATCCCTGCGTACCATCTGCCTTTTTCTTGGCTTGCATATTCCCAGTAATCAAACCACAATGCTTTCAGGTTTCCAGCCATGTGAGCATAAAAGTCCGTGAATGGTATTTTCAAGATGGAAGAGTGATCTTCATCAAAGCTGGATCTTGCAGCTGTGTCTGCTTCTTCGTTACCAGTTATGCCACAGTGAGAAGGTACCCAATTAAAACTTACAAATTTGTCTCTTAAAGTTAATTCATACAATACTTGCCTAATATTATACACAATGTAATTTAAATTGAATTTGAAACTAGAATTTTCTAATGCTGCCAGAACGCTTTGTGAATCAGTGAAAATAACAATATTTTTACAATTTACAAATTCATTAATGTACAATAGTGCTGACAATACTGCATAGCATTCAGCAGTAAAGATGCTACAGTGGTTATCAATCTTAAAACAATAGCTTATCTTTCTCTGTGGATCATAATAGGCAGATGACACGTTATTCTGGCTCTTAGAACCATCTGTGTACAACCTGTATTGATGTTCATCAACTGATGCTAATAATTCCTTTTGGTTAGTAATTGGAAGTTGAAGATTATTTACATTGTAATTAACAAGTGCATCAAAATCCATGTTGTACAGTGGCCAAGGGCTGCTTTTATACATGTTTACAGAAATATCATTTACATGACTTAAAATTCTTAATAAGCGTGGAACACATCCAGATATTACATTAGAAATATTTACATACGGTCCTGACATGTTAAAGGGCAATGGGTCAATAGGTAGGATTCTACTGATAATGTGTTTGTTGTCTGAAGCTACTATTTTAAGGCAAAATCTTTCAGCAATTTGTAACCTTCTCAAGGCTAGAGGAGGAATGCAAGCTTCACACTGCATTGCATTTATAGGTGTAGAGCACATGGCTCCAGTTATAATTCTAAGAGCTTTATTTTGTAAAACATCCAATTTTCGTAATAAAGTAGGACTACAGTTCATGTAGGCTACAGAACTATAGTCAAAATGACTACGTACAATACTTTTGTACAACATTGATAAAATTTTAGGGTCTGAACCCCAGTGAACACCCGCAAGTGACCTAAGGATATTCAAAGCTCTTGAAGCATTCTGAATCAAGTAATTTATGTGATTTCCAAAACTCAATTTTTGGTCCAAGTAAACACCTAAAAACTTCTTTTCAGAAACCCATGGTAGAGCCATGCTATTGTACTTTACAGAAGTATTGCAACCCAATACTTTTTTTGAGAAAATCATGGCAACACTTTTTTCTGAACTTATATTTAACTTTAACTTATTACAATAAAACTTTTTAACTTGTAAAAGACCTGTAGTCAAATTATTTACAGCTATATCCACATCTCTATTTACACTATATACAACTAAGTCATCAGCATATTGAAGATATTTAACATTTTCATCTTTGAGGAACTTATTTAAATGACAAGTGTACAAATTATAAAGCAAAGGCGAAATGGTTGCACCTTGCATGGTTCCTTTATACACATTTCTAGGTCCGTGGATGTTATTATTATATTTAACAAATAACTGTCTCTCATATAGGAAATTGAATATCCATTTACAGACTTGTCCGGGAATTCCTATGTCCTTCAAGATGCCCACCAGGACACTTGGATCAACATTGTCAAAAGCACCCTGTACATCCAAAAATGCGCACACAGTAGACGAATGACTAAAAAAAGAACTGTTTATGTCAGCTAGTAATGAAGTAAAATTTTCTGCAGCACTTCTCCCCTTACGGAAACCAAACTGTTCTGCAGGTAAAATATTTTTTGATTCCACATACCAATCTAGTCTAACCTTTAACATGTATTCAAAAATCTTACCTACACAAGATGATAACGATATAGGTCTGTATGAGTTATGGCAATTTTCTGGCTTATCAGGTTTTAATATAGGTATAACACATTGCGTCTTCCATGAAGAAGGAATGGATTGAGTTTTCCAAAGAGTGTTGTACAGTTCAAGCAAAATTTTCTGTGCATCACTATGCATATGTCGAATAAGCTTATAGGGAATATTATCTAAACCAGGCGTAGTATCTTTTCTGGATCGAAGTGCACTTTGAAACTCTATCCACGTAAAGCTTTCAGAAAGAAAAGAATTTTCAGGGTCTAATTCTTCAAACAACAAATTTAATTTATTTGTATCAATATTCTTTTCAGGTGGTGAAATTGGAGCATACTTATCCAGAAAGGCTGGGATCCATTCATCATTTTTTGAGGCTCTAAAAGAAGCTATACGCTTAAATCGGCGAATATGATTCCAAATAATTGAGACAGGTGTGTATCTATTAAATGAATCACATAATTTTCTCCATCCATTTTTTTTCTTTTCACTAATAATTCTCTTTTTGAGAGCATCTAGTTTTTTGTAATTTATAAAACTCTCCAAAGATGAATCTGATCTATATACATTTAAGGCCTCTGTACTATTTTTAACTGCAATTGCACAATCATCATCCCACCACGGAACAGATTTTTTGAGAATCTTTTGTGAACAGGTTTTCACTTTTGGAATGCATTCATCTTTGATTTTATTAAGTACATCACAAAATAAGTTATAGCTAAACAATGGGTTTTCTGGATCAATAGCAAAATTCTTAAAAATGATTTTTGTTTCAGATGAAAACCTATTCCAATCAGCTTTGCTGTAAATATACCGCTCTGTGGCTTCACCCACCTCAAACTTTTGGACTGCTGTTTGAATGTTAACAATTGTTGGGTAGTGGTAGCTACCCATGGGATCACTATGAACTCGCCATTCACATAGGGGAGCTATACTTGGACTAACACAAGAGATATCAATGGCTGACTGATTTTGATGAGGCCTGCCCACTGTTGTTGGTAAGCCTGTATTCAATATACATAAGTCACATTCATCTAATAAGTTATAGACATCAGAACCTCTAGAATTGATGGATCTACATCCGAAAGCCACATGATGGGCATTGCAGTCTCCTGCCATAAATAAGGGTTTTGGTAATGTATCTATTATTTGTTTCAGCTGCCTGCATCTGAAGCGACCCCCTCTTGGAGGACAGTATAAACATAAAATAGACAAATCGCCAACATCTGTTTTAAGAACTAAAGCAACTGATTGTAAATTATCATGATAACGTGTTTGAATGCACCTGTATTTAAAGGTGTTTCTAATAAGTATTCCAACTCCACCATTACCATTGGGTCCATCTTGTCTAACAAAGTTATAACCAGAAATCCTGAAATCACCTTTCCTCTTAAGCATGGTCTCATTAAACAGACATATATCAATATCACTCTCAGATAGAAAATCAACTAATAATGGTTTTTTACTGTTCACACTTTCAACATTAAATTGAGCTATACGTAAATACTGCTTATTCATTTTTTTAAATTGCTTATTAGTACGTCTTTAATAACTGAGGTGGTAATTTTTTGGCCATCTTTGGAATTCGCCAAGCAAACCAAAGCAGCAACCAAACCTTTTAATACTCCATCATTATTTAAAATTTGATCAATAAGTGTTTCCGAGGAAACAACTTCTGGAGACATGTAAATAGGTGTTTTCGTAGTAACCGAGATGGGTATGGAAGACGTTTTGTTGCTGGTTGTTGATGCCTTTCGTTTTGGCAGCGTGGGGAAATCTGTAGCATAATTCTTCAGTAAGTTTTCTCTGTCCGACTTGTTAACAGCACTCGCATAAGTGACTCTATTCTTTTTTTCCTGTATCTTACTATGCTTAACCGGACAATCCCTCGAGATGGCCACATGAGCCCCACCACAATTGACACATTTCAGTTCCTGCTCATTGGGGCAGTCCGAGTAGCGGTGCTCCCCCGCGCAAATGGAGCATCGCTGCTTAGAACGGCAGACTCGCGCTCCATGATTAAACTTGAAACACTTAAAACACTGCAACAAAGGTGCAATGTATTCATGAACGCGATATCTGAATATATCTAAGTATACCGCGTCTGGCAGCACATTAGATACAAAAGTCACACTTACTGATTCATACGGTTTAATCTGTCCGTTGACTTTGCGGGTGAACCTTCTCACCCCAATAATCTCGACGGATGCAGTCAGTTTCTTGAAAAGCTCTTCATTGCTTATATTTACTGGTACATACCTGAGAACTCCTATTTTCTCAATTGCCCTGGCTGGAATGTAGGCTTTAAACCCATGTCTATTTAGAAAATCCTCATTCTGGAGGAAATTGTTCGCATTGTTGTACTGGTTAAAAGTAACAGCAATTTTCGTAGCCGATATGCGTTTTATATCAGATACACCTTTAATATCGTTCCTGAACACACTGGCTAAAATAAGTGGATTTCTGTTGCCGACGTTTTCGCCTTTGCTGCTCTCTACGAAGACCGTCAGCGCGGCTGGGTCTGCATTTTCCGGGAAAAGTCGAACATACCCAGGCTTGAGGTATGGTAAGTAACATTTATCACTTAGTTTTGCACTATTCGTTAAGTCCTCTTCACTGTTAGATTCGTTTGAATCCCTCTGTACAATTCTTCTTTTTTTAGGAGCAAGTCCCTGCAGCGTCCCAGGGGGCTCCTCCCCTGGGAGCGACATTTTGAGAAACTATATACACGCAATATTAGGTATTTACAACACAAATTATCGCAATTAATACAAAGTAGGAAAAAAATATTTTAAGAGTTTCGAAATTCGCGCCCTCCTGTGCCGCGTTCCGCCATGACCACAGAGCATATATGAGCATATAAACACGCCATGACATTTGTTGAGTTTTCAGTTTCAGTTTGACAGCAAAGAAAGAGTAAGTAGTATTAAAGAGTGAGACAAATATATGTCCGCCATTAAAACGGGGCTAAATGCGAACAAATAATTCAAAGTTCCTACTTCAATTAAATTTTGGTAATATGGCAACTAGCCGATGTCGACTATTTCTGCCAGAATCACGTCTTGACATTGACACGACATGCGCATATAGACGATAATACAGCAATAGAGCATACAGAAACTTAAATAGAGATTACTCTGTGGAGGCTTATTGTGCGGCGGAATATACGTTACAAAATCGGTATTATATAAAATGTTTATAGTACAAACACAAGGTAGGATGAAGTTAAATATATTATAAGGACAAATAATAAAATATTTATAGAGCATACATAGACAAATTATAATTTAATTTCATTTTCCCAAATAAATTTAATTAATAATATAGCTAAATCAGATGACATATATGTTAGCAGAGAAACGAAATTAATAGGGAGTGGGATATCGATTTTCGGAAGAAACGTGTATAATTCTAAAGATCGGTCATTTAGTGAGCAGTTGAAAAAAATGTGATCCAGGTCACCCTCCTCAAGGCCACAATCACAAATTGGACTATCACGCACTCTAATCTTGTTCAGAAAAACAGGTGTACAGCAATGGCCGATCCTAAGCCTACAAATTACCGAGACCACCCTTTTTGAGACTTTTTTAAAGTAGAAAAACCACGGCTTAGTTCTGATCGTCGGCTGGATAGCAAAAAAGCGGGAAGCCTTGAATAAACTAGTCTTCTGCCACAGGGTTAGCCAGGAATCAGAGAGACGTTGCTTTGACAGGGAAAGTAAGTCGTAGGGATGGTGCTGGAAGTGTTTTCGGTCTACTTCATGACCGCAGGCATGTTTAGCTAGTTGGTCTGCATTTTCGTTGCCTACTATACCAGAGTGACCTGGTACCCAAGCCAGAACGACCTCGACATTTTTACTGGAGCAAGTCAATAGAGTCTTTTTGATATCTAATACGATACGGCTATCTAATTTACATCTTAGCTGATTCTGATTCAGGGCCTGAAGGCAGCTGAGGGAGTCGGTAAAGATAACAGCTTTTTTAATATTATGAGACTCTACGAATAGGCATGCTTCCAAAACGCCAATGCATTCACCAGTGAACACAGAAGATTCCGGGGGGCACTTGAACTGAATCGCCAGTCTCGAGTTCTGTAAAAATACTGAAACTCCAACAGGGTTAGAAGGGGATAATTTTGATGCGTCAGTGAAAAATCTCTGGAAGTCACTCCATCGGTGGTGTACTAAATTATTAAATAAAGCGTTTGCTGCGGGATTATTCTTCCCAATTCCGATGTCCAGGACAGTATGCGGTTTGTATAACAAAACGCTGTAGTTGTATTCGTACCGAGGTAATTTATCAGAAGTAACTAGAGAGTCCTTAAAGAGCATAAGGTGTCTGAAGCTTTTAAGCAGCAGGGGGATTTCTTTATTTGTCCAGAAGGCGCTAGTAGGGACGCTGGAATCGAGCTCTTGCAGCTTGTGGAGCAGGATGTGGGATGAGCGAGCACATGCCTTGGTCACAAAGCGGTCCGCTAGATACTGACGGCGCAGATGGAGAGGTGGTTCTACAGCTTCTACCTGGAGTGCATTTGTAGGTGTTGATCTCATGCAACCCAAAATCAGTCGCAAACACTTATACTGCATACGGTCTAGTTTGGCTAAGGAAGTTTTGTTCATGGGTTCCAAGGCAAAGCAGCCGTAATCTATTATACTCCTAACAAGAGCATTGTAAACCAATTTTAAACAAACTGGATGAGCACCCCACCAAACACCAGCAAGGATCCTAAGAATTGAGTAGACACGTTCGCACTTTTTCACAAGGGATTCGATATGGTGAACTCCTGTGAGCTTAGAGTCTAAGTATACCCCTAAAAATTTTACATTATTTTTTTGTGGGATGGCTGTGTTCCCTATATGGACTGAAATATGTGGGAGTTTGCGTTTCCGTGTAAAAACTATGAGAGAACTTTTGGAAGCCGAAACAGTGAATCCTTGACGGATAAGCCATTGGTTAAGGGAATTAAGTGACACATTTAAAGATTCCGCTGCAACCTCAATGGAATTGTCCGAGACATATAAGGCAACATCGTCAGCGTATTGCAATATGTGACAGTTATTGTTGAGGCTTGAGTTGTTGTCGTATGTATATAGGTTAAAGAGTATAGGACTCAACACGGAGCCTTGAGGGAGGCCCTTCCATAACATTCTACAGAAGGGTTCAAAGTCGGGTACGCGGAGAGCAGCAGATCGAGCAGTGAGTAATTGGCATATGCACCGAACCATCCTTACAGGTATCCTCAAATGTAGCAACTTTTCCCTGAGGACTGAAAGGAGAACGCTGCCATAGGCAGAGGATATGTCCAGAAAAGCTGCCACCGTCGAGTCGTTTCTGCTCAAAGCTACTCTAATATCTGTTACTAGTACCGCAACGCTATCGATTGTGCTTAACCCTTTTCTAAAGCCAAATTGGGTCTTTGGCAAAAGGTCTCTAGATTCCACTAGCCACTCAAGACGGTTTTTCAAAAGGTGTTCTAAAATTTTAGATAAAGCGGACGAAAGGGCGATAGGCCTAAACCCATTAGGATCGTCAGGGCTCTTACCCGGTTTGAGAATAGGCATAATAAGTTGTTTTTTCCATGGCTCTGGCACATGACCACATTCAAAACACGTATTAACAAAATTAAGAAAGTAATTGAGTGTATTAGGGCCAGTTTTGGCTAAAAATGAGTACGGAAACCCATCTTCGCCTGGCGTGGTGTCCTTTACTTCCGAAACAACAGTTATGAGCTCTTCTATAGAAAAAGGTTCATTAAACTGGTTGTTTGGCTCAGCCAAAAGGTGATCGGGAATCCGCAGTTCGTCTTCAGCGGGGACATAAGGAGGGGCCAACTTTATGAAAAAGGCTTCGGCTACTTCATCCGAGATAGCAGACGATGGTTTTGGAGAGAAGCTATTTCTGAACCTATTTATTTGTTTCCAAACTAAAGAAGGGGGTGTAGATGGGGAGAGAGAGGAACAGAAAGAAACCCAACCCACTCTTTTCTTTCTGCGCAGGGCTCGTCTGGATTTCGCCAGTACTCGGCGATACTCAATTAGGTTACTAATGGAGCAGTTTTCTGTACAGATTAGCTCTGCTTCCTTTCGTTCTCTTATTATTTGGGAGCACTCTTCATCCCACCAGAGAGGGGAAGGAATTTTACCAGACCGAAGTTTTTTTTCGGGAAGGCCGTATCAGCTGAGCTTTTTATAGCATCAGTAAAGGCACTGTATGTTTCGTCTAAATTTATTTCCTCGGGGCTCGGGAGAAGTTGAACCTCACGCTCTATCAGGTCAGAGTACATCTCCCAGCCACTTTTGGCTAGGCGATATTGAAGTAGTGGCCGCACTAATTTATCTGGTATTGATTTAGTGGGTAAGACCACTACTATGGGATAGTGGTCACTTTCGTACGTGGAATTGAGGCGGTCCCAGTTACAACAAGGAGCTATGCCTAAGGAGCAAATGGTAAGGTCAACACAGCTCTTTCTCTCCCCGACATTGCCTCTCCGGGTTGGTCTTCCGTCGTTTAAAACGCAGAGACCCACGTCATCAATCAATTCGACCAATTCTTCTGCAAAATTGTCGCAAACCAACGATAATGATGTGCGTTGAAATCGCCCATGATAATACATGGACCCTGAATATGGGCAAATAGGGATCTGAGGGAGGATATTAGAGAGATATGTGGGTCAGATATATAAATAGATACATAAGTAATGCCGAGTGCTTTTACGGCCACTACATTAATATACTCATCATCATCGTAATTTAATGGTAAGAGTTGAACGGGAGTGAAAGGTATTTTGTTGCTGACAAGTATGGCACAGCCGCCATAGTTGTCAGCCCTATCATCACGAACACAACTAAAATTTTTAACATTGAAATTGAAACTTGGCCTTAGCCAGGTTTCACTAAGGCAGCATATCGCTGGATTTAATTTATTTAAAAGATAGATTAACTCATGTTTTTTATTATTGATACTTCTCGCATTCCACTGTATGAGCGTTACAGGAGGAGCCATTGTGTAGGGCATAAAATATAGTGTCTAGTTTGTGGGCAACGTGGTCAGGTAGGGCTTTAGATGCAATTAATGAGGAAATCAGGGAAATAAGTTGCTCCATTGGATCCTCTTTATTGAGAGATGTGGGACTTCCATGCTCCTGAGAGAGAGCACAGCCATTGCCAGAGGGGGCAAATGAATAATTATGCACCAATGCTTGATGAGCTTGCCTGTCGTACCCTGGAGATAGCGGGGAGCGAGACCTAGGTTTGAGAAATACAGTTTTCCTATGGGGATTTGATTCTTGGTGCTGCGAGTGGGCTCTTTGGGGCAGGCTTGTACGAGGCTGGGTGGAGCCTGGACGTGGCTGAGAAGAACGAGGTGTAGATATTTTTGTGGCATTGGCGTAGCGCCTAGAAATTGGAGGGATTTTTTTGCTAGCTTCCTGGTAAGAGATGGACTGTTCTGCCATAATAACTTTGATAGCGCGTTGTCTCCCGTACTCAGGGCAGTCCCTGCTTGTTGCCGGGTGTTCACCTTCACAATTTGTACACATTATCTCGCTACTGGGTATACTGCATCCATCTCCAGGATGGTCAAGACCACACTTGTAGCACCTGGGTTTAGAGCGGCATTGGTTACGTGTGTGGCCAAAGCGGCAGCAATTAAAGCACTGTATAGTAGGGTATTGATACAGTTCAACCTCAAGTGCAGTGTAGCAGCAAAACACACGCTTAGGCAAGACTTGTCCGTCAAAGGTAAGTACGACTGTTTGACTTGGTCTCCACTCGGAATTACCTTCGTCGGATATAGTCTTACGGTTCATCCTCCGGACTTTCAAGACCTTGCCACAGCCTGCGGGTACTTTGACGTATAACAACACCTCCTCATCTGTCCATTCTGAAGGTAAACCCCTTACTAATCCCATTCGAGTCACATTACTGTGGTACTAATGCCTGGTACTTATGGGCTTCCAGAATCGGGTTTGACAGGAAAGCATTCGCATCTTCGGGCGACTTAAACTCCACCGCAACTTTGTTGCGTCCCAGCCGTTTGATACCATCAGAGAGAACATTAGCTATGTTATTTTTGAGTAGAAATAAGCCAAATTTTACTTGATGCAGTGTAGCACTTGAGTTTTGTTCAAGTTCGGCATATGACACGTGAACTACGAATGGGCCTTTATCCAATAAAGAATACTTTTTTCTGCCAGGTGGGCTTAACGTAGGTCTCGGTAATTTAACCGGCATTTCGACGGGCGTATTGGGCAGAGCTGGGCGCTTTCTAGTTACACAATCGGAGGTATCCATTTCCGAATTTGGTGCATGTTGTACTACCTGAGGAAGGGTAACTGCTGGACTTGGAGTCAGCTCAAAAAGCTCAATATCAGGGCCCTTAGGGGGGATTTTTGTACCGATCATTTTTAAATAAATAAATGGTTGGACTAACCGGGACTAATATGTAGGTATTTGATTTAGATATACCGCACGGGCAAACCACAACAAAAAGACACCAAAAAGAACTCAGAAGGAAATTAAATACAGGAAATTCCGAAAACGCATGTGCTAGCCAAGGACAGCGATGACAGCCAACTTTTCCATTTCCAGCGAAATAATTGAAATAAGTTCAATAATAATAAGTTCCTACTTGCGCTAGGCTGACTATGTTTTTCTCTGTCTAACACGTAGTTGGCGACGTTTCAATTTAACGAGACAAACATGTGTCAGGTGTGTATTTTATAACGCTCCTTCTATGCTTTAGTTCTTATTCTGAGGAGCACAACAAGCACAGATTAAAAAAGCAATATTGATGAAGATTGTTTTCAAAGAGTACCTACATTTTAACATAACCACAGAACATATCCAGAACCAGAACCACTTGATAGTTTTGTTAAGAAGAGGTTATGTCGTACTGCAATGATTTGCTATGAAAATAAAGTTATTCTTGCGCCTATGGTCCGCATTGGAACTTTACCTATGAGACTTCTTGCGTTACGTTATGGTGCTGATATTGTTTATTCTGAAGAACTGATCGATTGGAAATTTTTGCGATCCAAACGGAAAGTAAACGGTATGATATTTTTGTTAATTTCCTTATCTAACTTACTCTTGCGTTACGTATATTTTACGTGATGTGCAGTGTGGAAGTTAGTGTTAAAATATTATGATGTACAACTTATCATCACACAATGTAGGACTGATGTTGCGTTTTCTGGTTGGAACGCGTAAGTCGCGACAACTTCGAACTATGATCCAGTAAATATATTCATCATAGTTACTTAGAAACACTTCAGATCTAGGGTTTTCTCACGATGTTTTCCTGCTCGTATAGAGGTATTGCTACTAAAACTTTACATATGTACATAGAAAATAAAGTCATTATTACATGATTATATTATTTTTATTGCACTTACCCGTGCTAAGGACAATTTTAAATACCTATTTAGAGGCTAAAAATTCCACCCATGCCGGGATTCGAACCTGCGACCTCTGGCGACCCGTGCCAGCACTCTTTCCAACTGAGCTAATGGGCGACTCATCAGTGAAATTTCAAACCTCTTTACAATATTCTCTGTATTATGTACATTATTACATGCCAGCCACAATTTACGGATTGAGAAGCCGCTCTGGAATCACTGCTCCTTTCTGTCATACTCTTTACTGAAACAGTTGAATTTGGTGTAACTAACGAGTATGTTCAAACCACATAAGGAACTTGCACAAACTATAAATCTGCATTAAATGTAGCAAGTTCATTCATTAACTTGTAATAACTTGTCACACCCACATATTTTTTTGTTTACTTCCAGATATCTTACAAACAGTGGACTATGTAGATCAAACGGATGGAACGATTGTCTTTCGAACATGTGCTGAAGAGAAACATAAAGTTGTGTTACAATTAGGTACATGCAGTGCAGAAAGGGCATTGAAAGTTGCTAAACTAGTGTAAGTTTAAGATATTACAAATGTGAAAGTATGTGTCTTTGTTATGCCTTCTCACCTAAATAGCTGAATTGTATGGAACAAAACATAGCTAACAACAAACCAAGGTCTAGATTGAGACTGGATATGTTTTTATTCAAATTATGTGAGCAAATTTACAGGTGTTTGTAGTTGCAACTTTACAATAAAAAAATTACTAGGGTTATTACTTAGTCAATGAAATTTTTGGATCTACAGAGTTTTTAGAGTAAATAAATAACTTCCACACAACACAAAATTACTTGCCCTCTTCCAAACCAAGATATCCAGTAGTATGAATAAAAAAAACAATAAGCAATGGTTCATCTGTTCTGGGCCACTGAACACCAAGATTATATTGTGCTCACACAATATGACTTAACATCCACACAGCACAATAATTGGTCCTGCCTACCTATTCCATAGCTGCTCACTGTATTGGATCACTCATTCATAAATTGGTTTGATTCCATAAAGTAGAGAAGTAATAAAATAGCACCCTTGATCCCAAATAGCAGTAAGCAGTATTCTGTAAGCAAGAAGCAAAAGCTGTTCTACCTCCGTGAATTGACTGAGTTGTAAACTTTGTATAACTATATAATTATTTTTCAGAGAGAATGATGTAGCTGCCATAGACATTAACATGGGATGCCCCAAAGAATTCTCCATCAAAGGTGGAATGGGTGTTGCACTGATGGCAGACCTTAACAAAGCTTGTAATATACTGAAAACACTAGTTGACAATTTAACTATACCAGTGACATGTAAGATAAGAATACTTGACACACCAGAAGGTACTCTAGACAATGTGAAGAAGTTAGCCAGCACAGGTATCAAAGCAATTGGTATACATGGTAGAACACGGAATGAGAGGCCACAGCATCCTGTCCATCCCGATATAATCAAATATGTTGCTGAAAGAATATCCATCCCAGTTATTGCTAAGTATGCAAATTTTTAAACATTTAAATGTACATAGTCAATATGTTACTCAACCACAATGTTTGTTTTAGTGGTGGCTCCAAAGAAATTGAGAAACATAGTGATATTTACAAGTTTAAGGAAGCCACTGGCTGCACTAGTGTCATGATCGCAAGAGCAGCAGAATGGAACTGTTCTATATTCAGGAAAGAAGGGATATTACCTTTGGATACCATTATCACAGAATACTTAAAGCTTGCTGTGGACTACGACAACTCTCCCTCAAATTCTAAGTATTGTGTACAAAATATGCTCCGAGACTTGCAAGAGACACCAAGAGGCAGACACTTTCTTGAGTGCCAAACTTTACAACAGATTTGGTAACTATGCAGTTATTATGCTTGTAAACAATATTCTATTAATGTATGACTACACTACAATATTGTTACTAAATGATATAACATAAGCACCTATATAATATGTCCCATTGCAGACCACATTCATGTTTAAAACTAAATAGGTACCATACTAGGCAGACCTGTATCAGTCAGATTACTTATTAATAACTAAACTATTTTTTTTATACAAGTATATTGCTAACAAGAAAAATCTATCTCTCTTTTAGTGAAATCTGGAATTTAGCTGAGTATTGTCAAAAGAAGCAGTCTCAATATCAGGAAATGGGTATACAAGGTAGATGGCAAGTGACCCCAGATGAACTGGAGCCCCCTCACAAGAAAAGCAAACAATCAGATACTGATTTAATAGATGTTATACAGAAAAAGGTTTGTATTGATTATATAGAAAGCTATACATGTTTTTCAATAAACATACATAACCTCACGCCTGTATCCCAGAGGGGTAGGCAGAGACCAGGGACTGCCACTTGCCACGATCCTGACAGATCACCTTCGCTTCATCAACGTTCATAAGTCGTTGCATGCATGCACGCCGGTTCCGGGTACTTTTTATCTTTCCCTTTGCTAATACATCCCCTATTTGGTCGATGTAAGTCCGTCATTAAACATATTTTGTAATATTTGATGAAAAACACAAATTCTTTTCAATTTGCAAAACATTATTTTTATTTGTGTGCTTTTGAGGCAATCTGCATAATATATGTTGTTTAGCCGCCCAATGCTCTTAGTTTAGTGTAATATTATTTAAATGAAATGCTCTTTTTTCAGGTATGTTTTATTCGATCAAATTTTAATGATGTCAATTTACCAAAAGCGAGACTGCATGCCTGGGCCGGGAAGAATAATTTGAAACTTCCTACATATTGTACTCAACAAGTTGAAAAGCTCTTTCGCACAATTTTGAGTTTCAATGAGAAGAAATACACTTCAAACTTTTGGGAGAAGAATAAAAAGTTTGCCGAGCAAGGTGCAGCATTAGTGTGTTTATGTTCATTGGGGATTGTTACAGAAGAGGAGCTATTAAAATCGGGATCTATAATAAAGTAGATTATGCAGTTTTATTCATTTATTCAATTTCAATCTTACATACACATCTATATTTTCTGCCGTTTCATACTATCAATACTTTCATTCAACTTTTCATGTACACTATCCAAATCTGCATTTAATTGATTTTGTCTTTGGATGTCTTGTTCGAGCTGTTTCATATCCTTGTAGAAATGAAAGGCATTTTTTAGTACATCGTCCTTAAATAGTTCTTGTGATTCAGTAACGTCGACATCCGGATCCATCAGGTCTTCTAACACTTGCTGTGTTGATGGCAAATTGGGTTTCGGATATTTAGTGGTGTCCATTCTATGGAATTTATTAGACATTCACCGTTCCAACAAAACGCAAGTTTCGGCTCAATGGTTGGTGCGTGAAGTGAAATCTCTTAGGTTATGTTATTTCAACTGTGGGTTATTTACATAACTTCGTGGGAAAAACGAAGCAAATTCAAGTTCCTCTTCGACTGCTTGAGCACAAATTAAAACAGGTAGGTACCAAAGAGTATATAAACAAGAGACGGGACCTCCTTAAGCTTTTGTAATGAGTTTAGCCCCTTTAGCAATACCAACCAATAGAGGAAAAATGCAATGACAAAAATAAGTGCTACCAACATAATAACTTGTCTGTGCAAAAGGGACGTCCACTTACATTACTACATTTATCGATATCGATAAATTATCATCCAGGGGCTTCGCAGTCAACCTAATAAAATTAATACAAATCAATGTTTTCAATAAAGCGACAAATGAAATTAGTATTTTATTATTTATTATCAAATCACAATAATTGTGGTCTCTATTGAATTTATTTCAGCAGCTATTTGGGTTTTCTTTAGAGGTGTCCAATCTGAACGAACTTCATCAATCGGTGGTTTGGATTCAGGTGCTGAAATCGTCAAAAAAAGTTAAGTTGAGTCGTTATTGATTATTAATTTGTTTGTAAACTATGCTACTTACCGGGATAGTTCTGATAAATATGCTGAGATTCCAGGCCACAATAATTGTCGTCAAATCCTGCTGGACCAATAGCAACTGCTGATATTTTGGCTGCTGTACAAGGTGCTGAAAATTATAATACTTTGTAATTTATCAAAGTAAACAAACACTAGTTACAAAAAACTTCAGCGATACATGAAAAGTCTACGTACCAGAGTTCTTTTGTGAAGCTCGACAACTAATAGGTTTTTGTATAGCTGAATCTGAAAATAAACAATTGCAAGAATAGTCCAAAGAAAATTAAATAGTTTGTTCCTGTTTACCACATAACTTCATAATACAGTTACATAGTCAATAGGTAACTATCAAATACTATGATTAATAAATGATTATACTATCCTTAGCAGGGGTTAGTGCATTAAAAATAAAAATAGTATAATCATGTGGGTACAGCGATATAATTCCGATGTAAAACCTGAGTGCTTAGTGCGAGTTTGACAGATCCAATCGAATTACTTTACTACCGCGTTAATCGAGCATTGAGTAGTGAGTATGAGTAAGTTAACCGTTCGAACTGGTAAAACGCTGTCACAGTACAACTCGCACTCGCGTTTATTCGTGTTTTGGCTGGTAAACGTGTTTACTTCTCAACGTAAACCATTACAACTCGCACTCAGCAATTTTAATTTCCATACTCGTCGCTAGGTCGCGCTTCCTCGATGCCATAGAAATACGAGTTAACGTTAACGCGATCGAGTAGTTAAAAAACTCGCACTAAGCACTCTGCAAAGTAGGTAGTCGGGGCTGTAAGTGATACAATCTACTTCAGCCAGATGTCGCTGCCTGTACGTAATACAGAGAATAGATGGCCGGTGAGTCGCCCATTGGCTCAGTTGGATAGAGCGCTGGCACGGATAGCCAGAGGTCGCGGGTTCGAATCCCGGCATAGGTGGAATTTCAGCCTCTAAATAAGTTTTTAAAATTGTCCTTAGCACGGGTTAGTGCATTAAAAATAAAAATTGTATAAATACATTTTTATAAAAAAAGATTTTAAGTTAAAATTAGTACAAAAAAACATTTTAGAAATTCCAATCACTAACCAGTTTCAAGTGATGCGACGTGGCTACGTGGTAAGGAAACTCAGCTAGTAAGTAATCAGGAACAGGAGGCGCATTTATAAGTAGAGAAAGTACAGCCCTGTAAAAAAATGTTTATCTAAGTAATGTCATTTATGTATTAAGACGTAATAATAATATTGCGTTCTAAATGACGGAGCAAAATACATTCAAATGTTTGACGTAAAGCAAGGCGTATTCTGTTTTTTATTAAATAATAAATTGTTCATGGAATGTAGTGTTACATTATAAATTTATAACACAACTCACCATTTCTTTAATTGGCTTCCTTTTTTGTTAAAATCTTTCGGCCTGAAATGATCTCCACATACATATTTATGTTGGTGGAGTTTTTCAATGGGGATATACGCAAGATCTTCCACAATTTTCACCCATTGTCTGCATCTAAAAAAAAAACCACATTCAATGCAGCCACTAATTGTGCATCGTTGAAACATTGTTTTGGCTTATAGCAATTCACCCGTCGTACACTGAGTAGTAATTCTGACCAAGGTACTCATCAGATATTTTTTATCGATATTGAACATGTGTATGGCACATCACTATGACATTGAAACAACTCAATATTTTTCTCATTACGTTATATAACATAATTTATGATCTTGCTCTTGTGCAAGATGACAAAAACTGTAGCCAGAAATACTTACCGGTCTTCATCCCTAGGAAATTTACTCATAAACTTTCTTTTGGTACCCTTTGACCGGCTGCATCTTATTTTACAAATGGCACAAGTTCGACACAATCCGATCAGTGCCATTATTAAAAGAAAATCACCAAACACTGTACAACAAGATACACACAGCTAGATATTGAAAAAACTTAAAACACATAAAATAACTAGAAAACTTTCTAATATGTGCCGTGTTCCGCCATATTTGTTGTGTTTTCAGTTTGACTGACATTGACAGCAAAGAAAGAGTAAGTAGTATTAAAGAGTGAGACAAAAATATGTCCGCCATTAAAACGGGGCTAAATGCGAACAAAAATTTCAAAGTTCCTACTTGCGCTAGGCTGGTAGGTACGCTCAGCCTAGCGCAAGTAGGAACTTTGAAATTTTTGTTCGCATTTAGCCCCGTTTTAATGGCGGACATATTTTTGTCTCACTCTTTAATACTACTTACTCTTTCTTTGCTGTCAATGTCAAACTGAAAACATAACAAATATGGCGGAACGCGGCACATATTACAACGTTTTCTAGTTAAAATTTTTGTGTTTTAAGTTTGTTCAATATTTAGCTGTGTGTATCTTGTTGTACAGTGTTTAGTGATTTTCTTTTAATATTGGCATTGATCGGATGGTGTCGAACTTGTGCCATTTGTAAAATAAGATGCAGCCGGTCAAAGGGTACCAAAAGAAAGTTTATGGGTAAATTTCCTAGGGATGAAGACCGGTAAGTATTTCTGGCTACAGTTTTTGTCATCTTGCACAAGAGCAAGATCATAAATTATGTTAAATAACGTAATTAATATACTATGAGAAAAATACTCAGATGTTTCAATGTCATAGTGATGTGCCATACACATATTCAATATCGATAAAAAAATATCTGATAAGTACCTTGGTCAGAATTACTACTCAGTGTATGACGGGTGAATTGCTGTAAGCCATAACAATGTTTCAACGATGCACTATTAGTGGCTGCATTGAATGTTGTTTTTTTTTTTAGATGCAGACAATGGGTGAAAATTGTGGAAGATCTTATATCGTATATCCCCATCGAAAAACTCCACCAACATAAATATGTTTGTAGAGATCATTTCCGGCCGAAAGATTTTTACAACTATTTTAAAAGGAAGCCGATTAAAGAAATGGTGAGTTGTGTTATAAACTTATAATGTAACACTTACTACATTTCATGAATAATTATGTAATAAAACACAAAATACGCCTTGCTTTACGTCGAACATTTGAATATATTTTGCTCCGTCATTTAGAACGCAATATTATTATTACGTCTTAATACGTAAATGACATACTTTGATAAACATTTTTTTACAGGGCTGTATCTTCTCTACTTATAAATGCGCCTCCTCTTCCTGATTACTTACTAGCTGAGTTTCCTTACCACGTAGCCACGTCGCATCACTTGAAACTGGTTAGTGATTGGAATTACTAAAATATTTTTTTTACTAATTTTTAACTTAAAATATTTTTTTATAAAAATGTATTTGATAGTTACATAGTCAATTATGCAGTTATGTGGTAAACAGGAACAAACTATTTTTTTTTCGGACTATTCTTGCAATTGTTTATTTTCAGATTCAGCTATACAAAAACCTATTAGTTGTCGAGCTTCACAAAACAACTCTGGTACGTAGACTTTTCATGTATCGCTGAAGTTTTTTGTAACTAGAGTTTGTTTACTTTGATAAATTACAAAGTGTTATCATTTTCAGCACCTTGTACAGCAGCCAAAATATCAGCTGTTGCTATTGGTCCAGTAGGGTTTGACCACAATTATTGTGGCCTGGAATCTCAGCATATTTATCAGAACTATCCCGGTAAGTAGCATAGTTTACCAACAAATTAATAATCAATAACGACTCAACTTAACTTTTTTTGACGATTTCAGCACCTGAATCCAAACCACCGATTGATGAAGTTCGCTCAGATTGGACACCTCTAAGGAAAAACCAAATAGCTGCTGAAATAAATTCAATAGACCTTGACCACAATTATTGTGATTTGATAATCAATAATAAAATACTAATTTCATTTGTCGTTTTATTGAAAACATTGATTTTTATTAATTTTATTAGGCTAACTGCGGAGCCCCTGGATGAAAATTTATTGATATCGATAAATGTAGTACCAATGTAAGTGGACGTCCCTAATGCACAGACAAGTTGTTATGTTGGTAGCACTTTTGACATTGCATTTTTGCTCTATTGGTTGGTATTGCTAACGGGGCTAAACTCATTACAAAAGCATATAGGGAGGTCCCGTCTCTTATTTATATGCTCTGTGGGTACGCTTGGCTTGACATACAGTTGAGCTCCACGACAGCCAGGGTTGCCAGATGAGATTTCTCGATTTTCCCCAGATTCATAAAATTTTTCCCCAAAATGATACCTTTTTTAGAAAAATCCCCCAAAATGTTACCTTTTTTAGAAAAATCCCCCAAACTTAATTTGACGTAATTTACAAATTTTAATTAGTTTAATTTATTTAAAACTTAAAACTATTCAAATATATTTAATAATTCCATTTCAACGCCACACAGCAGTAAACGTTCTCGGAATTAAACAGTTGTAGCATTTTAGCATTCGGCTCAAAATCTCAAATTGCGATTATCCACCACGGGCTGCTACTCCGTATCTCACTCTCATTATGTGGTCGATCGTTTTGGTCAGCAGTCTGTTTCTTAGTTTGTTTTTGACCACATTCATGATTGAGAAAGCTCTTTTTACACTCGCATAAGCAAACGGCAAACTCAACATGGACGTGGCTAATTTTACTATGTGAGGAAACGCTAATTCTCCAGAAGCATTTTTATATGATAAAACTTCACTTATTCTGCACACCTCCAACTACATTTTTAAAAGCAGCAGCGATGTCTTTAATGTCAGGCCGTACTTGGCTTGTTGCCGTTTATGGGCAGAAAACTGATACTCTCTGAAGGATTCTAATTACAAATAGCGGTTTGTTTTCGACCACAGACGAACGAATTAGAGATCTATGGTCGACTATTGGTCGACTGATCTTTTTTTTCTGCACTGCGACTTGTTTTTTTTTAAACAAGGTTTTACGGCCCTGGATCCTTTTGAGGATAATTTTATTTTATATCCACATATTAACGAAAATCTTACGCAAAAGGCATTTTGTGTTTGTCGGGGGATCAAAACGTACAAGACTTCGTTCAGAAATAGTCAACCCCAAATTTCCCCAATGTCGAAATTTCTTCCCCAAACATTTCCCCACAGAAGTCATTTCCCCAAAACTTCTCCAAATACCATATTTTTCCCCAAAATGGGGAAAAAAACCCCCAATCTGACAACACTGACGACAGCTGTCACACTGACAGGGCTAGGAATGGGACAATGTCGACATCAAATTTCACTTAAAGCGTGTGTGATACTGATAACATGTATGGAAAGAAGTTGGACACATGAAATCAAACACGAGAAATATTATTTTACAAAGTTTTATTCAAGTAGAGGTGTATCGTAATATCTCTAAATCAATGGATTGCGGCGACGTCAAAACTATCAACCTCTGTGACGGGAGAAGTTTTTATTCTCTTTATTTGGCGATGAAAGTTTTTCGGCTTATCTTCAGGCATCTCGCTTGATGACTCTCCATACTTTTCTTTGCTAATACGGACCACCGTAGATCGTCAAATACCAAGAGCATCCGCAACTCTGTCACACACTCGCTCTAATGGCAGAAGCGGACCACGGTTTTAGTTATCGCGCGTGAAATATTCGCGCAAACGAATTACAAACTCACTGTTCAAAACAGTTTTCTTTGATATTTTTGGCATCATGCAAACTAAACGGAACACCTTTAACTCAACTAAACAACTTCACCATAGCAACTACAGTCTTTAAAGCATGAAATAGTTTAATAGAAAATAATTTGAAAACTTCATCGAATACCTAACAATAAAAATTTCGTCGTCAGGTTAAACAAGAACTTCACTCAATAAAAATCAAAACTTGTCCATAGAGCACGCGGCTGACCAGCCCTCCTATTACGTAGCATTCCAAGCGTTTTGACGACTCCTAAGTGTAAAAAAATGTATGCATCTGACAGCCGGAGTAGCTTAAAAAAGTAAAAATCAACGTCACGCAACTCAGTGGATACTTACGTAATAATGCCCCAGAACCATACAACGCTGTAGGTTTTTGCCCCACAATAACACCAGTATTTTGTTAGATAGGTATTAATTAAAACAATATTTTATTCAATATTTTTTTTTTTTAAATAAATACATTTCTTTATTATTAGAGTAGGTACCTAACCAAGTAATAATTTAATATTGTTATTCTATTTAAATAAAATAATAAATTTTCCTATAACTATATACAGCATTAATACTTAAAAAGATTTACATATTTACAAAAAAAAGAAAGGTTTAAATAAAAAAGTCTACACCGCTGCCGAGGGGGAGAGTTCCCAAGACACAGGCAGCATTCCCTCTCTGAATGGCCAGACTGATGCGCTGGCCGAGGTAGCTACCAGCTCTTGGGTCGCCCGATGAGTCGATGAGGCGCGTCGCTATTTCTTTTTGAAGTTTACGCGCCTCGGGCCCCCACGGACCCATCGTCTCGACCCCAAACGGCGCAAATAGGTAACCATCCCCAAGGACAGAGTATTTGCGCCGCTTGAGGCCTTCGGCCGTAGTCGCCGCCGCGCCCACGGCCCTGCTGGTGTGTGGGTGACATGGAAAGACGCCAGTGTGTCCACGCAGGTCGCATCCCACACTAGCGGCCTCCCGCTCTGCCACGGCACCAGAGAAATACCGTCGAGTCTCTTTCCATCGTCCCGTGCTATTATTCATTATTTTAATTCTAATGAAATTTGATAGTGGTTTTCAAACAAATAAAGTTAAATTCCAATAGTAAACCTGCAGTTTAGATCATCCATCACCAAATCATCGAAAGTTTGTAACTTACAGTTACAACCCTAGACAATTTGTCACGTGAACAGCCATGTCCCGAAAGGGTAAAATTATGTGCTTTACTACGCCGACCCTGGAATTATTATTATACTTAGACCCTATTCATAGAAAGCGCCCGAGGCAAGCGCTCGATACGCTGCGTTTCAGACGCTCTTAAAATTGTATGAAGTTCTATGCAACTGCAACGGATTACATCAAGCGTCCGCGTCTGTGATGCGCGCGTCATACGCGCTGATAACGGATGAACGCGATATCCTCGTATTCGTTTCCTTCACTAATTTTTTGTTGGTTCTTTTCTCTGTATCAGTAATATACATATAGTACATTACACAACTAGGGTGGTAATACAAAGAAAGGCCGAGATCGCAGAAGTTTGTGGCCCGAGCTGCAAGCGAGGGACGTAAATATGCGATCGAGAGCTTTCTTTATTACCTCCCGTGTTGTGTACATCTTTTTATGTCTACACTTGGCCAGGAAGCGGCTTTTTCCGTACGTGCAGCGTGCGGAAAAAGCCACTTTATGGCCAGGTGTGGCATAAAAATAATTACAGTTGCAGTAGTTGTTGCTTTAGTGCCTTAGTCCGAGAAGCCCTTTTTTATTATAATTTTTTTATTTCACGATTATTAGCGAATAGTTAATGTTTTATAGCTAAGCTACGCGTGCCTATCGTGTAGTTTTTTTTATTAATAGCCACGACAATAAGATCCAGTACCTGACCGCGCCTGTTGTTGCTTAAGCCAAATATTGATTAATTTAGATCTATCGATAACTGAAGTTTACCAATAATATACATACATAAATAACCTCACGCCTGTATCCCAGAGGGGTAGGCAGAGACCAGGGACGGCCACTTGCCACGATCCTGACAGATCACCTTCGCTTCATCAATGTTCATACGTCGTTCATACCAATAATATAAAATTGAAATCTAAAATTACTTATTAGCCCCAGCCTCATTAAGCACACTCACTTTTAAACTCGTTAACAACTATAAAAATACTTAATCGAATTTGTAATTCATTATTCAGTTATTTTTGTAAAATCATAACGGGTTTAATAAAACCTCAAGAAGCCCCGTACACTTACAACAATGATTGAAATGAAATGAAATAAAAAGGTTTTATTCAAAGTAGCGCAGATACTGCGGCTTAATGAACGTTACAAGTCAAACTAGGTGTCCATTTCAAAATCTGGATCATTTTGGAGAAAAAATGGACAAAAAACTCCAAACTTAGTCTTTTCAAATTCCTTAATTAACAGAATTTACACAGATTCTACAAAACTCGTGAATTTTACATGCTTGAATTCCAGACATCATTGTCATCTAAATAATCCAGTAGCTCTTTTGGCACAAAGTGTAGGTAGACTGGGTACGATTGAAACAGGTCATGATTGAAACAACTCAAAATTCTCGAAAACCGTTATATTTACGCGAGTGATGCAATACTCGTTAGACGCCGCCGGTCATTTTTGAATTATGGTCAGTAGCGCTCACACAGAGTACATTATATAGCTGAGAATAGAGATATCAGTCCCCCGCGTACGTGCTAGCGCCATCTTGTGAGTTATGATGATAGAACTTTTCTTTAATACAATATACCTATAGCTCTAAAAGTAATTCGTGTTTAGCTAGCAGTAGGTACCCTAACACTTTTATTCCAAGGTTTTCTGAAATTAATAAAGCAGATTTGTAATCGTCATAGTCCGGGGGCAAAGCTGAGGTCGTGAGAATAAATGCAGAATCGTCGAAGTCCGGGGGCAAAGCTGAGGTAGATGTTTCAAAACCCACGAAAACATCGAAATTCGAAAAGTACATTCACGTTTGTGGAATGAATGAGCGACACTGTCAACAACAACATGACGCCGACGTTCCGTTTCTGATTTCCTTCATTATATAGTAAATGCGATATTATTTTTAATAGGTACAGAATTTTAGACATTTTTCATAAAATATATTCATAAAAGGTTGTCTGGAAGAGATCACTTTTAGTGATTAACGTCTGTACTCTTAGGTTAAGAAATATCTGTATAATTTCCATTTTTATGTACAATTACATAAGTGTTCTCAATCTATCTATATTTTTTTAGCATTTGCAGTGTAGTAAGTAGTTATTTATTTTGATAAAAAAGTTAGAAAATATTTGATTTCTATTTAATCAAGTTATGCGTACAATGGATTGTAACATCCTTTCTTTTCTTCAGTGTTGCCATTACACAAAAACTCAGTGATTCCACTTTTTAAATTTCTTGATAATTATATCTTATGCCACCAAGTGAGATATGACAGAACTAATATTGTATGTGAGATTTAAAGAAACGTGATTATATGAAGTGAAAAGCCCATGGTAGCGCTCGAGCGAGCGAGTGACGCAGTCGTGCTGAGGACGCACGGTAATTCGTTCCATACATGCTAGACGAGGGAAATTCATTACCTAATTACTCAAATTTAAGTTTTCTAATCGATTCGCAGATACCCAGGGACCCCAATAATGCATTGCAATCAAATACAAGATGATCCACTGAAGCCTAATGAGGATCCAAAGGTATTTAATGGAAGTATTGCTGGGAACGATAATGCAGTTGCTATTTTCGAGCCCAAGTGTCAACATATTTTAAAATAAGTTCCAAGTACCCAACTATTGTGAAAATTATGGAGAAAATTTCTCAAGGTATGTACTTTCTTATGTATTATTTTAGTTTTACCAACATTTAAGATGTCTTTGATAACAAATATTCAAGAAGGGTATAATTTTAAGAGAAAATAAACTCTTTTTTTCACATTTGTTAGAATATCTAAACATGATTATCCCAAAATACCCCTGTAGTTTTTTTATATATTAAAGTTTAGACTGTCTATTTTCAAAATCTGTGATTGGTTGGCTTCGCACGGGATTGCATCACCTTCATTATTTTTTTCATAGGTGATTCTGTTTCACTGCCGTTGACGGAGTTTTTTGAAGTTTGGTGCAAGGCATCAAAATTAGAGCGGATGCTTCGACTTTTAGACTTCGTCCTATCGCAAATGCTTGCTACAAATCTGGAAGACTCAAGTTTAAAGCAATTAAGAAATAAAGTTGGACTATATTCAAATAAAACTGAAAAAAAGTGGAAGTCACTCGAAAGCCGCAAAGAAAGGTAATCTTGATTTCAAATACTTTTTTTACGAATGTATCTCTTTTGTTTTCGTATTTTGCTACATTAAATATTTATTCATAGCTGAAAAAAATATCTTCATAGTCATAAACAAAGTATAATTTTATTTCACGTAGGTTTCTTCTGAAGAACGCTGATTGTTATAACATTATTTTAAACTTTCGCGACTTGTACACATAGTTAGAATATTCTCGGGGCTTAATCGCGGAGTCTTCTCGTGACCACGATGACTGTAACGTCGTCGAAACGTCGAGGTAAAATAGCAATAAATTACTACGCGATTAAGCCGAAAATATTCTAACAACGCTGATTGGCTTGAAAAAGGCCGATTCACGCGTTCTGCTACTACGGTGGACATGCCATCTGAAGACGAGTTAGCAGATAACGTACCGCAATAGGTACCACACCTGGGCGGCCGAAGAAGGGCTTCGAGGACTGCAGTGAAAACGTGAAGCGTGAAAAACTTCGAGATCTCCTCGAATCGCGGAGCCAATCCGAGTTGTGCTATGCAGCTCAAATGGCTACGCGAGCAAGTGGATTCCGCGTCACTGCAGATATAATGAAGTCTCTTTCAGAGTCTCCTGACGATGCAAAGCAGCTCCGTAAAGATCAAGATGTTGTGCAGTCCCAGCGATCAAATACACGTTGTGTAAATAAAACCTGTATTGTAAGTGCCTAAATGTATGCATAATTAAATGATCCACAAAAGATACCACACCTACTGTTTCATTATAATAACCCATAAGCTAAATACCTAGGTTGGTACTAATGATAATGAGTACTTAATTTAGTACTCTATTTTTTGTAGTTAATTAGGTAAGCAAATAAAGAAGAGCTATGTTAGGTTATATTGATTTTTTAAAAATCTTCTAGGTATATAATCTCCGTCAGGACCTTATAAGTCCAGTAATAAGCTTAAAATAATTTAATTTCGCTAAAGTAAGATAAAAACATCATTCTAAACGCAAAAAAAACCCAAACCAGAATTTCCCTCGTCTAGCGTGTATGGAACGAATCACTGTGGGACGCACAGAACATAAAAAAGAGTAGAAGTAGCGACATGACACTGTAGTACGAAAACCAGTGTAACCAAACTGATACTTATAAACCAAACGCACACTACGAATGCCGAGCTGCCATTGGTAAATAAATTCAATGCCGAAAAGGTGTACATCATAAAAGTTTCAATTACAATATGCACCTTTTTATAATGTCAACAATGATCAAAGTCAAATGACAATGATGAAATTAAGGTTGACATTTTGTAGTAACGCTACTCTACACTAGATGGAACTAGCGCCGTGTCGGACCGAAAAGAACTTTTACCTACTAAGACATAAAGGTCAAAATTGAGAAACAAGTACATTCTCAGTTTGGGATGGGACAATGCGAGTTCTAGATTGTCGATAGGGAGAACCTATCGACAAATTATACCCGTACAAACAGTTTAACACATCGCTCATTTGGCAGAATATTGACGCAAATGTCCTTTTTCCAATTTTACAGGAGAGACCGTTGTTTCATTCAGAAGTGTTAGAACTTTGTCAAAATGCCACAACGACAGTGGCGCTGTCACGCGATAAAAAACAAAACTACATTACTGTCATTTTTTCCCCAAGTGTAAACAGTTATTTCGGGTGTTTTGGCATACTTAACTCAAATTGGCAAAAAAGTACATTTGCGTCATTATTCTGCCAAATGAACGACATTAATGGCCGAATACGAATACTGGTGCTTAGAAGAATTTTTAGCTATTTCTTTTTTGCCTGCGGGTTGACTGGTAGAAAATGCATCTTTTTCACATTATCTTTTTGTGCAATAAAGATTCAACATTAATAGGTTAAATAGATGCACAAAGAAAACAATGTGGTAGATTTCATATTTTAAAATGTTCTCTTATTTAAAACTACCTATAACCCGCTGCTTCGCGGGCGTTAGAAAATATAACACGGGAAATATCATGTATTCTACGACTCAATTCAGATCTTTGTCTATCTGTACGCCATGTTTCATAGTTATACTAATTTTATTGATGATGGTACTAATATATTTCAATTATACGCAAGAGTCTAACCTGGAAGTGAAGCACATTTTTTTCTGGTATTGCTGCATAAGTGCCACCTTCCGCCTTTTTTAGTTATTATGAAGTGTTCATGAAAATGCTCTGAATATATTGTGCTCATCGTCGTTTTGAACCAATTTTGCCTTCCTATCGCTGCCATCCATTTTACTTTCGTATTCGGTTTCTTAGGAAAACTAAACGAAAACTCACTTCCAAATTGTTTTGATTCCGAGAGGGTTGTTGTATCATTGCCACGGTTTTCTGTTGTATTTGATTAAAAGTACTTTGATAGTTTCTAAGATATTTCAGTCACTGATAAACTGGTGAAGAAAAACTATATCGCGATCTAGCTGTGCTCCAATGACAGTTTTCACATGCACAACAGCCAGCCGGCGACAAGAGCTCATACATTACTACTTTACCCGGCCCGGCGACCGGAAGCATTTGAAAAGGCACTTAGGAAGTAGGTATAAAATAACAATAATTATTTTATGCCACACCTGGTAATAAAGTAGCTTTTTCCGCACGCTGCGCGTACGGAACAAGCCGCTTTCTGGCCAAGTGTGGACATAAAAAGATGTACACAACACGGGAGGTAATAAAGAAAGCTCTCGATCGCATATTTACGTCCCTCGCTTACAGCTCGGGCCGCAAACTTCTGCGATCTCGGCCTTTCTTTGTATTACCACCCTAGTTGTGTAATGTACTATTACCTACTTAGACGAATTGGAATTTACGATACCTAAGTACCGTTAAGTATGTATGACTACTAAGTCATAGACAATAAATCATCGATAGATTTTTATCATGTGTGCCCCCATCCGTAATTGAGTAGAATTCAAATTTTGACAGAAACTTCTAGAGAATGTACACTTTCTTCGAAGAAAATTTAACTTTATTAACCAGTAAATAAAGGTGGTTTCAATTTCTCATTTTCGGATTGGTTTCCGTGTTCATGTCAATACAAATTTAATTAAAAATACAATGAAATACATCTTACAGACGAAATGTTACGGCATGATCGGTATATTTTGGTCCCCAACTTTTATTTTTGCTCTCTAACACAGCATAACATGGCATTTTAATCAAGTTTTCACCATTTTTTCTTTACTAGAAGCGCACGGCAACTGAAGTCAACAAAACTGTCACCGACTACGCATAGGCAATACATTGCTAATGTGAGGCACGCGGGCACCGCCCACTTACGACTTCTACTCTTTTTTTATGTTCTGTGGTGGGACGCCTTGACGGATTTCGCGCCAAAAAGTAAGACTTCATTTCTTAATATTTTTTTGTATAGTCTTTTTCACTCTCGTCTTTTTACTGTTTTATTTTATTGATTGCATTATTTAGTCGTTTACGATTGTATTAATTACAGTTGCTAAGCTTTAAAGCCAATGTAAATTATTATTAATCACCTTGAAGTAAAACAAAGTCGGATGGGGACAATTGAAATATTTGCTTGGGGACGGTTGAAACGTTTCAATCGTCCCTGTGTTTCAACTGTCCTTAATTTTTTTTATGTGACTGCCCAAGAAGGCGATATCGTTTACCGGTATGAGAGAAGAAAATAAAGGGGAGGGAGGACTTTGCCCAGCAGAGGGACGGTACGGGATAATAATAATAATACTTAATAGGGCCCATAATGTGAGACTTAAAACATGTGTAACATCATTGTATTACACCATTATGATCGCTAATAAATGAATATAAATATATGTGTATGTTTTTTGACCTCCTGTAGTCTAACTTTTTTTGAATCATAATCATATTTTGGGCTATACTTTAAAATTTACTATTCGATTTCTAACGCTACCGTGGTTTTACCTACCTATACCAGTGGGTTTAAGTGTTTCTTTATTTTAATATAGTTTTGTTTATGAACTATTATAATTATAACTATTAGAATCATCAATGAATTTCGTTCTGAGTGACATAGGGAATCTAAACTGTCAAAATATATACATCTAAATTAAGAAATCATGTTATTAGTGTTGCTTTTAGACTGATAACAAATACATGGAAGGTTACGTACTTATAACTTTAATAAAAACTACAGTACTTCTGAAAACATTGAAAGTACAGAGCACGACGGTATAAGTAGTTAGTTATTTTTAGTTGCGTTCAGTAAGTATACATTTCTTTTTCAGATGCCCAGAAAAAGAAAGCATAATCACAGACAGAACTTCCAAAGATTAGTTTGCTTATCAGCAGGCATACGAGGAAGTTCTTTTGGGAAAATCATTGAGAAAAGCAGCTGAGATGTTTAATATAAACCACGTCTCCGTGATAGTAAAAAACACGTAAATAATAAGAAAAAAAACAAAAAAGACGTGTTAGGTTATGATTGAAACATTGTTATGATTGAAACAAGCACTTTGTATGAAACATAATAATTTGCATTTTACTATATTTTTATGCTGTTTATGCTTGTTATTATGCTAAAACTACATACACTACGGTGAAAGTTAAAAAACAGTGTAACTCAAATCTGTTTAAGTCTCATACTTTAAAAAATATTGACCTTTTCTTCCTCATGACATTATACTACGTTTACCAAGTTTTCTCGACTTTTTGACTCAAAGATATTTGAGTGTTTCAATTTACCGCATGTACCGTTTCAATCGACCCCACTATGGGGTCAGTTGAAACAAATTCCCCAATCACTTTAAAAACGTTATTGCAGCTTAACCGTTTGAGTAAGAGCTATAGAATACAATTCATTTAGAAGCCAAATCATGACCCTTTAGATTATACTAGCATTTGGTGTGTCAATATTACAGATAACGGCACTACATACAGGTAAAGTTAAATTGTTTCAATCGTACCCAGTCTACCCTACTTTACATATTTTTTGAACCGCGCTTCAGTCAAACTTAATATATCTTCAGGGATTTTATTGTAGGAGCTCTACTGAATTTGAAGTCTACTGGATAGTCTCTATATCCAAACCCAAGCTCTGGGGGTCAATTCTCGCCCATGCGAGTTGATAGCATAGACGCAAAATAGTCGAAGGCTTAGACATTTGTCAAATAAAAATAACATAAGATAAACCGACAGAGTCATTGGACATTTATTTTCTCATTCGAATTCAATCTAGTATGGCGTTCAGAATACAGATTTTGGCTGTCGCTCGACTTTTTACGTAGAAATCCAAGATAATAAGCCTTAGAGTCGTATACGACATATTTGCTAATGAAGTGAGAATTGGCGCCCTGCACCATGTTGAAGCGTGTATACAACCAATACTTTCTTGGCTGCATGGGTTTCCTTTCCATCTAAAGCCCGCAGTACCTACACAGTGGCCCATGCTGGCCCACTGCTCACCCGATCACTTGCTTTTCCCACGATGGCGCGTGGCTCATTTCAGTCTGCCAAACCACTTGCGATGGACGTGTAAGTAGTTGCAGCCGCAGCTATTTATTTATTTACTATTTGTTTATTTATCTTATTTATTTACAAGTATTACAGAAGTATGTACAACAACAAAGTTATTAAAAAAAATGGCGCAAAAGGCGCAAAATTACGGGCTCAGATTGATATAAATCAAAAAACTTGTAGGTCAATGAGGGCTTTTCAAAGCGCCATTAAAAACAAAAAACAGTACCGCAAGTTACCGATAGATGGTGTTGACGTTATATAATATGTCAAAATTTACATCATTTAGGAAAACGGTAAGTGCCTATGTTTTTACAAAAATGCTCAATGCACGGGCTGGCCATTAGTTAAGACACAATTCACGTACGTATGTAATGAACAAAGTACTTCAAAACTTTCAAATTTCAACAGTTTCGAAAAATAATTTAGCTTAGATCACAGACTACAAAGAGACGTTTAGGTAGGTCACAAATAATAATCTGTGCGTACAACATAAAACGCGATAAAACGTGATGGGTGACATTTGTTCTCCTTGCAGCGCCATCTAGTTTTTTTTAATGCAATCAACTCATAGCTGTCATTGAAAAGCCCTCATTGACTGAACGATGGGCCACTGCGTAATCAGGGATGGGCCACGCTACGCCAGGATCCTTTGAAGTGTGCCCAAAAAACCGACAACTGTCCGATTGCGCGCCACAACAGGCAATTGCCCGCCACTGCACACCATTCCCCCGAGTACACAATGGCAATGGCGCTGGCGAGCAGTGGGCCATCATGGGCCATTGTATACTGGCCGCATTATATAAATAAAAAGTCTGTAGATCACACAGAACAATTAAACCAGTAGATCCACAGAACAATTAAACCAATAGAAGAAACGATGGTCACGTGACAGCGTACAGGCCTAATTGTCAAAACGATACCCTAATGCCCTGAGTAAGAGTCCAAATTAAGATGGTATTGTAACTTATAATTGTGGCAGCACTCAGAATGTTTTCAAATTTAGTCGGGTTATCGCAAGTGTCTCAAAATCTGTGAATTATTTTAGAAAATTGAAATAACTAAAATACTTTGGTGGAAACAACTTACCCTGGGATATTGTACAATAAATGCACAGTGAAGTGAAAAGTGCGTGGTGGCTGCAGGTCACTTATGAAACAAAGAAAACGCAGTTTATAATATGAACTTCCAAAGGTGAGTACCTAAAACCTATGTTTTCTCGCGTAAAAGGACCAAGGGATGAAATATCACTTTGAAAATAAACTTCCTAACGACTCATTAACCAATATTACCGTAATTGTCGCTTCTAGAACCCTTCTACGCCCTAAAATTAGGAAAATAAACCAAACCATTTGTAGCTTGTACTAGTGATGGCAAAAGCATGGTCGTCGATGAAAATTCGCCTCAGTAATAGTATAGTCGATACACGTTCATCACACCATCTTAGTACATAATCCACTGTTTCTTCTTGTTCAAGTTTTCCCAAATTGATAAATGGACGCAATGGCACGCAAAGACGCAAAAATAAGAAGTAGGACCAAAACGACTGTAAACTGTGCACAAGGCACATTAGACCCGAGTGATTTGGTCGAAGAAACTTATTGCGAACACGCCTGAAGAAAGATGTGGTGCCCACCTTAGACCAGTAAAAATGGAAGTAATGGTAAGAAAGTTAAATATTTGTTACAGAATATTTATCTTTATCACATGTTTTTACAAAATAGGATGCTCCCAGGAGTTTATTTTGTATTCGAGCTTAATTTTTTTTCCTTTACCATACTTAGTAAATTCTACTACATCCAAACAGTATCCCAGGCACCACAGCGTCCAAGTGGTGCCTTCAGTATTTCTAAATCGTAATAAGTAAACAGTATAATGTGAGAATTGATAATATCAAAAAAACAGGCCCAAAATTCCCACATCACGATGTTGCTTATATTAAGACTTCTACGTGTAAACAATTTGTTTTCCAAACCCCATCAGCTGTTTTATGTTTATACTATTTTTATTTTTAATACACTAACCCGTGCTGTAGACAATTTTAAAAACCTATTTAGAGGCTAAAAATTCCATACATGCCGGGATTCGAACCCGCGACCTCTGGCTATCCGTGCCAGTTTTATGTTTATCCTGAATTTAAATATACAAACTACCTACAACCATAGACTAATATAATACAAACTACCATAGACTTTCCCACAAAAACCATCTCCAACAGTGTAAATCATAGATAGATGGATAAAGAAAGCTTGAAAGGTAAAAACAAAATGTTAAATGAATGGACGTCAAAGCTGTTAGTTTTACAATTAATAAACTTTGTGGTGATCACTTATTGCAAAAAAATATCTCAAGATGCAAATTGTACCTCACTTCAAAGTATGTAATTACTTATCAGGATCAGGCAATAATGGATGTAGCTTGTAACCCAAATAGCTTTTATGAAGAGATCTAAAACGAAAGTGTTTAAAAGTGGAATATTTTGTTATTTAAACAGCTCTCTTTTGTAGGTACGCCTTTACTAAATGTTTCTTTTTGTTTTCAGGTCAGTACTGAACATGGGAAGTGAGCAAAAATGTATGTTATCTGCCAATGCCACGCTCATATTCTTATTTCTTGATCAAATTTACTGCTCACTGACGTAGTTGATGATCCTTATAGTCATCCGTTCAAAATTCATTCGTTGATGACCACCCTTATCTATTGTCTAAAATCTGTCAACGAAACGTATTTAAATATCAGAATTCATCGCATGACATATCAAATTACTGCATCCATCGAATTACTGAATTATTACTTGCAATATAATATTGTGATAATTAAATACGTTTTGCCGGCAACTATTAGCGACAGATTGCGGTCGAAGATGGATTCACCTAATATTAGCAATAGTATTTTCTTTTTCGAATTTCATTGCAAGATAAATATATATATAGCTTTGATAATTTGTTCAATTAATTTTTAATACAAGGTCTAAGCTCGATCTGTATTTTTACTAAATGTGAAGAAAAAACGTAACGTCAATATAATACGTCGTCACAGATTTTTTTCTGAAGCAAAGGCCTTCAGCAAGAATACCGAGACGGAATATTATGTTGACGTTGACGAATATAATTGTAAATAAACTATTTTGGATAAACAAGTGTTGCTTTTTAAATTATTTTGATAAAACATTGATTTCAAACTTATATGCTATACAATTTGATTTAATTACATGATTTAAATCAAGAAGTCTTCATTTTTTCAACGTCTCTATCGATATCGATGGACAGTTAGGCCCATCCCTAGTCGGTAGCGTTTGACAGTCGGGCATGTACGCACCTTAAAATCGGTGCATTGATAAACGTAGTGCCATCTCTTTTTTTCTTAAGGAAGGTTGGTTAGCGAGAGCAGGACAGCATTACTGTCGAAGGTTTCTGCTAAGTTACTGCTACCCCTTGTAGATCATGACCTGCGTCGTAAAGCCCGCAGTACACAATGGCCCATGCTGGACCACTGCTCGTCATTGCAATGGCAATGGCGAGCAGTGGGCCAGCATGGGCCATTGTGTTCTGCGGGGGCTACAAGGAAAGCTATTCAATAATTACTTTTTATTTTACGGCTCCTTCTATGCTTTAGTTCTTATTCTGAACTGAGGTCCGCTACTACACACTATTGCACCGTGTACACCATTTTTCACACCATTGTGTACACCTCAGAAAAATAATTGTTCTGAGGTCTCAGAATATTGCCTCTCATCGTACGAGAGAGATGCAAACAGTGGTCCAATTTTGAAAATAATAATAGTAATTTAATATTTTCCTAATAATTATCTCATGCTGCAAGATCTCAGCACTGCAAGCCTCGAGGTTGAACTGAATATGAATAGGTCAAAGACACAAACAGATAGTTTCTTTCTAAAACAGGCAGGAAAAGAAGATTTATGGTCGTATTAACAACCCCTGGAAGAGCTAAATTGTAATATTGATGTAAGAACTAAATTGGCTATTAATAGTTATTCAGTCCCTTTATTGTTATGACATGTATTTACCTTTATGCCGTCTGTGCACAGTGGTGCTATGAGGAGTGGTAAGGTTGTGTCACTGTATATCTGTGTGTGTTCCTTTGCATTTGTTTTGCAACCGTTTTAAAATCGTACTCGGCAAAAATGTCGAGATTACGATGATTTTCGTTGATACATTTGAAAAATATCGTTACGATATATTTTATTCCATTTGCCTATCTCTACATTTACAGATGTCAGATTAAAGGATAGAAAAACTGTTTTACTTTATTATAAATGGATATTACGCTCGTCCTACAAGGAGAATTTATTCGAAAATTTACACATTATACTTGATATTATTATGTAAATTTTACCTGTACATTGCATCATTTTTTTTCTTTAAATTGAAACAAAAAATGTTTTCTGTGTAACTTGGTAGAACAGTTAGAACATTCTGATCTGATCTTATTATTGGCGCAGCAAAAATACTGATTGCACAACAATCAAGAGCTTACAGAATAGGTACTTGCACACAATGCAATAACTATTCCTGCAACATATTTCCTATGCATCTCAAAACTTGCTCTAAAAATGTTACGATAACATGCTCAGCAAATTGACTAAGCAATATAATACTGACTAAGCAATATAATATAACAAATAGGTAATGCTATTTGTATGTCTAAAACCATGTCTAATTTATTTGAAATGATTTCGTACGCTTCGATATCACTTTATGGTGCTACAGTATTTTTTGTTTTTCTCTACATTTAGTGGTGGAGTATGGGCGATTGTGCACTACAAGGAATTTTACTGTCCGGCAGTCCGATTTTTTACGGTCCTATATGCCACGCCATATAATGTATATACTAGTTTGTGCACTATACGTAAATTTACCGTCCGACATTTTACTTTTCCCCATTCCGGAACGGTTTTTTCCGTTCCGAAATGACAGCAATGAAAAACGTGTTTATGCTTGTGCACTCAGAATAATAATTGTTCTAAGACGTTTCGTATCTTCCTAACAAAGTCGGGTTGTAGTCAGGTTGTACCGCCATTAAAATTTACGGGCGTTTCGTACATTGCTTTTTCTTTTGAAGTTTCGCCAGACTGCCCTAAACTGAGGCGTACCTATCATCCGAGTAAAGACGGACAAGTGCACAAGCCAATCATCCGTTTTTTTCATGCCACTTCGGACCGTAAAAAATCGGATGTTAGGACAGTAAAATTCCGTGTAGTGCAAAATCGCCCTATGGCTTATACATTCCATAGGGGAAAGACCCGTGCTCCTCGGAGGGGACATTTTTTTTTATTTTTTATTGCATGAAAAATAATTACATTACAGTTAAAACTATTGCGCAATTAATTGCATTAAACATTATACATTATTTACATTATACTTACATATAACATTTAAAAATAACAAAGAATTAGAACGTTTAAATTATATACATATGTACAATTTACTTTACATTTAATTTGAAATTAAAATTAATACAAAAACGAAATTTAAACTACAATCCATTCGTATGTCAATAAATTAATTTCATTAAAACGATAATTATCACACAAAATTCAATTTTGTCACAAAAGTATCAATAAAATGAAACATTTAATTTGAAATTAAAATTAATACAAAAACAAAATTTAAACTACAATCCATTCATATGTCAATAAATTAATTCCATTAAAACGATAATTATCACACAAAATTCAATTTTGTCACAAAAGTATCAATAAAATGAAACATTTAATTTGAAATTAAAATTAATACAAAAACAAAATTTAAACTACAATCCATTCATATGTCAATAAATTAATTCCATTAAAACGATAATTATCAAACAAAATTAAATTTTGTCACAAAAGTATCAATAAAATGTCAATCCAATTAGAGAAATCTCACTGTTTCATTTTCCTCACAAATCGCCAGACATTCCTTCTTAAGTTGACTCTCATGACTGCTAAAGATATCGGCGTGGGGAGCCGCCCGCATTGCAACTGGTTCAATCGGGCAAGGGTGCGGTTCAGCGGGGACCAGTGGCGAGCTCTAGTACGAGCTCGCTCCTCACTGAAAAGAGCCCTGAGCCTCCTTGGGCCATACCGAAAGCGGGTAGGCACGTTCAGCCGGAGTAGTCTCTCTAGTAGAGTTGGGCAGTCGACCTTCCCACGCAGAATTTTAATAGCTATAAGTAACTGGTCTCTACTACGTCTCGTCTCCAAGGAATTAAAGCCTAGTGTTCCCAATAGGAATTTTGTGGGGTACATGAATGGGTAAACTCTATGCTTAGCCTTGTAGAGAGACCTTAAGAACATTTTTTGAACCTTTTCTTGCATTAGTATATACATAGGCTGCTACCGTAGAGGGCACAGAACATAAAAAAAGAGTAGAAGTAGCGACATGACACATTAGTACGAAAACCAGTGTAACCAAACTGATAATTACAAACCAAACGCACACTAGGAATGCCAAGCTGCCATTGGTAAATAAAGTCAATGCCGAAAAGGTGTACATCATAAAAGTTTCAATTAAAATATGCGCCTTTTTGTATTGTTAACAATGATCAAAGTCAAATGACAATGATGAAATTAAGGTTGACATTTTGTAGTAACGCTACTTTACACTAGATGGAACTACCGCCGCGTCGGACCGAAAATAACTTTTACCTAGTAAGACATAAAGTTCAAAATTGAAAAACAAGTACATTCTCAGTTTGGGAAGGGACAATGCAAGTTCTAGTTTGTCGACCTATCGACAAATTATACTCGTACAAACAGTTTACACATTAACGGCCGAATATGGATACTGGTACTTAGAAGTATTTTAGCTATTTCTTTTTGCCTGCGGGTTGACTGGTAGAAAATGCATCTTTTCTACATTATCTTTTGTAAAATATAATATCATTACAAGTGCGGAAAGGCTGTCATTGAGTTCCGACATATGTCTACCCGAGCCGAGGCGCAGCCGAAGGCGAGGGTTGACAGTCGTAACAAGTTGCAATGACGGTTCCGCACGTGTACTGAACTGAACGACTATTTTTAATACAGTTGCGAAAAAATAAGCAATTTAATAAAGAAAAATTATTTGGAAAATTGCGCCAACCGTAAAAAAATATAAGCAGAGATTATTTTTCTTCACCCACTCTAGTAGGCAAAGGGAACTATGCCCATACAGCCTAGTCTTCAGAAGAATTTTTTTATTGATTTGAAATGAAAATGAAATTTAATGAGATGAAATGAAATGAAACCTAACTTAACTCATTCAATCAAATCATTAAATCTGATATTGAAATAAATTAGCAGCTCAAAAACTTCTATGTTTTTTTTTTTTGTAAAACCTTCATGATTGGTCTTTCTTTTTATTAGACATTATTTTTGAGAAAGAAAACGCACGAGTGCGGGAAAGGTAAAAAAAAAACACGAGTGTGTAATAGCCCACATCTCGCACGCTATACGTCCCTGTAATACGCCACTTTTTTAGCAACTGTATTAAAAAAGAATTAACACTAATAAGGTAGATAGACGCACAAATA
The DNA here is from genome assembly GCA_934045075.1 of Yponomeuta sedellus. Classification (NCBI taxonomy): domain Eukaryota; kingdom Metazoa; phylum Arthropoda; class Insecta; order Lepidoptera; family Yponomeutidae; genus Yponomeuta; species Yponomeuta sedellus. Next base: position 13,801,358 of record OW203725.1, on the reverse strand, counting down.
CAACAATGTGGTAAATTTCAAATTTTAAAATGTTATCTCTTATTTAAAACTAGCTATGACCCGCTGCTTCGCGGGCGTTAGAAATTATAACACGGGAAATATCATGTATACTATGACTCAATTCAGATCTTTGTCTATCTGTACGCCATGTTTCATACGTTATACTAATTTTATTGATAATGGTACTAATATATTTCATTTATACGCAAGAGTCTAATACGGAAGTGAAGTACATTTTTTCTGGTATTGCTGCATCACATAAGTGCCACCTTCCGCCATTTTTAGTTTTTATGAAGTGTTCATGAAAATGCTCTGAATATATTGCGCTCATCGTCGTTTTGAACCAATTTTGCCTTCTTGTCGCTGCCATCCATTTTAATATCGTATCCGGTTGCTTAGAAAACTAAACGAAAACTCACTTCCAAATTGTTTTGATTCCGATAGGATTGTCGTAACATTGCCTCGGTTTTCTGTTGTCAACGGGGTAACATGAAAATTACTCTGATAGTTTCTTAGATATTTCAGTCACTGATAAACTGGTGAAGAAAAACTATTTCGCGATCTATGTGCTCATGTCATGTCTTGTATAAAAAGTAGAAATGTATGAGCTCCAATGACAGTTATCACATGCACAACGACCAGCCTAGATGAATTGGAATTTACAATACCTAAGTACCATTAAGTATGTATGACTACTAAGTCATAGACAATTTATCGATAGATTTTTATCATGTGTGCCCCCATCCGTAATTGAGTAGAATTCAAATTATGACAGAAATTTCTAGAGAAGGTACACTTTCTTCGATGAAAATTTAACTTTACTAACTAGTAAATAAAGGTGGTTTCACTTTCTCATTTTCGGATTGGTTTCCATGTTCATGTCATTACAAATTTAATTAAAAATACAATGAAGTACGTCTTACCGATGAAATATTACGGCATGATCGGTATATTTTAGTCCCCAGCTTTTATTTTTGCTCTCTAACACAGCACAACAAGGCATTTTAATCAAGTTTTCACTATTTTTTTCTTTACTAGATGCGCACGGCAACTGAAGTAAACAAAACTGTCACCGACTACGCATAGGCAATACATTGCTAATGTGAGGCTCGCGGGCACCGCCCACTTACGACTTCTACTCTTTTTTTATGTTCTGTGGTAGAGGGAGTTAGTTCTACTCTATCTACGGCTGCTACTTATGTATGCGGAATCTGGGATTCCAATAATTTTAAACGCAATGTCTGACCTCCATGGTCAAATTCGTTCTTTTTTTAAATACTGGCCGCTAATATTTTTCTCTTATTTACGTTATAGACTTGGGCAAAGTGTGTCCTTAGAGGGAGTTGTTAAATCTCATATCTTTGCTCACCGAGACACACTATATCTCTATCATATCTCGCTCACCACTTGTGTCCTAGCTCACACGACGTCCAATCAACTAAGTGTGTGTGGAAACAAGAGACACAAGTAGTGAGTCAGTCTAGTCTACCTATTCCCTACTTTATCCAGATCACACGTTTCTTTTGGTGAACTTTCTCTCATCGCTCGTTGGTTACGACGAGAAATGCGGCCGAATGTAACCAATGTCAGACGATGTTGATCTCGCTCTCGCGCATTGTGTGTGAGCTGGATAAAGTAGCAGGAGATGACTACCGTACTGAGTTGAGAGTGTGTGAGGGAGCCAGATATAGTTGACATCTCTGGGATATGAATGGGACACACTTGACGGTGAGGTAGTTGTGTGTCCACTCATATCTGGCTCTTGAGTTACCCAAGGCTAATACGTTATAGTATTGGGCCTGCTCGGACATCTTAAAGATCGCTCCGTACTGTTACATTTGAGACAGTGTACTAGTACTGTATATGAGTACTATTAGGACCTCATAGTAGAACCATTTCAACGTTCACGTTTTGACCTTTCAGCCATACAATATGTTTTTTTTTAATATCTGTATTTTTACAGGACCATCAATTCATGATTAATAGTTTTAATGTTGCCGTGCCACCATTATATTAGAAGTACTATGATAAAAATCAATCAAAAAAATATTTTTAGTTCGAGTAGTTTTTTTTCCTACGTACAATGAAATACTTAATTATTACCATCTAGATTATCGTAAGCTACTTTTGTTATTTGCAAAGAACAAAAGTAGCTCGCAGAACAAGATTACTACCACAGAAATAAGGGTCCCAAAGCGCACGAAACAGAAAAATCTCCTTCACCAATAATTCAGTATAATAACACAGTGAAAATATTATGTTATATTCGTTAGAGAAACTAACATCAAGAAAACAACACGGTATTACTTTTATAAAAGTACCTAATTGGATTAGCGCGCGAACCAGCAGAATTGACACAATGAATGAAACAAAAAACAAAACAAGTAAAAACAATCTTTACTGCTACGACATACGACCTACTTCTAAAGTTCGGAAAAGACCGACCGGCCGAAGGGAGACCGATCGAAACAATTTCGCTCCGTTCAGTTCAATCACCACACTCTCTCATGCAGCGTTCGTTCGCTCTCGGCCATATTCGTCACCCGGTCCGGTTCATTTATTCATTCAGCCAATCCGTGATCGCGAGAGCAATGAACGAATAGACCGAATGTCCGATTATTACTGGGAAACGTTTCCTTTTGGTCATTGCATGGTAACGTATCTTAATCGTACTTCGTACATGACCGACACAATACTAATACGTTAGTATTTTGTTTTTGTTGGGTTTAAAATGTCATATCGCTGAAAAAATGGAACTCACTCGTGAAAATATTCGTGCTATGATTTATTACGATTTTCGACGTGGTTTAACGCAACAACAGTGCGTAGATCAACTAACTTCGACTTTTGGTGGTGAAGCTCCATCAAAAACGACTGTGTATCACTGGTTTAGTGAGTTTAATCGCGGGCGCAGTAAGCTCACGGACGAAGTTAAAGAAGGTCGCCCGAAATCGGTGGTAGTGCCACAAAATATTGAAGCTGTGCGAAAACTAATAATGCAAGACCGCCATGTTACGTATCGCGAGATAGAGGCTATTCTGACGGGCATATGTATGACGAGCATTCATAGGATCGTACATGAACATTTGTCTGTAAAAAAAATTTGTTCGCGTTGGATCCCGCACAACTTAACTCAGGATCAAAAAGATGCTCGCGTCGAATGGTGCAAGAAAACCTTATAAAAATTCAACGGAGGCGACTCAAAATCTGTTTATAATATCTACTCAGGTGACGAATCCTGGATCTACGCGTACGATCCCGAAACTAAACAACAATCAACAGTTTGGGTGTTTTAAAATGAGCCGAACCCTACGAAAGTGGCTCGTGCAAAAAGCACTGTAAAGCAAATGGTGGCCTGCTTTTTTGGTATTAATGGCCATGTGGCTACAATACCACTGGAGAATCGCAGAACGGTTAATTCGGAGTGGTACACGACCATTTGTTTGCCGGAAGTATTTGTAGAAATACGCCAAAACAACCAGCGACGCAGAATCATACTTCACCATGACAATGCCAGCTGTCATACATCTCAGGAAACAACTACATTTTTGGATGGTTAAAAAATAGAATTGATGGGTCATCCACCGTACAGCCCTGATTTGGCTCCCAATGATTTCTATTTATTCCCAAATGTAAAGAATAAATTACGTGGTCAACGATTTTCGACCCGTGAAGATGCCGTAGATGCGTTCAAACAGCACGTTTTGGAGATACCTCAATTGGAGTGGAAAAAGTGTTTTACAAATTGGTTTCATCGAATGCAAAAGTGCATCGATCATAGTGGAGAATACTTTGAAAAACAATAAAAGCATATTTAGCCATATACATTTGTTTATTTTTTCTATTCCGCATACATAAGTAGCAGCCCTCGTACTTGTCTTCATGCGGGTTCCAAACGCAAGCGCTAGTCTCAAGCTTGCTTCGTACAAGGGAAGTATAAAGCAATTGGGTAGTTTGAGGCCTACAGAATTCACGGGCATTTCTCGAAACAAAGCCCAGCCTCTTAAACCCTTCGGCTGCCAAGGAAATTACATGGTCGTGAAAGGTTAGTTTAGTGTTAAAAGTTACACCAAGGTCCTTTAGAGTAAAAACTCTCTGTATTATTTGCCCTCCGAGCTTGTAATTTGCGTCAATCGGACAGGGAGACCGAGTGAACGACATCATGTAGCACTTAGCTACATTAAAGCTTAATTTGTTCTTAAACTCCAAGTTAAAATGGACTCTATGTCTTCCTGAAGGAAACAAACACTTTGATTGTCTACAACAACGGCAACGGCAACAACAAAGTTTTAAATCATCGGCATATAAAAGCATGTAGAGTCCCTTAAGACTGCTGACAGATTTTATCATTATTGAGAACAACATCGGACCCAATATTGACCCCTGACTCATTCACTCAATGGGTTGATGACGATGATTATGACAACATTTTGTGGGTGGGCTCTGCTAAAGGTGGAAAATAAACGGTTTTGATGACGAAAAATACCAAATAACTTACAGTTTACTTATGTATACATACACATTTATTTTGTAAGTTTTCTATGTAGGTACCACCTACGTAGGTACATAGTTTAAGAGTGTCGGAAAGTAAAATATTGCATTTAATATTCAACTCAATTTTTCTCTATTGCTCGGTTGCATGCCGTGTTTCTTGAATCGTCGTGCTCTTATAAATTGGAAAAGATTAAGGAACACATTTTAGACCCATTAAAGTTTTTGCTAGGTAATGTCATTTTTCGTCTAATGAATGTAAAGTGTAACAAACAAACCGTCAGACTTACTCCAAAGTGTCAAAATATGTTTGTATTTGACATGTCGGAGAAGGCTAATCGCACAACTCCAATACGTATAGTGGAGAATTTACGTGATAACGCCCAGAGTGCTTAGTGCGAGTTTTTTAACTACTCGATCGCGTTAACGTAAACTCATATTTCTATGGCATCGAGGAAGCGCCACCTAGCGACAAGTATGGAAATTAAAATTGCTGAGTGCGAGTTGTAATGGTTTACGTTGAGAAGTGAACACGTTTACCAGCCAAAACACGAATAAACGCGAGTGCGAGTTGTACTGTGACAGCGTTTTGCCAGTTCGAACGGTTAACTTACTCATACTCAATACTCAATGCTCGATTAACGCGGTAGTAAAGTTATTCGATTGGATCTGTCAAACTCGCACTAAGCACTCTGATCACAAATTTTTCGATAACAGACACTGCGATACTTGTGTATTGGATGACATCAAACAATTATCAGCAGTCAATTAGGCAGCTAAATCTTAACCCCGATTAGTTAGATGGATGGAAAAACTCCAAAATTGTTGAGCAAAATACCTGTACTGTATACAAAGATAGAAGGAGATTCATTTTGGTACCTATGTATATGTTGCAAATACATAGCACCATTCGTCAGGAATAAAAAAATACACTTAATAATAATCTCGGAAACATCTCCATTTCATTAAATGTAAAAATTACAGAGATATGGCAATTTCTATTTTATTTTGTCCTGGGCCAATAACATCAGTCTCATGTAGGAGTACAGGTAAGCAAGCGAAGGTCGGTCGCCCAGTAACTTACAGGGCACATAATATGCAGCATAGGTTTCCACATTAGGGTGAATTTCCCGGAACTAAAAATTGCGTGGCACCAATGAAATTGGTAATAAAAAAGAAAGTGTTAATGTTCTAACATTTTTTTACGGTTAGATGATATGGTAATCTATGTGTAGCACTAAACATTTTGTTAATAAGAATAATGGATACTCCAAAAAAAAAAAATTTAATCCCGAAATCTTTCATTGCCATGTTTGTCCGCACGTCACCTTGTGTATTATTCTTTATTGATAAACATCTATTGGTTCTTTGTACTAAAAACTAATTCTATTTGATACATTAATAGTCAAAGTATTGTTACGAAATACATTTATTGAAATATTTACACAGTACAACGAATGGTTAATAAAAATGTATCTGTCCCAGAACTACCGTTAATCGCCGTGTCCTAATCATGTTCAAGTAAGTATATTGTTTTACCTAACGACTTGTTTCCCATCCCCGGTGCGCGAAACGTTTGTGTTTAATGCCGCCTAAGTGCTCGTCGCAAAAGGACATTCGCACGTGCCTGCGTTTTCGCGATATTCGTTAAGTCAATATTTTTTTTTGTTGCTGGACATTTTTTTTTTCATTGCCGTGGATAGGTATAACTTCTATTTAAATTAAGATTGTCATCTTAAGTAAACATTCGATAGAACGCTATTTCTCTTATGATTATTTGTCAAGTGTTTATTTTGTCGAATAGTTAATAGATTTTTTGTTATTTCTATTTATTGCCTCGATTTTCATCACCGTGTTTTCATTGCTGTGGTTTCCGTGGCCGAAATTTGCTATGGTAATGAAAAAAAAGACACATCAATGAAAGAAAATTAATTGCCATGCTTTATAAAACAAATTATTTTCATTGCCGTGGCCAAGTATTTCATTTCCGTGACTTTTGTTTTCATCGCCATGTTATGATTAGGTAAAGAAAATGTATTTTATCATCTTTTGGTAACATTTAGTACTTTATCAATCGTATAATACACCCTCACAAACGAACGCACCAGCACATACTGCAGTCTGATTTTAATAATGGATTGTTTATTTTTAAGATGCCAAGATGCCCAAACCAAAATTATCTGAGGAGGAGAGAAAGGAGAGAAAAAGATTGGCTGAAAAAAAAAGACGTCAAAAATTAAGAAACGACCCATATCTGGGTTTGCATTTCCCTCTCGGAGAAATAAAATATGTTTTCATTTCCGTGGTTTGATTCTTTCATTCCTATGGCACAGTTATTTCATTGCCGTGGACGCTTGTTTCATTGCCGTGCACTCATGTTTCATCGCCGTGGCACGAAATTTTTAGACCAGTTTATCTTGCTAGTTTTTTAAGTTATCAGATAGATATTAAGCAAGAGTACATACATTATCATAAACAACAATAAAAGAGTTTTGTTTTGTAAAAAAACCCTAAGATAAAAAAGTACATGGAAATGAAGATTTTATAAGACCTGTTGAAATTCACTCATTACACGTTTAAAAATCAAATTAATCCAGAGCTTGTTCAGATGTTAAATCGGTCTTGGTACCTACCTACCTACACTGTTGTAGTTATTTAGGTGCGTAGTTTGCGGTTTCCTGTGGCGACCGCGACTTGCATCGGCCTGGCTATGCGGCCTCCATTACTCGAGCTCTCGTCGATAAAGATAGCTGGTAAGTTAGGTTGCTGTGGTCTTTATTTTAAATTCCCTACGTCAAATTAAAAAAAACTTATTTAAAAACAATCTACCGCGTAGAGCACAAACGGCCGGACCGATTTTGATAATCTGTTAGCTGTAAAATGAAAGGACTCGTCAGTTTCCTTTATTCGTCATTTAACATGATTCGTCAGTTTTAAATTATTCGTTAACTGGTCAGTTTCTTCACTCGTCAGTTTTCATAATTCGTCATTTTACATAGCTCGTCAGCTTTGTCGTCAGTTCGGTACAGTCATGGTGGAAAGTGGAATCTGATATAACTGGCAAATTGGGGAAACTGACGACTCTAACGAGTGCCTCCCCGACTAGTATGTGTATTATAAATATCTTTATGCCACACCTGGCAATAAAGTAGCTTTTTCCGCACGCTGCGCGTACGGAAAAAGCCGCTTTCTGGCCAAGTGTAGACATAAAAAGATGTTCACAACACGGGAGGTAATAAAGAAAGCTCTCGATCGCATATTTACGTCCCTCGCTTGCAGCTTGGGCCGCACTCGGCCTTTCTTTGTATTACCACCCTAGTTGTGTAATGTACTATTAACTATCCGTACGTATATACTACGCCTAATTAAACTCCTTTACACTTGAAGAGGTTAGATATGATAACACAGGCCACTTTATGATTGTCAAGTTGCATGTGTGGTGTGTGCATTATGATTTAATATTGACACAAAAATCGGTTTCTAAAATGCACAATTCCCCAAACATATCTAATGTGAGACTTTTTAATCTGTGATCTAATGCTGCTGAATGTTTTTCGTAAATGGTTCATTAATTACCTAAATAAATAAAAATCTCTTTTTTACGGTTCTTCTCCTTTGGAGTTTAATAAATAAGGGCTAAAACCGTAATGTATTAATTTAAATGGCCGTCGTTCTATGTAGCACCATGATTTACTGATAGCTGCGACATTGGTAAAGCGCGAACGTATGTACAGCTAGTCGACATCAGTCGTAAACCTTAGTAAATACTTTTCCACTTTTAAGAACGGCATAAGCTGGTAATCGTTTGGTTAGAACCCTCAGGATGGGATTCAGTGTCCGATTTTTCTTGTCTATTTTTTTTTCTTTACTCGCCACAACGTATAGTCAAAATGGACCACTTTATCACTTTATCACACTTTTCTCTATACTAGATCTGTGCCTGGCCGACACAGAGGCCTAATTGACAACATTTCATTTTTTTAGCATACAGATTTTATTGTCCTAAAGAAAACTAGATACAAAATAAAACGAACCAAATTTTTTTATTTTCTGAAACACGCACGTTTTCTTGTATTTTTTACATTTTAAAGTTCAAAATATTTTTACCGGAAGTGACGAAACAACGAGGCTCACAATATGTTTTCTTTTGCCTAATATCCTAAAAAAAAATTAGTTACAAATGTCATTTTAGTATTGCCAGGGCCATGTTAAAAAACAGTTTCTGTATTTTTTTAACATATGCAAATATGTTTTTCTTTAAATAATTGGTACAATTCAATTAAATAATTGGTAGAGCGCCGGTACGGATAGCCAGAGGTTGCGGGTTCGAATCCCGGCATGGGTGAAATTTTTAGCCTCTAAATAGGTTTTTAAATTTGTTCCTTAGCACGGGTTAGTGCATTAAAAATAAAAATCGTGTAATCATGTGGGTACAGTGATATCGTTCCGATGTTAAAACCTAACTGCAAAGTAGGTAGTCGGGGCTGTAAGTAATGCAATTTGCTTAAGTCAGATGTCGCTGCCTGTACGTAATACAGAGAATATTGTAAAGAGGTTCGAAATTTCACTGATGTCGTGAGTCGCCCATTGGCTCAATTGGTAGAGCGCTGGTACGGATAGCCAGAGGTTGCGGGTTCGAATCCCGGCATGGGTGAAATTTTTAGCCTCTAAATAGGTTTTTAAATTTGTTCCTTAGCACGGGTTAGTGCATTAAAAATAAAAATCGTGTAACAATTAAATCAGCTTAGTTCAATTCATCATCCCTTATATGTATAGGTTGTTGTTCCTTTTTTGTTAAATGTACTTTTTGTTGGCAAAGCCTTTATCTGCGTTCGGAGTGTTTTTGCTGCCAGTTTGTTACTTTTGTAGCTACTTTTTCAAGGTTATTTATAATGGTATGGTAAGTATAAAGTATGGTAACCCTGATAAATGTTGTATGGTTTGCCTTGCGTAGGTAGGTACCTAACGTAAACAAACTTTGTGTAGTGTTAAATTTATTTCTCTCTACTCAAATTCTATCCTATACAAGAACAAGAAAGTCATTGGTAGGTATACATCGTACGCGCTGACAGCCGAAATCTACCCAAGGTAGATCTTTCAATGCTTTTGGAGTTTATGCATCATGACGATGCAGCGAAAATAAGAGGTGCAACCGTGATGATGAAAACCATGATTTCAGTTTTATGAAATAGGCCCCGGAGACCATCAGCAACCAAAACTAAAGGGGGGGGGCACGTGAATAACAATGTACTTAAGAAATACGATAATTAATAATTAAAAATTATTCTTCGCCATCACTACATAAACACTTCTTCGTCCTCATTCTCATATGGCTCAGTTGAAGTAGACGTTTGAGTATGTAAAAAATTGTGTTAGACATATTTTTTTATCTTGTACTTAACGAAATCTTCAGGTTAAAACATCGTCAGCAGTGTTATTATTGATACGGCAATTGCCGTAATATGCGGTAATCCATGGATGTTTTTTGTAATATACGGTATACGGCAGGATTTCGACTGCCGTATCATATAATACGGCAATTCAAGTCCAACATGCTCGTAACCTTAAAACAAAAAAATACTACAAACGAAACGTAATAAATGTGTCCGATTTTCGGGATATCCCAAAGAAAATTTTCCTGCAGACCTAAATTGAACTAGATGTCTCATGCAATCTCTTTTATTATGTCCTACTCTTAGCTAAACAAGCTATTCGAAATCAAGGCGGTTGCACAAAATTTCAGGTGTCAGGAGATAATTATGCTTATCAAAATGAAAAGCAAAGAAAAATGTTCATTGCACAAGCAGTGTATTAGAAACATATAGGATGAAAAAATTATAGAAAGTTGAAAATTTACTTATTATTTTTGTGTTTCAATCACTAATTATTCAATTAAAATAATACGGCAGATCTGCGATTTTTTTTATAAATACGGCAATTTGAAGGTTTAGACACGGCAACCCAGATTTTGACGATGACACTGGTTGTCAGCTATGTCGCTAAATTATTTTTGTCCTCAAAACATTTTTCCTGTCGCTAAGGCTCTCGCAAAAGTCGTCATTTCTAGCGACTAAGTCGCTAAATTGGCAACACTGATTTTTTAGGTTAGATCTTAAAATTGACTTTTTTTTTATCGTGGCACAGGCATTTTCACTGGGAGCCATGGTGTGACGTCATCAGCGTATTTTTGTGTTTTTTACCATTTCCTCGGAAATGAAACCACAGAAAAAACTGAAAGAAAAAGCGCGGGAAACGTTTAAATTGGGCGGGCGTATTTTTTGGTGAAAATTTTCAAAATTATTTTCTAATAGGATTTAAGATCAGTTCTGTATATTTTTTGTAATATATTGTAGATTAGAGTTTCTATTATAGTTTTGTATATAGTTTCTTATTCTCTGGTAAGTTTATTTGTTCTTTTTTGTCTGGGCTCATGGAGGAGCCGCCCGATCCGGGGGGCACAGTCCCCTCGGTCGGCGTTAACGTAATTATCCCCTTAAATGAGTCTACTGGAATGGACACTGACGGATCCATTAGATCTGAAAAAAGAAAAAGGACAAGGGCGCAGCGTAAGGTCTGCCGACATTGTAATAAAAGAAGGAAGCATGGTTCAGGTACAGATAAGGTTAATGTATGTGGATGTGATAGCGATGACAATAAAAAAACTACTGTGTGTGAAATGCCAGATCCACAAGGGGCTTCGTCCCATGTGGATGCATCTTCTGTGTCGCGTGTTTCTTCATTACCCGTGACTCTACCCCTTCAGTCCCCTCAGGTTGGCAGGTCTCAGTACGAATCAACTGATGCCTCACCATACATAATACATATTCAAAAACATACAACCGAGGATATACCTTCCCCCACTCTCCATCCAGTATCATTTGGCCACTATATGAAAAGACGTGGAATTAAAAATATAATCAATGGTAGTGTGAAAAGACTAAGCCGAAGCAAATTAAGTATTTCGTTTTCGGATTTTAACGATGCTAATATGTTCCTGCTGGACTCTGATTTGAGTAAAAATAATTTCAAGGCATTCATCCCATCTTTTAACATCACAAGGATGGGAGTTGTCAGAGGAGTCCCAGCAGAGTGGACCCCTGAAGAGGTACTTGATAATATTTCTGTGCCAATTGGATGCGGTAAAGTTCTGAAAATTAGACGATTTAATTATAAAATACATGGCCCGACCCCTACATGGAAACCCTCACAAACTGTTGTCTTAACATTTGATGGCCAAGTGTTGCCCAAAAGAGTTTTTCTATGCTACAATGCTCTACCTGTAGAGCTCTATTCGTACCCTACTGTTCAATGCTTTAATTGTTGCCGCTTCGGCCATACTAAGACAAAGTGCAATTCCAACCCAAGGTGTTTCAAATGTGGTCAGAGTCACTCAGCTGACACTTGTCACATCGAAAATGATGATGCAGTTTGTTTGTCATGTAATGGAAATCATTTTGCCACAAACAAGTCATGTCCAGAATACGAGCGGCAGACCCGGGTAAAACTATATATGGCACAAAATTGTGTCTCGTACTCGGAAGCTATTAAGTTACATCCACCCGTATATAAGTCGTACAGTGATGTATTATCCTCTGCGCCAACTCCCAATTTCTCTGCTCGTCCCCTCCCATCACCTCCTCATCAAAAAAATAACTCTTATTCACATAAAAAAACAGTGTTTCGTAAACCTTCAACCCCAAAAACCACATCTACAGGATATGATCGCGCTGTCCATAGATCACTTACTTATGAATATGATCCTCCATCTCCCTCAAATGGCTGTGCCTTACAAGATAAAGTCAAGGACTCAGGGGAAAACAATACAAACATAATGGAATTGATCTCAACTTTAATTCAAATAATCTCAAAATCTTTCACAAACAGTAATAACTCATTACCGTCCAACGCTGCCTCTATTATCGAAATTGTAAATTCTTTAGCCAAAAATGGCCAATTTAGGCAAGATCCTGCAGTGGAATTGCCGAAGCATAGTAAGTAAAAAGACTGACCTGATTCATTTACTTAACAAGTACAAACCCTCGATATTTACTCTTTCAGAGACATGGTTGAAGCCAGGGTTTTCTTTTAAAACCACTGGTTACGCCTGTCTTCGAGAAGACCGAGATGATGGGTATGGTGGAGTGGCCATTCTCATCAATAAGTCATTCTCATTTTCATCTTTTCCACTCCCTTCTCACAGCAATGACATTTCTATTGTTGCTGCTATTGTAAATAATATTTGTATAGTTTCTGTATATTTTTCTCGACCATCTGTAAATATTTTAACAGAAATTAGTAATATAATTAGTATTCTCCCAAAACCATTTTTGGTGATGGGAGACTTTAACTGTCAACACCAAGCATGGGGTAGTTCTTCTACTACTTGCTATGGGGAACAATTACTGGACATCATTCAGTCCCATAATCTTTGTTTTTTAAATAATTGTTTACCAACCCGTCATACCAAGCCTGATGAAGGAACTAGTGCTCCTGATTTGACCTTTTGCACTCCTAATCTTGCTTTGTGTTTAAATTGGTATCCTCTTTCATCGTCATATGGCAGTGATCATTTTCCTTTACTTATTTCATTCCCAAATAGTAAATCTTCTGTTTCAACATTTAAACCCCGTATTAAACATAGATTAAGTAATGCAGACTGGAGTTCTTTTAGGCAATGTGTGGAGCAAAAAGTCAGAGATTGCAAGTCTTTATGTACCTCTGATGCTGAGATCTTTGCTAGGGTATTGATGGAGGCAGCAGATCAGACATTTCCTCTTAAAAATGGTGCTTCTGGCAAAATCCCTTCTCCACCGTGGTGGGATGCGGAGTGTTCAGAGGCTGTACAAAAGAGAAAGGAAGCTGAAAAAATGTACAGTGATGAAATGACACCAGAGAATTTTGACACTTATTTAGAAGTATCTCGAATTACTAAAAAACTTTTGAAACAGAAAAAATATGAAGGTTGGCAAACATTTTGTACTTCTATTTCACCTAATACTCCTCCATCTGCTGTTTGGAAAAACATAAAACGGTTCAGGTCAGCCTTCAATAATTCTCACACTCCCAAAATGTCCCTTTCCCTAGCTGATGAGTTTATGGACCACCTAGCTCCTCCTTCTGTTCCAGAACAAACATATATTTCTCCCAGTTGCTATATTGTACATAGTCGGTCTGATTTAAACTCGCCTTTCACCTTAGAGGAATTAAAAGGGATCCTCTCTCATGTTAGGGATTCTGCACCAGGAGAAGATGGTATTCCTTATTCTTTCATTGTTAATCTTAGTGATTCTACTCTACTAACTTACCTAGAATTAATTAATTCCACTGTAGTTTCAGGTATTATTCCTCTCTCCTGGAAATCCCAAACCATTATCCCAATTTTAAAATCCAATAAGCCTTCTGGTGACCCTTCTTCCTACAGACCCATTGCTCTATCCTCTGTTCTAGTTAAAATTGCTGAATACCTTGTCAAAATTCGTCTTGAGTGGTTCATTGAGAGCAATAATATTTTATCTCCTTCCCAGTATGGGTTTAGAAAGGGGAGAGGTACTATTGACAGTCTAAGTGTCTTTACCACTGATATTCGTCTAGCTTTCTCAAATAACAATTCAGTTCTTGCAGCATTTCTTGATATCCGTGCTGCTTATGACAGTGTTCTTGTGTCTGTACTAGAACAAAAACTACATTTATTAAATGTTCCCAACATCCTTGTAAATTTTATTGTAAATATCCTTTCAGAAAGGATCATTAATGTGTATATAGACAATACTAAAATATCTAGATTAGTTTGGAGAGGTTTACCGCAAGGCTCGGTTCTCTCACCCTTATTGTACAATATATACACTTTTGATTTAGACTCTTCCCTTGGTAGTTCTGTAGATGTGTTGCAATATGCAGATGATCTTCTTATTTATGCCACAGGTCACTCAATAGACTCAATGTCTTCATCTTTAACTGCTTCCCTTTCATTACTTCAGGACTGGCTATCCACTAATGGTCTTGAACTTTCTGTTGACAAAAGTGCTGTAGTCCTTTTTTCAAGACTGAGAAAGCGACCAGACTTTTGTATTCAGTATAATTCCACTCCTATCCCTGTAAAAACACAAGTAAAATTCTTAGGAGTTATTTTAGACAGTCATCTTTCAGGACTCCCTCACTGTGAATACATTGCAGCCAAGTGTGACCGCTTGATAAATATTATCAGATGCCTCTCAGGGGTTTGGTGGGGCGCTCATCCTTTTTCATTGAGGTTGCTCTACAATGCTTTGATCAGGAGTGTTCTTGATTATGGAACCTTTTTATTGGAGCCTGGTAGCGCTGCTGGTTTGAAGAAATTGGATGCAGTGCAGTCCAAGGCTTTGAGAATTATCTTAGGGGCCATGAAATCTAGTCCTATTAATTGTTTACAAGCAGAGTGTGGAGAGCCACCTCTCAAATTAAGGCGTCAATACCTTTCTGATAGATTCTTGGCTCGATGTTTGCAGCTCTCTGATCATCCTTTGCATGGCAAATTACAGCGTCTTTCAGAGTTGGTTGTGTCATCCAAGTATTGGTCTCACAGAGGTATCCCTTGTCTAGTTCAAAGTTTCTTGAAGTTTAACGCCATTGAAGCTCCATGTCATAATTCTAACTTGCTTCCTATTTTTAATTGTCCATATAATTCATTAGTTCAAGTACCTAACGTCTGTCTTGATTTAGGTATTTCAAAATATGACGTATGTCAAAATAGTGATTTCAATAACCTTTTAGACGACAAATTCCAGGGGTACCACACCATCTTTACAGACGCTTCAAAACACACTAATAGTTGTGTAGGTGTAGGAGTGTTTCATTCTCAATTTGAAATTGTTCAGAAAATTAGACTTCCCCCTGAATCTTCAGTGTTTACTGGAGAATGCTTTGGACTTTTAAAGGCAGTGGAATATATACTTTTGATGGGTCTGCAAAGTACACTGGTACTGTCAGATTCCTTAAGCTCTCTCCAGGCCCTAGTAAAATTTCCATTTTTCAGTTTTAATTCGCCAATAATTTTTGATATACGTAAATTATTACTTCAATGCTATCAGAGAGGTTTCTTAGTTAGTTTCGGATGGGTCCCTTCTCATTCCGGTATAGTTGGAAATGAAAAATCAGATAAACTAGCCAATGAGGCTGTGGAGTGTGGGGATCTATTCCCATATCAAAATTATTCCAGCGATCTCACAACTCTTCCCAGGGTTTATCTCCGGGAGTCCTGGAATAAAATCTGGGCAGAGGAATGCACAAAAGGCATGCATTACCGCACAGTGCAACCTGTAATTATGTCAAAGCCCTGGTTTTGTCGCGCCGATGCCAAGTTCAGTAAGAAGGTTACTTCAATCATGATTCGCTTGCGTTTGGGCCATACTTCAACTCCGGCCCACCTTGCTAAGCTTGGCATTGTGCAGAGCCCTGCCTGTGCTTGTGGGGCTGATGTGGGAGACATAAATCATTACCTATTTTCCTGTCCTAATTTGGATCATTCTTCCTTTTTTTCTTTCCTGACTTCCCTTGGTGTCTCCTTTCCTACCTGTGAATCTTGCCTTTTATATAATTTTGATGTCAATATTTATAAATGTATTGCGAAGTATTTAAGTAAAAATGATATAAAAATTTAATTTAAGATTTATTGCACATATATCTTTATTTGTTTTCCTAATGTTATTAACACCTGATTTTAAAATTCCTTTTTCCAAATTCCGTTTAATTTTCCTTTCGTAAAATTGTTCCGTTTCCTTACCTTTAACCCTAGTCCCAGTAGTCTATGATAACTTGACACTGGCGTAGGCACAAACCGTGCAGTGCCATATACTCAAAAAAAAAAAAAAAACTGAAATAATTTTTTACGTGCTTTACTAAGCCAAATCTCGAAATGGTTTTCGAATTAGAGCTCCATACAATTTTGAAATGTTGTCAATTATCCACACCAAAGCCGTCGGAACCCGGCCTTTATTGACAGCAATTGTTATGGAATTTGACCGCAAAATGAAATGAAATGAAATGAAAAGGTTTATTCAAAGTAGCACAGAAACTGCGGCTTAATGAACGTTACAATTCAAACTAGGTGTCCATTTCAAAATCTAGATCATTTAGGAGAAAAAATGGACAAAAAAACTCCTAATGATAAGAATATTAGTTCTCTATTTGCTGCGGGTTATATAGGGACTGGGATGCTCAGTTTTGATCGTCTAATTCGGCCTATGCTTTCACCCGGTAGGTAACGTAGCCTCGATAGCCGCGAAGCTATGCTTTAGGATTAGGACGCATTAACTTAATTAACAATAATAGATAGCAACCGTTACCTCATTACTGGCTGATCCGACAGTCTGCGTCTTGTCATTTGATGGAATTTTCCAATGATTTTCTTTGGTCCTGTCAACAACAAAAAATTACAGCATAATCGGCCCAGAAGTGTCTAACTGTCGATATTTTATTATGATCACGGTGGTAACGCATTAGAACGCTTGTCTTGTATTCAGGCAGGATTTTTTTCGGCGCAACGTGGTTTTCCAAGTTACGCACATTTGGGAATTTGAAGTATTTATTGTACACTAGGAAAAACAAACATAAAATAATTACAAAGATACAGTACAATTGGTAGGCTTATTGGTTAGAGGTTCACGATTAAGTTCAAAAATCTCAGGAGGGTGCGGGGCAGAGCTGAAAGAAGCCCTGTGGAGCATACGAGTATAAAGTGAGTGCGTTGTTGGTCCAACGGTATCACGTCTGATTACCATGCCAGAGGTCACGGGTTCGATGCCCATTGGGGCCTGTCGTACATTTGTACACATTTCCTCAGGCTGGCCGTAATTGTGATAACCTTGCCCATAGCACAGCGGCTACCCTAGTTTGGGACCAGGACAAACGGCTCTAGTAGCCGACGTGTTATACAAACACGGATAGATGATTAGAGAACACTATCTCTATAACATAAAAATGAATCGCTGAATGTGTTGGTAAGCGCAAATGTCGAGAGCAGGTGAACCGATTTCGCTGATTTTTTAGAATATTCCTTGAAGTACGAGGATGGTTCATACAAAGAAAAAAAAAAAATAAAGAATCGACTGTTAGGCGGTACGAAGTTCGCTGGGTTAGCTAGTTGTACATAAAAAAGGAAATTACATAGTATTTCTGAGCATTAAAGTGTTTTCTAGATGTCTTCTAGACAACCTTATAGGTACATGACAAATATATAAGTATGATTGGGCTGATCTCCGACTTACCTATGGCGTAAGTTAATGAATTTATAGTAGCAATACCACACACGCTAACGGTCACCTGATACCTTCACTAGAAGGAGTTATGTGAGAGGTCGAATGTTCAGCGATGTGGAAGTGTGTCGAGCGGTTGTCATCAGTTCACCGGCGCAGGGTCTGCGTGTGGTCTCCCATCAATCCATGTTCCACTCGTTCCGGTTGCGACGTTGATGCCTGCGGTGTACGGTTACATGGCCAGAATTGAGAACAAGAGTTACAGAAGGAGATGGAAATGAAATGAAAAGGTTTTCTTCTAAGTAGCGCAGAAACTGCGGCTTAGTGAACGTTACAATCAAACTGGGTGTCCATTTCAAAATCTAGATCATTTTGGAGAAAAAATGGACAAATAATCTCTAAACTCCTGTCTTTTCAAAGTCCATAATTAGCATAGTGTAAATAATTCGAATCGCTCGTAGCCCCGGCTGCCTGAGTGATCTCAAACGATTACGAAGGTTAAGCAACATAGGGCGCGTTCAGTGCGTGGATGGGTGACCGTCTATGACTAACGCTAGTGGCATTTTACCGGGCGGTCCCGTGCTTCGCAATTCACGCTAAGCAGTTGGTGCCGGCTGTCTTCGATAGATAGCAGTCGTTAAGTCAAGACATATGTCTTAGGGCGACTTGAAAACTTCTGACAGTAAGACCAGCCACTAGTCTTGCAAAACTCCCCCAATCCGGACTTGGCCCCCGTGGTGAAGTATGGCCTATACTTTCCTTAGGGAAGAGACTCGTACCCCTCGGTGGGGACATAATAGGTTGATGACAAGGATGTTTCTTGGTTAATGATGATGATGCCATAATTATTATAAAACATATAACTCATGTATTGTACCTACTGGCTATAATTCCAGACGTCATTGTTACATAAACAATCCTTTATGTTATAGTACCCCTTTTGGCACATGTGTACATACTTAACACATTTTTTAACCGCGTTTCTGGCAAACTTAATATACCTTCAGAGATTTTATTATAGAAACGTAGGTGTTCTGTGTTCATATTCATACCGTAATCAATCCAGACCACGCAGTCGACCACTGCTTAACCAATGTCCAGCAGTGATCGACTGCTGTAGCATGCTTAGGGGAACTCAATACCTCCCCCAAGCATGCCACAACAGAACAAGAATTAGCAGGAGATAGGTCTTAATTCGTTCGTAAACAGTAAAATTAAATTCTATTCATGACATAATCAATGCAACTCATCTAGTCGACCACTACGGTACGAGTAGGTGGATAGGCTTCCCCAAAGCTCGCCACTTCTTGGTGTCCTCAGTCAGCATCATTTAATAATAATATGCTCCAAAAGGTCTTAGGAGCGGTAGTAGCGTAGTGATAGCACGCCGGCCGGCCTCGCAATCGTAGAGGAGGAGGCTATGGATTTGGATCCCGGCATGTTCCAATGACTTTTTTAAGTTACCGACATTTGTGAAGTTAGTAATCACTCGCTATTTGTGAAGGAAAATATCGCTAGGAAACGTTAGTTTCTGAGGTACGTGAAGACCTCAGAAACTCACTTTTCCTCACGATATCATTGCCAGTCTACGGTAGACACACGTGGTAATTAAGCCCATACTCTCTCTCTCTCTTTTCTTTCTCTTTGAGAGAAGGTCTGTTCTCTACAGTGGGACGGATATGAGAGTTTTTTATGTTACCTACATAAAAAACTCTCTTATGAAAAATAACAGGAAACCTACAGTTATTTTTCACATGTACTCAGCATTCAATCATTTTAATTGATCGGAAGTTTGAAGCAGGAATTTCAGACTAGGTGGCCGTGAAGTGAAGGAATCGCTTACTGGGTGTTGGGGTATAGGGTCAACAGCTCCCCTATTTCTGAAGTTGGACGTGCAAGGTAGGTGTGTGCCTGAGTTCAAGCCCTTGCGTAGTAGACACGATGACGACACGACGACAGCACGACGATAGTGGCGGCGACGACACGGCGACGATACGACGACGTACGGTGACGATACGGCGACGACACGGCGACGACACGACGACGTACGGTGACGATACGGCGACGACACGGCGGCGACACGACGACGTTACGGCGGCGACACGGCGATGCGACGACAGCGTGGTCGACCGGCGGTGACGCAGGGCGGTCTTGCAGGCTGTGGGCGCGGCAGTGCCAGCAGGGCCTACGTCGCTGGGGGGTTCGGGAGCGGGGTGCGAAGAGAAACCAGCGGTGATCTTGCTAGCGGATGTTGGAAGGAAGTTGCAGCTCTCTGGTAGTTTTCTTCAGATTAGTTCTTCTTTTTGCTGCTCTCGTAGTATTTCCGATGCGGTACCGGAAGTTTTAGCGGGCTGAGGGCCCTTGACTTGGGCTTTACGGCTCAGAGAGCCGGTGCAATTTCCTTCCAAAACGTTATCTCGCGCTTGTTTATTTTCCTCATTAAAGCGTTACATTTTCAGTCATAACTTTTACATTTATAGACCTATCGACATGATTCAAACGGTATTTTACAGAGATCGCTTACTAGATTCTTATAAGATAACAATGGTTTTGATACGTGTACATATAAATAAGGAAAACACAAGAATAACTAAATATATTAGCTAATTTCCTCGTAACTAAGTGTGGGATTTGGAATAACTAGACAACGCAAGTAGATATTTTATTCGGCAATGTCTCTATATCTTAAGGACTATGTAGTCTAACTTTTGACATAATTTCGGGTTTGATTCCAATAAGACAACATACAAAAAACAGGTACCAAAGTGGAATTACATAAAAATTGTGTCAACATTGTTTTGCTTATTTTCGTACGGTTTTCTTAACTTAACTTGTTACTATTGATGTACTTATGCTTAGTTTACTAATGTTCTGGGTTTTACAGGTCAAATCGCAGGTCTACAGCGTGTTTTACACGGATTTCGATATTCAAACAACAAGACATGAAATTTACGCTAAATGAGAACAACGAGACAAGTTTCGTGTTACAATTAGATGCAGGACGGTGTCCTGAGTACAAATAAACATAAATAAGCCGCTTTCCTAGGCTTTAAACGGGTTTTTTCCCCTTTTAACATAAAACAACTATCAAAGTGATTCTGCCTATCAATTTGATACTTGTGAGTACAATAATGAAGTAATTTCAATAGAATCAACTTATATCTTTCATAACAACTTATTTCTATCAGTCAAACATTATAAAATCAATCAAATTAATCAACAAATCTATTTACAATAAATCAGCGAAACTCGTTGGCCTTGGAGCGGGCCACGCCCCCTTTTGCTCCTATCTTACGCACACCTATTGTCCAACCATGAATCTGACTGGGTCAAATTATGTGACAATTTGCTAGGTAGCGCAAGGTCGTTCGTCAACAGTCTCCCCCCCAGTGCAGAGTGGTGAAACACTATGCACTCTAACTAGGTGTTGACGGCGCTACAATAGGACGCAGGGACCAAAGTAATGACTCTCGACATCGGGCGGCGGAAGTCTCCGGTACGAGTCCTAACGGTCACGATTCGCACGTTACCATCTGGTCCGGGGTGTGTTTCGATGATTTTGCCTCTGGGCCATGTGCCTCTAGGCGTTGACGAGTCCATGATGAGCACCACATCTCCTGTCTGAGGATTCGTGTACGATTTGCTCTTGTCAAGATCGGGTTTCGGCACGAGAGTAGGCAGATACTCCTTCGTCCATCTAGTCCAAAAATGGTCTGCTAGTCTTTCACAGCTCTTCCATGTCGCTGGGCCGGATAGCACGGCGTCGTTATGGTTCCCTAGTGGGTTTGTCCCACACGATCTTCCAATAAGAAAATGGTTAGGGGTAAGTTCTTCTGGTTCGTCTGGGTCTGTGCGAACCTCACCAATCAGCGGTCGTGAGTTTACCAGATGTTCCGCTTCTAGTAACAGTGTGTGAAGAATTTCCTCCCTCGGTGTTACGGAATGGACTGTATAAAGAAGGAAACTGATGGAAAACGGGTAAAAAGTAGTATAATATGAAAATAACACAAACAATGGGCAATGAAAATGGTGACGGAAACAATATTACAGCATGAGTGACATGAGAGAGAAAAGTCAAACGAAAAAATATACAGAATTATAAAATAGTTCCAAGGAGTCTTCAACATCCCGGGCCCTTGTGCAGAAATGCACAGATGTTCCCAGTTACCCAGGATGAGAAGCCTCCCTGGTGACCAGCCGGACCAGTTTCCTGCAGGGTCGGCGTAAGAGCCCCCCTGCTGTAGCTACGTCCACCACTCGGACCACTCCGTCTTTTCCTGGGTGTAGTTGGGCAACCCGTCCACGTGGCCACATCCCTCTTGGCAAGTTCTCGTCAACAATGATGACCACATCTCCAATCTTAACATTCTGGTCGTTGGAATTGTTAAGTCTAGGCTGCATAGTTGGGAGAATCTCTCGGACCCACCTCCTCCAGAAATGATCGCTGAGCCGCAGCGCTGCTTTCCAGTTGGCCCTTCTGGCAAGGTCACCGTCATCGAGAGTCGGCAGGAGTTGGTTGGATGAGCTCCCGATCAGGAAGTGAAAAGGTGTTAACGTTTCCTCATCTTGGGCGTCGACCGACACGTGACCGAGGGGCCTTGAGTTAACGATTGCCTCGGCTTCCAGCAAAAGTGTAATAAGAATTTCTTCTTTCGGTGCTCGCTCTGTAAGTACAGCGTTTAAGGCTACTTTGATGCTGCGGACAAGCCTTTCCCAGCAACCTCCAAAGGAAGGGGCGGCAGCGGGGATGAAGCTCCACTTAATGCCTCTAGTGGCGTTGAAGTCTTGAACCGATGGTTGGTGAAACTCTTTGAGAAGTCGATTGGCTCCTATGAAACACGTACCATTGTCGGAATAAATTGTGTCTGGTGTACCTCTTCGAGCTATAAATCGACGCAGGCTCATGATTGCGGAATCAGCTGATAGTGTATGTACGAGCTCGAGGTGTACTGCTCTTGAAGTCATGCAAGTGTACAGGGCCACGTATCTTTTCTCGTGCCTTCTTCCGATGGTAACGTTCAGAGGTCCAAAGTAGTCGAGTCCGGTGAAAGTAAACGGACGTTTGTGGTGAGCCAGGCGCTGCGGTGGAAGATCACCAGTCGTGGGGTTCATTGGTTTCGTCTTGCGTATACGGCAGAACAAGCAATCCTTGGCCACGCTACGAACTGTGTTTCTTAGTCGCAGGACCCAGTATTTTTGTCTGATCTCATTGATGACCATTTCGTTGTTGGCGTGGCCCACTCTCCGATGAAATAAGTGTACCAGCATGCGAACAATTGGGTGTCGACCATCTAAAATGACGGGGAATTTGACATCTGTGCTGACATCTTGGACAAACTTTATTCTTCCAGCCAAACGCAACAAATTGTCATCTCCCATTGTGGGTGATAATTTAAAAAGACGGCTTGATTTCGGGATAGGTAGCGAGTTCTTGACGCAATGGATCTCCTCTTGGAATGAGTCTTCTTGGACGCGTTGCAACACGTGTCTTTCTGCGACATTAATCAATTCTGCTGACAGGGGTGGAGGAGTGGTGGACGCAGAAAGAGACGCAACATGGCGGTCTGCAACAACGGTATCGGATTTAGTAGGAGCTCTGATACGACTCAAAATGGATCGGAACTTAGCCGCAATCTGCAAAACGCGGGCAGTGGCGCGAACTAACCGCAACCAATGGCTAAAGCGATCAAAATCCGCGGTGACAACCAGATGAACCGGCACTGACTGAGACGATTGTTTACGTTCTTCTGCAATCATAGTCGGACCAGCTGGCTCAACGGGCCAGTTCTCAGGAGAGTCAAAAAGAAATGATGGCCCCACGAACCAACGGTGGTTGGCATCTAAGCGAAGAGGGTTCACGCGGGTGGCGTCATCAGCGACATTCAAACCTGTTGGAACCCACTTCCAGTCTTCAATGTTTGAATTCTCGATTATTTCTCCGACACGGTGGGCCACAAAGGGCTTGAATGTCCGTGCATCGCTTCTAAGCCATCCCAGAACGGTTGTAGAATCACTCCAGAAAAAAGTGCGAACGGGTTTTTTCCTGTGGGATTCCTTGATGGTAACAGCAAGGCGAGAGGCAATCAGAGCGGCTTGTAATTCCAATCGCGGGATTGAGGTTGGCTTAAGAGGAGAGACTCTAGTCTTGCTGGTGATGAGGGCGAGCTTGACAGTGCCATCAGCGTATAAAAGACGCCAATAGGCCACGCACGCATATGCAAGCTCACTCGCATCTGCGAGTACATGCAGCTCTCTGTGTAGAGGCTCGCCATTCTGTTTCGCGTACCATCGAGGAATCTTGATAGCAGACACATCAGAGAGTTCTTTAAACCACTCTGTCCACTTGGTAACCTCGGTGGGTGGGAAAGCTGTGTCCCAATCGATCTTAGACCTCCATGCCTCCTGCAGCAAGATTCGACCTTTCACAACGATTGGCCCTAGTAAACCTAATGGGTCGTAAACTTTCATTAAATGGGAAAGAACTTTTCGCTTTGTGAGGTTTCCTTTATAGGGGATACTATCGAGGCCCGTTCTGAAACTTAACGAGTCGTTTAAAGGATCCCAAGCAACGCCTAAGACTTTGATGTGTGACAGAGCATTACCAAGTGGGACTTCGGTGGGTGGGACCGCTCGCAATTCATCTGGTATCAGACGTAGGGCATCACGGTCATTAGAAATCCAACCACGCATTTCGAAACAACCACCACCATGGACCGTCACTATGTCTGACACCAGTTGAGCAGCCTCGTCGATGTCATCTAAACTGCCTAAATAATCGTCCATGTAATGGTCATGAATAATTGCATTACATGCTTTTGGATACTGATTTCGGTAGAAGTCGGCGTTTTTATTTTTTATGTATAGAGCCATAAAGGGACTAGATGATGCACCGAAAATTACAGAAGTCATCCTATATTCCTTTATCGGTTCAGTGATTTTAGACTTGACGTCACGCCATAGAAAGCGTAATGCATCTCTGTCTTGATCTCGGATGCGAATTTGTGGAAACATCTCTTTTATGTCCGCTGTCATAGCGACACGACCCTCCCTAAATCTAAAAAGAATGCCTAAAAGATTTTCTAACAGGTCAGGCCCTTGAAGAAGCAAAGAATTTAATGAAACGCCTTGATTCTTTGCCGCTGCGTCATGGACCACTCGAAGCTTACGCTTCTGCGGGTGGTAAACACCAAAGTGAGGTAAGTACAACCTGATTTTCTGTGTATTCACTTGTAGAGAATTTGAGTTTGTTGAAGGTGGGCAGGCAGTAATGGGCGAGCAGCTAGCAGAAGACTCCGTATGTTTTTGACAACCATAGTATGTGCTAGGGTTACATTCCTCAGCGTATCCCTTGTTTACCATGTTGTCTAGGAATTTCTTGTAGGCATCGGCGAAAACAGAATCACGAACCATTTGTCTCTCTAAACTATAAAAACGCGATAGAGCTTGCGGGTAGCTATCGGGAACTGACCCAGTCGCATCACACCAAGGAAGTCCTACCTCATATCTGCCTGATGGCAGACGCCTCGTAGTGGAGTCCATTATTTGTATAGCACGTAAATCCTGCTTACAGTGTAATGTTTCATGTTTACATATGCCTAAAGAATCTAGTTTATAATGTTTCTTTACCAAGTTTTCCAAACTTTCATACTCTTCCGGTTCAATAGAACCTACTAACTGACAATGATTAATAAACTCGGTAGGTTTAGTTTTACTTGATACCTCGCCATACAGCGTCCAGCCTAATAAGGTATGACAAGCTACTGGTTCGTTGCCTTTTCCACTGCGTACAGCTCGAGTTATCGAAAGATGCCAGTGTTGAGCACCTATTAGTACTGTTGGTGTGGCGCTAGTTTGCGCCAGGACTTCGGTTAAATCGGTCAGGTGACTATAGCAGGTTATCTGTTCTTTAGAAAGTGCTTGCGTGTGAAGGTTAAGCGACTTAATAGCTCGAGCACCCTTTACAGGATAAATATCGGATGAGTGTTTGCCTTTTATATGAAAATCGACAAGTGTAACCTTACTTTTCTTTTGTAGACCACCTATACCTTCAATTACAATATATTTTTCTGGCCCTGATAGTCCAATACGATCGGCTATGCTAGAGTCAATAAGTGTCGCAGTACTGCCATCATCCAGCAGTGCGTAGGTATCATAGGACCCGGCAGGTCCGTAGACAGTGATGGGAACTACCTTTAATATCGTATTGTGCTCGGTGAAGGCCTGAGAAGTTACGTCGTGATCGATACATGGTTGATTAGCTAGATCTTGTTGAAGTCCTATGTTGGAAACGACGAGCCTTTCTTCAACTGGGGTGGCAGAAGACGACAACGTGGGAAGGGCGTCATTTGGAGCAGTAGTAGCACCCACTGTATTGTTAAAAAATTGTGTATCGGGTGCCTGCGTGGACGTTAACGTGTCTTGCCTGCCATGTAGAAGAGGGTGATGACGATATGAGCAGCCGTCGATCCCACATGGATTCACTTTGCACGATTTCCATTGGTGCGAGTTACGACGTAAACATTTATAACAAACTTTATTTTCGCGTAACCAGCGCCATCTATTGTCGACGGATAAAGTTTTAAAAGTAACACACGACTTTATGTTATGACCCTCTTTGCAATAAACACACTGAGATTTAGAATGGGTATTACTTTTGGTAACATTTACGGCGTGTATATTTTCACGCTTAGGTTGCGGTGGGACCTCTAGGGTCAAAGCAAATTTCACCTGGCGTTCGTGTTCGCGTGTCAGGAAATTTGACAGCATTTGCAGTTTCGAACATGGAAATTGTGAGTTTGCGACTTCCGACGCGTAGTCTGTCCATCTCATTTTCATATTCGCATTCAATTTTCCTAGCACGCTATGGAAGAGTTCGGGTGAATGCAAATACTCCTTCTGGTTTAATAAGTTTATCGTAGAGAGAGAATTGCGTACCTTGTTTGCTACGGTACTTAGCTCTTTAAGCTCGTTGCCCAGTCTTGGCAGTGACCGCAACGCCTGCACCTCTCCGAGGACGATCATCTCAGGGCACGCAAAGTTTCGCTCGAGGGCGCGCATGATTTCCTCGGGGTCTTCCGCAGAGACGAGAAGTGACGCGACTGCTTCTCGTGCGTGTCCACGGAGCGCGTTTTGTAAACGCGCGACGTTTTCTATACAAGAAAAGGCAGACTTAGTGTGGTCAAACTGTTTTTTAAATTGAAGCCACTGTGAGGCGCTACCAGAGTATGTAGAGAGCTCAATTTTATTTTGTTTGTTTGTCTGGCTTTGTGTAGCTAAGGATTTGGCCGCCGCTGCAGTATCGGCGATAGCTTGCAAAAGCCATGGTGACACATTGGTAATATTTTGTTCAGTGGTCGGTCCGTATTGTCGCTCAAAGCCCATGACAGAGGGAAGAGGCCCGGTGGGCGCTATCCCGGGCGTTTGAGGAACGAGGCCTGCCTTTGTAGGACACGAGAGGTGTGCTGCTGTACATGAAGCAGCAGCCTGAAGAGGCACTGACGGGTACGCCGAGTTGCCGGGCTGCGAGACCTCTGATTCGTTATCCACTTTATTTAATATGTTAGAGTCACTTACCCACTGTTGTGTTCTACTTATACTGATACTTCGCCGGCTATTCTCACTCCGCCCGTCTGCTTCAATTTGTATGAGCTCGGCCTGGTACTCTGCTTCTTCAACCTCCGCGAGCTGTTTCGCGAGCTGCTGCTGCTGCGCGAGCTGTTCCTGGGCAAGCTGCTGCTGGGCGGCCGCTTGCGCGCGCTCGTACTGGCGGCGCTTATATGCGGCCTCTGCAGCAGCCTTTCGAGCCTTCACGGTTGAAGTGTGCGAGGAGTTTGTTCGGGCGGAGCGCATACTCCCAAGGTGGTCATCACTGTCGGCATTACCTGTATAGACTCTACTTGCGTCGATAGGTGGTGCTACGTGAGCGCTAGATGATTCGACCTGGGATGCGACGGGTACTTGGATGCTTTCGGATGCCATGAATTTACTTTTGCTACGAGTGATCATACGGATTGAAAAACTAACGGAAAGAAACTAGGTGCGGTGAAAAAATTTAGGTAGAAGGACCAAATGTTACGGAATGGACTGTATAAAGAAGGAAACTGATGGAAAACGGGTAAAAAGTAGTATAATATGAAAATAACACAAACAATGGGCAATGAAAATGGTGACGGAAACAATATTACAGCATGAGTGACATGAGAGAGAAAAGTCAAACGAAAAAATATACAGAATTATAAAATAGTTCCAAGGAGTCTTCAACACTCGGGTTGTGTTCTTTCAGGGTCGCTGTCAGGGCGGTTTTCACCGAGCGTACCATTCGCTCCCAAGCTCCTCCCATGTGTGGGGCGCCTGGCGGAATAAATTTCCACTCAATTTGCTTCTCTTGACATGACTTCTTCAGGGCTTCGATCATGTCTTTGTTGGCTTTAACGAAGTTCGACCCGTTGTCGCTATATAGGGTTTTCGGGGTCCCTCTTCTGGCGGCCATTCTTCGGAGTGCAAGGATCATGGAGTCCGGTTTGAGCGAGGCGGCCAGTTCAATATGAACTGCTCGCGTGGTCAGGCACGTAAACAGTGCTCCCCACCTCTTTTCATGACGTCTTCCAACGGTCACGTTCATCGGGCCGAAGTAGTCTACGGCGGTGTGAGTGAACGGCGGTTGCTTCCTCTGGAGTCTCTCTGATGGTAAGTCGCCTCTTGGTGCCGTTGACGGCGTTTTCTTCATGATCTTGCAAGTTGTGCAAGCGTGGGCGAGAGAGCGAAGAGTTGACCGAAGAGAAATTATGTAATACTTTTGTCGTATTTCATTCATCACGGTGTGATGGTTGCCGTGATGGAATTTCTCGTGGACGTCTTTTATGAGAAGTCTAACTACAGGGTGTCTTCCATGTAGTATTATCGGGTTCTTGTAGTCAGCGGCTAGATACTGAGCGGCATTGACGCGAGTTGTTAATCGTAAAACACCATCGTCTGGTGACACTCTGACGGTCAGCCGTCGCAATGTTGAGCTCTTGTCTAGTGGCTTGTCATTCTTGAGTTGTTTTATGTCGTCTTGGAATTTATCACCTTGAATTCTTTTGATAATCATCAGTTCAGCTCTTCGAATGTAAACATTCTCTAGAGGTATCAGCTTCAATTCCTTAGGCGCGACATAGGTCATATCCGGTGGTTTGGGTTTCGATTGCTTCTGTCGTGGGTTCCATGCAGGATCCGTTTCCGTTTTGGCAACCGCTTTACCCTTTAATTTTGACTTGAATACGTCGACGCTTTGCAGAAACCTGGCGGTTGCTCTGATGAGTCTTGTCCAGCTGGAAAATCTCGTTGCGTCGGGTATTTCTACTTCCCTTTTGGGCGGCCTTGTGATGATGGCTACCGTATGCCTTTCTTCGCCCGTGGGTTCGAGAGGTGTTGACTGTCTTTCGTCTCTTGGCCAATGTTCGGGGCTTTCCCGTAGAAAAGATGGGCCTGTGAACCAACGGTGATCAGCAGCGAATTTGGCTGGTGCATGACGGGTAGCGTCGTCCGCTACATTCTCCTTCGTAGGCACCCATCTCCATTGCTTGCTCTTCGATCTTTCTTCGATCTCAGCCAAGCGATGCGCTACGTACGGCTTGAATGACTTAGGTTCGGACTTTATCCAGGCTAGGACTGTTCTTGAGTCTGTCCAATAGGTTGTATTAGTCACTTCTAGTTGGAGTGAGTCCGTGATCGAGGCAGCGAGGCGGCATCCTAATAATGCTGCTTGTAGCTCTAACCTCGGTATTGACACCGGTTTTAACGGTGCCACGCGGGCTTTGGCGGCGATAAGATGGACGTTCGCGCTTCCGTGAGGGTCTTCTGTCCTCCAGTAGACTGCCGTGGCGTAGATCTGCTCCGACGAGTCGCAAAACACGTGGATTTCTCCTTGTTTCCCGTGCGGTGAAATGCAACGCGGGATGTCGAGTTCTTGCAGTTTTTGCAATTCGTCAAGCCAATTCTTCCATCTCACGTACTCTTTGGGTTCTAATGGGTCGTCCCATTCAATGCCCGATCTCCAGATGTGCTGGATCATTAATTTTCCTTGTATTAGTATTGGTGAGGCTAGTCCGAGCGGGTCAAATACGGACATGACGGCGCTGGTTACCTCACGCTTCGTCGGAAGTCGGTCTCCGGTGAGGACTTCGGTTGGTGTATTTCGGAGATTGAGAGCGAAGTTGAAGCAATCCTTCTGTAGGTTCCACTTGAGGCCAAGGGTTTTCTCGACTTGGTCTTTTGAATCACCTAATACGACGTCTTCTGTGCTTCTCAACTCTTCTGGGAAGTCGCTCAATATGCCGGGTTGATTACTCGCCCAACCGCGCAGTTGAAATGAGGCTGCTTGATGGATTCTGTCAACCTCTTTTGCGATCAATTTAGCTTCCTTGGCGTTATGGAAGCTTTGCAGGTAATCGTCCATGTAATGGTTCTTCTCTACAGCTTGCACTGCACGAGGATCTGCGTCTTTTTGTTCTCGGGCATTTCGATTCTTCACGTAGATAGCCGTGCAAGGTGATGAGGCTGCTCCGAAGATGAGAGATGTCATCCTGTACTCTTTGGGTTCTTCTTGTGGGTGGTTTCGCCACAGGAATCGGAGGCTGTCTCTGTCCTCTTCGCGTATCTTGACGCGTAAAAACATTTCCTTTATGTCGGCGACTACGGCTATCGTTCCCTCTCTGAAGCGTAGCAGAACTCCAAATAGTGACTGTAGTAAGTCTGGTCCAGGGAACAGCGCGTCGTTGAGGCTTTTGCCGTTTGTCTTGGCAGCGGCGTCAAAGACAAGTCGCATTTTTCCCTTCTGGGGATGTACTACGGCGAAGTGCGGAAGATACCACGTCCTTGGAGACGTTGGTGTAGCGTTGGCTTCTTCTGCATAGCCGTTCTTCAGCAAATTGTTTATTTGCTCCGTGTACTTTTCCTTGAACTGTTCACATCGCTTCATTTTCTTCTCCATGCCGTGTAAGCGTTGGAGAGCGCAGGTTCGATTCTTGGGCATCGTCTCGCAGTCAGACTTCCAGATGAGGCCGGTTTCGAAGGCTCCTTGCGGTAATCTTCGAGTAGTTGCGTCGAGTGTTCTTAACGCTATTCGCTCTGGGTCCTTTTCTGGTAGCTTAGGTGCTACTCCTAACGATTCGATGGCGAAGTGTTCTCTTACCATGTTGTCAAGCGCATTGTCCTGCTGTGGTGCAGCGTGCTTGATGTGGTACAGTTTCCTTGTCGCTGATGGCGCTAACGACTTTATGCCGTGTAATACCCATCCCAAAGTAGTCAATGACGCTACGGGTTCGTCTGGCGTTCCGCATCGTAAGTCTCTTGAGACTATTAGACTCCAGTTGTCCTGGCCGATCAGCACTTCGGGTCGCGCGTTCTCGTAGGTCAGTTGGTCTTTGATGCCTTCCAGATGAATGCAGCTCTCTAGGTCTGTCATTTCTACAGACTGGGTGCAGATGTTCATTTCGGGTATGGTAAAAGCTTCCATCTCATGGTAGTCTTGTCGGTGAAGTCCGCGGATGCGCAGGTTTAGCTTCTCCGACAGGTGGCTCAATTTCGTGTCTGCGATGCCTCTTATACTCAGTCTCTCTCGCGGGCCAGTCTCTTCGAGTTCTCTTGCTAATCTTGATGTGACCAGAGTCACAGACGATCCTTCGTCGAGTAGCGCGAAAACTCTTCTCGAGCAGTTGGGTCCTCTTATTTCAATTGGTGCGATCTTCAGATACGTCTTCCAATTGCTGAGTATGCATACAGGTGTAGTTGTCTCTATGGGTTTCCTTTCATAGTGTAGTAGCTCGTGATGTCGTCCTTTACAACCACCCTTACCGCACACCTGTGCTTTGCAGTTGGCATGCCGGTGTCTGTTGCTTAGGCATCTAAAACAAGCGTTTGCCTTCTTCACTATGTCCCATCTTTGTCGTGTCTCGAGTTGCAGGAACTTGTGACACTTCTTCAGTGCGTGCTTGTCTCCGCAGTGTAGACATTTCAAGTCCTCGGCGGCGACAATGTTCACGTTCACTGTCTCTTCATCCTCCTCATAATCCGATATGAAGCTATCGTCTTCATCCTCGATGTCTTGCGCATGTGTAGCATGTACTGGCTTCAAGTAAGGCCCGCGAGTTCGCTGGGGTTCCTTTCTTCGTACCGCTTCAGGCTCGTAAGCGTCGCATTCTTCGACAGAGGCGTTCAAGAAATCTCTCATCGCGATCATGATAGGCTTGTCCTTGTGTCTGGCTCGATGTTTGAACCAGTTGACTCTGTAAAGGTGCGTCAGTTTATCGACAATCCTCTCCGCAATCTCTTCAGAGTCTAGGTAAGTCCGGTAGTGCATTTGTTCGATGGTGTTCACGGTGTTCGTGACGATACCAGCGAACTCAGTCAGGTTCCTCCCGTCTTCTGCCAATGATGGCATCTTCTCTATTATCCTGACTTCGTTTTTTATCAACCTCTTCGGTTGACCGAACAGCTGAGCTAGAGTGCGCATTACTAGCTGAGGGTTCACGCTGCTGAAAAGCGTGGAGCGTACCGCTTCCCGTGCCTTTCCTGTTACGGCTTTCCGTAACCGTGCGACATTTTCTATGTCGCTAAAATACTTTTCAGTATCTTCATAAGTTGCTCGAAAGGCAATCCACTCGCTCGGATCTCCAGCGAAAGGGTGTAGCTCGCATAAATAACGCGGCGCTACTTGGGGAGCGCTCTTGTTTGCAGACGGCGTTGCTTGCGCAACCGCATCCCGTACCGCCTGCATGAAGTTGTTTACGAGAGATGGCTCGACGCCCCTAGCGTCGTCAGCTAGCACAGGCAGGGATTCTTCGGGCTCCCCCCCGTGTAGCCTCGTCGCTGAGATGCCTGCTGTACGCTTGCGTTCTCGTTCTTGGCGCTTCTGCTCGAAGGTGGTGCCATTCACCCATTGCTCAACGGCTGCTTGCGTCCTGGCGTCCGTTCCTCCTTCAACAGAGTCCTCGTCCGTGTCCTCCAGTCGCATCAAGGCGAGTCGTGATCTTGCAACGTTTACCTTCGCTTGCGCATGTCGTGCTTCCTTTTCGTCTAGCTCCAGTCTTGCCTGAAGCTCAGCCCGCCTCCGCACAGTTCTTGACGATTCCTTTGACGCTCTTCTCAGTATTGTACGTACAGAGGTAGATTCGCCTCGCTCATGAGTGTCTACGTTAATAGCATCTCGGCTGGTGCTCGCCGTTCCATCTTCCGCTTCTGTGGTGTCCAGTTCAGTGACGAAAACGCTCGAAGTCCCTCCGTCCAAGGTGGTCGTTCCGTTCCCTTGCATCACCCCCCGCTCTTCAATGTCGGAGGGGGAGAGCGGTGACTCTTGCACGGTGATTTGTTCAGGTCGTGGGGCTCCCTTCGTCTTCGTTGATCTGGTTGTTCTTCCTTCCATGTCCGCTTGTTGGTGGGTTTCTTGACTGGTCCTCTGAAGTGGTCGGTCCCACCGGGCTTCTCAGAATCCCGGCGCCCCGCGTTATAGAGTCCCTGCGTCCTACTCCCTAACGTCCCTAAAAGCCCTAGCAGTCCCACTCGAGGGCCCCTTGCGGGGATATGCTCAGAGTGAGGATGGATGAGAGGGATAGGAGAGGGGGGTTCTACCCAGCAGAGGATGCGTAGTGGGTTCAGGGGGCTCAGTCGGTGGCGGGAATGTCCACCGACTTTCGACGTTCCTGGCCGGCGTACACCGTCAGGCCCTGCCCACTCACGCACCGTACCGGCGCAGCCAAGCTATTCAGTCTAATCGACCGCTGATTAGACTGGCGACCTCGCTCGAAGGGTCGCACCACCCGAAGGCGGTAAGTCCAGCCACAACAGCGTTTGACACCGTTAGGTGCTGCTGTGACTTGACCCACGGATAAACCGTGTATGAAGAAGGTCCTCGCTCTTCTCTCTTCTTCGAGTCCTGACGTCACGGACTCGATCTTGTTGCTCCTCCGCTCCTTTCCAGGTTCCAGGTCCAAGTCAACCAGGTCCAGGTCCAGTTCCAGATTGGCTATATCGGTGTCCAAAACCAGTTCCAGGTCTGTTCCAGGTCCAGGTCTTCCAGGTGCAGCTCCAGGTCCAGGTCCAGGGTCACTCCAGTTCCAGGTTGGCTCGTACAGTGTCCAGTCCCAGTTCCAGGTGACTTCCAGGTCCAGGTCCAGGTGTTCCAGGTGCAGCTCCAAGACAGGTTCAGGCGATATCCAGTTCCAGGGTGGCTCGTACAGTGTCCAATCCCAGTTCCAGGTCTCCAGGTGTCCAGGTCCAGGTCAAGGGGCAGTCTTCAGATCCTAGTTGAGGGTCGCTTGAGGTCCAGGTTGGCTCTTCAGTGTCCAAGTCCAGATCCAGGTCTCTTCCAGGTCCAAGTAATCCAGGTGCGGCTCCTAGACGGGTTCAGTCGATGTCCGGTTCCAGGGTGGCTCATTCAGTGTCCAATCCCAGTTCCAGGTCTCCAGGTGTCCAGGTCCAGGTCCAGAAGTAGCTTCAGGTTCAGCTCCAGTTCCAGAATGGCTCGTACAGTGTCCAGGTCCAGTTCCAGGTCTGCTCCAGCCCGCTTCAGGTCCGCTCCAGGTCTGCTCCAGGTCTGCTCCAGGTCTGCTCAAGGTTCCGTCGTCCCCCCGGTGTTGCAGGTGTCCAAGTGTCTTCAGGGCTGCTTGGTAGGCTTCGCTATCTTCAAATCCGATGCCGAAGGACCACAAAACTGTTGGGGTATAGGGTCAACAGCTCCCCTATTTCTGAAGTTGGACGTGCAAGGTAGGTGTGTGCCTGAGTTCAAGCCCTTGCGTAGTAGACACGATGACGACACGACGACAGCACGACGATAGTGGCGGCGACGACACGGCGACGATACGACGACGTACGGTGACGATACGGCGACGACACGGCGACGACACGACGACGTACGGTGACGATACGGCGACGACACGGCGACGACACGACGACGATGCGGCGGCGACACGACGACGTTACGGCGGCGACACGGCGATGCGACGACAGCGTGGTCGACCGGCGGTGACGCAGGGCGGTCTTGCAGGCTGTGGGCGCGGCAGTGCCAGCAGGGCCGACGTCGCTGGGGGGTTCGGGAGCGGGGTGCGAAGAGAAACCAGCGGTGATCTTGCTAGCGGATGTTGGAAGGAAGTTGCAGCTCTCTGGTAGTTTTCTTCAGATTAGTTCTTCTTTTTGCTGCTCTCGTAGTATTTCCGATGCGGTACCGGAAGTTTTAGCGGGCTGAGGGCCCTTGACTTGGGCTTTACGGCTCAGAGAGCCGGTGCAATTTCCTTCCAAAACGTTATCTCGCGCTTGTTTATTTTCCTCATTAAAGCGTTACATTTTCAGTCATAACTTTTACATTTATAGACCTATCGACATGATTCAAACGGTATTTTACAGAGATCGCTTACTAGATTCTTATAAGATAACAATGGTTTTGATACGTGTACATATAAATAAGGAAAACACAAGAATAACTAAATATATTAGCTAATTTCCTCGTAACTAAGTGTGGGATTTGGAATAACTAGACAACGCAAGTAGATATTTTATTCGGCAATGTCTCTATATCTTAAGGACTATGTAGTCTAACTTTTGACATAATTTCGGGTTTGATTCCAATAAGACAACATACAAAAAACAGGTACCAAAGTGGAATTACATAAAAATTGTGTCAACATTGTTTTGCTTATTTTCGTACGGTTTTCTTAACTTAACTTGTTACTATTGATGTACTTATGCTTAGTTTACTAATGTTCTGGGTTTTACAGGTCAAATCGCAGGTCTACAGCGTGTTTTACACGGATTTCGATATTCAAACAACAAGACATGAAATTTACGCTAAATGAGAACAACGAGACAAGTTTCGTGTTACAATTAGATGCAGGACGGTGTCCTGAGTACAAATAAACATAAATAAGCCGCTTTCCTAGGCTTTAAACGGGTTTTTTCCCCTTTTAACATAAAACAACTATCAAAGTGATTCTGCCTATCAATTTGATACTTGTGAGTACAATAATGAAGTAATTTCAATAGAATCAACTTATATCTTTCATAACAACTTATTTCTATCAGTCAAACATTATAAAATCAATCAAATTAATCAACAAATCTATTTACAATAAATCAGCGAAACTCGTTGGCCTTGGAGCGGGCCACGCCCCCTTTTGCTCCTATCTTACGCACACCTATTGTCCAACCATGAATCTGACTGGGTCAAATTATGTGACAATTTGCTAGGTAGCGCAAGGTCGTTCGTCAACACTGGGTCGGTGGGTCTACAGATTCGATCCGCAATACATCTGCTAATTTGAAAGCGCATGCCTAAACGCTATGCCGAGTGATGTATTTTTGTGTAATTTACACGCTCGTCACCTTAACATTCCAAAGAACGAAGCGCTTTGTAATTTTAGTAAGGTCCTAATCTCTGTGATGACATGCCGTCGTGAGCCGACAAATTGAGCACGACCTAATGAGTTTTTTGATTTACAACCGCATCCATCCAACTGATAGGTAACCGCGTTTTGTTGAAACCGCGAAATTGGAATGCTCCGCGTCGCCGACGCTTCGAAACCGCAAACTCTCCTTCGTTGCGGTGCCCGCATGCTATAAGAAAACTTAATGTAACACTTTAGTATTTTCGACCTACATCGGTATCGTACTACTGTAACTCAAGAACGATTTTTGCCCTAACAATAGTACAAATGGCTACAAGAAAACATAGACCTTGGTGCAGTGTCGTCGGCTGTTCAACTTTTAGATTTCTGTTTGAAAGCCGCTTATAACGTTATTGTCGATGAACCATTTGACTTTAACTACTATACGTGTAGTATGATAACGCTAGTCACGCGTTTTAAGTGTCGAAAGTCGCGAATCTCCAATTCATAAATAGCAAAATTCTGACATTTTATCGCCACATAACGCGTGACTCGTGCCTTCGTACTAACCAGGCTGATGATAACAGTTACCTACTTCGAAGCTTAAATTATTAAAGTAAGCACCAAATGCTACGCAAATATGTACAGCTCTACTCCTTTTCAAACTTTAGGGGCTGCATAAGTTGCAGTCACATCGACAATGGCCTGTCACGATGTGTCACTCCACTTCAATTGACATATTTAAATGAAAAGCAACGCGACACTGAGCGACGTGATCTCAAATGAGGACACCAGTACATTTTTAACAATGAACACTCCAAATCATTGCATTGTAGCATCTCATTACCGCTAGGGTGACAAATATTGAATTAAAAACTGTCCGAGTGCTTATGTTTATACTTCAAAATATTACTCCCTGGGGTGCCTGCTCAAAGTTGAATAGATTACAATACGGCTTGAATTGTATGAAAGGGTTTTGCAAGAGGCACAGCATGCGGGTGTTAAGAGATTTTATTCAACTGCTCTAGAATTGTACTCATGCTAAAAGGCCATACAATGCATACATACAATATTTAGCTACTAATCAGTAAAATGTAGATATAACGTCTACCAGCATCTGTACAGAAACACGTGACAGTTCCTGAGCACTATTAGGCTGAGACGCGTGTCGAGGCATAATCAGAAGATCTCATAAATAAATAGTGAGCTTTGTGTAGAAAAACAAAAGGGGGTTAAGTTATTAGGTAGGTCGAACAG
Organism: Yponomeuta sedellus; assembly: GCA_934045075.1. Classification (NCBI taxonomy): domain Eukaryota; kingdom Metazoa; phylum Arthropoda; class Insecta; order Lepidoptera; family Yponomeutidae; genus Yponomeuta; species Yponomeuta sedellus. The sequence continues at coordinate 13,764,028 of OW203725.1, read as the reverse complement.
GCGCGTGTCGGGATCAAGCGCGCGGGCGTCTCTACATTGCGCTCAGAAAATTAATGGTCGGATTTGGAGTAGACAGATGAAAGCTGTTTGTCTACATACTCGTATATTGATTACGAATTAGTTTAAATTCTTGAAGAGCTTTCAACTCATCTCACGCATGGTGATATTGGACCATATTGAAATGATACGAAACAGTAAGCTAATAAATTCTAAAAATAATATTTACGACAATGTAGATCATAAATCTTACCAGGATGATGGTTGTAACGTGTCCTGAAAGTAAAACAAAATTTATACAGGGGGCCGACAAGCGCCAACTGCTCCAGTTGTTCACAGGATTTACGAGCGCGCCTGAACAACACGGCAAATACATTTGTTAATAGACACATTAGCCGTTAAATGTGCTTGCGTCTCTTAATTGCCTACATATTGCCGTTGTCGCCAACTCCTTTTACAAAAGATTTCCAGTGACTAATAGCATTTTGATATTAGTCACTGGAAATCACAAAAGGTTCTCCTTTTCAATCCAATCACAAAGTTGTGTCTAGATTTTAAGCGGGTGTCTTTTGAAGTATTCAACGAGCAGCGTAATAACAATAGTTATTTCTACCGGTGCACCTAATATTGCAATTGTAAATAAATAATTTAACTATCTATCTGACTAATAGATAGGGTATTTTATACCTTTAAATCCAACAGACGTAGGTGCCCTTCCACCCGCAGCTTAAATGTTAGAATCTAGTGAAAAGTAAACACGCAAATAACACAAAACAACCGGAGCAATTAGCATAATGGCAACGTATGAGTGGCATTGTTTTAGTGCGGGTGACGTCTGTGTTTGCTTTGTGAGAGTCGCTAACGAGCATCAAGTGGCGCGTGCGCCGGCGGAGGCCCTTTGTCTCAGAGCGGCGCGCGCTGCGCTGTCGCACACATCACCTAGCGTTGAATGCCTGACAGCACACTCTCGTTTTTTAAACGAGATAAAGCCTAAACGAATAAAAGCCCAGTACCATTATAGGTAGATTACACGACAATCCCTTTTTAGTACATGCCAGACACAAAAGCAGAACAGATAGAAGACGAATAGCCAATTACAATTGCAGGACGTCGCAATGTCTACTTGCGCTGTAGAATGTAACTCGCCGGTAGAATGCACTCGATTAATGCTGCGATAACAATTTTGCAATGTGCAGATCCCATTGATTGTTCGAGCAACAATGGCAGTATTTAAATCCATAGAGTGGTAGACATTGAGGAGCAGCGGGCGCGGAGACCACCGGCGTGGGCGGCGCTTTGCCGCGCGCCCGAGCGTGGCTGGACCGACACCGTACCTTTGCCTGCGCAGTCTGGGCTACATTTCATAGAAATACATTTTGTGGTTTACTATTAAAATTCCTGCTTTGCATAGCCGATTAACCCAGGGATTTTTCCTAGCATAGGTATCAGAAGCACGCATCAAAATATATGTAACACTAATTTAACGTCTTACTATGTTGTACATGATGTAAATATTGTTTTTTATATGTCAATTCAGAAACCGGCCCATACTTGTCATGTATCGGGTTGAAAGTAAGCTTACAAAGGGAGGGGAGAAGTCCGAAAGTACTTAAATGTTATGTAGTAAGATCATGGCAACCGTAAATCAACAAAAAACTAAAAAATTGTCTCATATTAATGTCGTTATCCATATTAACATTTCAATCGATCCTCGTAGGTAGAGCGCGAGGCGAGCTGTGAACCCCGTGTAGCTGCACGGTCCCATTGTCGACAGCCCATTCATCGCGTCTCTATTGAATGCCAATCGATACTCGGCTCAAGATCTCTCGTTTACGCATACTTTAACAAACAACAAACAATGTCCGATCGCGCATCGCACCTCGCTCACTCGACCGTCAGCAACACCATTCATAGACGACGCAAAAATAGACTGTAATACAGGGGTTACTAAAGTTCCATTTGTACATTTCGAAAGTTACATCGAAAGCGGCATATCATAACACAAACTAATGTTATTCTTACTTAATCTTTTGTACAAGTTCAAGTTTAACTGTAAGGCTTTTATTGAAATGTTTGGCTCTTCCTATGTTCGTAATTTGATAAAAGAGAATTCGACTTTGAATGCAACTCACAATACAGGATACCTTTTCGTAGATCAAATCAAGAGATTTGAACAAAAAGCGAAAAACGTGGAAGGAAGGTTTTGAATTAGATTTACCAATGATTTTTTTAGTGTAGCTAGCTGAACGAAGATCTTTAGGTAAGTAGGCCGACCAATCATATAAACTTTTAGATTCACATTGTGAAGTGTACGAATAGGTATGTATGCCTTGTTTTACGTTTCAGAAAGAGTGACTACTCTTTTATTTCTTATGTCATGCCGTGAATTGAGTTTAATTAAGTTAATACTGAAGACTTAATAGTCATTATCTTCTCTTCGGGTTTCTTTAATATTCTATTTCAGCAACGTTATGTGGTTAAATGTTAATAATACAATCAATATCTATCCTTAACTAGGTAGTATGGAAGTGTATAGTGGTGAGTGAAAGAAAAACGAACCTACCTAAACTACAAAAGTTCCTATGTCGACATACGACGGACGGCTGCATGGCTACGTGATATATATTACTTTAATTAAACCATAATACAATTGCATGTAACGACCATAATTCTATATGGACCTAAGATTTAATATACATGCCAGATCCCAACAAAACGTATATTTGTACAACGCTATGTCAAAAGTCTTCGTTGATCCCGCTTGTACGGTGTTTTATATCCGAGGTCAAAAGTAACCAATTTTCGTTTTTTTGCGTATGTACTACGTATATCTCTGAAACGGTGAGAGGTACCAGAAATATGCAAAAAGCAGCATAAAATTGTGTAAATACTTTCAATTTGAAATGGTTTCATAGTAAGGAAACTTCGACTTGCATTACTTTTACACCGTTTTTGCAAATTTTTATACAAGGTGATATTAAAATACGTAACGCATAAACTGAAAACTGTCAGCTTTATTTATTTATTTATTTATTTATTTATTTATTTATTTATTTATTTATTTATTTATTTATTTATTTATTTATTTATTTATTTATTTATTTATTTATTTATTTATTTATTTATTTATTTATTTATTTATTTATTTATTTATTTATTTATTTATTTATTTATTTATTTATTTATTTATTTATTTATTTATTTATTTATTTATTTATTTATTTATTTATTTATTTATTTATTTATTTATTTATTTATTTATTTATTTATTTATTTATTTATTTATTTATTTATTTATTTATTTATTTATTTATTTATTTATTTATTTATTTATTTATTTATTTATTTATTTATTTATTTATTTATTTATTTATTTATTTATTTATTTATTTATTTATTTATTTATTTATTTATTTATTTATTTATTTATTTATTTATTTATTTATTTATTTATTTATTTATTTATTTATTTATTTATTTATTTATTTATTTATTTATTTATTTATTTATTTATTTATTATTTATTTATTTATTTATTTATTTATTTATTTATTTATTTATTTATTTATTTATTTATTTATTTATTTATTTATTTATTTATTTATTTATTTATTTATTTATTTATTTATTTATTTATTTATTTATTTATTTATTTATTTATTTATTTATTTATTTATTTATTTATTTATTTATTTATTTATTTATTTATTTATTTATTTATTTATTTATTTATTTATTTATTTATTTATTTATTTATTTATTTATTTATTTATTTATTTATTTATTTATTTATTTATTTATTTATTTATTTATTTATTTATTTATTTATTTATTTATTTATTTATTTATTTATTTATTTATTTATTTATTTATTTATTTATTTATTTATTTATTTATTTATTTATTTATTTATTTATTTATTTATTTATTTATTTATTTATTTATTTATTTATTTATTTATTTATTTATTTATTTATTTATTTATTTATTTATTTATTTATTTATTTATTTATTTATTTATTTATTTATTTATTTATTTATTTATTTATTTATTTATTTATTTATTTATTTATTTATTTATTTATTTATTTATTTATTTATTTATTTATTTATTTATTTATTTATTTATTTATTTATTTATTTATTTATTTATTTATTTATTTATTTATTTATTTATTTATTTATTTATTTATTTATTTATTTATTTATTTATTTATTTATTTATTTATTTATTTATTTATTTATTTATTTATTTATTTATTTATTTATTTATTTATTTATTTATTTATTTATTTATTTATTTATTTATTTATTTATTTATTTATTTATTTATTTATTTATTTATTTATTTATTTATTTATTTATTTATTTATTTATTTATTTATTTATTTATTTATTTATTTATTTATTTATTTATTTATTTATTTATTTATTTATTTATTTATTTATTTATTTATTTATTTATTTATTTATTTATTTATTTATTTATTTATTTATTTATTTATTTATTTATTTATTTATTTATTTATTTATTTATTTATTTATTTATTTATTTATTTATTTATTTATTTATTTATTTATTTATTTATTTATTTATTTATTTATTTATTTATTTATTTATTTATTTATTTATTTATTTATTTATTTATTTATTTATTTATTTATTTATTTATTTATTTATTTATTTATTTATTTATTTATTTATTTATTTATTTATTTATTTATTTATTTATTTATTTATTTATTTATTTATTTATTTATTTATTTATTTATTTATTTATTTATTTATTTATTTATTTATTTATTTATTTATTTATTTATTTATTTATTTATTTATTTATTTATTTATTTATTTATTTATTTATTTATTTATTTATTTATTTATTTATTTATTTATTTATTTATTTATTTATTTATTTATTTATTTATTTATTTATTTATTTATTTATTTATTTATTTATTTATTTATTTATTTATTTATTTATTTATTTATTTATTTATTTATTTATTTATTTATTTATTTATTTATTTATTTATTTATTTATTTATTTATTTATTTATTTATTTATTTATTTATTTATTTATTTATTTATTTATTTATTTATTTATTTATTTATTTATTTATTTATTTATTTATTTATTTATTTATTTATTTATTTATTTATTTATTTATTTATTTATTTATTTATTTATTTATTTATTTATTTATTTATTTATTTATTTATTTATTTATTTATTTATTTATTTATTTATTTATTTATTTATTTATTTATTTATATATTTATTTATTTATTTATTTATTTATTTATTTATTTATTTATTTATTTATTTATATATTTATTTATTTATTTATTTATTTAATACGAAGATATTGCAGAACTATGCCAAATATTTTAAATTTAAAAGATAATAATAGACATACGTACTTTATTCATACATAAGGTACCCGGAGGGGCAGACAGAAACCAGGGTTTGGCACGATGAACATTCATTGGTCGCTGTTTGGACGCACGTCTTTATATTGTTTGTTTTCAGGACACAAGTTGACAAGTTAAAATTTTAGGCGCTTTAGATAATTATCCTACGACATGTGCAAACACATTTTAAGCTCTACATTTAACACTGCCGCCGCATTGCTATTGTAAGCTATACTTATGTGCAATAAAAGTATTAATAATAATAATAGTACTCTTTATTGCATATACTTCTCAATTGTTCTCTGTGGTAGGTAATAGTTTTTTTATAATACTAAGTTGTTCACTTTCAATCTGTATAATCAGCATAATGATCTGGATCGAGCTCGACGTCATAATAATCCGTACCTAACTCAAATAATTTGTAGTTTAGTGACTGATATGATTTTCGAAAGAAAAAAAAACATAATCGAGCTGCCAGATTACGCTTCATTTGTGATTTCAATACGAAACGTGATGAGCGGTAGATCCGGCGGTCCCATATTACAAAACCGCCGAGAAGTCTAGTCTCGAGTTATGATTCTTGAAACTTTACAACTGTTCTTGTCTTTGATCCCTTTTAGAAAGGGATGGAAGGCATGTCGCTATGCAAGGTGTGTATTCTGAATCAAACATCAATTTAGTTCGTCTAAAGAGTCACGTCCGCGAAGCAGGCTCTACCTCAGTATGCTACTGCTATTTGCCACGAATGTCATGAAATTATACATAATAACGCCACAGTTATAGTTCGAGAATGATTTGAATACAATCTTTCAGATATTGTTTGTTGATGGGATTGGGATTGAAATGGAAATTGGCTTGCTATGCTGCAACGATTTTGCAGAACGATGATCCTAAAAAAATACATATTTTGCCACTGTTATAATAACAGTGGCAAGATAACAAATGTATAAATTACTGCCCGCTACTTCGTCTGCGCAGGATTAGTATTTCGAGTAGCTTATATTAGCGTTGAAGCGCTCGTGGCCTAGTGGAATTGAGTGATTGGAATCAATCACTTGAGGTAAGCAACAACAGATGCGGTCAGGTGCAGGATGGGTGACCGGCCCATGACTACTGCTATTGGCATTTTTCCGAGCGCTTCCGTGCTTCGCAAGGCACGTTAAGCCGTCGGGGCCGGCTGTCATGTAATGACAGTCATTAAGCCGTGTCAGAGGCCTTATGGGCGGCTTGATAACTTCTGACAGTAAGGCCCGCCACAGTGTTACAATCCTTCACCAACCCGGACTTGGCCCTCGTGGTAGAGCATGGCCTAACCTTTCTACGATGCAGGAGACTCGTGCCTCAGCAGTGGGGATATTCATGGGTTGATATCGATATAGCGTGGTGTAGAAAAGAACTAACATTATGACATTAAAATTATCACATAAATAATTTTTGGGTCGCATTTGAAAAATATAAGCCTGACAGTATTGAGATATTATCTACAGTTTCACTAGAATAACGTAACAATATTGTCAACATAAGAAATATGGTAACTAAACACTGCGGAGCCCAAATCATAGGCTTATAGGTAGCTTCTGCAGTATGCTCCTGTGAATTATATTAATGATTTTTTTAACATTTCCATCATACATTACATATGTGTAACTCTAGCGGTTTTGGCAGCGCACGCCAGAATAGCTCGCGGGTGGTAGATTTTTTCCTACTTACTTGACACTTATCGTCATATTTTGGACAATTCACACAATATCTTATGTGTTATTCTGATGTATAAGCTATATTATTGTAAAGTTTCATTAAGATACATTCAGGGCTTTTTACGTAAACGAGTATCAAACATCCATCCGTACTTACAAACTTTCGCGTTTATTATATTAGTAGGATAGGATAAAAGTGGGAAAATTTGTAAATAGAAAATATTTAAAGTATGTTTAAATATTTTCTATTTACAAATTTTCTATTTGATTATAATCTTAGATTAGCCGAAACTGGATGAAATTTAGGTAGATTATAGTCTGGAATAGCGTAAAGGCTACTTATAATCCCTAAAAATACACATTAACATTTCCGTGCTAACGTAATCGCGTAACAGCTAGCCAGCACATATGTCTTCAGACTACTAAACGGAAATGTTTGTTCCAACTGAACTTAATTGGGAGCGTCATATGTTAACATTTTAATAAACGATGTATCATTAGGCCGCTTAACCCATCCGGGGCAGATTGGGCCGCGCACGCCCTCGCGCGCCACTTACTGCGCTGGGTCTATATCGACGCATCGCATCGTGCATCGCGTCAGTCACGCGCGCTCGCTCCATTTTTCCCTCAACAAAACGGTGCAACATCAAAGAAGGGTTGGATTTTAATTACGATATTTTTCTATTATTTTCCCCGCTCTGTCTTATTCCAGGAGCAAGGGTCATGAGATGCAATAAATTCTGCTTTTTATGAGGTCACGGTTAACCCTATCGATAACTTTTATAGTGCATCTGTTGGGAAATAGTTTTTTTTAATCAATTATAAGAATTACACGTATTAAACAGGAGCTTACTATAAGCATTGGAAGCCCAATAGATAGACGTGATGTTCACATCTCCTGCGAGGTATGCTAAAATAGTTGTTTTTAAAACACCCTTTACAATTTTTTTTATAATATAGTATCTACAGTACATACTATGTATCATTAAACATTTAAGTTTGATTGAACTCGACGTGAGCGGCGCTCGGCACAACTCGCGACACGGGAACACGTCACGGTACACCATTCCTGTCACGTTCAAATAAAAGACACCGCTTTACATTTTCGGACGATTGCTCGCGAGAAGCGTTGCCCCGGTTAATTTTATTGATCACCTCATTTACCCGCCTCTCGCTGTAAAAAAGTGAACTACGCACGAAGGGTTTAATTGTTGCTATTAATTCAACCATTCCTTTTCTTTTTGACGTTTGCTTTTGTCACGTTTTTTGTTCACATTTCCCTTGAATACATGGGAAAAATACTAGCGTCAAAGCATTTGTCGACTGACACTATCGAATCCACGAAAAAAAAACTATCTAATGAATCCCAAATAATGACTGCATGTGTACTGCACTCGTGTTATTAATTTTTGGACGAATTAACATTTCATCGCATTTGCATAACATATACCCATTTACAAAAGGGTCATTTTAAGCCGGGGCGGGCGCGACAAGTGTTCATAATTTCAGATAAGAGTTAACAGTATGAACTAAACTATATAACATAGTTTTGTTTTAATTAAGATAAGTCAAATACCAATGATTTTGGATTTCCACTTTAAAGAGTTCTTGTATCCCTCTCTCGGTTATAGTTTCAAATGATACATGGCTATTAATTTCAAAGTACGGGTTTAAATGTCTTTAATGTCTACCTTATAGGTTACAACCTACTAGGGAGCTTAGTTTACCCCTGAAACTTTAAACATATCACATTATAATTATCCCCTTATAAGCTGTGGTACGATGGCATAGTCCGAAATGCGCTTAATTCGGCAAGGTGCTAAATCATTGCAATTGCATAGTCCCGCGCTCTATGCAAACATTGCTCGATGAATCGAAAGGATTGCGCTGCGCTGTCGCCGCTGCGTATGAATAATTATAATACGCTACTCGCGAAAATGGATTTGTGTGCTCAGGCGATTAAAAATATTTGAATACGGCTTTTACAAATAGGTGTAAGAGTGGGAGCGCGATAAGCAAATACAGATGTTCGCGCGCTCAGTAGGTAACTGCAACGCGCGTGGATATTGATTTTAACTGTAATCCCTACTTAAAATAAAACGATTTAACGTTTCGTTGTTTCAAAAAAAGATAAGTATAATTCTAAATGGTGTCCATGGAGATGCTATCATTCGGTTTGATATTCGTCGAGGCCAATTGTCTCGCAGATTGATGTCCTGGGCGCGCCGCTGCCGACTCGTGTCGGTGATCGATCACACAACACGTGCTTCTGCAGCGGACGTTTTTTTGTCAAAAAACTACATTTTGTTGTAAAAAACGCTCGAGCACTCAACAAAAGCTCACCCATCGCGATAAAGTAAGTATACAGTGCTTAGACAAATATTTGAGCGGGGGCGTATCGGAGCATGAAACTAGTGAACAAAAGTATTAACTGAGGATTAGGACAGCCGATAATGTTATTTGATTACTTAAGTATACAGAAGAATATGGTAACATTAGACAGATCCCCTTTCATTCTCCGTCATAATAAAAGGAAGGATCCTTTTGAGGTAAGAGGATATTAAAAATCACAAGTAGGAGGATAAACAAACGAGTGTATAAAATAATGTTTGATTGGCTATTGAAAATAACTATTCACCCGACAGCGTCGAAGTCCAAAAGGTGGTTAATGTATTTGGCTCGTATGTATGTTCCCTTATAACTCCCTACCGATCCGTCGTGTTTGCGCGAGTGTGATAGGCTTTATGAAATAAGCATAAATCCAACAAATTACCTATTGCAGTTCAAGAGATAATGCCTTTATAGGTCAGAAAAACATACAGTTAGATAAATATAATCAAAGACATCGGAAGCACAGTAAATTGTCCTGTTTACAAACTTAGTGTACGGAAACCTAAAAAGAGAAAGTTTTACGTTGTCTACGTTGACCGCTACGCAGTCTTGTGCGACGCAGATGCTGCGTCGCTACGCTGCGCTACGGCTACGAGACGGGGCGGGCCTACAGCCGCGCTTGCGCGGAGCGTCGTCGCTTAGTATCGATTGAAACATCTCGAAAAATTATGTTCTTATAGCTGAACTGAACTAAAGTGAAAATTATAGATACATAGCTAACTACAGTGAAAGAGGTCTCGTCTTGCTTGAGCGTAATTTAGATAGACAAACGAACGACATATCGCTTAGGTATACATATGGTTACGACGACCATAATAACTTACCTGGCGCCATTACAAGGCACAAGAATTCGCATAACCAACTATGTATTATATTCTATCTAGTAGTAGCATGTCTCCAGTATACTTTGGTGAGCTCTTACTGTTTCATTGGCTGTCTGGAAGAGATAACTTTACAGAATAGAATACCTAGAAATCTTTTATTACCAAAACACACAATAATTAATACAAATAGAATTAATAGAGATTCAACATTTTTTTCCCTCTGGCCACGTAGACTGCGTCTAACAATTTTGGTAAAAGGAGAGAGCTCAGCTAACATGTCGGTTACCTAAGTAGTTACCAACGCTGGTTTTTAGCACACCCGGCTCTATGGTTGTAATTTAGAGCAGTAGTTAAGGCAGGTAGGTGTTAACACGATAAGTTAAATTGAAAAAAAAGTAATATGAAAACTTTTAACATTTTTAGGCATATTTATAAAGATTGCTTCCTTTGTCTTACTTAAAATAGCCTTTAATAACCATAAACGCTTTGCTCCAAAGAAGTCCTTTCATGCGGCGGGCTGTAGACTTAGGTTAAGAAATATTACTGTATTTTTCTTTTTTATATAAACTATTTATCTACCTGCCTCTCCCAGATCAAGGAAGTGCAAGATTTAACTTTCCTAACCACCAAAATATATGTCGGACTTCCTTTAATCTGAGATCTTAAGCCCGCTATCAGTAGCGATTGATCAATGTGTGTAACAAGAACATTTAACATAACATAACATTTAAAATACTGGCACATACATTGCTTCTGCACTAGGACACTAGGATACCCTGTGTCGTGGGAACCAGAAACAACGACATCACAAACATGTAAACATCCAAGACCTGGACTTTTTTTTTTGTTTCCAGCCGGGATTCGAACCCGGGACCTCTTGCATGGTAGGCAGACGCGCAACCAGTGTTTGCCACCAGTGTTTTGCAAACTTTTATGTTCGAGACACAAATTCGAAATCTGGAAATTAGATAGCACACAGGTAGCATATCACAACCCCAAATGATTAATATATTTTTAAATTATTGTATTACTATTACATATGTCGCAACATTTAATACAGAGTTCAAATCTAATTTAAGGTACTACCAGCAACTCACTTTTACAAATGTGAAACCCACTATCAGAAGCTCACTATCTCAAATCAATATAAAGATTTTATTATTTTTAGGATTTCATATCCATAGGGTAAAAACGGGATCCTATATCTAAGACTCCACTGACTCCACTCCATCTATTGTCTGTCACTAGACTATATCATGAAACGTGATAGATAGTTGAAATTTTCACACATGATGTATATCTGTTGCTGCTATAACATCAAATACTAAAAATAAAATAAATGTTTAAACGGAGCTCCTACCCAGCGATTGTGATTTTTTATCGTGTTTTGCTCGATTTTAATAACGACAACGGTAGACACTTGAAATATTCAAAAATTATTTATTTATATTATTTTTAATGCACTAACCCGTGCTAAGGACAATTTTAAAAACCTATTTAGAGGCTAAAAAGTCCACCCATGCCGGGATTCGAACCCGCGACCTCTGGCTATCCGTGCCAGAGGTCGCGGGTTCGAATCCCGGCATGGGTGGAATTTTTAGCCTCTAAATAGGTTTTTAAAGTATTTGTTTGTATATTTCAAAATAAATAGTAAAATTAATAATGGTACGGAACGAACTGATGATGGCTGACCACTGCGTTATGCTCGTGAACGAGTGCAGTGCTGTTCGTGTGTCTGGCCGCAGCACTTATGTTTACCCTTTGGTTTTCCCTACTATTGTGAGACATTTGACTAATGCTTTGAAATTTAGGGCTGTTAATGGCAATCATGAAATCTTATTAGGTATATGTATAGATGGTAACTGATGTATTTGGTTTAAGATGACTTGAGAAAAGATGGTCAGAATGGAGTTTTTTGTCCGCTGCCTTTTTTTCCACTACAATACGGCCCGAAGGCAGCGGCTTACATTTTACATTGACATTCAGCGTATAGAATGTAAATTCTTTACGTTGAAATAAATTGATTTCATTGATTGATTGAACCCTTCGTGTGTTAGTCCGACTCGCACTTGGCCGTTTTTTTTTTGTAAGGTGAATCTTCCACTAAGAACGGTAATTTTCATCAAAAACTTGTTATGTTTCCGAGGCACACCAACTGATGGCTATGGTACCGCGGTGCACACTTTGCGGAACACTGTGCACACACTACCTATGGTTATATTTGAAAGTCCACAATACGTACAATTGAAATTTAAAAACCTATTTAGAGGCTAAAAATTTCACCCATGCCGGGATTCGAACCCGCAACCTCTGGCTATCCGTGCCAGCGCTCTACCAATTGAGCCAATGCGCGACTCACCAGCATCAGTGAAATTTCGAACCTCTTTACACTATTCTCTGTATTACGTACAGGCAGCGACATCTGGCTTAAGCAAATTGCATCACCTACAGCCCCGACTACCTACTTTGCAGTTAGGTTTTACATTGAAATTTATGCAAATACTAAGCATTATTCACTGACGGACAAACAAAAGAATGGTGATTTACCGGTTAGCGATGCGATTGATTCATCATCGTTTTAACACAACGGATTAGACAAAGTAACTATTTAGAAGAGTAATTTCACTCGCAGATATTAAAAAAAAATACTAATGTAGATTATTACATTATAAGAAGAACATTATAGATGATTTCAACCCTGTATGTCCCCACTGCTGGGGCACGGGTCTCTTCCTGCGTTGCAGGAAGGTTAGGCCATACACCACCACGGGGGCCAAATACGGGTTGGTGGAGGATTGCAAGACAGTGCCAGGCCTTACTGTCAGAAGTTATCAAGCCGCCCATAAGGCCTCTGACATGGCTTGACGACTGCCATTACATGACAGCCGGCACCCACGGCTTAACGTGCATTGCGAAGCACGGAAGCGCTCGGAAAAATGCCACTAGCGGTAGTAACGGGGCGGTCACCCATCATCCCGCACCTGACCGCGCCTGTTGTTGCTTAACTCGAGTGATTGATTCCAATCACTCGGTTCGACTAGGCCACGAGCGCTTGGGGTGCGATGCCAGATAACCTTCACGTGTACCCCTCCGCTTTCCGTTCCATCTGATTCTCTATGAACCAGATGGAGGGGCAAGTGGTGGGGTCGGTGCTCCCTGAGCGTTAGTCAGTAAGTTGTTATCGGAACTTACTGGCTAACGGCGAATAATCTGGCGGGAGGGGTCGAATGGGCCCTGTTTTACTTTGTGGAGCGAGACCCAGGCGACCAACCGACTGAAGGACCGACTGGGGGGGGGGTGCCGCTGCGCGGAAGCGCGCGCGCCTCGTACCAGTCAGACCAGAGTGGCCGCCGGGTCGCGGAGGGTCGGGGGACCCTCCGCCTCCATCACGGCGGGCCGGAGGGCGCCCTTGCGTGTTCCGAGGGTGCCTTCTGGCACGGAGGGGGCCCGCGCGGTCGCTCTCCGCCTTCTCTGCTTTCAGAGAGGCGCAGGTGGGTGACGCGACGGGCCTCGCGTGTGGGGCGTGTGGGGGCCAACAGCACATTGGCCCCCATGCGCCCCAACGAGGAGGTGCGCCGCCCTCCTCTAATCCCATTAGACCACACAACAATGGGATGGAGGGGGCGGCGCGTTGGGGCGTGTGGTGGCCAAGGTCTTTTGCACTTGGCCACTATGCGCTCCAACGAAGAGATGCGGCGTTCCCTCGCCCTGTCGCTGCGCGCGGGGCAGGGACGCCGCCGAAGGAGTGCCCGAAAGGGCGCCCGCAGACGGGGTCGCGGAAGTGTGCGTAAGCGTCCTCGTGGCACCGTCCTTTGCGGTGCGGAGGAACTCCCCAGGAGTTTTAGTCGGTATACCGCCCTTTTCAGGGCGGGGAGTCCGACATAACCACTGTGCTCCCCCGAGCCGGTGGTACCCGTAATTGGGGTTTCTCCTGGGTAACAAAAAAAAAAAAAGGCCACGAGCGCTTCAGCTAGAACATTATAGATGAAAATTATATTTTTCTTGTCGTAACAAGTAGCCGGTGTCTACTTAGCACGTAGCTTAATGTATGAATCTATTGTCAGTAGTACCTACCGTTGCTAGCCCAGTGGGTAGAACAATAAACTCGGAAGCTAGAGACCCAGTGTCGATAGCCAGTGCGAATTTAGTAGCAATATCACACGCTAACGGTGAAAGAAAACACCGATTGTGAGGAATCCCGCGATTTGGTCGGCCCCGCACGTATTGACTTGCCTTTCCTGTATACAAGACCGATAAAGCTGTCGGGATGGTAACGGTGCTGGGCAAGCCTTCTCCATGTAAAAAACAATATCCCAGGCACTGCAGCGTCCTAGTGGTCCCTTCTCCCATCTAGTGTGGTGAAGGTCGTACTGGACTATGTAAAAATCGTCTCATCACATATTAAAGATGCGGAGTCCAAAAGTTTTTTTTTTAGGGAATGTGAGTAACTGTGTAATATTATGTTTTACTTGTCTACACGTTTATCGAAATGTTCGTCAGTCATATTTGTTGTATAAATATTTTTTTTCTCTAATATACGTGTAAGACCTAGGTATTCCTAATTATAAAGATAGGTCAAAAAACCAATGCAGTTTGTAACGTTTCCAAATAAATCCTTTCTACACTAACGAAAAGTATCCACTGGTAAAGTACACTAAACTTCGGATTAAGTTGTAGTCACACGTCATTACGGACTAACATGAAATGGTAAAATCGTCTAAATCTGTAAAATATGGAGCGATAAGGCCATAGCATTAATCATTAGACACGCGTGAAATCAAATTACCATTTACTAGTCGCCGGCGAAGCGAAAGGGTTACTGGGACCAGACCGACCCTCTACCACTTCTGTATTGTCTACTCTTTCCTACACACGCCACATCATATACAACGGAAAAGGATGCAAGCCGGCACGGTCGCGTATATTCACCGCAAATCAAGAATTGTGCAAATCGAAAATGCAAACAAATCTACACATGAAATTGGTTTTGTGTTGGCGATAAAATAAGTCACATTAGGTTTGTAATGAAAATGTCACACGGAGGTCTTTCCTCCCTTTGAATCAATAAGGACAGGGAACAAAAAGTCGTTCAAAATTAATAACTCAACTGCTTCACGGAGTGAGTAATCTTCTGTGCTTGAAAAGCGTGTAAGAAATAAATCGATGGTGTAATGTATAGCATCAAAAATATTTCGTGCTCGGGGAGCAGGATGTCGAGTCTAATCTTTAGACTACCGGGTGTGCACAATAGTCGGAGCACAGAAACGTCCGCTCACGTCAAACTTTAATCCCTCGATTGACTTTTGTAGACGAGCCGGGTTTTAATTAGGGAGAGTGGTCCGTGGAGGCGGATGGCCGGCGAGCGGCACAATGCGCTGCCTGTGATTGACACAAATTACCTCTAATCGAGAGCTGCTCACACACGGCGATCCCCATAAAACTCAGCCCTATTGTTGCATCGGAATCACGCCTTCTGCGCAATTTGCAGCTTTTGCAATTGTTATTTCCATTATAACCTAAATGTGCTAAATTTTTTTTATGATTTCGCAAAGCGAAGAGCTATCTGGTTTAAGTTTACTTGGACGCTTTGGAGGATACGTTGTGCTTTTTCAGTAAAAGAGTCGCACGGGTTGAATGTGAAAGTATTGTGCTGAGTTTAAAAATAAATTTAATTGTATTTTAATCTGCGCGATAAACGTCAATCACGCGAGTCTCAGTGACTGCGACACAGTATCGGAGAGCTCAGCGCGCCCCCGACTCCGCCAAAGGATTGCAAGGGGTGAAATTAAAATGTCAAAATAGTAACGCCGGAGCTCGAGGTATTTGTCTCCAGCTTTGTCAGCTTACATTGTGCCGCTCTATTCTGTTGAGTTTTGACGGAAAACGATACCGTTTTAAGCTCTTCATTCATTGCTGAGTTTATTCTTTTTAAAATGTTCTGTAGCCGTGTTGTACAAACATGGCTTAAGACGGAAGCTCCCAGATTTTATGTAAAAATGAAGTAACTGTTCGGCATACCGTTATATTTTGTGTAGGTAGGGTACTACTTGAATTTTAGTACCTACTATTTACTTTTTTTGGGTTCCGTACACTTATAGGATCTCGGAAACGACTGAAGATATCGAGTTTATATTATAACCGTATACGCATGTTTTTATAACAGTCCCATGAAGTTGTAAAAAAAAACAAACTTCAAAACCTAACGCAAATAAAAAGTTACGGCAGTTTATGCCGCAAATATACGTATATTTCGAAGCTCAAGGGAATCAAAATTCATAGGGCTCTCATACGACAAATTTGGCAAGTTATATCGTTTTATACTACAAATGTAGAAAAATCTAAAAACTTTGTATTTTGTAATTAGATTATAAAAAGAAATGTCTTTTTAGTTCGGGAAAACTCGGAAAAAACTGCGTGACTCGATTCATAAACTATTTATGACATGTAAGTACCTACTTACATTTGGTATTTATTAAATTTTTGGGCATAATTAAAGTAAACTAATTATTCCTATGTAATTTACCAACTAATACCGCAGCAGAGGGAGGGGAAATGGAAAGCAGTACCTAGATAAGGAACAGAGAGAATAGACTCGAAGAATTTAAATCTTCAATCCTTCAAATGAATGTATTGTCATCCGAATTGAATTACATACACTTGCAAAGCTTCAAATTGGCACGATATTAATAATAGGCCAAAATATTTTATTTTCAATTTATTGGCTTAAATATTTACGACAGAATTTTAACAAAATCTAAAATAGAGACTTTCGCATGTTGGTATTACTGGCCCGTTACCTTTTACAATATCAATTCTATTAGAATTTGCAATCTGTATGGAACGATATTAAATTTTTCAAACACATTCCTTGGATTCTTTTTGACGTACCTAGTGCCCGCTCTCTTTGCATTTATTTGTTTGAGCGTTGAAAGGGCCGGAGAGGGCGCGAGGGTTCGGAGAGCAAATAAATAATTATACGCATTCTGTAGATAGTTGCCCCCGGGCGAGCATCGACAGCAGGGCCAGGGACGGATGCGGATCTTCGGGGGAGGGCCAGGGGTACTTACATAGTCAATTTCCGTCTGGTGACTACCAATCTTGAAATATTTTACCTTTATAGCATGTACATCAGTACTGCCAGACGTGGACTTGACCTCTGTCAACTTCTATGTAGGGTACAAAGAGACGCAAGTCTGTAAGCGTAGACATAAACCGAGACTACGATCTTAGCCCGGCAGAGCATCTTTAAAGTACAGAATAAAATAGTAACAATCATACTATCGTTAGTTTTTGTCGCGGTGTTGCTTCAAGATTTTAACAGTTGAACGACAAAAAAGTGCCCAACCTTAGTGTTCCTGTACCCTAGATCCGCCCCCTATCCGGGAACACCGGATACTGTTGCACTCACCTACTAAACTTAATGATCACGGAACGAACTTATTACCTAGTTGTGTACGCCCTTTTTGCAAGTGAAGTATGTAGAAGTTCCGCCGATTTTTAGACGTGCCCGTTAGGGATAGAAACTGTTACAGAAATGCCTGCCGCAACACAAAAATGTTCTTGGTGCACCAGAAACAATATTTATTATAATACAACGTGTCGTTGTAAATAAACGTTTTTAGTGTGTCAATTAGAGTTATTTGTACAGGCTACACAGCGTGAGGCGCGCGCAGCAGGAGCCGGCCTACCCTAGGCGCGCTATTGCATATTCTGTTGACAAATTAACTGTTCTGTCCGTTACTGTAGGGCAAAAAATGTTGCCAAAATGATTCTATTACTGTTTCCTTGAAAGAATTCAAACTCTCCTTCAAGTGTTGTTGAACAAAACGGTTATCAACAGCTACGGTCTACAGCAAATCGAACTTTACATTTTAATCTCAAATTCACCTGCAACGTAATAAATATATGAATAAGTTCACGCATACAAATGTTGATGTGCTGCATATTGTACTCACCTCAAACTTAAACTTTGAACATGAGCACTGGAACTTTTTTCCAAAACCTGTAACAGTCGTTACGTGTTTAATTACAAGGCAGCAATTATTTAATAGTAAATTATTATTACAAAGCAAATAAAACAAAAGATTGTCCCCTCTGATCTACGCAGAAGATTTCTTTTCAATTACTGCTATATAGATTTTTGTAAAAAAGTGTTTCTCTGTGTAACAAAATGTGAGAGAACAAAAGTTTTTTTTATAGACTGCAATCACTTATTGTCGATAGTAATGACGACTTTGTTCGCAGTCGCCGGCGGCGGCCCCGACCCACCTGCTGTGCTGCTCTACATAATTACAGCGTGCGCGACCTTCCAGGCCCATTGAAAACGATAACGCGGAAGCTGCTGCGAAAACTTATAAAAAATACTAAGTAAGTATTGTTACTGTAATGCAGTTGCGAGTAAATATTGTGTAGACACAAAGCGGGACCCCGACAACCCTTAAATTCGGCCCGCGGGGTGCCATTACAGCAACTCAAAGAGTTGGGTGTCGCCGGGCGCTGCAGCGATGACTTTGTAAATCTAATTAAAATATCAATATGTTCGGCTGAGTCCGCGTCGACAATTCGATTTCACGCCTTGCTCCCTCGCCCGCCATTTCAATGAATTAATATTCAAATTATTATTGTTTAACTCCAATGGGGCGACATGAGATTTTATCAACGTTCTAAAACTCTGAACTCAACACGGCCAATAAGTTCTTCAATATTGAAAGTGTGTGTAGTAAATCGTATAGTATGCGAATGACGTGGGTGGATGAATAGAATAATTTCCAAGAAAGAGCATCGATTATCCGCCCGTCGTGATATGTTTTTGAGTACAATAAAGTCAACGACTCCTCTATGAAAATGTCATATATTCCGAACGAGCAGCGTCAAAGGCGAGTTCTGTCGACGCGCAATCCGAGTGCCCTTATTTTTTTCTCGTCATAAAAGATCCAGGTAGCAATACAAACATTTACAAAAACGTGACGTATCAATCGTTTATTTTTTCCAATGTCACAAATTCGCACAAATCAAACATTGAAGTGTTAAAAATTTTCGTACACAAAGAGGTTTAGAAGTCACACAGTAGGGAGCGAGGATGAAGCGGCTGTGACATGGGATCATTAGTGAGTGTCGGCGACGCCGTTGCCGTTTCTATTTCTATCCAAATATCTCGCTATAACTTAACAAGAAGGCAAACACATAAACAACTCTACGTGATATATGATGGTCGTCATTTAACATCTACTTAATTCAATTTCTTTTTTGGACAATGCTTAAGGGGACACTACTTTAGTCATGCGATTCTTTGAATGTTGCTACGGGTTGGAGTTAAGATGTCTTCACGTGTTTCTGTAGATTTTGATATAAAACTTTCGTAAACACCCTACATTAACTTAATGTTGTAATCACTGTTTGATTTTATTCAGCAATATTAGTGAGCTTGCGCCGTTTTGGTTGCTCCTCACTGAACAAAACCTGGTCGGACTCTTCCGGCAATAATTCAAGTAAGTGATTCCAAAATTAAGTTAATAATATTTTTCTGTATTATCTGTCCATTCCAAGAAGCGACATCTTAGTTAGTCATGCGTGCAGGGCAACAGATTTATTGCTTTATTCTTATTAGTTCTATCATGCCTACTAAAGGACAAATGTTGTCGTGCACGGCTGGCGCAATATTTCATCGTTCCATTCTCGCGAACCCTTTTTTATGTTTTCTATTACAATCGTCACCCTTTCTCTTTTATTTCAATTAAATAATGTCTGGTCATTTGGGCTGCGCCGGGCCGGGTACGGTCTCTGCGCCGTGTTCGCGCCTCCCTCGGCCTTCCGTGCAAAGTGCGCGTCATCCTGCGAGCACATTAATCACATCCATTATTAAACTTGTTATTGTGTTCATTTGAAGATAACGCTTTATAAACGGTGCCGTCCGCCTCTAACAAAATAAGCTTCCTTTAATAACGTGTAAGCGATCCGCGTGGAGAGTGAACTACTAAAAACTCATTGATTAATGGCGTTCCGCTAGCGTCTGATAACAACAAATCCGCTTATACGCTATTGTATTTGATTTATGAACTAAGATTTTTTTTAATACTACGCGTAAGTAGGTAGTATGAACTTTCTTAATTGATAACGGTAGCTAAGTTGACGCATGCATGACGTAGGCACAAGGTCAGAAGGCTCGCCGCGCGATCGCTGCGTCATCCGGCATAGGTACTTATCAAGGAGTCGCAGGCGGTGGCAGGTATTTCCAATCTTTCTTGCAAAACTGGGCGACCTTTGTTGTATTGTCGAGGTTTCTTGGAAAAAAGATAGGCATATACTGCTGTATAACATCAGGCATGGGCTAGCTAATTGGAAAGGTTAAAAATAACCATGTATCACCATCGCTATGTGGTATCAGTATGGAATAAATAATGTACCTAAAACGTCTAGTAGATAGCGATTATCAGACGTCAAATGTTATCCCGGCCAGATCCTGGGTTTTTTAAACAAGGCAGAACTCTTGTAGAATTGCAAATAAGTGGATGTAATTGAGGGAGCGGAGTTTCGTGAGTTTCATTCGCAAATTTACAAATTTTCGAATGAAACTTTATCTTGTAAAATAATATTTATTTCATTTTACATACTTTGAATTTAAATGAATAAAATATTTATATTTAACTAGCTGACCCAGCAAACTTCGTACCGCCAAATAATCGATTCTTTAATTTTTTTTGTTCTCTCCGTAAGAACCATCCTCGTACTTTAAGGAATATTCTAAAAAAAGAATTAACGAAATCGGTTCAGCTGCTCTCGAGATTTGCGCTTACCAACACATTCAGCGATTCATTTTTATATTATAAAGATAATGTCCATAAATTATAGTTTGTCATTAAATAGAATATTATCAATTTGTTCTGCCCTGCTTTTCTTGCGTGTCTTGTCAATTGACAATCAATCAATCAGTGAACACAGTGAACACACAAGGAGGCGTATTGGTAGGTACCTACATGTTTATTTTTCACTTCGAATCTCCCTTATTTAAAAAACTATTATTTTTACAACCTTTTATTTCCTTCCTTTACTAGTATGTTAGAAAAGCAGATTACTTACAAAAAATAAACAAGAAAAATATGGATTACAATAAGCCTTTTGCCACACCTCCTAAACGTAAAGATAATCTCTAGGTTGTTATTGCCGTATTATGTCCGATAAAAGTTTACATTAACAAAATGATCGACTTCCGTCCCTTTTTTACGTATTTTATTAGAGGCAACATGTCAAACTCTACAAAAGCTATCAGCAACGTGTTCTTCTTTATTTTTATTGTAAAAAATATCTACCTGGGCCACCGATAGCCTCGCCATTTCGTCGGGGGACCCCAACGAAAGGTTCCTTGTACTGTTGGTTGCCGTCCCAGCATGCCTTAGTGTTGCTAGGTACTGTATCTTTTCTAGATATAATCTGTACCGCATGTATATTAGCTAGATGTTCATAAAACCTGTAAAGATAAAAAACGTTTTATTTGCTTTAGGACTGATTTTTCAATCCTCGGATAAAAGTTATTCGTTGAATATCATATTAAACAACCGATTCAAAAATCTGTTCTAAATGCCTTTATTTTGTTATTTCACGGTGACATTTTCATATTATTGTGTAATACTTTATTAGACGGATAAGTTTTATCCGAGGATTGAAAAATCAGCCCTTAAAGGGTGGAATAATCTATACCCCAGCTTAATCCAAAAAATGCCCAGAGTACCAAGTTTAAGCATTAAATAAGTATATTCATTTCATTTCATTTCATAACGCAATACTAATTACAACCGATAAAAAAATATACACAACTTACACCAACGCCTCATTTGTATTTTCGTACTTGGAAAGTTATACTGTTTTAGAAAGTTATATTGTTATTTTCGTACTTGAACCATTTAGTGCAGTGTTTTCTGACGGATCCTCAACAATGTCAAACCTGCAATTTATTATAAATCATTGGCAAATGTATGAATACGTATCCAAGTGAAGCGCCATCATTATAATTATAAATTATAATACGTGTTTGTAAAAAGTTATTAACTATCATATATCTCAATATTGGCGATGTCTACAGCTACGGTCTAGAAACTAGATCTAAGAACAATAATACGTAGGAGTCATCCTCTTTGGCAACCTTTCAAGACGACACATGGTTGTCTGAAAGAAATTGCTCTGAACAACAAAGCCGCCCATTGTATTTTTCTTCACTGTAGCTTTACGTGTTTTGTTTCTTGTATGCAACAATAGCATATTGTTAGCCTAAGGGCAAAAGCAACTTATTTAGTCTAAAAAATAAGTCTTCAACGCGTGCTCTTCAATCGTGTTTATCAAAACAATAATGATTGTTTTGATAAACACGATGAATTTGATAAATAATGTCCAAGAACTATGCAAATATTTTTTTTTCAAATTTATAAAAGATAGATAGATAAAATTTTCTTTATTGTGCACAGAAATTACAGTAACAGAAATAATATAGTACAAATGGCGGCTTTATTGATAAAAACAATTTCTTCCAAGCAAACATAGACGGAGACAAGCAATAAATTAGAGATGGGTAGTCGGTGCAATATAGAAATATTGAAATTAGGAATTCAACGTTAGAAATTTATTTAAACTTACTTAAACCATATATATAAACAATTAAATGAATAAATAATGATTAATTTTTGTTTCTTAGAAATAGTTAAAAGTAAATTATAATAAAGTCATTTAATCTATATTCTATATTGTTTAATATATATTGTTTAATTAGTAAACTTAACATTCAAATTTGCACCGCACTGTAATTAAGTCCTGTATAAAAAATTTAATCGTGTTCAACAAAATGTGAAAATAGAACTGTGTTTTTTTTTCTAATTTCACAGCTGACAGTTGAAAACGATCCACTTTCATCCCGCTCCTCAGGCAACTTCAGACCTACTTTCAGAGTATGAGTAATTAAAAGATTATTTTTATCTAGAAGTACTTTCAATGATTTTGGCGGAAATCGATGAACGTCCCGGGTTATTCACACTAGGTCTAGCTATCACCATTGTTTAAAAAATAGAAGAAAATATGTTAATTTTCTGTGGCATTGGTGGCATTAATAGTTAGCACTGGATCACCACTCACCGACTGTGCAATGGACAGCAGGAGAATTAAAAACAGTTTTTAGTGGGTCCCCTCGTGGGTCCTACCGGGGCAGGTTAATGTTTCCCTTGTATACATTTTTTGTGGCTGCCAAATTTTTCCTGCCTGTTGTAATATTACCATCCTGACAACTTAGTCGGCCTAACCCACGGATAAGACTAGTCAATACGTGCGGAGCAAACTAAGCCGCGTGTTTACTCACGATGTTTCCTTCACCGTTAGTGTGTGGTATTATGACTACAAGTTCTCATACGTAACTTTGAAATTAATAAAAAGTCATTGGTACATGCCCGCACTGGGTAGCGAACCCGCTTGCGAGTCCAATGTTCTACCCACTTGGATACCACCGCTTGGTTGGTTGGATGGTATAGGCGCTGGGCAAGCCTACACCATCTAATACAATGTCGCACTGCAGCGTCCGAGTGGTCCCTTCACCCATTAGTGTTAGTGAAGATACTACTGGACGCTGTATAAATCATCTCATTACGTAGATGCAAAGGCCAATCTAGCCAAAATAACAGATCTAGGTTTGAAGTTCTGGCGTCATATTATGTTTAAAAATATCAAGGCTCTATGCAAAAACACATAAATAAAAAGTAAGAACGTGACGATCGACGTAAATCCAATGGTTTTCCCCAAAGATGAGGAAGTCCCCTCCGCGTTTTCTTAGACGATTGTCGACGGACGTGGCACAGTCACTAGTAATTCAGGATGTTACAGAATCATTATATTATTTATTTACGTGAATATTGTAACATAACAGTAAAATTACACCAAAGCGTTACAATATTATATCAGAGCACTACCTTTATAGATCTTCATAGACCTTTATAGAACTATATAGATCTGAAAGCTCAAACCCATTTCAAATATTAATATTTTGCGTTAGTAATAGTGTTATAAATAACTGTGTATGTCAGCATCGCACAAATAAAAATCACATTAAAATAGTACAACATTAAAATAATACAACATTAAAATTGAGGGTTCTACTAGTCACTGCAAACAATTACGAATACTATAATAATTATAATAACTTCTACACAACACAGTCACTTGTACTGGTCCCAATCTAGGATACACTGTGCTATGATGACCAGGCAAGGACATCACAAACATGGAAATACACTCAGACTGAGGCGGCCCCTAGTGAAAATCGAACTCACGACCTCCGGCTTGGCAATCAGACTTGATAACGCCACTACCAAGGCAATCGACTATAGGAAGTAAGCTTAAATAACAGTTGTTCCAAACTAAAAACGTACGTATAATTTCCTGCTTCGAGTATACCTTGTGATATTTAATTAAATGTATGGAATACGAGTTATAATTATAAGACTTTTAAAGTTATTCGCCTACTACAGCCCCCCATTTTGGAATGTGTATGGTAATTGTGTTAAGCCCTGTATATTTAGTCACGTATAAAATGGTTAGAAGGCGTAAGTGTTAACTAAGTCATGGAACAGGTGACCGGTGACGTAGGTGTATTACCCAACCGGAATGTCAGAAATAACTATTGTGACGTTGTTAAACATGCTCATTATAACTATAGTTGGTGACCCTGATTTTAAGCACAATTGATTGGAATTCATTCCTGACAGAACGTGTACGTGATGGTCCACATGTCCTAAGCGGTTCCTAGTTAATTTAAATGCATCGCCTGTCACTCATTCATACCAAACCAAACAGTACTAAACATTTTTAGGGTTCACGACTTTTCTGGTGTGTAATATTTTCCCCCCAATTTTTATATATTTGTTTATATTGGGTACATCGCTGTAATACTTAGGTACAGAAGTCAGCTGATTTTTACATTTTGGCTGCATTATCATCGGTTATCTACGAGAGCCTAGTGCAACAAACCGAATGGACGCGGGAATGTCTAAAGGTTAATGCTTTTATTATTCATACATTTTATTATCCATATTTAATTGTTGCCTAGTGATTTTGTTTCTAAGTAAATTGTAGAGTGGAGTAGAATATTATTTGTAAACAAAAAAGCTCTGGAAGCTAACAATGTTCTACATAATATTAAAGTGCTTCCAGAGGTTGCTCTATATTAAAGATAAATTTGACGATCATTCCACTTTCTATACACCAGGAATTACGTAAAGAAACATAAAAATAAAAAAGTGTTGCAATTAGCGGCCTTGGTAAAAGTATTTTCTTCCAGACAACCAATGACGGAATAATAAAAAAGCTAATGTCGGTCGAGGATGTTGGTACAACAAAGACAATGGTATAAATAAAAAATATGTGTAATATATAAAAAAATCGGTCACAGTGAATATATCGAATTATCGAACGCCTCAACGGCTTCACCGTTTTCCATGAAATGTTTTGTGCAGATTTGGTAGATCCGAGACTTGTGGTAGGCTATTTTATATACAACGTATTCCGGATTATCTAGTAATAATATGTATATATTTTTTACCACTGAAGACTATGCGCCAACAAGTCCTAGTATTTCATATACGAGTTCAATTTGAGCTTATTTTTTCTTATTTAGATGGGATACACTGAAATTGGTTAAAATTTCCATAATTGCCGATTTTATGCAGTAATTTGTAAGTTAAATCATGTAACCTATTATATTTTTAATGACTCGCGACTAAAACGGGTCTAATCGGCACTTAATTTATTTATTAAGCTAATTTTAATCACCTTAGAATCCTTATCTCTGTAAATTACTGGTGTGCAATAAAGAGTTATCTATCTATCTTTCTCGACGACGTTTCGGCAACGTTGCAGCTGCCGTGGTCACGGGTAGACGGAAGTGGCGAGTACCTACATACAATTTTTGTAGTGATAGTAGGTCTCCCCTCGGGTTACACTTAATTTTTCGCAGCGGGTTGAAACACTACGTTCGCGGACGGGTACGGAGATTAGGCGTGAGAGCGTGATGAACACTCGATTCCACGTGCTTGAACCATCCTCTCTGTTGAAACTCTAATGTTATTTAATTTCATAACCGCGATTAGACCTGTTTTAATTAATAACCATTTATGTGACCGATTAATAACCACTTATGTGTCCAATTAATGGCGATTAAACACTTTTTTATTTTTATTTAATTAGTTGACCAAATTTGGACGGAACCCAAGCTTTGCTGGCAGACAGAAAGACCCAGACAGTCAGGTTTCCACGGAAGGCACGAGATTTGTCATCACTTCGTGACGACACATCCAAGATCCGGAAAAGGGGAACTCTAACCAGCCAGCTCACTCACATCGAAGAGTACTATTATAGCAATGACTTTGATAATTTATTTAGCCGTTCTTCAAAACGGTTGGTAATTTCTAAGGAAGGAAATGCAAAGCGTAGGGTTTCGTTTGTTTCTTGTGATAAATCTTAAAACAAAGTACATAATATAAGTTTCCTTATATTGAAAAATAGTTCAGAAAAGTGGTCTAATATGCGTAAACAAGTGGCGTCGCCTACAGCACACTTTTGAGAACTTTTTATACGAGTTTTATTACTGTCTATAGTGTCAGCATATCATAATCAGCCAGATTCTCTGCAATAATCCGAAGTATTCACTTAACTGAAATTATCAATCGATGTGGTTTGGTTTGCTTATAAATTATTGAAGCACTTTTTGGCATTTTGGATTAAAATTTATGTAATTTTTCGTCTTCTAAAGTCAGAGTCATGGATTTATTAAGGTGATTATTAACCCCTAGCTAAAGAATTTGACATTACCATGTGAAGACAATGCATACACTGTTGAGTCTATTTTTTAAGCAGGTAGAACAGTGCAATTTTTACATACAATGCGTTAAAAATATGCCGTAACAGAACCATTATTGTAAGACCAATAGAAGAAAGGTTAACCAACTTTGAAAAAATAGTCAGTGCGTAAACGAGGGTGCGTTAAAATATGCCGTAACAGAACCATTATTGTAAGATCAATAGAAGAAACATTAACCACTTTGAAAAAATAGCCAGTGCGCAAACGGGGGTACCTTTTGCCAGCCCGGCCTAAACAAGATCCACAGTTAGGTCTTTACGGTTCTAAAGGGAATACAGGATAATTTTGTTGCACTTTATTGCTTTGAAATGGGATCAGCAGCCATTAGGCACATTTTTTTGCCACGCCCTTTATTAGGGTGTCGTCCGAGGTCCGTCAGCGGCGAGAGACAAAGCAGCCGGCCTGCAGCGGAATTGCTCGCATAAACAACATTTGGCGGCGTCTTTGCTACTTTACGACCGGGCAGACATCCACAACACAGCTCAAAATGAAGTCAACACATTTCATCATCTTACGTTTCGAGAGACTTTGTAGAATATAGAATCAAAAACCATCGACATCTAAGACAAATAAGTATTTCTCACTTTCTATGACTATGCAAGGCCAGCACATAACCTACTGCCAAAATTGTATCCAGTAACAATATCCGTTTTTTTTTTCTAAGGGAAGCAAATAAAATAAAAGACTTTACAAATGACATCACTGCCCATGCGTTGTGTTAAATGGGAACATGTTTTAACCCTTTCTCTGCGCTCTACATTTTATTGTCTTTGTTACGGGTCAATGTGGACTTTTTGCCTTGGCATTGTCAAAAGGTTTATTAATCAATTAATTAAATGTCTCTACGGTCATTGTCCCTAAGTAAATATGGAAATTAACTCGTCGGTAACAAAGCGTTGATTTATAGGGCATGTTAAAAAGTTCTATTCAGAAGGTGAGAATTACTAGAGCAGTATTTGTTGTTAACATGGCAATTCACCTTACTAAGAATGATCGACCGACGCAGCTTAACAACCGTTAATTTTTGAAATCTAATGTTTCTTTACAATTTTGTGCCCCTAATTCATAATTACGCTTTTGATCATTGAGATTACAATAGTCTTAAGTTTTTATCAAATAAACGTTTAATAACCAAATAAAATATATTATGAAACAAGCATTAACAACAGCGATAAAAATAGGCATTTTACTAACTAAACGTCTTTATTAACTAGTTTTGTCAGAATTGTACCACAGATAGGCATGTTACTACACGACACATACGTGGGTGTGAGAACTAGCTCCAGTTATCATAATCATGTGAAATAACTTATCAATGTGAAAATTCTCTGCTAACGATTCCCAACGACAGCAGAAAACCGCAAATGATTCCTGTAGATACCTACAGTACGAACGTGATTTTCTCGCAATTGAAGCATTTAACAGTAGCTGCATTTCTGTCTGTAGGGTGTGGCGCGTGTCTTCCTGAATGATATCAAACAACTTGACGTGCACCGATAGCACGACTTTCAGATCAAAGACCCTGTATTGATGGGTTATTGCGTGTTTTAATAAAGGTTGGGGTATATTCAAATGTACTTCAAAATAGTAGATTCCAACTAGGTAGGTACATAACACCTTTTATGGGTAGTAACTACAACGTGTATAAGTTTTACGGATAGTAACTACCTACAAGTCGTCTGTAGAATTTCTGGTTTAAACTTAAAAAAAACAGTTTAAGTCTGAGAACTTCGTATCAGTATCTTAACACAGTAGGTACTTGGGGCACACTAAAAGTTTTGCACTTCTAGCTAATCGGAACTATTTGAATTTCGAGTGTCGTATTTTTTGAAACGTTGCAACCTTCTTAGTAATAAAAAAAAACAATTGGCGGGAAATCATTTGTCAATTGTTTTTTGCCACACATCAAAGTTCTACGTACGCAACGAAAATGGAATTAAGTCGAAAATATTTTAGATCGATGATTTTTTATAATTTTAAAAGTTCTCTCTCTCCGCAAAACTGTGCCGCTCGTCTTCAAAATGCTTTTGGGAGAGAAGCACCTTGTTTGACCACCGTGCCGCGATGGTTTGCTGAATTTGAGGGAGGTCGAGTTTCTTTACATGACGAATTTCATGAAGGGCGGCCTTCAATTGCCGTCAACGAAATGAATGTGGCTACTGTTAAGCGGCTAATTGAAGAAAGCCCGCGGATTACCTATGAGACTATTTGAGGACTATTGGGGATTGGTATGAATGAGCCAAATTCAGAAAATTTTACACGAAGAATTGAAAGTTCGGAAACTTTGTTGTCGTTGGATCCCTCATGAACTGCCAGCGGGGCAGAAGCGGGCTCGCGTGGAATGGTGCTCACAGATGCTACCAAAGTACGACCACGGACATTCTAATGCTGTTTATGACATTTTTACAGGAAACGATCTGTGGTCCTCCTGTTTTAAAAAATGGGTTAATCGCATGAAAAAATATTTAAAATATAAAGTAGTGTATTTTGAAAAGCAATAAACATAATATTTGGTTATAACATGATGTTTTTTTAAGTTACGCTAAACTTATAGTGTGACCTACGTATCACTGAGCTGTCATACATGTGATTTCGTTGAAATTCACAAATCGTTTTATACATTGAAACTTTATTTTATAGTAGTAGCTAGACTATCTATTGCAAAGCGGTTCATTAATTTATAGTGACGGGAATGGTTTTTAGTCTAATATTACTGGGTATGTATTTTATTCCGGCGTAACATTTTTACTATAGTGTGAAGAAGCATTATCTCTGTTAAAGATGCTTATATTTTTTATGGTGATTTCCATAATTTTTAGACAGTCCCTTGACATATCGAGTAAACAATAATATAAACAGTTGTTGAAAGAGTAGCAGTGCAGTATTATTATGCAACCAGTGCCATGTGCATATCATGAATATTACTAATTGAGTGAATTTACTTGTTGATGGAAGGTATTTACGAAATACTTAACTTTTTTCAAAGGACCTAAGAATTACAAGCATTATTGTGAGCTTGTAACCGATACTACGTAAGAAGGGAAAGACAACACTTGATAAATCTCACGTCCTTTGTTGGAGGAGACACGTTAAGTGGGACGGCGTCTTTGTGATTATTCGCTTGTGTCGATCACTCTGTCGAAACTTTTAGCGTTGAGATTTTATCGATGCACCGGATGATTTATACTAATGCAACCAAGACACACGCTTGACGGGAATTTATGTTAACGTATTATGTTCACCTAGTCTTATGGTACGGATAAACAGTGTTATTTTTTAAATGATGAAAATCCGTAATACGATAAGTAATGCTGCGATAAATGCTGTTGCTGTTGAAAATGTATAAAACATGCATGGGAATTTATATAACGTTAATGTTTTTTATATACCGAGTTTTTTTATAGCTATTAACAGGGTTATTGAAAAAAGTAAATCCTGTCAACAACACTGAATGTAGAAAAGATAAATAGATAACACTTTATTGTACATAAAAAAATTAATACAACTAAAAGTGTTATTGAGATATACTAAAAACTAAATCTCATTCGGTACCTATCGTTAAAAAAACCTTTTTCGATATATTTTTTTAACTTTTCATACAAGCCTGCGGCCAAAATCTGTTAAAAAATAAAAATGTACCAATTACTGTACCAATGTGAAGTACAGTCGCAATACCGCTCGCTAACTATGAATGAAAAAATTCTAAGGAAACCCTAGTTGCTGAAGTTGACAGTACCTCAGCGTTTGCTACGTACCTAACAGTAGCCCAACTATGAGGCTAGTTGCGAAAAATCTCAAGTCTACGTTCTCTATGTACAACACGTTCAACATAGCAAAGGTTTAGGCAAAGATTTGTCTCTTACTGACCCAATTTCGCTGTCTCTACTAATGAGAAGCAAATTGTTCAATAATATCTGACTAGCTATTTCGCGTAATCTTATTTCGCTTAGTCAACATTCATTATTAGTCGCATGTGACAGAATATTGATAAAATGACTGAATAAAGTATCTTTTATTTTTCTAACTATAAAAGGTACTTTAATTTTAAATGTATATTTTATTCAACCGTGTTAATATTATTTACAATTGAGAACCGACCATTTAGTTTGTAATCAAAGTTCAATTAATTATTCAATACGAACTGATACCAATACCTATATCCTTTCGATATTAACAAATAGTATATTTCATTACAAGTGCGGAAAGGCTGTCATTTCAAAGAGTTCCGACAAATGTCTACCCGAGCCGAGCGCCGACGAAGGCGAGGGTTGACAGTCGGAACAAGTTGCAATGACGGTTCCGCACGTGTAAAAATAAAAAAATAAGCAATTTAATATAGAAAAATTATTTGGAAAATGGCGCCAACCGTAAAAAATATAAGCAGAGATTTTTTTTCTTCACCCATTCTAGTAGGCAAAGGAAACTATGCGCATACAGCCAAGTCTTCAGTAGAATTTTTTTATTGATATGAAATGAAAATGAAATTTAATGAGATGAAATGAAACCTAACTCAACTCATTCAATCAAATCATTAAATCTGATATTGAAACAAATTAGTACCTCATAAAAACTTTATGATTTTTTTTAGTAAAAACTTCATGGTTGGTTTTTCTTTTTAATAGACATTATTTTGACAGTTGGAAAAGAAAACGCACGAGTGCGGAAAAGGTAAAAAAAAAGCACGAGTGTGTAATAGCCCACATCCCGCACGCTATACGTCCCTGTAATACGCCACTTTTTGAGCAACTGTATTAAAAAAGAATATAAGCAGAGATTTTTTTTTCTTCACCCATTCTGGTAAACAAAGGGAACCATGCCTATACAGCCAGTCTTCATTAGAATTTTTTTATTGATATGAAATGAAAATGAAATTTAATGAGATGAAATGAAACGAAACCTAACCTAACTCATTCAATCAAATCATTAAATCTGATATTGAAACAAATTAGTAGCTTCTTTTTAGAAATATACGTATTCACATGAATCATACAAACTTCTATGATTTTTTTTAGTAAAAACTTCATGGTTGGTTTTTCTTTTTAAATAGACATTATTTTGACAGTTGGGAAAGAGAACGCACGAGTGCGGGAAAGGTAAAAAAAAAAGCACGAGTGTGTAAAAGAATTTCCCACATCCCAAACGCTTTAGGTAAGTCCCTGCAATACCTACGCCACTTTTTGAGCAACTGTATTAAAAAAGTTATTCTTTGTGATGTTTAGAGTTATTCACCAATTTATTTATTAAATCATATCTTTATCGGTTTCGATAAATAATGAAATTAAACCTGCATTACACAGTTAAGATAAATAATAAGATTAGGTACTTGATAATATTTTTAAAAAGACTTCTGTTTGACAGGATACATTTGTGATTGGCCAAGATGCCATATTGTTTTGAGCTAGCAGGGGTCTCAGGCAGGGTTTAAAAGCAGATAACATTGAGTAGCCTGGTTTATTATTTTTGGTTAGATTAGATTATATTCTCCCTGGGGGCCTGATCTGCCATGTAAGTTATGTACTTCGTCCCAAAATTGTTTACTTATTGTGTTTTACCTATTCTGTTTCTCCTCTAAACGTGTTTTAATTTATAGTTTAATCTGTGGTGTGTAATTGTGCTTTCTGGAACCAATATAGGTACCGTACAGTTGATTTATTTGCTGTTTAATTTGCTGTTTCCTCAGAATAGTTAACAAATTTACAGATCACAATATAATGTAGGTAGGCCAATAGAAATGCATAATAGAATTTCAATTGTATTTACTTCTAGATATTTGTCTATACAACATTTAGTGCAAATACTAAACTTTCCAAATTCACTGTCAGTATTTTTGCTCTTTCATAAGATTATCATATTACATTACCAAAGTCAGCTTTCTAATTAAAATTGCTCTTGTAAAAGAATAAGGTTAGCTTTCATAATGCTCTCTATTATTTCTTTCAATCACACACCAGAAGTGGGATACATCACGCCTCAAACTAAGTACCTATGTACAAGAGATTTTTGCGTATTTTTTCTATTTAGCTTGGATGCTGAGCAGCCGATGATCTGCGACTCGCTCTGCCGTCACAACTGCGCCCCGCAGGAAGGCGCTGCCGATGCTCGTTCCTATCCAAATCACGCAGAGCTGCGATATAGTGCAACAGTATCAAGACCTTCTCAGAGGACTTCACGCGAAGCAGCATTAAGACGGCAGCCGAGGCTGGTAAGACCCTCGGCGGTGTATTAATACGATTGGAGTCTTTGGAAGCTTCAAAAGGAAGATTTAGGAAAAAATCCGAGACACTATCTTGTAGAAATATTAAACGCTAGTAAGGAGTAAGAATTCGAAGAATAACTTGCAAATCCTACAACTTTTGGTTTTTCTGTGGAATTTGTACCAAGCGTGGATGCTCTAGTCATTGCTTACTTAAACAAAACCTTTTACTTAGTACCTTCTTAGAAAACTATCATTATGAACGTAGTTACATTAATTACTAATCGCTCGGTACGCCTGTGTTTTTTTTTATTTGTGGGTATTTTTTACTTAATCGGCACGAGAACTCTAGAAGGCCTTGGTCGTCCGACAGCGCCCAGACGACGCTTGAGGTTACCTTCTAACTGGTACATTGCTGTGGAAATAGAGGTCACTAGTCGAGAAATCGATATAAATAGAATCTATCTGATTAGTATGACTAAAATTATTGTGTTCGCGGGTGGTTGCTAAATTTTTACTACCACTCCACAATATTTGCACTTGTAGTTCAGGATTAGGGCTTTTAATATTCGCCCATTTTCACTGTTCGAATAGTACTTAATACAATTTATTCCAGTATTTCAATAGTTTGCTATTCTATAAGAAAGGCCTTTATTTGAAAGCCTTTGATTATAATTTTGTTTTCTGTAGGCATTGCAGCGTCCGAGTGGCCACTTCACCCATTATAGTGCGAGTGTAGATGCCACTGGACGCTGTATCATTCCTCTCATTACGTAGAGGCAGAGGCCAATGCTGTAGGCCTTACTAAATTATACTTCATTAAACGTAAAAAAAAATTGCTGGAGGTAGGTTTAGAAATAATTCAAAACGCACTTATTTTTTTCAATATTTAAGTTATTGGACAAGTTCGAAAATTGAAGTTCAATTCGAATGTGATACCATACAATCAAAATTCATTCGGGCGAATATTTAAATATAAGTAATATCGAAGCCTGGGCCAGGTTTTGATATAATATTATACTAGTTGTGCCCCGCGGTTTATCGATTTTCTCATGGGAATAGTCAGTAGGCAAGGCCGACTAAGCTGTCAGGATGTTATAGGTGCTGGGCAAGCCTACACCATCTATAAAACCATGTCCCAGGCACTACAGCGTCGTCGTAGTGGTCCTTTCACCCATCTAGTGCGAGTGTGGATACCACTGGACGCTGTATAAATCATCTCATTACGTAGATGCAAAAAGGCCAATCATCATCATCATCATGGGAATAAGGTATTTGCCCGCAGTAAAGCCCGTGTGTTAATCCAGGGTGTCGACTAACTCCATACCAAATTTTATTAAAATCGCTCCAGACGTTTGGACGTGTAACAAATATACACACTCACAAAATTTCGCCTTTATAATATTTGTGTGATTGAGCACTCTTAGTCACAGTGGGCAAGCAAATTGTGAACGGTTTAACAATCACTTGACTTACTAAGACTTTTTTTTAATGTCTCTGGTATTCCAGCCCATTTACAAAACTTTAATTTAGGTACCCATTCTACTTTAATCTACCCCACCTATCAATTTCTCAATTTATTTATAAATTGCTCTTTCTTAAATTTAATGTGGATTATACCGAATGGTTCTAGGTATTGAACCACGTTGACGAAACAAGTAAAAAAGTTAGTAGTTCGGCGTATGCCTTATTTAAACTTGCGAAAACCATTAGTACAGATGCTATGCTAGCAGCATAATCACAGAATTGTAGAATCGATACTTAGGTATGGTTTTATCTTCTGGGGCAACTAGACTAATAAAGAAATTATTTTGCAAAAACGCTGTATTCGGGCGATGTTTCATATTAAGCCCACTGACACATGCCAGTATCTATTTGTCAAAATTAAATAACGGATTCTCACTTCCGGCACTATATATATTTGAGGTACCTAGTTGTGTTCGTGAAAAAACATGCCGAGTTGTTTCGACGTTTGTGTGCAACTGTAATAATAAATATGACAATATAATGTGTTATATTGTCATATTTATTATTACAGTTGCGGGTATCCTAGTGTGGGGCCAGAAGTAATGTCTGTACCTGTATGTAAAATGTTATGTTATATCGACGTGACGAAAGTAAATTACTTCTCCATCGTGCAAAAACAGCCTTATTGGGAAAAAGCATTGTATGTATTAAACACATATGTATTTAAGACACGGAATAAAAATGCTTATTGACAAATGTTATTACAGCCTTAATGAATTCCTGAATGATACATAATTAATTCTATTTAATCGACCGTCTGAATATGACCATAATTTAATACTATTATTAACATGTGACTGCTTGCTTTTGACCCAATTTGATAATACTAGTGACACATGCTTATGCAAATAAATGAATCTTTATCTAAACATGACAAAGTACTTTATTTTCGGAAAAGTTAGTGCTAAAATCTAAATTAACTTTATAAATATAAGTGACAATAAGCTTGAAATGTTCGACATTTGGTCTCGTTTCAGGGAAATAAAATTTTTATTGAACCGTTGCTGGTTGTT
Organism: Yponomeuta sedellus; assembly: GCA_934045075.1. Taxonomy (NCBI): domain Eukaryota; kingdom Metazoa; phylum Arthropoda; class Insecta; order Lepidoptera; family Yponomeutidae; genus Yponomeuta; species Yponomeuta sedellus. The sequence continues at coordinate 13,728,084 of OW203725.1, read as the reverse complement.
TGAAATCTTATAAAATCGTAACTGATTGCAATACCTCTGATCGGGAGCCATAATAAAGGCGTACATATTACAATATCTAAAATAATAATATCTACACTTAAAACCCTGATGCTCAAAACCCCTAGAAAATTACAACACCTAATGCTTCAATTCACCTAATGCTGTAACACCGACGTAAAAAAAAAGTTTGCAATTGCTAACACCCAGATTACCTAACGCTTCAAAATATCTATGATCAAAATAACAAGGAATAAAATGTCGTTGTTCATAATATTACGAGTATATAAACATCGAAAACATAGTAGAGAAAAAAATGTGGGTAGACGACAAACGTTGCGGTTTTTGTATATTTTATTGTGTGTAGATGTCGATTCCTACTTATTTGTTGCAAATACTGTTAAAAATTTGGGAAAGAAGTACTCGTATTTATATGTTTAAAAGTCTAAAAAGTGCGAATAAAGTTCAGGTTGGAAACCATCAACCGTACGGTAAAAATCGCCAGTAGGTACAATGAAAAAGTGTATTGGAAAAGCGAATTGAAATATAATACTTAAAGCCTTGCCATTTTATTATTCGAATAATATGGAGATTTCTGTGTAAATACTTACTTACATGTAGTGTCTAAAATTTTTCTGATGGAGTTGTTTATACCTCTTTGGTCGTATAAAAAAAAGCTTAGGCTGAACGATAAATGAGTTGTGGTACTTGAACAAAGCTATTATACTTAACAAAATTTTGCGCAATCAAACCCGTTCCAAACATAGTTTAATTCTGTTATAAAATCGTTTTGTAGGTATTTTTTTAAGCATTGAAATTATTTAGTCAGCATAATAAATCCGCAAAATAACTACTTGGTCAACAAGATTTTATGATTAATCAGCAGAGAAAACATGTCTATATGCATTATATTTGATTGGTATGCACATTTTAAACATGGTAAGCAAAATAATTAATTGGATTGCGTTTTTGTTGAAACTAGTTTTGACTGCTAAAATCAGTCAAAAGTACTTTTGTCCAAAGCTTATATTTGAAATACCAAATGGTAAAAACACCTAAAATGATGCATCGCTCAATCTGCGACAGCAAAAATATAGGTGCGACGGAGCGCGTAGCGTAGCGGAGCGCGAAGGAGCGTGTCAGGTTGAACATGTAAGACCGAAAACCAACTCGACATTGTTGGATACATATTAGAATTTTATTTTTCTGCAGTCAAAACTAGTTTTGACTGATTTTAGCAGTCAAAACTAGTTTTGACTGACTTTAGCAGTCAAAACTATTTTTTTTAAGAGTTTTTAAGTTTAAGAATTTTGACTGTAACATATATATGCAAGCACGTGATTGGTTTGGCGATTCGCTTAAAGTATGTGGTTCCCCCACTTGAGGCTAAAAATATTCCCATAGGGGAAAACATGTATTTGTGCTATGTTTATATGCAGCACAAAATTAATTATTTTGCTTCCTCTCTGAGTGCTTACCCAAATATTATAAAACAGGAACAGCTTATGGCTGCTTATATAATTAATATGCAGTACAAAAATAATTACAGCCATCCAGAATGACATAAATTGCTGATTGATTTTGAAATGTTTGCTGGCCATGAGTTGCTGACCAATTAGCTATTTCTGCTGACAGATAATATTTTTCTTCCGTCAAAAATACTAATACTATGCTAACCATTAAAATAACACCCCTTTTTTAATACCTGTCTCGTGAGCCAGAATGTTGACATTATGTGAAAATGTGCTGCCATTGTGACGCTGATTATGTGTACTGCTTAACTCTGATATTTACGCAAATCATAATTTCGCTTGATATGTTGATATGAGGAAGTGCCAGCAAATTTGAATACTGGCGTTACCCAAAAAATATAAGCAAATGAATGCGGATTGGTACCTGTGCCAGTAAATGTGAATGCTGGTATTCCATAATGTAAAATGTGCAATTAAATGTGAATAGGAACCGATTTTACTCAGTAATCGTGAATATTGATGATAACAGGTACTCGAAGTAAAATATACCACTGAATGTGAGTGTGAAACAATGTTACTCAGTAAATTTGAATACTGACGTTACTCAAAAAAAAAACTTGCCAGCATGAGATAATTGATGTCAAATTCATGTGAAGTGCAAAACCGAGCAGTGTTACGATGAAGTTCTTTTTATAAACGAAGTAGGTATCTACTGTAGGTAATATCTGTTCTTTACTTGTTAGTACCTACTTCGAGGACGAAGCACAGGTCAGGATGGCCGTGACAGAATATTGATAAAATCACTGAATAAAGTGTCTTTTATATTTCCACGTATAAAAGGTACTTTAATTTTAAATGTATATTTTATTCAACCGTGTTAATATTATTTACAATTGAGAACCGACCATTTAGTTTGTAATTAAAGTTCAATTAATTATTCAATACGGACTGATACCAATACCTACATCCTTTCGATATTAACAAAAAGTTATTCTTTGTGATGGAGTTATTCACCAATTTATTCATTCAATCATATCTTTATCAGTTTCGATAAATAATAAAATTACTTGATAATATTTTTAAAAAGACTTCTGTTTGACAGGATACATTAGTGATTGGCCAAGATGCCATATTGTTTTGAGCTAGGAGGGGTATCAGGCAAGGTATAAAAGCAGATAACTTTGAGTAGCCTGGTTTATTATTTTTGGTTATATTCTCCCTGGGAGCCTGATCTGCCATCTAAGTTATGTACTTCGTTCCAAAATTGTTTACTTATTGTGTTTTAACTATTGTGTTTCTCCTCTAAATGAGTTTTAATTTATAGTTTAATCTGTGGTGTGTAATTGTGCTTTTTGGAACCAATATACCGTTACAGTTGATTTAAGTATTTGCTGTTTAATTTGCTGTTTCCTCAGAATAGTTAACAAATTTACAGATCACAATATAATGTAGGCAGGCCAATAGAAATGCATAATAGAATTTCAATTGTATTTACTTCTAGATATTTGTCTATACAACATTTATACTAAGCTTTCCAAATTCACTGTCAGTGAATGTTCAGTGTTTTTGCTCTTTCATAAGATTATCACATAACATTACCAAAGTCAGCTTTCTAATTAAAATTGCTCTTGTTAAAGAATAAAGTTAGCTTTCATAATGCTCTCTATTATTTCTTCCAATCTCACACATGCACGTAACGGTACGTGTAATACGGTTTTGGGTATTTTTTTGTTAAATAAGCATATTTACGTGGTAAATAAGAAGACTGAAAAATTTAAATTTTACGGGAATTCTCCGCCGTCATATCGTGTGTTAACTGTTTTTTTCTTGTAGATACGAGGAGCCAATGAAGGTCAATTGAGGGTACCACTGAGGAAAATAAAATCCACGACATTATTTTCGTAGTGGTAGCAATACCTCTCGCTAACTGTAATTAGATGAAACCTGTGTGTCTGAGGTTTATACAAACATCAGCGTTTGTAATTGCCAATCCGCGGTGGGTACGGATGGTAAAAAGGCCAAACTTTCTCTCTGAGAGAAGGCCTTAGTCCAGCAGTGGGACGTATAGTGCAATACATACAAAAGCCGTCGTATGAAGATGTGCGGCATAGCCGATGTTGTGCACATCTCGACTGAACGTGGTTGCTCTGTCACCAAATATCTTTCTGTTATATGTTTACTGTCATCGACCAAACGAAATCGCGATGATAATTGGTGCATCTAAAAAGTTATTTCGCTGTTACAATTGACCCTAACTTTAAAATTGAAGTTTTCATTCATAATTTTAAAATAAATTATGCGGACTATACTTAAAATTGTCTGCTACTAAATTTAAAATTATTACTTGGGATCTGAAACTCTGAACCAACTAAACAATCAATAGATTGCGGAATAAATGAACATAAAAATTATAGCTATATTTTAATACATATTTTTAGATTAGTTATATAGCGACGGGTATGTTTTAGTTGGATTTATTTAATTTAGATTTTATTTTATTGCAGACTATGAAGCAATTTTGCCACGTTGTATTATATTTATATAAACCCATTATTCAATAGTGTTTTTTGATAAATAACCCACTACACAATACCCTATAAAATATTAAATCTACAAATAGGTAGTACCTACTACTTAAGCACCACTCCTACAGATTTTATCTTAGTAATGTAGTTAATAATCATATAACGTTATTTTATTGAATCATGGCTTTTGTGCTTTGTGCCCGACAAAAATATCACATTTCCTTTGACACTATCGGATCCTGGGATTTGGCTCCCCTTTTCAATGCTTACATAAATACCATGTATTTTATCACAAAAGGAACAAAAGCTTCGATGCAGCAACATATAAAAACACTTCAGATGTCGACGAAGGATAATACCCGTCATTATACATTCATGTGCTCGTCTTGTTTACAGTATTATTTTCAAATGTGTCGAGGGGGGAAAGCCCTCGTTTTCGCTTGAAAGCTCCCGAAAGCGCGCAAAAGAGGCGTTCGGGCGGCGCTGCAGTCTCGCGCCATTGGCCCACCGCCGCCCCACCAGCTGGAAACTCCGCCCTAGAGAAAAATCTCGCAGCGCTGAGTGAGCGTCCTTGCAGTCTTTACTTGTCGCTCAGGCAGTACGGTTGCCTCGCAGTCGTGCGTTGTAGTCTCTCAGTCCTTCGTAGCAATAATAGTCAGTGCGGTTGAGCGAGTGATGGTAGGAAGTGCCCCGAGAGAGTGAATCGTAGACCAAGTTATGCACGCCATGAGTGACCCGGCGGCCCTTGCCGGCATGCTGCCCTTTGAGTCCATCGGACTGTACGAGCCTCCAAAACAGCGATTCATCTTCAAGATGCCACGCGTTGTTCCAGACCAAAAGGGGAAATTCGAATCAGACGATCTCTTTAAAAGACTGAGCAGAGAAACAGATGTAGGTGTCTGCTGGTGTCATAGAATAATTAAATTTAATTAACCCTAATTAAGCCTGTCAATGTTCGAACAGTAAGATTGTGTTGATGTCATCAATTCTGATGTGTTTTTCCCTGTAAACAGTGTGAAATAAATAAATGTTGTATATCCAGACTCTACGGAATTCCTCATCAATTTACACTTAGGTATACGAGGTATTGCTGAGTATTACTTACATTGTATGTAATACTTGACATAATTATACAACGCACATATGCGACATAGATACATAAACATTTAGTTTCAGTGTTTTTCTAGAGTCTAGTACCAACCGATAAAATTGTTTCATGCAAATATTATCAAAACAATATGTAGGTATCCAAGTAAACTGCTGCCTTTTGTCCCCGAGGGACAAAAGTCCATGAATTGTAAAAATTTTCCTCCGAGTAGGTACTTGTCGCGGTCTCAACGCCTACGGTGTGTGGTCATTGTGTTCCCCGGAAATTGAGTGAAGCGTACGCTATGGAAGCAAATATTCTGAGAGTACCTACATTGTGTTTTAATTTACATGAAGAAAAGGCGTTTTAAAAGAAAACACCGAACTTTTGTCCAGTCCGGTCTCTTGATTTCCTCGGTAACTTGAGGGACTTTTTGTACGGGGTAATTTTTGTCCTTCGTGTGCGTTATTCGATACAATTTATAAGAGATCTATATCTCGGACAAAAGAGTAGGTACCCGGGGGGTAGTCCCTCGTTTGCGCAGGCCGTAATGAAACTATGCTAATCCCGGACGGGTTAGAAATGAGAAAAAAATCGAACTGAAGAAAAAAACTTTATAATGACACGTCTACCTAGGTAGGCTACCTGGTAGACGTGTCATTATAAAGATTTTTTCTTCAGTTCGATTTTATCAGCCTATAGTAGGTCTACTTACGTCGACCTAAGAGTGAATGGCAAGAACGTTGTAGTCGATCCTAGAGTTTATGTTTATGTAGTTTATGGGCTTTGTATGGAATCAGTCGTTACTTTGCGGAAATCCATAATAGCATTAAAATGTGAAAATTACTTTGCTAAATTCCTACTCGGACTATAGCGGATCTCGCTTCGCTCGGCCGTCTAAATACCTCGGGAATAGATTCTTTCTACCCTCAGTTAACAATCTACTATTTCGCACCCACAATTGCGACGACTGGACATTTAAACTGACATGTGAACATTTAGACTGGACATGGAAAAGTTTAGCGTTGGTGTATAATTAATTACGTTCCATGCCTTAAAGACTGAAAGTAACGCGTTCGTAAATGGTTAAGTAGTTTAATTTGGTGAGCGGTATGTGGAGCTTGCAGCTTATGTGCGCAGTTTTTTTATTGCCCTGTATACTTAAAAGAGTTCCTCCCCTATCCAGGTGCGATACACGGGCTACCGCGACCGACCACAGGAGGAGCGGCAGATGCGCTTCACGAGCGGCTGCCGCGAGGGGCACACGGAGATTGCCTTCACCACCACTGGCACCAACCTGCAGCTCGTCTTTGACCACTCCTACCGCGGCTGTGACTTCCAGAAGGAGACAGGCAAGGTAAATTCAAGCACTCTTACCGCAGCTGCGATTTCCAGAAGAAACGGCCAAAGAACCCAATCCTTTGCCATAGTCCCGAACTAGAATACCCTGTGCGAAGCTAACTTCGCTCCAGAAGGAGACTAAGGAGAAGCTAACTTTGGTCACTTATGCTACGGCTGCAACTTCCAGGAGTCTAGAAGGAGACAGGCAAGCTAACTTTGGTCGCTCCTGCCACGGCTACGACTTTTAGCTGGAGACAGGCAAGGTAATTTCTATTGCGGTTGTAACTTCCAGAAGAAGACTGGTAAGGTAACATACATACAACACAATCACTTGTCAACGGTTCCAAACTACTGCGGTACCCTGTGATATGGTAAACGTGACAAGGAAACCAAATGAAGGATCACTTGGACCAAGGTGGAAAAATCTCGTTATTAAATAACTGACTTTGAAATAAAATAGCCGACTGCTACGAGTAGGTACACTATGCTTAGCTGTCGAATTTTTGGTCAAGGGGTCTGTTTCATAGTACCTACCTAATATTCTGTATTTACTATGGCAATTCGATGTACTTATTACAAAGTCGATTACATCACAAATGATCAACTAGACTCTGCTATGCAATGTACTACTTAATCGGCCCAGCTTATCTTAAAAAACTAGACGAATATCTTCAATTTTCCACCTCGGAAAGCAAAACCTTCGTATAATTTCTTGGAGGTTACATTACTATCTATCTATGTAGTTAATACTTAGGCAGTCTTGGTCGTTGGTCTAGCGGTATTACGTTTGATTACTATACCGGCGGTATTGGGTTCAATTCCCACTGGGGACCGCCTTAAATTAGTACAAATGGCTGGGTGTAGGTATTTCCACGTTTGTGACGTCCTTACCTGGTTGCCATAACCATAGTGTTGGGATTGTGTTTCGAGGAAGTTTTTAATAAGTACCTACTATCATTATAGAGTTCTCTTTGTAGTCGGGTTCTTAATAATTGTTTGTTTGTGTTATCGATAAATAAATGCACTAACATGATTTCAGTGTTGAATTCTTCTATTTTTGACTGAAAAAAATATTATGCCAAAAGATTTTTGATAGTTTGTAAAAACATTTCTTACACTCACTTTAAAAAAAGAGTAACTTTGAAAACAGTATTAATGGGTTTCATTGGTTTACTAAATTTATTAACATCTCTAAGTAACTATTTACGTATTTATCTGTTTTACTTGGAGTAAAAGTTATATTGAAGAGAGGCATTAATGTATAAATAAAATGCTTAATTATTTTTATGCATTGTTATTTACTGCACATTTAGTTTAAGTGCTGGGCAAGTCTACACCATCTACAAACCATTACCAGGCACTGCAGCAACCGAGTGGCCCCTTCAGCCATCTAGTGTGAGTGAAGATGCCACGGGACGTGAATAAATCATCTCATTACGTAAATGCACAGGCCTATATACTTAGTTCAAATCTTGCAAGCCTGATCCACTGCCTGAAAACTTAAATTTTGATATAATAAATGCCTCTACAATTATTATCACAGTACACTAGAATAATAATAACTTCATCGTCGTCGTCGTCAGGCTTTACTTGTCCACTGCTGGACATAGCCCTCCCCTAATGAGCGCCATAGCGCCCTGTCTTCAGCTTGCCGCATCCAACATCGGCCTGCAGCTTTTCGCAGATCGTCATCCCACCTAGTCGGAGGGCGATCTACACTACGTTTGCCGAGTCGCGGTCTCCACTCAAGGACACGTTTACTCCAACGGTTGTCGGTTCTTCGCGAGATATGGCCATCCCACTGCCACTTATACTGCAGTCAATATTGTAATTTCACAAAGGCTCCAAATATCTCGCAAACTCATAAAATGGTTCGTAGTAGCATAAACGCAATAGGTACTTAGCATGTACTTACCTACCTACGTTTGATTATAATAGTTTCAGCTCCATGTGACAAGTAGTTATATACGTTTTACCTAATAAATAATCGCAATTAGAGCCGTTTAATATATATAACTACACATAAAAGGCCTCAGATTGTCTCCTCATGAGGGCATTTTTTACCGGTTAGTGTCATTTTAGTGATTTGCTAGTTGGTCACCCAGTATTTGGTAGTTGGTCTCAGATGGCTCATCTGAAGCGAGTTGTACAATACTAAAGTAATACGAACATAAACACATTAATATTGAGGAATTACCCGTTTCTATAGGCCTCCTGATTGAAGACAAGAAATTGTAATGACCAAAGTCGAGCGTTAATTAAACATATAATTTACTTATCAAAATTAAAACCGACCAAAATCTCCATCAGCGCTCTTGACGGCAGTCATCAGAGAGGTTGCTAATATGAATCATCAGGAGAAACTCGGCCGCCTCCGGTAATGACATCATTCGTCAACGCTCGGTAATGACATGTCGTCAGACTCTACAAACACTTCCGGTTCAAATCTCATAGAGAAAATTAAGACATAAATATAAAGTCCGTCACGACTTTGACCAAGCTAATGTTCTCAATTCTTAAGTACCGGGGTTCTGTAGGAAATGTTGAGTTTATTCGCTATCGGTTTACAATACTTCGTTCAACAGTAAGCATTTGACAAGGAAGAAGTAATTTAAGGTACATAAAATACATATAATAGAGCATACGACCTACTAAAAGCCTTCTCTGAAAAAGAGATACTCTTTATATCAAAGAGCCACCACGGCTAGCCACCGTCACTAGGCACGATACTACGTATCAAGCCACGCGACGGTGGCCACGCGTATAAGTCTTATACTTATGCAGTTAAAATATGAGACGTCAATTTAATGCTTTGATGAATTTAGCCTTAGGGATAGACTTTATTTACAACTTACTTTTACTCGTATTTTAGGTTGCTCATATTGTTATATATTTAGTGCTTTTAAAAAGTATGGGGTAATAAATACATACATAAATACAGGGATGCACAATTTTATTGAAAATGATACCGCCTTATTTAAAAACCTATTTAGAGGCTAAAGATTTCACCCGTGCCGGGATTCGAACCCGCAACCTCTGGCTATCCGTGCCAGCGCTCTACCAATTGAGCCAATGGGCGACTCACGGCATCAGTGAAATTTCGAACCTCTTTACACTATTCTCTGTATTACGTACAGGCAGCGACATCTGACTTAAGCAAATTGCATTACTTACAGCCCCGACTACCTACTTTGCAGTTAGGTTTTAACATCGGAACGATATCACTGTACCCACGTGAGTCGCCCATTGGCTCAATTGGTAGAGCGCTGGCACGGATAGCCAGAGGTTGCGGGTTCGAATCCCGGCATGGGTGAAATTTTTAGCCTCTAAATAGGTTTTTAAATTTGTTCCTTAGCACGGGTTAGTGCATTAAAATAAAAATAGTATAATGATACCGCCTGTCAACTCATACGCTATGTTTACCAAAAAGTATATCTGCAATAACAGTACTTACAACGAAATGGGAAAAACCCACAGCTAAGTAGTTTGAAAACAATGACAGCAAAAAAGTTTTATTACTGTTAGTTGGTGTCGGATACTAAAATTCCTGTTTAGCATACCTATATGTGACGGAAAACTCCTACAAAAAATGTATCTCGATGTACGAGTATGTATTCTTTTCAATATCGTAACAGTAACAAGCAGACCTATATGGTAAAACGGGTACGAAAGATGAATAAAAATTAGGTTCCTGATTTGACTAAGGAATTCCGATAAAAAGAACACCGTGACACACTGTGTAGCATGAGGGCCACACTATGCGTTGGAATTAACGTACTTTTCAATAACATACTTTTGTTCATGGAACATGTCCGGTCAGCTGATGGAACATGTCCGTGCATAATAATAACATTTTTGTCCTTCAACTTAGCAGCTATATAGTGTGCGATGGTCTCATTCAAGTGCCCGAATACTTTAACTACCCCCTTCTGATGCCATCGCTATACGTGGCTACGTATACTTATATAGAAAATTTCATTTTGTTGCCTCCTTTATTGAATAGCCCCCTGGTTATTCATGTATGGATACCGCCTGCTGCGCTCCCTACAAGAGCTACGCTGGTGCTTATATTTATTTACATACGGTTCATTTAATCGCGCACTCGACCGTGTTTAAATCTATTCTGCTTTAAGGCATTTCATTTCTATGTCGGGTGCTTGTTAAACTACATACATAACCTGACGCCTGTATCCCAGATACAGGCGTACTATACTCCCGATACTCACGATACTCCCTATAGGGGTAGACATAGACCAGGGGCTGCCAATTGCCACGATCCTGACAGATCACCTTCGCCTCATCAACGTTTATAAGTCGTTGCATGCACGCACGCCAGTTCCAGGTACGTACTTTTTATCTTCCCCTTTGCTGATACTTCCCCTATTTGGTCGATGTATGTCCGCCTGAGACGTCCCTTAGTGCGAGTTTTTTAACTACTCGATCGCGTTAACGTAAACTCATATTTCTATGGCATCGAGGAAGCTCCACCTAGCGACAAGTATGGAAATTAAAATTACTGAGTGCGAGTTGTATTGGTTTACGTTGAGAAGTGAACACGTTTACCAGCCAAAACACGAATAAACGCGAGTGCGATTTGTACTGTGACAGCGTTCTGCCAGTTCGAACGGTTAACTTACTTATACTCACTACTCAATGCTCGATTAACGCGGTAGTAAAGTTATTCGATTGGATCTGTCAAACTCGCACTAAGCACTCAGCCCTTCCACTCACATTCGCAATATATATTTGTGTTGTCAATCTTTCTTCCTTCATCCTCTCCACATGTCCAAACCATCGCAATATTCCTTTCCCAATTCTAGTCTCTACATCCTCTTTCAGTCCACAACGTTCTCTAATCAGACTACCTATTGCGTATCCTTTCAAAGTAACACTACACATACTTCTCAAGGACCTCATTACTACTGCATTTGTTAAACTATGTTCCATAACATATTTCTTGAAGTTATTGAAACTACCGTGTTCTTCTCGAGCGTGTGCTAGACTATCATCTGTATTTTCATTCTATTGCTGCAGTGTAGTTTGGTTATAGAATAAAGTAAGTCCAGGTGTGAAGCCCATGAAGGCCGACTTTAAAAATACAAATGCGCCGCACAGTACAAAAAAAATGCATTGCTGCATTAATTCGAATGTATCTCTTATCTATAACTTCGCCGTAACCAGCAGACCCCGGGAAAATGTATTCCATTTTCCCCTGAAATCAATAACGCATCAGGAAAGCGTCAGTTGCCATTGGTGAGCGTCGCGACGCGTCACGCCCCTCGCAACATGGCTGCCGGCGACGCCACCCGAGTCACCGCTTCCATCTGTGACCCTCTTCAATTAGGAGCTTACAATTACACTCTTGCGAGTAGGGAACTACAACATCCTTCTGAAAATTCGAAAGTAGATACTCATGTTCCGCTTAGATAGGGGACTGGACAATGAGTCTTATCTATACCTAAATCTAGAAATTAAAATTCTAAAACAACTTCATTATTATTAGTTTCTATAGCAGAACAACTTTTCTTTCAGTTTTTTTCTCACATTAATACTTTTTGCAATATCAGGGTTTACATAATGGCGCAGCTTCCTGTAAACTATTGTCCTGAGTAGAAGAATTCCCATTCCATTTAACACATATGGTTGTAAGCTTTTCCAGGAACGGTGCATTTCCAAGTATTCGTTTGTTCAGTAGGTCAGTAGGTAGATCTGTCAGTATTTTATAGATTCTGGGCAAGCTTATTCCATCTTAAAACAATGTCCCAGGCTTTGCTGCCAGGAACTGCAGCGTCAGAGTGGTCCCTTCACCTACCTAGTGTGAGTGAAGGTGCCACTAGACGCTGTATGAATCATTACGTGATTCAAAGGCCAAAGTTTTAGTTACACCATAGTTCATTCTAGTTTTCCAAAGTTTCTAACGCTTTGTTCGAAGCACAATGCGGGGATAGAGAAAAAAACTTTTTTCATTTCACTTAAATTCCAAAGTTTTTCTGCTTCGGTCCAGTTGTATTCTCAGCAAGACAATGATAAAGTAATATTTAAGAATACGTTTTTATTACGTTTGGACGTTTTCACTGAAGCCATAAATAATTCCAGAGAGACACAGAGAGCCGAGGTCGCTTGTCTTTTGCGAAATACGTTTGTTTGAGTATTAAAAACACTATTTATATTTAAAAGTAACTGGGTATAGTGACATAAGAAATGAGACGTTTTTAAAAGAAACACGTTGATCATTAGTAAAATTGCATGTTCGGTAAATAATAGAGTCGAACAAAAAGTCGGTATTGGGGCGGATGCCGGAACAAAGCCGCACGCGATGTCTTGGACCTTCGTCCTCGTCGCTCGCCTTATGTTGTTTTTGTTTCTCAGTGTAGGCCCACTTACTACCAAAGGTCTAAATTACCGAGTTAAATCGCTACGCGAAATTCTGGTTTCTGTGAAACTTTGTTGCAGTTCTTTTGTCCACTAGGTATTATGCTGATGTAAAAGCCATATGTAATTGAAATAAAAAAAGTTAGAAGGCCCATTCTGCTTTTAAAGACACCCGTTTACTACCAAAGTTATGAATTACCTAATTAAATCCATCCGATAAACTTTGGTAGCAATTTGCAATCATTTTACGCACTATTTCCTTATCTATGTACAATAAGCAATAAAAGTATTAATAATAATAACAAATGGATATTGTCACGCGCCCAAGAAATGCCTATAGTCCACTTTCAAAGCGTTCGTTAGTAGTTAAAAACAGCGAACGCGTGCCTCGCCTGCCGTCTGCCGTCGCGCCTGCGCAACATATGCCTGAAACGCACCCGGAGGTGTCCCTTACCACCAAGCGCGCTCTCATTTATATTTTTTGTTTTCTTTTTTTGGGCTAAACTTTTGAGTTGTCATTCGGAAACGTTAAGATTAATGGGTCGTAAAATGAGCTTGTCCCGCAGGTACACATCGTGTCGCGGTTCATAATGAATGGCGTGTGCGTGCGGTGGCGCGGCTGGATCGACCTGGAGAAGTTGGACGGGACCGGCTGCTTGGAGCTGGACGAGGAGCGCGCTGCCATCGAGGACGCGGCGCTGCGCGACCAGATCGAGCGCTACAACCAGCGCCTGCGCGAGTTCGAGGACAAGCGCATGTACCGCGAGCACGGCGACGAGCTGCGCCACCAGCACGCGCAGCGCTGCCACGCGCCGCGCGCGCCGCACGCCGCACATCCCGCGCACGCGCAGTCCGCGCACCCCTCCCACATCAAGCCTCACTCTCAAGGTGCTCTCATATCCTAAGTACGCCACCGCCTCGTCCGATCATACCCAGTACATTCTTCCCGGCTTAGGGACGTTTCAAATGGCTGATACCCAACTTTTTCTACACTTAGGTAACATCAAAGCAACACAGCCAACAGGGTCGAATTACTGGACAACCGTGGAACGATTTTGACGCTAGATGAAATGGCACCGTGATCAAGAGGGTGTTGGAAGTTTGCGTTGTATTGTGAAAGTTGAATCCATGACAAGGGCTGTCCCTTAATAAGCCAATAGATGAGATGATTTGATGGAAAATCAGTTTCACCAAAAATCTAAACGTAAGGTATTAAAATATAGGTTTGATCAATCTACTTAGAGACTTTGTAGGTTTACTTTCAAAATACCGCATTTTTAGTAAACAAAATTTAATAACAATTTCAACTGCTATTGTTCTTAATTTCTTGCGGAAATTTTGTTTCGTCATTCAGATGTAGGTAATTAATTAGTAATAACTACACTCATTAATTTATTTAGTTATACCTACCTAATGGAAACATTTGGAATGTTCGCATATTAATTGCTTAGCTAAAATGTAGTAGCACGGGTTAGTGCATTAAAAATAAAAATAGTGTAATGTAGTCTTCGATTGTATTTACTATTAAGGTTCATTTAATTTGTCAAACTATTCCAAAATTAGATCAATATCTTGCACGCATGCTTTGTTTTATAAAAGATCAGTATATAAATGAAACCTAAGCTGTTGTGGAATCCTTACAGCGATGCCAAATAAACTATCGTTATATCGAGCTGTTGAAATGTCTGTACGTAGCCACCACCATGAGTGTCCAAGTACAGGGCTAGCAGTCTAAACCCATCCAACTGCGCAGAGGAGTAACACAGGGGATGTGGTATCCCCGAAACTGTTCACAAGCGCGTTGGAAGACATTTTTAAGACTCTGGACTGGAAAGGAAAGGTCATTAACAAAAACGGCGACTACATCTCACACCTGCGATTCTAAACCAGATGCTCTCAGCGCAGCATCTGATTCTCGCAGATGATTCAGCCTCGCGACGTATCGGTCTTGGCATGAATTTGGATAAAACCAAAGTCATGATCAATAGCCACATTGATCCAGGACCGGTCGTCGTACATGGTCACCTTCTCAAAATTGTTTCTGAATACCCTTAACTCGGGCAGATTTTGCAGTTAGGTAAAAACAATTTCGAGAAGGAGGCCAAGAGGAGGATCCAGCTGGGCTGGGCAGCGTTTGGGAAACTACGCCGAGTCTTCTCGTCGTCCATTCCGCAATGTTTGAAAACAAAATTTTCAATTAGTGCGTCCTACCTCTCATGACCTACGGAGCCTAGACATGGACACTCACAAAAGGGCTGCTCCACCAGTTCAAAGTCGCTCAGCGAGCTATGGACAGAGCTATGCTCGGAGTTTCTCTGAAGGATAGAATTCGTAACCAATGCATCCAACAGAGAACCAAAGTTATCGACATAGCTCAGAGAATTAGCGAGCTGAAGTGGCAGTGGGCTGGCCATATCTCTCGAAGAACCGACAACCGTTGGAATAAACGTGTTCTTGAGTGGAGACCGTGACTCTGCAAACAGTGTAGGACGCCCTCCGACCAGGTCGAATGACGATCTGCGAAAAACTGCCGGCAGTTGCTGGATGCGGCAAGATTAAGACAGGGTGCTATGGCGCTCATTAGGGGAGGGCTATGTCCAGCAGTGGACTACATAACATAGCCTGAAGAAGAAGATATAAATTAATGTAACTTTTTGTAAAACACCAAGGTACATTGGGTCTTACCACGACTGGCATTCAACATCGTGAGGGCGTATCTCATGCCTCATAAATGCGATTATCAAACAAAATGTTCTACTGTACCTGTATATGACTAATCCAAACGACTTGATAGTCGGATTGATTTCATTTAGTTCTATAGGCTGGTGTTACATCTCTCGTGCTATCTCGGTCGCACAATTTAACAATGTAATTATAAATATAAACTTTTATTAATCTGAGGGTTTAATAATGATTTATCAAACTATAAAATACATTTTCCTTATCTTATAGTTACGAGAAAACTCGTTTCTAAAATAATTAATTTTAGTATATTGTTTTCTTAATATTAAACCCTCAGTACCTGGAACCGGCGTGCGGGCATGCAACGACTTATGAACGTTGATGAAGCGAAGGTGATCTGTCAGGATCGTGGCAAGTGGCAGTCCCTGGTTTCTGCCTACCCCTCTGGGATACAGGCGTGAGGTTATGCAAACCCTCAGACTACATTTTATAACACTAATTAAAAACGTTAGAATGTGCGAACGAGACAGGTGTAAAAGCAACCTAACAGCTTTCTTACTTAATACTTAGGTTAAGTTTTATAATGTTCATGTTCTTAAAATGAGTTGATGTTATTTAATTTTAAGTTCAATTTATATTCTGACGAAGAAATTCAATGTGATAGAAGTGTAAATAAATCTTTAAGTGTAACGTCCATAAATACATTGGTTTGACTGCTCTACATTTCCCCCTTCGTAGTTCAGTTTTGTGACAGACAGGATACGATACAAATTAGGACGCCAATTCCCTCTTTCCCTAGTGAAATTAAATGCAATTAGCCTTCGCATGGTCCCTGTTACCCGTAACAATGAGGTGCGCGGGCGGCACGCGCACACCTGCGCCTGCGCCGCCCCGGCCCGCCCTCGACATTATACGCAATTTAGACAACTGCGGAAACACCATTCATGCTCATCGAGCACAACTCGACTAATTGCCTTCTAATTTTGTACAAAAGAATGATACCGAAACAATAGCCCAGCTTTTAGTTTATCAACGTTAAGCGCGGTTTTCCCCATGTACATAACCACTGTCTAGTATATTTTCCTGTTGTAAATAGGTATGAATCGCCTACTAATTGAAAACATATTGATCATACATTTGTACTTAAACCAAACCTTTTAATTTCATTACTTAACACGTGATGTGCTGTCGTCCGATGTGTCTCTTAGGAGTACCTAAGTAGGTGCTCGTATTTTATTCTTTGGCTAAGAATTCTATACAGGCCCTACTCAGTTATGAAGAACCTTCCTTCCTTATACCCAGCTTGTATCATTCATGCGTATTTCCATATAACCTACCTACTCATATCTCATCCGTCATCGAGACGGGCTATTGCGAGAATACGATACTATCGGAGCCTTATTGTGACTCACAGCACCTTGACCGTCAAAATTGAGCAGGTACCTTTATTGCACAACGTCTACTGATCGATACCAGCAAAAAACGTGCCTCCGGGAACAAGACAAAAATCGGAGATCGCATCCAGATCCCGTGCACAATGAACCCGTGATTTATCAGGCGATTCTTTTTGTGCAAAAAGCTCAGGTCAGTGTTGGAGCGAAGCACCAAAAGGGCATTCCGTGTAATCCTCGGACGGAGCGTGGGAACGCTCCTCTGTCGAGGCTGTGCGTAACATTACCTACCTACTCGAATTGAGACCACAGCTTTATGAGTATACGATACACACTTACATGATAAGTATTCGATTTACCTACATCAAAAGCGTTTTGAGATAAAGGCGGACTTATTCCGCTAAGGCTCTATGTTTAGAATTACCTACCTACACCTAACTAGTTAAAGAGGGACTGATTAGCATCTAGAAGTTATTAGAATACAGTAATTGCCTTATTACACTACAAGCTGCAATGTGGGAGGTTTGAAAGCCGCGGTTATGTAATTAACTTAGTTATTAAAAATTCCACTTTTAAGTCTAAACGTAAAATAATTATTGAAATGAGAAATCTTGTATCGAGTTGCAAATGTTTAAAAAAAATCGCGTACCTATCAGCTGTACCGCAGACCCGCGGCACGCACGCACCGCACTAATGGTTCTCACAGATTCGTATCCTTGTATCTATCTTTTTTTTATGTAACTATCTATATATGAAAATCAAATGCAGCATGTACACAAATGCCTATGATTGTTGAGAAGGGCTCTACCGATATGGCTATTTTTTTGTATTTTGTATGAAAGATTTCTTATAATTATCCACTTTAGTATACTTGATATTTTCTAAAATATCGAAAACAGCACAAAGTCATTAATGTAACATTGTCATATATGTAGTCATTAATTAACTCATAGTCTCAAAATAAAATTAATGATACAGGTACTTAATTATTTATAAGTTTCACTCGAAGTTCTGCAACATCAGTACGTAGCTTATTATTCTATACACCATGTGATTCACATGGTTCACATGAAGAGAAGCAGGTACCTACTTAGAAGGTAAAATAAACTCAATAGAAGGATCAGCAATCAGGCAGCGACACCCTGTCATACAACCTGGGCGCCGTATCATGAAGTCATAACATTAAACTTACAAAACATCGTGAGGAAACCTCAGTGTCTGACGTGTTCAAATATCTCAGCGCTCGAAATCGCCATTCCACCGTAGGCACGCGTGATAATTGAGCCTTAACTCTCTCACAGAGAAGGCCTGTACCCAACTGCCGTGGGACGTTTATAATATATTTAAAAAAAACAAACTTACAAAATATTGTTAATCATTTTCGCTCAACCAAGCGTCACCGTTGAGCGAAAATTACTGACAATTTCTAAGTTTATTGTTTTACGAAACGGGGCCTTGCCCCTTCTAAAACTCACTTAACTCGCTCCATTGGAAAGTAGTTTAAATACGACACCTCGATTATTGATAGGTTATTGTTAGGCTTCCCGAAGACGCGAGCCCACCGCGAGCCCAAGTCAAGACTCGCCGTATTGATGGCTCGTCTCGCGCTTGAGTGCGCGCGGCGAGGCGCATGCGTGGGGCTTCCTCCGACCGCCATAGCCATCTCGTCACTCCCGACTTGGTTATACTAATGTGGATATATATATCAAATGACAAAACTGCATCAAGCGACCATTGCATGAAGAATAATAGAGTAATAGTTTTATATTACTATGATGACAATTCGATGTACCGTACCTATACCTTCAGTAGCGTACTTATGTAGTTAGACGTCCCCAACAATATTTTCTTTTTTCTTCATCTTACTATATAACAACTTTACGCGGTCGATTCCTGCGATAACAAAACTTAATTTGAAAATTTTAAACTTTTGCTAATTCGATGTTGAAAAAACGTATCGATACTGAAAAAACGTGTCATGCTCTGTCGCAGAGCCACCATCATAGAAAGTGATTAATTATGCCATAAAATGATGTACGTAAGGAGTACTTAATGTACATTTACCGATATCGATGTACGTGCATCAGATTATGTTTAAATAACCATTGATAGTGGCTCTGCTGCAGAGCATACTCTCTAGCAGAGCCACAAAGTACATGTACTCAGGAAAAATAAACACCACTGTTTTTGGATGAACAACGATGTACGAGTAGTGTTTATTGCGTACGTGTTAAAAATACCACTATAAGACAGTGGTTTTATTTATATTAACTTTACTAAAATGCTTGCAGGAAGCGCCTGATTATTTTATGTCGGCAAAGGTTTAGTGCATATAGGTACCTCCCGTGTCAGGCTTATGTAAGTGTGGCGTGATGTGGGGCAGGCAGCAGTTCAGTCCAGCAGTGAACAAATAGTCCTAGCAGCTACGGCACTTTTTTGCCGAAAAGCTGCATTTTGTGATGAAAGCAAGCCGTTTTGCACAGTGATATTAGGGACAAAAATAAGCGATTTGACCCGCAGCAGCACAAGTTTCACCGCTTAGGAACAGAGAGGGCGCCACTTCTTTGAAAAAACACTTTGAAAAATTCTGAAACGCTAACGGATGAACCGATTGCAATGATTAATATCTTATTCGAAAGAGGATTACTTATTGTATCATCAAAAAAATTTAAATAAAATAAAAAACAATGACAACTGTCAAAAATCTTACATTTTGTAACATTTTTTTTTTGTATATTCTCAGTTTTTACTCAATCATGCAAAAAAAATGTATAAAGAGGGTTTGTTTTTTACAATTCGTATTGTTAGAAATTTAATACGGCATTAAATAAAAAAAAGATCATGCCAATATCTTTATAGTTTAGGAAATATTTATTTTTACGTGTGCTGGAAAAGCGGGGTCATTGCCCTTGCTTCGTAGTAATTATGAAGAAAAGGAATTTATTTTGTGATGGAATCGGGTAGTGATAGTGGGGATTAAAATAAACGATTTTAACCGCTGCAGCAACACTTACATCCCTTAGGAATATAGGTGGCGCCACTTATTTTAAATAAACCGCTCCACCGATTTTTCATGATTAAAGTTCATAATATAAAAAGATTTGTCATTTTCTTGTATTATAATACGTCGAGTTTTTGGTTGTTTAATCAGATTAAATATTTCAAAAATGGCGCCTACAGATTTGGGTTGAACCAAATGTTTTTTTAAATGGACATTGAGGATAATGTTTTAAATAAATGAATTTTGGGGCAAAATACAAAATTTCTAAGTACTTGCATATAGAAATTAAATTAAAAAACATAATAGTCTCACTTGAATTATTCATCTTCTGCCGTCATGAAGCTTATTGAAATGAAAAGGAAAAGAAACATGATCGTTAATCATGACATAAAATAATCAGGCGCTTCCTGCAAGCATTTTAGTAAAGTTAATATAAATAAAACCACTGTCTTATAGTGGTATTTACCAACACGTACGCAATAAACATTACTCGTACATCGGTTTTCATCCAAAAACAGTGGCGTTTATCTTTCCTGAGTACATGTACTTTGTGGCTCTGCTAGAGAGTATGCTCTGCAGCAGAGCCACTATCAATGTTTATTTAAACATAATCTGATGCACGTACATCGATATCGGTATATGTACATTAAGTACGCGTTACGTACCTCATTTTATGGCATAATTAATCACTTTCTATGATGGTGGCTCTGCGACAGAGCATGACACGAAAAAACGACTATTAGATTATCCAATTTTTACACCTGTATCTCAAAAATCTTATAAAATAGTAAGAATACCGTTAGCAGGAATACAAAACTAAATAATAAAATGATACTGTATAAAGTGCTGTGCCTTTGTAAGGAGATCCTTATTAGTACCTACGATATTATTGTTATTTATTGGTACAGTACAGCACACTCGACAGCATGAAGGACTTTGCAAAATATTAACATTTTTGTTGCCAAGACAACCTTAAATTTAACTGTAGAGTGCACGTGTGTCAAGTTGTCTGAGAAGTTTTAACTGAAGTTATAGATGGATAGATAGAGAACACTTTATTGCACACCCAGAAAAATATTACAACCATGATTCCATGAATGATGATGATGTTATAGTTTAAGTTAGGTCAGTTTCCATGTGCTATAGCAGAAACCCAGGTCTATTTGTATGCTGAACTAAATGTAAGAACTATATAAAATACCTAATGTGATTCACCCTGGTTTACCTACATGTTTCTAGTTGACGTCGACTTACAAATGTAGAGTCGATCTCGCCAATAACGCAGTCAGCGTCTATTTGAGCTGTCAAAGATAAAGTTTCATCGAGGATCCGATGAAGATAAAGTCAGATTGTTTGTTTATGTAATTAAACAGCAGCATCGCGTCCGTTTCGACACCATACGGCTCACATCAAGCGCACGCCGGGGCTCGTCCGACCGCGGCACTTTTGACACCGAGTAAGTAGCGCCATCACTCCCATATGTTTCCTCGAATTAACGTCTGTTTTCTACGAAGCAAACGAGCCTCATAAAACTCGGTAAGATCAGAAGTTTCCTACTTCATAAAACAAAATTAACTATTTGTTTGTAAATAAACCAAACGTCCAGGCGCAGATAACTAAATGATTAACGTACGTACGTTTGCTGCAGCGTCCAGATACATTGCACACCAAATGCTCGTAATTTTTTGTGTAAATAAACATCTCGAGTTATTACAAAAATCTTATTTCACGTATCGATCGATCAAAATGCGTTAATTCGTGGATATCCGGAGGGGGGCCCAGTGCTTGCACAAAGATTAGTGGTACTTAGCCGTCGCATTGCGCTCGCGAGCGACCCTCGTCTCCCATGTGAAATAACAGCTTCAGCAAACTACAGCTTTATTTATCAAATTAATCGAACTAGCCTGAATATATGAGTAGGTATGCCTAGAAACGTGCTAAGACCTAACGGTTTGAGTTATAAAAACACGATTCCTTAAAACACTCCTCCTAGGCAATTGCCCTTTTAATTAAAAGGGTCTATGGTTAAAGGAAAGATCACTGATGTGGGAAAGACGTAATGAAATATTATTCTATAGAGTGTTTTAGAGGAATCATTTTTTATAATTAAGACCGTTAAACTTTTCTTAAAACAAACTCAATGGTTTTTAAAATTGTTTATGCACATTGGACTACTCTTTTTTCTCAGAACAATATTAGTTATTATTCTGAGTCTTTTTTTCAACCTTACGGTAGTTACCTAGGTACCTACCAACTTCCTAACACTTCGAATTTGGATTCGAGTCAAAGGTCGAAAATCACGAATATTTACAAATACAATTACACTTACTATTAAATCGTTAATATTACTGTTTTTCACACGGTAGGAACCATTGAAAAACAGCATTATTAATGAACCAAAATCACCTCACCATGAAGTTCTCAGTAAAAATACGGTTTTGAGAACAAAAAAAGGCGCTAACGGGACATTTCAGTACAGTCGACGGCACATTGACCTTCTTCAGTAGGTACACTCTACTCAGTTACGTTATGGGCGACGCGACGTAGCAACTAAAATATAGTTACTTAAAAGTTTATGTACTTTTACGAGGGCTGCAACTTATGTATGCGGAATAGAAAAAATAAACAAATGTATATGGCTAAATATGCTTTTATTGTTTTTCAAAGTATTCTCCAGTGATCGATGCACTTTTGCATTCGATGAAACCAATTTGTAAAACACTTTTTCCACTCTGATTGAGGTACGAGGGCTGCTACTTATGTATGCGGAATAGAAAAAATAAATAAATGTATATGGCTAAATATGCTTTTATTGTTTTTCAAAGTATTCACCACTATGATCGATGCACTTTTGCATTCGATGAAACCAATTTGTAAAACACTTTTTCCACTCTGATTGAGGTATCTCCAAAACGTGCTGTTTGAACGCATCTACGGCATCTTCACGGGTCGAAAATCGTTGACCACGTAATTTATTCTTTACATTTGGGAATAGAAATCATTGGGAGCCAAATCAGGGCGGTACGGTGGATGACCCATCAATTCTATTTTTTGACCATCCAAAAATGTAGTTGTTTCCTGAGATGTATGACTGCTGGCATTGTCATGGTGAAGTGTCGCCTCCGTTGAATTTTTTTAAGGTTTTCTTGCACCATTCGACGCGAGCATCTTTTTGATCCTGAGTTAAGTTGTGCGGGATTCAACGCGAACAAATTTTTTTTACAGATAAATGTTCATGTAATATCCTATGAATGCTCGTCATACATATGCCCAGAATAGCCTCTATCTCGCGATACGTAACATGGCGGTCTTGCATTATTAGTTTTCGCACAGCTTTAATATTTTGTGGCACAACCACCGATTTCGGGCGACCTTCTTTAACTTCGTCCGTGAGCTTACTGCGCCCGCGATTAAACTCACTAAACCAGTGATACACAGTCGTTTTTGATGGAGCTTCACCACCAAAAGTCGAAGTTAATTGATCTACGCACTGTTGTTGCGTTAAACCACGTCGAAAATCGTAATAAATCATAGCACGAATATTCTCACGAGTGAGTTCCATTTTTTCAGCGATATGACATTTTAAACCCAACAAAAACAAAACACTCACGTATATAACAGAAAAATATTAGCGGCCAGTATTTAAAAAAAGAACGAATTTGACCATGGAGGTCAGACATTGCGTTTAAAATTATTGGAATTCCAGATTCCGCATACATAAGTAGCAGCCTATGTAAGTTTAATTTCAGGTTACAGGCGAAAACATTTCCTGTGAACTGTCCTTTCTCTCCGTAAACACCAAACAATGAGCCCAAAAATGTTTTTAACCTGTAGTACTCGTCCACTGCTGGACTTTGGCCACGCAAGAACGCCACTTCCTTCTGTCGTCGACCATCCAACCACTCCCAGCCATCTACCTCAAATCGTAAACGAAACGTGTTTTAACTAGTTTTGAAAATAGAGCATTTAAAATAATGTCAAGTAGAAGTCCAAAGGTAATGTACCTATTATATTCTGTTATACTATGTTTGACTTTTATACTTAGTGATTTTGGAAATCAATAAATGGTAAATCGGTTGTTCTATAAGTTGGGTCATGTATCACACGAAATAATTTTTAACCGACTACGAAAGCAAAGAGGGCGAGGTAGAGTCGCTGCTACACAGCTAGTTTCTCAATTGAGTTTCAAAAAAATGTTTTTATTTGACCCGACAGTGTTTTCTGTTCAGCGAGTCTCTTTCCAGCGACTTACTGCGTTAAAAATACAAAACCGTTGAACATTACGAGTATCACATGAAATATTTCCAGGAGGCTGGGATTGCATGAGTTATATATGACTTCACTAAGTAATCAATGAGCAGTCAATCACGAGGCAGGCAGGTAAGTAATTTATTGCGTCTAGTCCGGGGCAGATTTGCGACGCGTAAGCGCGGCCACGTGCGGGATAATCCGGGCTAATTGGGAGCGCGCGGCGCTGATCCGAGGATCATCAGGTGCTCATCCCCGCCGGCCACCCTCGCGATCGGTCCACAAAAATGATAATAAACCTATACGTTAAATTCGTCTCTTACACTGAACATTAAAATCTAGGCATGACGTGTCAATGATATCTAGGCATGACGTGTTTGTTTACGTTTTTTCTTTGTAAAGCTTATACGTTCTGATTTTGCCCTGACCTACGTGTATGAATTGTTTTCGCAAGACAATCGCTGGACCGAGTGCAAATTGACATTTTGCAATTTATTTGTTTCCGTAAAAATGGTCGGGTACTTTTTTTCTTGAACTATTGTAAAGCTTGTATCTTCTGTGTTTGCCCTGTTCAAAATAAATGAATTATTTGTGATTTGTTTTTGTTTTCCTTGTTTGTCACTATGAGTACCTAGTAGACCAGGTATGGCTTTTCTTTCCTGTCATGTGTTAATTTGTTCCAATAAATGTATTTCTTTCTGTCTCTCTCTCTTACTTTTTTCTTTCTTTAAAGCCATTAAAAACTTTTTAGGCGATTTAGAACAATATAAATTTTTAAGTACCTAAAGACAGGGGTACGGCCGTCATACTGCCGCTTTATAAAGGCAAAGGGTCTCAACAGCTGTGCAAAAACTACCGCGGCATCAGCCTTCTCAGTCGGCAATCTATATGCAAAGGTGTTGATTGAAAGAGCACTAGATGTGACTGAAGAAAAGATATGGGATGTTCAAGCGGGTCTTAGAAAGGGAAAAGTATACGTGGACCAAATCTTCTCCTTGAGACGGATGTCTCAAGTTTTAAAAAGTCAAAGGGTTTTCTGTGCGTTCGTAGACCTGGAGAAGGCTTATGATAGAGTGGTGAGAAATGACTTGTGGTCGGCACTATGTATGAGGTGGACAACATATTGTTGCGAGCTCTGAAGTGTCTCTATGAAGACTCCAGCGCTTGCGTTAGAATTAATAGGGCGTATACAAGGGTGTGAAACAGGGATGTGTCGCATCCCCGTGGTTGTTCACTTTATTCATATTAGATAGTTGTCTTACTGATTTGAAAGAGAATGACTGTGGGATACGAATGGTTAAGCTACTTGTGAAATGCTTGTTATACACGCCGATGACCAAGTTGTGATCGCATCGTGGGTCGAAGAACTGTAGACACAAGTTACAGTAGGTAATAGATAAGGCATTTAAAAGGAAAGGAATGAATATTAATGTCACAAATTTAATGTGAGTAAGACGAAGTACCTACTGGCCTTTAAAAAAGATGATGAAATGACTGAGTGCAAGATAACGATTAGAGGCGAAAGAGTGAAACAAGTAAAAGAATTTGTCTATCTGGGGAGCCTGTTTCCGAGGGATGGACAGTGTGAAGGTGATATATAGAAAGAAGAGTAAAAGCGGGAAATTGTGTAAACGGTGCCTTGCACTTCATTGTGTGCAGCCGAAATATCTCCAAAAGAGTTAGATTGGCTATTCATAGTGGTGTGCACTTATGTATGGTAGCAAGACTTGGGTGTGGCAAAAGAAGCAAGAAAGTAGTATTAGTAGAAATGTGGCACTTGAGAAGTATGTTTAGTGTTACTTTGAATGACGGGATACGCAATAGTCTGATTAGAGAACGTTGTGGACTGAAAGACAATGTAGTGACTAGAATTTGAGAAAGGAAGGCTTGGACATGTGAAGAGGATGGAGGATGTAAGTTTTGCTTTACGTTAGCTAATGGTAATTGCTCTGTAACTACACAAATGTACGTAACTTAGAAAACAAAGGCATTGGTACTGGCCGGGATTCAAACCCACGACCGCGTCCCCTGAATGTGAGGGTGACGTTCTACAACTCGCTACCACCACTCTCCTATAATGGTCTTTGCTTAAACATATTAATTTATTTTTATTTTTAATGCACTAACCCGTGCTAAGGACAATTTTAAAAACCTATTTAGAGGCTAAAAATTCCACCCATGCCGGGATTCGAACCCGCGACCTCTGGCTATCCGTGCCAGCGCTCTTTCCAACTGAGCTAATGGGCGACTCACCGGCATCAGTGAAATTTCGACCCTCTTTACATTTACACTATTCTCTGTATTACGTACGGGCAGCAACATCTGGCTTAAGTAAATTGCATCACTTACAGCCCCGACTACCTACTTTGCAGTTAGGTTTTTACATCGGAATGATATCACTGTACCCACATGATTATACTATTTTTATTTTTAATGCACTAACCCGTGCTAAGGACAATTTTAAAAACCTATTTAGAGGCTAAAAATTCCACCCATGCCGGGATTCGAACCCGCGACCTCTGGCTATCCGTGCCAGCGCTCTCAGCGCTCAGTTGAAAAGAGCGCTGGCACGGATAGCCAGAGGTCGCGGGTTCGAATCCCGGTATGGGTGGAATTTTTAGCCTCTAAATAGGTTTTTAAAATATTAATTACCTATTTAACAGTCATCATCCCAGACCCGGGTTCGATTCCCAGTACGGCATGTATGTGACTTTATTTTCTAAGTTGCCCATTAGCTCAGTTGGAAAGAGCGCTGGCACGGATAGCCAGAATTCACGGGTTCGAAACCCGGTATAGGTGGAATTTTTAGCCTCTAAATAGGTTTTTAAAATTGTCAAGAAAATAACTTTTTTGTGATGGACTTATTTCATGAATCATTGTGAGATTCTTAAAGATTCTTACTTAGTTATTATTCGCCCGAGAGTAAATAACCATAAATACCAGTTTCTACTGAGTATTTTGTTCAATATCATTGTCGTTTAATGTTTCCATAAAAAAAACCCAGGTCTTGGATGTTCACACATGTTTGTGATGTCGTTGTTTCTGGTTCTCACGACATAGGGTATCCTAGTGTGGGGCCAGAAGCAATGTATGTGCCTGTATGTAAATGTTATGTTATTTTATATAAAAGCTTCAATGTTGTAAAATACAACGGGGAGCTTGCATAAAAAAAATCATTTAAGAGTGGCATTAGGTACAAATTATTTAAAGCAGTAAATATAATACTTCAATCATAAATTAATAATTTCAAATAATTTCTTGTATATTGAAACATAAGGTAATGATTATACTATTTTTATTTTTAATACACTAACCCGTGCTTAGGACAATTTTGAAAACCTATTTAGAGGCTAAAAATTCCACCCATGTGGGATTCGAACCCGCGACCTCTGGCTATCCGTGCTAGCGCTCTTTCCAACTTAGCTAATAGGCGACTCACCGGCATCAGTGAAATTTCGAACCTCTTTACACTTGTCTCTGTATTACGTACAGGCAGCGACATCTGGCTGAAGCAATTTGCATCACTTGCAGCCCCGAGTACCTACTTTGCAATTAGGTTTTACATCGAAATGATTATTTATTATTTATTTATTTATTTATTTATTTATTTATTTATTTATTTATTTATTTATTTATTTATTTATTTATTTATTTATTTATTTATTTATTTATTTATTTATTTATTTATTTATTTATTTAT